>JALPQD010000394.1:1443599-2082619 GCA_023101885.1 Typhlomys cinereus | reverse complement strand
ATTCTTGGAAAACCTTGTAACCTTTTTGCAAAGTTACTCTTAACTATTGTGTGTGAGAGAGAGCACTCCAAAGTCATCAATTAGGGGACAAAGGAGGTTTATCAGCTTACGGTTTCCCGAGAGGAGCAGTTTCTCATGCATGGCGCATGGCGGCTGGCCAAAGCGGTAAGGAGGCTAAGTTAACGCAGACATCTTGAAGCTGAGAGCTGCAGACTACTTGCTGCAAAGACCAACTTCTCTTGCAGGTAGGGTGGGACTAATCCACCTCAAGGCCCACCCCTTGTGACTGCCTTCCTCCAGCAAGGCTCCACCTCTCAAGGTGCCATGACCTTGCTAAACTCAAGAGGCTGTGCACACATTTCAAACCATGACACTTTTCATTAGTAATCTATTTTCCATTTATAAAACATGAGTATGGGAGTAAACCTGTAATTTTTAAACTATTATTTAAGGACCAACTCCCTTCCATGTGTGGCTAAATGTGTTAAATGAAGTAGACAGAATTTTTTTTCTACCAGTTTAGTCAAAACAACTCTTTCACCATTTGTGTTTTTTAGAGGACTAGTACACACACACACACACACACACACATACACGCACGCACGCACGCACATACAAAGGAAAGATTCATTATTTAGCTTCCTATATTTTTAAGGGTGAAAAAAGTACCTAGATTACCCTACAGCGTTTTACACCTCTGGTGTTCTAGAACTAACTCTTGTCTTCCAGGAACACACCTGTTTACTTGTAAATGGAAAATGTTGGTTTTGTAGTTATATATTTATGAAAGCCTTCTAACACCATCATCCTATTGGTTGTAAAGCTTTACTTAAGAAAGAAACACTAGTCACTACTTAGGGAATTGCCCTGCTGCCATCATTTCCCTAAGAAAAATATTAAAGAGTATTCTACAGTGACATGGATTAACTGTAGTTTGATCCTTAAATGAAAGAGACAGAATCTCACAAGTTCTCAGGATCCTGGCCTGTTTTAACCTTTTTGACTCTATTCTAAGTCTGTTTACAAGAAATGTGTCCAATTAAGAATTAAATGGAGAGAGAAAATTCAGAAAAGGGCTTATTCATGAGCCTCACATAAAGAGCAAGGTCATTGAGAGTTTAGATTTCTCATGATAAACTACCTCAATTCAATTTGAGGAAGTAAAATCTAGACCAATATCACAATTCTATAAGTAACAATTTCTCAGCTTTAAATAGAAATAGTAAAACTATTCCAGAAGTTAGTTGTTTATAATGATTCAGTACTTTGGAAGTTGAAGTCACTATAATTTGGTTCAGTTTCTCAATCATTTTTACAGGTATTATCTTACTAAAGGATTATTGCACTTTAAAATGTTAGGGCGCTGGCTGGTATATGTGTACAGAAAACTAAACCAAGATATCATAAAGAACCGATTTGACTTTCGAGTGGATCCATGTAGAGAACTTGCTTAACTTTCATGAAATCCTCAAATCCATCCCTAATACTGCACACACACACACACACACACACACACACACACACACACACACATGCACGCACGCACGCATGCATACACACACACGCGCGTGCACACACATAAATAAAATGCCAATTACTACAAATTTCTACCAACCATTGAAGAACAGCATATGACAATGTAAATGAAAATTCAAAGTTCCAAATTATCCACAGGCATTTTTTCTCTTTTATTATTTGAAGATTTTATATACAAATATGATGAATTTATGTTTTAATCACCTACTACATAATTCCCATCCCACTAGTTCTCTTTTCCAGTCAGTCTGTCTCCCACTCCCACATACTCCTGCATGTGTTGTCAGTGATCCCAATCCAAATCCCCTGCACTGGAAAGTGGTTGAGCATTGACTAGGTTATGAATGAACCACCAGAAATTCTTGCTTTCTTGTCTGTACCAGTCCCAGTTCCTCAAGGTGGACCATGTCTCTTGAAATTCTCCCTCTTCCATGGCAAAATGTTGATAGGTTAGCTATTATGAGGTCACATAGGTATCTTCGAAGAATTATAATCTTCAGGTTTGAACCTTTGCATAACTTTGGCAAACCTTAGTATTACTTTGCTTTTCTATTTTCAAATAATTTTTCATTTTTTCATGATTTTACACATACATACCTGACTAATTTTTCATGCAAATGACAAATTACAAAACATCAAATTAACTTTTGTTTAACTTGTTGATTTCTTTCCTTTCTGTTTTCACTGAAAACAATTGTACACCTTACTGTGCAATTATTCCAATTTGCTTTACCATCCTAATTCTCATCAAGCATTCATTCAGCCAAGCACACATGATAAAATCATGCTTTATTATTGGAATACCACTTAAAGAAAAAAATAACTCATTTTAACTGTGTAGTCTCCGTGTGTGTGTGTGTGTATGTGTGTGTGTGTGTGTGTGTGTGTGTAAGAGCACACACATGTGCTATAACCTTGAATATTCCACTTAAATATTCACTTTAGCTTTTAAAACTTCTGGGAAATCAGCCTTATTTGAGAAAAAATGAGTGAAATAGATCAAGTCTGAAAATTTCAAGAATCTGAGATACACTCTATCCTTTGAACAGGTCTCCATTTTCAAGTAGTCTGCTCACAAAAATTACCCAAGATTGAGTCAAACCATTTTTGGGCCCTGTAGTAGTCAGCCAAAAAATGGAGTGCGAAATGAACTTATGTGCACAGCAGTTAGCATAATGCATTAGACATCATTCTTGACCTCCTAGATTTACCTCTGATCAGGAAAAAGATGGTTCTCCACATCTGCTAAATAATTAACATTGACAATTTTTAGACAAACACAAAGTTATTATATCCAACTATTAGAAAAGTGAGACAGAAATTCAGTATTTCATACATTTGGAAACCGCTGTAAGGTACAACATAGTCGTGTATATGGTGCCTTTAGTGAAAAACAGCATAAAGAAGGACTACTTTTAAACTTAAATCCAACACCATCCATTTTTATTCAATAAAGGCCACGTAGATGAAAATTTTCCTTTTTTAAAACATTGAACCTAGGCTAGCATATGAAGTTAGGGTGTAAATAGACCAACTCAAATTTCATCTTTATTTCATATATTTAGTTCATCTTAATTGTAATAAATATAATACATAGAAAGTATTCTGTCAAAATGAGGAGATGATTATGGAAAGGGGAAATTTTAAGCCTGAATACATAATTAAAAAGTTTTAAATTTGATACTAACTGAATAATAAGTTTTAATATTACTATACAATTTTAACACTATATATATATCTGCTTAATAAAGTATTAATGTGTATTACTGAGGTTCACAATATTATTCACACTAGGATTGTTAAACACATTTAATTCACTTTAGAAAGTACAAATATTGATGCTAACAAATTTTAATTTTGATTACCATTGTACCAATATGCAAACTTTAAAAATTAACAGACAATATGTACTTCCTTAGTTTTTGCATAACACTAAGTTAGTTTTAACAAAAATTTTGCCCATTTTCTCTTCGGAATAAAATATCTGCATGTGGAAACTGAATGCTGAGGTATGGCAGATGATGGGAAAACTAAAGCGATGATAAAAAAATGATGGTTTATCAGGGATAGTTACTATTATGCCATAAAAACTTAAGTTATTTAAAATGAACTAAGGGAAAAGTGATGAAAAATAGCAAGCAAGCTCATGTCATACTTTATGCAGGGTGGTAAAGGGTGACTAGTCTCACTGCGTGTTAGTCGTAGATGCAGCACACGTAAAAGAGGCACCTTGATATGTCACCAACAAGGCGCCTGGAATCGTCATCAAGAGTGACGAAGCATAGGGAATTCTGGGCGTCCATAGAAGTTGGACGACACGGATGGCATGTCGGGCCATGGAATTGATTGATGAAGAAGAAGGAGGCGAAATGAAAGGAAAGTGGGAGTAGAGCGGAAGAGGGATAAGTGTTCAATGTGCTTATAAAACTAGAAAAATAAAATAATAATTAAAAATAGTAAGCCATGAGGGCAATGATTTGACTAAATAAAATTTAATAAATATTTAATAAGAATTTACTAACGAACAAATCTTATTGCTATATCTTTCAATCTTATATTCCATAACAGAAATTCATACCACTTTATTTTGTAAGAAATAGTACACAGAAATAATTTTTACTGTTTCTAGGAGAAAGGTGATCTACAAAGTGAGACTTCATTTCCAAGTCTACCAAATAAACCATAATAACCCATAAGGTAAATTTTGCTAATTTAGTTTAGATTTCAAAATTTCCACAGCATTTTGACTTCTATTCCAAATCCAGAACCTAACAGTAAATATTCCAAATAATGTTAAATGTTGCCAAGCATGTCTCCTAAAGGTGATGGTTCTCTATACACTTTGATTACATAACCTGCATGCCTTCTTTTCTCTAATCCTCAAAAACTTTCAGGCATTAATTCTCTCCCCATCCTGAAGCTCAGGGAATTGCGGACAGAGGGGGCGGGAGGGGGGGTTAAGATGTAAGAGCACAAGGATGGAGGAGCAATGATATGCAATACTCCACACAATTAGGGCCAAGGCAATCATAATTGGACTTTGCATGCCCTGCGCCAATGTCCAACACCCATATGACCCCACAAAGTCTAGCGCACTTCTAAAGCACCAAGATCCTTGGAGGCAAGGGATTGACAGCCACAGTAATGTTCCTATGCTTAAGGGAACACAGAAAGGTTCAGGAAATGCCACTGGGTCCGTTACGTCATCGGAGAGGACGGCCCAGAGGAGAGTCTGGCCTGCACATTAAAGGATTCTCCGGGGATTGGGGGGGAGCACTGGGGGATGGGGAGGGAGGGGGGAGGGGAGGGGGAGCAGGGGAGTCGGGGGAAGGAGGAGGGAGGGAGGGAACCGGTGTACCTATTAAGTTTGTATGAGCGGAAATAATAAAAAAAAACTTTCAGGCATAACATAGTAATATGTAAAAGTTTACTCAGTCTAGGAGAGTTCAAAGGTCATTATTTCAAATGGAACTGGAAAATTCCAAATTTCCCGTACTATTTTCCTCCATTATTCTTTCAAATGTCAGTTATTTACTTTTCAGAAAATATGAAGTTGGACAGGAATGGATATGATATTGGATAGTAAGGGGTAAAATACATAATTTCATTTGTTGATATATGAAAGAGTCAAAGAACAAAAAAATTAAGTGCTATTTTTCTTCAAAGTATTTTTCTAAAGTGTCTTCCAATCTACATATGGGAATTATACATGTATATACATAAAATTTCTGCAAGCTATTATGATTTTCAGTGCAAACAATTTCCAGGGTGGTCAGAACATAGGAGGACGGATAGTACAACACAATATTCATGTATATATTTTCAAATATTTTCTGAATGAGAATTAGACATGCTTTTCCGATTGTTCAACATCTTAGAGCAATTACATGGTGCCTCACCAAATCACTACATGGTAAATGAAAGTTTTAGTGACAAGAGGTACACTTTTTTTGGTGCCCCCAAAAACTTAGATAGATTGTATATATATATATATATATTATATATATATATATACTATATATACTATCTACATATATATGTATAATAACATAGAATGTCCTATGTTTCAACTAATTAAAGCAACTCAAATAATGAGCAAAACTAGCCATAATCTTAAGTTATTACAGTTGCTCCTACAACATTCCAGATGTCCTAACTCATGCTCAAAACGTAAGACAGTCCCCCATAAAACAGAACTATGTTCAAGAGAAGACTGTTGTTACAGCGCTCTCTTGTCAGTCTTGTCAATCTACAGTTAGCTTCCACTATGGATGTGCTGCTGATTCCCTACTTCTCTGGTTTGATATTTGTAAGTTAGGCGTGCTTATTTCAGTACTATTGCTATGAGAAGCATTGCGAAGATTACATAGTGCTAAAGAATGTAGGAGAGCTTCTCGAGCTTTAGATACCTCTATATTCTGCTCTTGAGAGATTTGAAAGCTAATCTGGTTCACATTCATTCATTTAGGTAGGTTAGAACCATGAAGGTGGTTATAGAGACACGCTCGTAGATTTTCTCCCAACAAATTGTTTTTAGAGTCATCCACCTTTTTTTTCAATTTCCATATTAGAAGCATTGAATTAGAGAGAGGCTGTTTGCATAATAACACACTTTTTTCCTCTAATATAAATCATTTCCCCAGTCCGAAAACTTTGAGGCAGGTATTTTTTCTGAAGATTCATTTTTAGGAGAATGACTGAATGGCACATCCACTGAAAGTAAAAGAGGGCCATTAAAATACCATCCTGGCAGTGTTCTACAAAGCAGTCCGAACCATATATATTCCCAACATGGTCACCTCCAATCTGTAGATCAGGATAATTCTGGCAAATACTTGAATATGACCAGGATCTATATAAATCCAGTTGTCTTTCATCATGCTCTCTCTTTGGAATGGCCAATGCAATGGATATATTTCCGAGAAGAGGTGTACTTTTACATTTTGCCACTGGTAGTTCATCCACAGATTTTATGTGATCTGTATCATTATTTGGTTCTGCTGAACTCCCTTTTATGATATTTTCTTGATTTTTCTTCTTAAGAGGGCAAAGTGAATTGTTCCCGATATTTAAAAATTTACTTTTCCAAGTTTCATTTTCATCATTTGAAGCCTTCGTATATATCTTATAGGCTTGCAACATTTTGCATTTTTCGGTTCTTTGTAAAGGAATTCAGTTAGGAAGGCTTCTCCAAGCATTTTATTAGTTGAATTTTCTGAATAGAAGAGTGCAATATATACCTATGATATGAAAGAACTGATTACAACAATGTACACTAAAATATCAAATAAAAATGGTCTCTAAGTGAAACATATGTGCTTTATGGAGACAATTTTATTAAAGGATAGAGAATAGTACTAGAAATAAAGATACTTTAGCTACAGTTTGCCACTAGAAACTATCACAGACATGTAACTATCTATCCTGAAATCTCTTTTAGGATTTACTTAGAAATGACTAAAGTGTCTAACCTATATTTTCCAAAAGACCACTTAATATGAAAGCTTAATGCTTATGAAAAATTTCATAATTAAACTACAAATATAAACATGCATTTTTCTCAAATTTTGTTACTTTTTTCTTTCCCTTTCATTTATAAAATTCTCTCTTTTTTGCTCAAATCTTCTTTCCCTAAGCACTTATTTCATTTTTTATGTTTTTTTGTCATAGTTCATTAATGCAATTTTAAAATTCCATGTTCCCTATCAATTCTGTAAGAAAACAAGTCATGGGTGGCTCATGTCTATAATCCCCAGTACTCAGAAGACCGAGACAAGAGGATCACTAGTACAAATTAAACCTGGGCTACATCCTGCGTCAGTACACAAAAAAATAAAAAAAAAATGTTTTATCAAGATGTGATAGGCCAGGGAATTCAATATTCAGCTCTCATTTTATAAGTCTATAAAATCTATTATACATGCTTCCAGAAAGTCCATTTATGTTAATGTGTGAAGGATTTTTAGAAGAAAACATCAGACAAAAGTAGGAATTTAAACTCACCTTTTCCAAATGTCAATACACAAAACGTCTGGTCTTTCGATTCCAAACAGTCTCTTTTCTCTCGACTATAGCGAAGGAAAAACGATTTTCTCTTTTTCGTTCTTATTCTCCGCTTCCTGACTTCTACTTAGGCTGGGAGCGTGAAAGGAGGAATGGATAGTTTTTATGATCTCCAAGTGTCAATCTCCACATTAGTAGTCCGACTTTGATTCAGTAATTTGTATTAACCAGCAGCAGTGCTAGCTTTTGAAAAGAATTTTATTGGTGACCAAGTGGAATTGGTACCTAAGGCTTCTGATTCTCAATCTGTTTTTTTTTTTTTCTCAAACCAATTACATTATCAGGTTTCCACGGGTCATTAATTTGTTAATTTCTTGGGTCCATGATACTTTTTATTGTAAAAACACAATATCATATACATTAATATCATGAATACCACCATTATAAGCAATTAGAGTCTTTATAATGAGTGGGACATGCATGGCAGAGTGCCATGTGAGTGTCTGTGTAGAGGCAAACACTACTTTCAAGTCCTCCTCCACAATGTTACTCTTATCTGCTAAGTCTGTCCACCATACACATGAGTCAGCCTATTGCACAGGGTTTGACAGACATTCAACAAGTTTTCCTCCTACTTTTGTGTCTTTTTAGTTATTTTTTGGACAGTTTTGATTGGTTAGTGGATCTTAGGTACACACACACACACACACACACACACACACACACACACAATAGGACATGGAAGTAGGAGGAAAACTAGTTGAATAAAATTAGAATTTCAGTGGGTGAATGAGTAAAGATAAGGTAATTTGGGGTGAAATTATGAGACAATTCTTATATATGTGTGTATTTATTTTCAACAAATATAGGTTGATACCATTCATGCTATAGATTTAGTACATTGTGTGAGTAAAGTTTTCTTTCAAAGTGAACTAACCCGATCTTATCAAATACAAATTATAATGGGGAAGGTTTTCATTTTGCTAACTATGTTTTTTGTGGAAATAATGAAAATGAACAATATAAAACATATAAAATGGAATACATGATAGTATGCAAAGAATTTCCATAGCAGAGAAAATATTATTATGAACGAATATAGCCACTATTTTGTGGGAAGCACTTAAAAATATTTCCTTTCTCTCCTGCCACTTCAGAATACTGACCGCTCTTCAATATAGAAAGATAAATAAGGTAACTTTTTTGCAGAAGCCTACACACATACTCTTGGGTGTGTCACTTTCTTTATGAGTGTTCTGTCTCTCATTTAAACCTTGTGATTAAGCCTGTATTAAACTATTAAAACACCAAGCTGTTTTAAAGAGAGCATAAATGAAACACTTATTTTAGTAATGCTAATTAGATAAATAAGGACAACATAAATCTGGAAGTGTCCTCCTATGAGAAATGTCTCACTGATCTACAGCAGTTACAGAAATAACTGGCATGCAGAGTTGTTACACTGAGCAACTGAGTTGTTACATTGAGCAAGACCAGGACATTTCAAATGTTATATAGAGAAATACCATTATGGGTTGGTATATTTCCTGCAGCTTATTTCTCATTTGGATTCTGCCTCAAGTCCACATGAGGAACTTTGTGACATAAAATTTATTGGCTTTAATCTCAGAACTACTTTCTCTTTTCATCTATGTCCATGCATAATAAATGTTAAAGAAAGGATTAGTGATATAAGTGCTACAGAAGAGTGTCCCTATTATAGAGAGTTTTTATTCTTGGTAAAAAGATGATATTGACACATTAAATAAGTAGAAAAAATTCACAATCATTGTTTCCACTTGAACAAATCAGGGGCTAGATGAAATGCTAGTTCTAATATTGAAGGCTAAGGATGCTTTGAGTACGACTTATCCTCACTCATTTTGCATTCATTATAGAGAATTAATGATAAAATACAGAGACTGAAGTATAGGTAATTTTTAAGATTACTGAATTAGTTATTTAGTGTTTTTTATGTATTAGATAAAATAGTCACTTTCAATTTATTGAGGTAAGAATGCTAGAAGATTAAGGCTACTTTACACTGGACACTTCTTAGACTATCAATTTAATTGCTTCATTTTATTTAATTATCAATTTTTCAATTATGACCTTTTTGTATTTTTATTTTGAGAGCACAGTGATAAGTGCCCATTAGATGCAAACCATTAATATTGTTTATGGCTGCTGTTGGGAGAAAATCAAAGTATTTGTATTACATCAGACTATTGCACCAGAAAGAAAATAAATTTTTAATAAGTCAAACTTTCTAGAATATTGTTTTCAAATTGTTGAAATTCTAAACTTTTAACTCAACAAATGAGGTATTTTATTTTTATTATGTTGTTATTTTAATGTTTTTGAGGATTAGTTTTAGTCACGAATTATGGTACCTTATTATCAAACCAGTGGAAAAAGTTCTTCTTTATATGTTTACTGTTCTTATCATGTGTCACCCTGAGGATAAATATTCAAAGTGTTATCTGAGAAGTCTTTCTTAAGCATAAACACAGCAGGAAAGCCATTTTCCAGTTTCATGTTCAGTAATAATTAGTTATAATGTAAAAAGTTCATATGACTTAATAAACACCATGTTTATAATACTCTTAGAACAGATTAGACAGGGCTTGGTTGATGGCTCAATAGTTAAAGCCTTGGCCTCACAACTAAAACACCCTTATACATAAAGAATTCCAGGTAGATATGGTGACAGCCTACAATTCCAGCCCTGAAAGATGGAGGATGGGAATCCCCAGAGCAAAGCAATAAGGAGATAGAGCAATCTAGGATCATTGCCAATGTCACCCTTGAGCCTCCACAGTCAAACACACTGAATGTCATCATCTTGTACACACACACACACACACACACACACACACACACACACACACCATATACATGCACACACAAAAAGGAAACAAAGAATGTAATTTCAATGAATTTAAGAGGACTGGTTTTGTAAAGAAGCAAGAATGAAAGACTAAAGCTAGTATGTACCATTTTTCTGAGAATGAGATAAAGTGTTTGTTGATAAACATAAAGGCAACATTGGGTTTCATGCAGAAAAAGCAAATAGTCATGGAAAAATGTCCACAGGCGAAAAGAATAAGAATAATAAAAGATATGAGACACAAATATGGAAACTGGAAAGATTAAGATTAAAACAAGTCTTTTTCCACAGAATTTTATAAAGAGGTCATAGTAAATTATCAAGAAAGCACCAGTAAGGTTCTAAGCAATTACCTTAGACTTTCTTGCTAGCTATTTTAAATTAAGAGGCTTGGACAAGTTCTCTTTTTAAGGTTTCTTTTTTAGCTCCATTATGATAAAGGACACTAGACTTCAGGTCAGATGACTTAGTTTCACAACATAGTTGGCCTCTTATTAGACCTCTTGGGAACACTTTACTTCCCCAACTGTAGAACCAGGCTGTTGCTTGTGTTGCCTATACCTCATGTGAACCTTTCTGTGTCTGTTTCTATTTCTGTCTCTCTGGGTTTCTCTGTCTGTCTGTCTCTGTCTCTCCCTGTTTCTCTTTGTCTCTCTCTCCCTCTTCTACTAACACAACAAAATGTTTCTTTCTTTCTGTCTCTCTCTGTATATATTTAGGAATGTTTTGGAGACTAATTATAAGGTTTATACAGATGTTATTATGTTCTTGCAGTTTTATCTTACTTGTAGTCATCATTCAACAACTCCATTCCCGAAAGCTTTTCTGACTTCTGTGACTTTCAAGAGATTAAATTTAAGAAAATGGAGGTAATGATAATTACTATAAGAAAATTTAGCATCTATTGAATGCTTATAATGTCTCAGGCAACATGTATAGGAGTTTTACCTGAAGTAACTCAAATTTAATCTGAAAGCATTTTTTTACTCTATGGTAGACAACATTTTTTAGATTGGTGAATTCTGATAGATCTGCTATAATTAGTAGTCACAGACTGGTGCTTAAACACCAGACTCTTATTTTCTCACTGTTCTAAAAACAAGAAGTCCATGAACATCTGATTCAGTAATTGGCAAGACCTCTGTTTCTGACTTACAGACAGTTGTCTACTCATTAATCCTTATATTGGAGCTACTGTCCCCTTATCTTCTTACAATGATACCATCATGGCAATCTTATATGCCTGACTACTTCCAAGCATTATTAGCTATCAACGGTTCTAACTCCAAATACCAATAAAATAGGAATTTAGAATTTGAACAATGAAGTGTTAAGAAGATTGCCAAAATGACCTACAAAATGTACAAACTTATACCTAGCATCCTGTTTTCTCACAATATTTCAGTTTTCTAGAATGCTTGCCCAGATGCTCCCAATATAAAGAATAACTATTCTTTAACTGATAGCCTTTTGCAAACTCTGGATAATTTCTGTCAAACATTCTTGACATATTTTAACCTTCCTCTCCATCCATATAAATTGGGATTTTAATAACAGTCTTAGAAAATATTTATAGAAAGTTTATTGTATATATGAAATCATACCTTTTTAATAAACCGTGAGTTCATAGAAAATAAGGAAAAGCAAATTGCTCAATCTATGTATAAAAATATGTCTTTCCTGATATGTTGTATCTATGTTATTTCTTGTTTCAACCTCTGTACCAAGAATGGTAGCCATTACGCATATGTGAAATGAATAAATGGATCAATGATTCAGGAACTAGAGTAATTTATATGCATTGCCATTTACATTCATGTTACTGATAAATACATAACCAAGGAATTTTTCTTCTTGCTTGTGACTCTGGTTACAGTTCACAGTCAAGTTCTGAAGGAGAGTTCATACCAATACCAGGAACCAACACCATTTCCACAGAAATAATTGAGAGAGGGACATACTTTCCTTCTTCCCGGAATGTCTGCATGCTGCTATGTCAGAGCATGCCAAACTATGCCCAAAACATTGAACCAGTTCTTTGTATATTATTCACTTGCTCATGAAACTGTCTCATGTACCATGGGCTGGATCTTCCCACATCACTGTGATAACTCACACAGGATTACTTAGAAATTGCATCAACTACTAGTTCTTCACAGAGGTGGCTAGAGCTTTGCATTAATTGTTAAGTTTACAATTGTTTTTAACTAGTACAGCATACATTAGAGATAGATCTTTTATTTTTTAATATTATATACATATAGTGAATTTTTATTATTTTCAACTTTTAGTCCCCAATCCCATCTCTCCTCTTGTTACCCTTATAATCCTTCATCTCACCTGCCACATTCCCTCCTATTTTCAAATCTTTTAGCTTGTGTGGCCCACCGAGCTTCATCTAGTCTGTGATAACTTATGCTTGACATGATTAGTACTCCAACAATCGTCTTAGATCAGTGAATATACCATTGAGGAAAGCATCTTCCTTTACTTTCCCATCAGCATTAGTCCTCATCAGTCTCTTAGAGAGGTGTGGAGCTTCTTGAAATCTTTTTGATATTACATGAGATGTTGATACGACACTTCCTATACAATTCTTGTGTAAATATATATATATATATATATATATATATATATATATATGCGCCATGAAATCTTATATATCCAGGAGATAATACATGACCTACCATTTTCCCACTTCAGTGTCTTACAATCTTGTCACCCTCTCTTCTGCAATGTTACCTGAGCCTTGGGGTGGGGTGGATGAGGCTTATATATCCTATTTTAGGGACAAGGATTCCATAGACATTTATTTTCTGCATTTTGGAAAGTCATGCTTTTCAGTAATAAACACCTTATATTGTAGAAGACTTCTAGGTTGAGTGCTGCTTATTCTTCCAATATCGGGGTAAAATAACACCTATTTACAGAGTAGTTTGGTGTACTGTCTTCCTAGCTAAATATTCACAGTCTGTTCTTTCTTTGTGACCTATTTTCTCCCCTTTCATATGTTGTTGTTCTAGTTTACAGCAACAAGAATGTGTTCTAGTCTGACAAGTAGGTCTTAAATCCAATTAGAAAGCTGTTGGATGTCTCCTTGATACTCATGCCACCATTACACTGGTACTCACATGTTGCCATAGTGATTTTTACTGTTACTTGCAAATCACACGAGTTGGTGAGACATTTGATTATTTTTCTCCCCCAGTAGTAGGGTCTTCATGTCAGTTTTTTGGAGAACAACCAAGAACAATGTTTGTGTAAGCTATTCTGCAAAGAGGAAGCTCCCAAAACAAGTCCAGTTGGTGTTTTGTATCCATGTTCTGTGATCCATCCTTTTGGGTTGCATCTTCAGTAATAGAGTCTTAATGGTCAGTGTTTTGGAGGGCAACCAAGAACAGTGGCAAAAGCCTATAATGTTTGGCAAGTTTTTAAGACTTCTCTGACCAAAAACATACCAGAAAGTGTCACATTTCTGCTACTTTTAGTATAATTTCAATTGTCTCTGCATTCTAAGTGGACCAAACCAGGGATTTTTTTTTTTTGGTTTTGCCCTGTATTCTTCTCTCTGTGCTCCTCTGCATAGGGACTATCCATTCTTATTCTTTTTTAAATATAAATGTTTTTTGACATATTAATAACAGGAAGTTACTGTTTGGTTCCATTCCAAAATCATAGGATGTGTCTTTAAGTCCTTTAGCTCCTCTTCTATCCCACCCTCTCATCCTCTCCTAGGTATTTTTGCCCATTATTCCCTCCCTCACACTACCTGCCACAGTATCCTATATCTCTCCCTCCAAAGGTTTCCTTAACCATCCACATCTTCCAACTCATTGATCCCTTTTGAATTTTCTGACTCATACCAATTCCAAGCCAACTACTTCAGCAAAGGGATCCATGCTAGCATCCACATATAAGAGAGAACATGTGGAGTTTGTCTTACTGTGTCTGAGATGCCTCACTCAATATTATATTTTCCAGATGCATCCATTTACTAGCAGATTCTATAATATCATCTTTCCTGATGTCTGAATAGCATTCCACTGCACATATATGCACCACATTTTCATTGCCTGTTCCTCTGTTTATGGGCATGTTTATTGATTCCATTTTCTTGCTCTTGTAAATAAAATTGCAATGAACATGAGTAAACAAGTGTCTTTGTAATAAAATGTAATGTCTTTTGGGAATATTCTTAGAAGTGGTATAGTTGTGTCAAATGGTAATTCCATTTTAAACTTTCTGCAGAATATCCACATTGATCTCCAAAGTGGTTATGCTAAGTTTACACTCTTCACAAGCAATGAATAAGTGTCCCCTTTTCTCCACATTCTTGCCAGTATATTCTGTTGGTTGTGTTTATTATCTTAGCCATTCTGACTAGGGTAAGATGGTATCAAAGGATAGTTTTGATTTGCATTTCTCTGATGATCAGGAAAGTTGAGCATCTTTGTTTGATATTTCAGCTTCTTTTTGTATAACCTCCCTGATTAGTTCCAAGGCCCATTTTTTAATTGGTATATTTGCTCTCCTAATGCTTAGTTTTGTGAGTTTTTTGTATACTCTGGAGATTAATCCTTTGTCAGATTCATAACCAGAAAAGATTTTTTTCCCATTCTGAGGGTTTTCTTTTTGCACAATTCACAGAATAGAAGCTTTTTAATTTCATGAAGTCCCACTTGTTAATAATTAGTTTTATTTCCAGGGCATTTGGGGTTCTGTTTAGAAAGTCTTTACCTAAGCCTACGAATTCAAGTGTATTCCCTACTCTTTCTTCTAGCAATTTCAGGGTATAATGGTTACTCTTAACTATTGCTGTGAGAGAGTACCCAAAGTCAAACACCTTAAGGGAGAAGGGAAGATTTATTCAGCTTATGGTTTCAGAGGGGAAATATAGTCTTTCAAAATGGAGGTGGCATGGCTGGCTGGCCAAAGGTGGAGGAGGCTACGTCACTGCAGACATCTTGGAGGCTGAGAGTTTCAAGACTGCTTGCTGCAAAGGCAGACTTCTCCTCGAGGTAGGGTGGGACTAATCCACCTCAAGGCCCACCCCTTGTGACCACCTTCCTCCAGCAAGGCTCCACCTCTCAAGCTGCCACGACCTTCCCAAACACATGAGACTGTGGAGGACACATTTCAAACCATGACACAGGGTTTTGGGTTTAACATCAAGGTCTCTGACATATTTTGTGTAAGAAGAGAGGCATCAGTCAATTTTCATTCTTCTACATGTAGATGTCCAATTTTCCCAATGCCACTTGTTGCAGATGCTGTCTTTATCCCAGTGACTATGTTTGACATCTTTGTCAAAAATCAAGTAGCTGTATGTATGAGAGGTTATATATGGGTTAGAGATAGATTTTTGTACCACTGAAAATGCTTATGGTACTGAAGGAAGGCAATGGCTGAATGGGATGATCTCCAGGGATAATCTCCTCCTCACACAAAGTTGCACAGGTATTTATGTACCAAACTATCATCATATTATCTGAGAACAAATGATGACTGCCTTTAATATAACCAAGTGAAAAGATGTATTTAAGAAAAGAAGAAAGAAAGAGATATATCTTACTTTCTTCAACTTTAAGCATTTTAGCTTGGGGAGTGATGCTTCCTAGCTGGGAAGGGGAAAGAGAAGCAGTTCCAGACCTTAAATGCCAGGCTGGTGTGGGTGAAACAATTCTGTACAAAAATCAAGATCTGCACTCCCAAGCTATTACATTGTGCTCCTAGTATTGACTGCTTACATATCTTCTACAATGTCTAGTAAGGAGAAGAAGACATGATTCCTTTCACAGCAGAGCAGGATGTACATTTTAGCACCAGGTTTTGTCATGTGGTCACTCTCAGGCCCAACACAATGAGATTTGGTTTTCATTAAAGTCATGGTATACAGGCCCTTACTCAGAACTCAAAAATGGAAAAGTTTGTAGAGAAGCAGTGGCATCAGACAAAGATCTCTTTTCCAAAGATACAAGTTTTTGGTAACACTTTCTATGGACATACAGTACAATAAGAAACCAATGACTAATCTAAGCTACAGAAACATGTGCTAGTAGTTACTAACTATGGGAGCAGGGATGACATCAAGGCAGCTATACTTCCAAAAATCCACCGCAGCCTTGGTGATGACTTTTGCAACCTGCATCCCTGGAGCTCTCCATAGGGCTTTCAAATGACTAGACAGATTAGAGAAGCTTCTTCAGATAGTTTTGCTGATTGTAGAATTCCCTCCTCCAATGGTTATTTACTACTTCTATAACCTTGGGAGAGGGTCTAATGATTATTTTTAGTTCCACCTTCTTCAGACTTGTGAGATTTGTTTGTTTCCTGATGTTCAGGATCCTCCCTCTTCTTTTTTTTTAAATTTTTTTAAAATTTTATTATTATTATTATTATTTATTCAACTGTACACATGTGCGTGCGCATGTGTGTCTGTGTGTGTGTGTGTGTGTGTGTGTGTGTAGAACCACGGACGAATTCGCGAACCACCATGGACGCCTCCACCTCCTTCTGCCCTGGGATTCACAGGCTTCGCCCTACCAGGACCAGAAGCGCAGGCCGCCCTCGCTTCCGCCTGGCATCTATACGTGGGATCTGGGATCCGAACTCAGGACCTTCCGCCTGCAAGGCAGAGGCTTAACCCCTGAGTCACCTCTCCAGCCCCCTCCCTCTTCTTTTATGGAGAGAATATTTCAATTTGGAGGAAATTGTTCCACAAAAGATACACAGTCTGGCCTTCTTTAGGTTAACACCCAGGACCTGACTTCCTAATATACTGTTCTGTTCTAGTTAACATGGCTTTCAGAGCAAAGTCTAAGATGTTATACCCACAGGAAAAGTGCCATACAACAGGTATGCCAGAGTCGCAACATTTTTAACTTTAGAATGGGTTTAGAGCACATCAACCATTCTGTTGAGATTGTGTAAGTGTCTGTGACTCTTATAAGCAGTTCCAATACAGGTAACCAGCCTTGTTATTCAAGAGACTAAATCTGCTGTCCCCGGGTATTACAGCTAATACAAGGAATGAGTACAGATAACATCAACACTTCCTTGACAAAGTAGGGTGCTTAAATTGGATATACTCATTTTTCTCTGCAAAGGACTTGATATAGCCTTGTGATGGTGCCAATCCGTGAACCTACAGAAGAACTCTAGTTTTGTTTAGCCTAGCATCAGCTTAGTTGCTCAAATGTATGTCTTTACAAAACATGCTCCACCTTGGGTGGCACTTTGTACTATAAGATCTCTTTTGAAAGATTTAGAGCAAGATAGTAAACATAAAGCTTTGTTCTGATTGTTAGCCCTAGGCTGATGAAATACATACCAATTCCTAGTGACCTTCATCTTTGGGGTGGGGAGCTTTAGAAAAATACAGGCTCAGAGAGGCAATGGGACCCCTTCAGACTGAAGGACAGATTCAAGTCACTAACACTTACAATTTTTGTGTCATTCTTGGGCTATTTATAGACCTCAGTAGTATGCACCTTCACATAGAAATGTGGGCCTTGGCTCTCCACAATGTTATAATGCTTTTGAAACTCAGTGTATGAATGAGCTTGATAACTTTGAAGGCCACAGTGATGACATAAAAGCTTGCAGATAGCTCAGTCATGTTCACTTTGCTTAGAACTTAATAGAATTCCATAGTATTTGAACATAGACTGGTAAAAAAAGATAGTTTGATATACCCCAACACAGACAGAGGTTTTTGTGGAGTATATTATTTTAGCTACTCTCCTCAATAAAACTTTGTGAACAACGAAACAGCAAGTTTGGTTTTGGGTTACTTTTGTGATGGTTAATATTGATTACTAGGTTGACAGGATCTCAAATTATGTAGAAGACAAATCTCTGCACTTGTCTGTTTGGGATTATTTATATTGAGTTATTTCAATGAGAAGATCAACTCTCCCTGGGCTTTGACTTTCCGTGGGCTAGGGAGCTATACTAAATAAAATTAGAAAATGAACTTAATTGCAATGTTTGGTGACTGATGGTTCAATGTGACTAGTTGCCTCACACTTCTGCTGTCATGCCTTAGCTGGTATGATGATTTGAGTGCCCCAAATACCCTTTCTTCATTAAATTGTTTTTGTCAGGGATTTTGTCACAGACACAAGGACAAGAAAGCTAGTCCTAAAATAGTAAGAATGTATAGTTACCAGACTCCAAGAAACCTTAACATTGGTACAAACCAGTGCTGAAATAATGGAAATAGTTGAAGACAGAGAAAGTAATCAGCCTGCTTAGACTTCTTGGTGACACAGGTACAAACAAATCAGGTTAATTCTACTGGTGTAAATACCTGATCATTCAATGGTTAGAAAATGCTTCAAGATACCATATATGAAGGCTAGAAAGTTATAACCTTATTTAATGGTCAAAATTAAGTTGTGGAAACTGATTAAATAGCAATATATATTGGGGGAACATTCTCAGAACTTAAAGAAGTTGATTTAAGAAAACTCAGCGACCTTGAATAAAAACATAAAGCTGGAAGCAATTCAGCTAGGCAAAATACTCAGGAGGATGAGGCAGGAAAACCTGATGATAACTTGCGTTACATAGTTCAAATTCATTCTCTGTTATATGGTGAGACCCTGATGTAAAATAGAATATCAAAATGAAATAGAAGCAATTTCAAAAAATCAAACAGAATTCCTTGGGTTGAAAAGTATATATTAGATAGGGATGCAGAGAGGGGCCGGCTCTCAGTCACAGGGATAGAAGAAACTTGAGGGAAGATGGTTTACATCTCAAATGGACAAGTGTTGGATAGCCAGAATCAGTCCAAATGGAGGTTATCTTTGATTTTTTGGGAGGGAATAGTAGAATTTGTGTTTTTCTTTTTCAAAACACTGCTTCACCAAGATGTAAAGAAAGGAAGAGGCTATGGAAGCTCATCTAATTCCAGATATGATGATGGAAGAGGGCCGCCAGGAAATCTTCTCTGAAGAATGGGTCGAATCAATCACCTTCATGGCCCCAGTATTCCTTCAATGGATGGTGAATGAGGAAGGTAAATGTCTTCTCTAAGAAGCAGGCTGCTAGATATACATATTCATAGATGGAAATAATCACAAAGTGGAAGGCTGACCACAATGGACAAGATGAAGAGATAGATGAAGCTATATGTCTAAACAAGGATTACTCTTTGTCCTCACAGATGAATGACATCATGCTGGGATCTATGGTTTGATTGACATGTAGTTCTATAAATAGACATGTTTGTCTCATTACGTTTTCTGTATAGTTAATAAAGTATTAATATAGTTTTAATAATTAAATATTTTAGACTATCAAATTTTACTCCTCATTGTATAATTAAATCAGCAAAACATCCTGAAGAAACCAAAGAGTATATGTTCAGTCTAGCAAGTGTTGCCTTTTTTCAGCTTTTGAAGTACTGTTATTTATTATCATTTATAAATAAACCACACCATATTTATTTCAGTAGTATTCAAAAAATATACATACACATGATTTAAAATTAAAATGCCCAGAGTCATCAATATAAGTATAGATCAGACAAAAGAATTAGTAAACTCAAAGAAAGAGAACCAGAAACTCCATCATAGGAGGAAAAAAATGCAAAAAAGAATTAGCAGAAATGAAGGAACTTTTATATAGTACTAAAAGAATAAATACTCAGATTATTTTGCTTCAAGAAGGTCTTGATAATGCTAAAGTGCAAAAAGGATATTAATTGAAATAGTAGGAGAAATATTTTCAAAGCTGGGGCAGGATACAGATAACTCAAAATCAAAGGTTGTCTGTCAGATGTAGGTGAAATGACTCTACAAAATGGGAGGTTACAATCAAAATCTGAAGGATAAGTAAAAATCTTAAAGGTTATACAAAAAAGGAAGCAAATATTAGGGTTTAGTTACCAGATAGCAAAAATATTGTTGATTGGTAGAGAATTTCTTGGAACATTTATAGTACTAACATAAAAATCCTATTAGCCAAGAACACTGTACCAAGTAAAATTTTCAGAAATAGAGACATAAAATCTTCCTGAAACTAACAGAGGCTAAGACAATGTATATCTGCCAGTTTTGTGTTACAAGAAATACTACAGAGATATGACTCTAATTATAGAATACTTGCACTTCTAATCTCTAGGTACAATCTCCAGTGTGTGACAGGAAGAATAAAAAGGAAAAGTGAAGAAAAGAAAAGAAGGAAAGAGAATATGAACTGAACCAGATGTCTAGCTACTTACATGAAATACAAGACCATGGCCAATTTTCTCTACTAAAGTGTGTTTCCCTATCTTCTTTTTTTGAGGTCCTCCTTCCCCTTCCCTCCTGTTTATAATTCTTTGCAAATACAGTGGGTATTACAGAGATTTACCTTTGAATATGTCATTAAGTGGGCTTGGGACTAGGATCAACTTATTGGGGAATACATATGGTGTCAAACTTTCTGTGTCTGGGATACTTCACTCAATATAATGTTTTCTAATTCCATCCATTTCCTGACAGATTTCATTGATTCATCTTTGTATAAATGTACTACGTTTTCATTATCCATTCATCAACTGTTGGACATCTGGGTTGATTCCATGACTTTGCTATTGTAAATAGTGCCACAAAGAACATGGTTGTGCTCATGTCAGTGTAATGAATTTCTGCATTATGGGGGATTATTCCCAGTAGTGGTATAGCAGGGTCATATGGCATTTTAATCATTAATTTTTTAAAAAATTGCCATACTGATCTCCAGAGTGGTTGTATAAGCCTTCATTTCCACCAGCAATGAATGAGAGTTGCTTTCTCTCCACAACTTCTCCAGCAGTTGGTGTTGTTTGTATTGTGGATTTTTGCCAAACTGACCGGAGTGAAGTTTTGATCTTCATTTCCCTGATGGCTAAGGATGTGGAGCATTTTTTAATAGACATATAAATTTCTTTATTTTAAAAATATTTTATTTATGTATTCATGAGGTAGAAAGAGGGAGAGAGAAAAAGAAAGAGAGAGGGAGGGATGCCTTCCATAGTGCACCATGGAGGTCAGAAGACAACTTTAACTTTCTGAAATCAGTGAATGTAGGATCTGGGAATGAAAATGAAGTTGTCAAGTTTACACACAGACACCAATTGAGCTACCTGACTGGTCCACATAAATTTATGTCTCATAGTTCTGTATAGTAGGAAGTCTGAAATCAAGGTACCAACAAATTACATGTTGGCTGAATATCAGATTTTTGGTTTCCAGGTTGCATGTCCACATGTGGCAACAAAAGAATTGGAGAATTCTCTGAGGTCTTTCTAGAAGGACACCCATCCCATATGCAAGGGATGTATTTACATGATATAATTATTTCCCAAAGTCCCCAATTCTTAATGTCATTAATTGGGAGGTGGGGCTTCAACATATGAATGTGCAGATGGAACACAAAGATTGAATCCACTGACTGTATAAGACCCCGTTGCCAGATTTAGAAACATGGATACTGTACAGGTATAGCACTAAAACATCTGGTCTAATTGAAAATGAATTACTTGGAATGACAGCTCCATCTGGGTAAGGAACATTCCGATGAAGAGAATCCTCTTGAGAAATCAGTTGGTAAGAAATAGCAAAGCGATGCCTCTTGAGGAGCAGAATCAAGACACCAAAAGGCAGCATGTTCCGCTTTTGAATGCATGTTTGAGGTTTCTTTTTTTATATATATTTTTATTATTATTTCAGCTCATACAAAATTAATAGGTACACCAGTTCTCTCCCTCCCTCCTCCTCCCCCCGAACCCCCTGCTCCTCTTCCCCTCATCCCTCCCTCCCCAACCCCCAATGCCTCCTGCCCCAATTCCCAGAGAGTCCTTTCTTGTGCATGCCTGACTCTCCTCTGGGCCCTCCTCTCCGATGACGCACAAGGACCCAGTGGCATTTCCCTGAACCCTTTCCCGTGTTCCCCTTAAGCATAGGAACACTACTCTGGCTGTCAACCCCTTGCCTCCAAGGATCTTGGTGCCTTTAGCAAATGCTAGACTTTGTGAGGTCAATAGTGTGTTGGACATTGTGCAGGGGAAGCAAAGTCCAATTACGATTGCTTGGGCCCTAACTTGTGTGGAGTATCTTGCAAATCATTGCTCCTCCCATCCTTTTGCTCTTACACTCTTACCGCCCCCTCTTCCTCAAATGTCCCTGAGCTTCAGGATGGGGAAAGATTAGTCTGGCCTAGTTCTAGGTGGTTGATATAGAGTCTCTGAAGTTCTGGATTGTGGTTTGTTGATTTTCTTTTGCAGTTTTGCTACTCCTGCAATGCCCTTCACTCCATCCTGCTGAGCACTGTATGTCACCCCCTGGCCAGAGACAAAAAGTTGTTAAACTGGAGTCTTATTATAAGAACACATTCGAGGGTAGATGTAATAAATGTAGGAAACCTCAGTGAGGGAGGGGTCAATTACCCATTTGCAAAATGGTTACTTTTTATCTCCCAGACTATATGCCCTCCCCTTCTGGTGAAATCATACCCCCTTAGTTGTAAATGATCAGGAATGAAGAGTCTGTGAACTTAACCAGGTGTCACATTACTTACTTGCAGTCCTTGATGGAGGCTTATTTTCTCTACTGTAACATGGTCCCCTCTCTCCTTGTATCTGGTATGGCCTTCCAACCCCATCCCTCTTGTTCATAATCCTTGCAATTACTGTAGGTAATACATAGATTTACCTATGAGTGTCTCAACGTGGGCTGGGTGGGCTTGGTACTAGGAGTCACATATTAGGGAGTAAATAAGGCGCTTAATTTTCTGGGTTTGGGATACTTCACTTAATATAATTGTTTCTAATGACATCCATTTCCTGGCAAATTCCAGTAATTCATCATTTTTGATGGCTGAGTAGTACTCCATTGTGTAGATGTACCACAGTTTCCTTATCCACTTGTCAACTGTTGGATATTTGGGCTGACTCCATGACTTTGCTATTGTAAACAGAGCTGCTATGAACATGGTCGTGCTTGTGCTATCGAGGTGAACCTCTGCTGTATGGGGAGTTATTCCCAAAAGTAGAATAGCAGGGTCATATGGCATTTCAATCTTTAATTTCTTTAAGAATCTCCAGAAGGCTCGCCAGAGTGGCTGTATGAGCCTGCATTCCCACCAGCAATGTAGGAGAGTTCCCCTCTCTCCACATCCTCTCCAGCATTTGTTGTTGTTTGTATTGTGGATTTTTGCCATCCTGACCAGGGTGAGATGATATCTCAAGGAAAATTTGAGTTACATTTCCCTGATGGCTAAAGAAGTGGAGCATTTTTTAAGATATTTGTTAGACATTTTAATTTCATCTCTGGTAAAGTTTCTTTTAAGTTCGAGGGCCCATTTTTTAATTGGGCCATTGTTTTCCTTGGTGTTTAGTTTTCTAAGTTCTTTGTGCACTCTGGACAGTAGAGCTCTATCAGATATGTGGTTAGTGAAGATTTTCTCCCATTCTGTGGGTTGCCTTTGAGCTCGTGTTACAGTCTCTTTATCTGAACAGAAGCTCTTTAATTTCACAAGATCCCAACTGTTGAGAGTTGGTAGCAGTGACTGTGCCATTGGATGTCTGTTTAGGAAATGTTGGCCTAGCCCAATCAGCTCGAGGGAGTTCCCTATCCTTTCAACTATGGTTTTTATAGTCTCTGGCCTGATATCAAGGTCCTTGATCCATTTGGAATTAAGTCTTGTACATGGTGACAAGTACGGGTCCAGCTTTAATCTTCTGCATGTGGAGACCCAGTTTTGCCAGCACCATTTGTTGAAGATGCTGTTCTTTTTCCATCGGATTTTTAGGCCCCTTTGTCAAAGACCAAATGGCTGTAATTTTGTGGGTTTATATCTGGGTCTTCAAGTCTTATCCATTGATCTGTGTGTCTATTTTGGAGCCAGTACTAGGCTGTTTTTATAACTATGGATTTGTAGTATAGACTAAGGTTTGGTATGGTGATACCTCCAGCAGTGTTTCTATTACTCAGGATTGTCTTTGCTATCCTGGACCATTTGTGCCTCCATATGAATTTTGAGATTGTTTGGTCAACCTTTTTAAAGAATTTCTTTGGGATTTTAATTGGTATAGCATTGAATTTGTATATTGCCTTTGGTAGGATGGTCATTTTTACGATGTTGATTCTGCCAGTCCAGGAACATGGGAGGTCTTTCCACCTTCTGGTGTCTTCTGCTATTTCTTTCTTTAGGGTTTTAAAGTTTTCAATGTAAGGTCTTTTACCTCCTTGGTTAGGTTTATACCAAGGTATTTCACTTTTTGAGGGGCTATAGTAAATGGGATTGTTTCACTCAAGGCTTTTTCACTTCTTTCATTCTGGGCATATAGGAAGGCCTCTGATTTTTGCACATTTATTTTGTATCCTGCCACCCTGCTGAACTTCTCAATTTGTTCCAGGAGCTTCCTGGTGGAGTTTTTGGGATCACTCAGGTATAAGATCATGTCATCTGCAAATAGGGATAGCTTGACTTCTTCCTTGCCGATTTGAATCCCTCTTATGTCCCTTTCTTGTCTTATGGCTTCAGCTAAGACTTCAAGTACAATATTGAATAGAAGTGGTGAGAGTGGACAGCCTTGTCTATTCCTGATCGAAGTGGAAATGCTTCCAATTGTTCCCCATTGAGCATAATCTTTGCTGTGGGCTTGTAGTATGCAGCTTTTATTATATTGATAAAGGTTCCTTTCATTCCTACTGTGTCTAGCGTTTTGATCATAAAAGGCTGTTGGATCTTGTCAAAAGCTTTTTCTGCATCTATCGAGAGTATCATGTGGTCTTGGACTTTGGACTGGTTTACATGATGAATTACATTTATTGATTTGCGTATGTTGAACCAACCTTGTGTGCCGGGAATGAAGCCTACTTGGTCCCCGTGAATGATCTTTTTAATATGTTTTGAATCTGATTTGCTAAGAATTTGTTGAGAATCTTTGCGTCTGTGTTCATCAGAGAGATGGGCCTATAGTTTTCTTTTTTTTATATAATACATTTTTATTATTATTTCAGCTCATACAAACTTAATAGGTACACCAGTTCCCTCCCTCCCTCCTCCCCCCCCAAACCCCCTGCTCCCCCTCCGCTCACCCCTCCCTCCCCATCCTCCCATCCCTCCCGCCCTGATTCCCAGAGTCCTTTCTTGTACATGCCTGACTCTCCTCTGGGCCCTCCTCTCCGATGACGTACATGGACCCAGTGGCATTTCCCTGAACCCCTTCCTGTGTTCCCCTTAAGCATAGGAACACTACTGTGGCTGTCAATCCCTTGCCTCCAAGGATCTTGGTGCCTTTAGCAGATGCAAGACTTTGTGAGGTCAATAGTGTATAGGACATTGCACCGGGCATACAATGTCCAATTATGATTACTTCCGCCCTAACTTGTGTGGAGTATCTTGCAAATCATTGCTCCTCCCATCCTTTTGCTCTTACACTCTTACCGCCCCCTCTTCCACAAATTTCCCTGAGCTTCAGGATGGGGAGAGATTAGGCTGGCCTAGTTCTAGGTGGTTGATATAGAGTCTCAGAAAATAGGCCTCCATCAAGGACTGCAAGAAAGTAATGTGACACTTAGTTAAATTCACAATTCGTTCCTGATCATTTACAACTATGGGGGTATGAACTCACCAGGAGGGGAGGGCATATAGTCCGGCAGATTAAAAAGTAACCATTTTTCAAATGGGTGATTGACCTGTCCCATTGCCTAATGCCATATGACCCTGCGATTCCAATTTTTGGCATAAGTATTACATCTACCCTTGAATGTGCTCTTATAATAAGACTCCATTTTAACAGCTTTCTGTCTCTGGCCAGGGGGTGACATACAGTGCCCATCATGATGGAGTGAAAGGCATTGCAGGAGCAAAAAAACTGCAAAAGAAAATCAACGAACCACTATCCAGAACTATAGTTTTCTTTTTTAAGCGAATCTTTATTAGGTTTTGGGATTAAAACGATATTACCTTCATAGAAGGAATCTGGTAGTGTTCCTTCCTTTGCTATTTGATGGAACAGTTTAAGGAGTATTGGTGTTATTAACTCCTTAAATATCTGGTAGAACTCTGTGCTGAATACATCTGGTCCAGGACATTTTTTGGTGCGAAGATTTGAGATTATGTCTTCAATTTCCTTATATGTTATAGGACTATTTAAATAATTCACAACTTCCTGATTCAATTTAGGTAAGTTGTGTTTACTTAGAAATTCATCCATCTCTTTTGTGTTGTCAAACTTCACAGAGTATAAGTTTTTGAAATATGATGTTATAATTCTCTGGATTTCTTGGGTATCACTAGTGATAACTCCATGTTCATTTCTAATTTTGTTAATTTGGGTTTTCTCTCTCTTGCTTTTGGTTAATTTAGCTAGGGGTGTATCAATCTTTTTGTTTTTTTCAAAGAATGAGCTTTTTGACTGGTTGATTTTTTCTATCGTTTTCTTAATCTCGATTTCAGATATTTCTCCCCTTATTTTGCTAATCTCCTCTCTTCTACTACTTTTGGGATCAGATTGCTCTAGTTTCTCTAAAGCTTTAAGCTGCATTGTTAAGTTGTTTATTTCTGATGTTTCCATTTTTTTGATGTAGGCATTAAGAGCTATGAACTTACCTTTTAGAACAGCTTTCATTGTGTCCCAGTGATTTTGGTAAGTTGTATTTTCATTATCATTTGCTTTCAGGAAATCTTGAATTTCCTTTTAAATTTTTTCCTGAATCCAGTTCTCATTCAACATCATATTGTTAAGTTTCCAGGAGTTAGTGTATTTTCCCTTGTTTGTTGTGTTGTGGATGTCCAGCTTTAGGCCGTGGTGGTCTGACAGGGCACAGGTTAGAATTTCAACTTTTTTGTATATGTGTAGATCCGTTTTGTGGCCCAGTATGTGATCTATTTTGGAGAAAGTTCTGTGTTCTGCTGAGAAAAATGTGTATTCCTTGGTGCGTGGGTGAAAAGTTCGATAGAGGTCTGTAAGGTCCATTTCTTTAAGGGTTTGATTAAGTTCCTAAGTGTCTCTGTTAAGCTTTTGACCTGTTGATCTATCCCATGTTGAGAGGGCGGTGTTGAAGTCCCCAAGAATTATCGTTTGGGGGTTGATTTCTTGCTTCAGATGCTGTAGGGTTTTCTTAATGAATGTGGAGGGGCTTGTATTGGGTGCATATATGTTCAGTATTGTGAAGTCTTCCTGGTGAATTGTACCTGTGACTAAAATGTAGTATCCATCCGTGTCTCTTATAATTTTCTTTTGTTTGAAGTCCACTTTGTCTGATATCATAATGGCTACCCCTGCCTGTTTTCTGTTTCCATTAGCTTGTAGAATTTTTGACCAGCCTTTTATTTTTAGAGTGTGCATATCTTTTATGATTAGATGGGTTTCCTGCAAGCAGCAGATTGATGGATTGTAATTTTTAATCCAAATTTGTAATCTGTGTCTCTTGATCAGTGAGTTAATTCCATTAACCTTTAGTGTTATAATGGAGAAACTATTTTTAATTCCACACATTTATTATGTTTAGTAGTTTTTATAAGTATATTGCTTCGCTGTTAATGGTGTTATACTTGCCTTCTGTTCTCCTGGATATGCCTGTTTTTTTCTTCAAGCTTGAGTATCATTTCTAGCATTTTTTGAAGGCCTGGTTTGGTGGACATGTATCCCTTCAAGTTGTCTTTGTGCTGGAAGATTTTTCTTTCTCCCTCGATCATGACAGATAGTTTTGCAGGGTAAATCAGCCTGGATTGACATTTTTGCTCATTCAATACTTGAAGTATGTCTCTCCAAGCTCTTCTTGCTTTTACTGTTTCGACTGAGAAATCATTTGTCATTTTAATAGGTTTACCTTTAAAAGTGATTTGTTTTTTATCCCTTGAAGCTCTCAGCACCAGTTCTTTATCTTGAATGTGGAGTGTTTTGACTCTTATTTGCCGTGGTGAGCTTCTGTTTTAGTCATATCTGTTTGGGGTGCGGAATGCCTCTTGTATATGGATGGGCCTCTCTTTTTTTAGATAAGGAAAGTTTTCCTTGATGATCGTTTGAAGAATTTCCTCAGGGGTGGTATTTTGAGATTCTTGCTCTGGTATTCCATGAATACGCATGTTGGCCTTCTTCAGGGTGTCCCATATCTCCTGGATATTTCTCTCAAGTATCTTTTTGGCTTTAACAACTTCTTCCATTGAGCTGGTTCATACTCCCACTTTATCTTCAAGATTTGAAATTCTGTTTTCTGCTTAGTTAGTTCTGCTGATAAGACTCTCTGTGGAGTTTTGGGTTGATGATAACTTGTCTTTTAGCTCAGTTTTAAACTCTGCTTGAGTCTGTTTTAACTGCTCTATGCCAGTTTTTGTTTCTTGTACTGTTTTTCTCAACTCCTCCAAGTGTCTGTTGTGTTCCTCTTCAAAGCGATTGATTCGATTATTTAATTCCTCCTGGATTTCCTCTTTCATAGTATTGAACATGGTAATGATCATATTTTGAAGGTCATTATCCTGGGTCAGGCTTTCTTGGCCATTTTCCGTGAGTTTGTTCTGGTTGGAGACTAACATTATGGGATTAATTCCTAGGTCGCAGTGAGGCCAGGCTGGGCTATGTGTGCGTCCCGGGTGGTAGAGCAGAGGAAGGGATTTGGAGCATTTTTAAAGATATTTGTTAGACATTTCAATTTTGTCCCTGAAAAAATTTTTCTTGAGTTCCAAGGCACATTTTATAATTGAGCTATTTATCTCCTTGGTATTTAGTTTTTTAAGTTCTTTGTGTACTCTGGATAATAGAACCCTATCAGATGTGTGGTTAGTGAAGATTTTCCTCTATTCCATTGGTTGCACTTTGCTTTGTTTACAATCTCTTTATCTGAACAAAAACTCTTTAATTTCATATGATCCCATTGTTGAGTGTTTGTTCTGGTGCCTGTGCTATTGGATTTCTGTTTAGGAACTATTGGCCTAGCGTAATCAGCTCCAGGGAGTTCCCTACTCTTCCAACTAGGGTTTTTATATTCTTGGCCTAATATTAAAATCCTTTATCAATTTGGAATTAATTTTTATGCATGGTGATAAGTACAGATCTAGTTTTAATCTTTTACATGTTGATATTCAGTTTTGCCAACACTATTTGTTGAATATGTTCTTCTTTTTCCACTACATGTTTTGGACCACTTTGTCAATGATCAAATGATGATATTGTGTGGGCTTGTATCTGGGTCTTCAACCCTTATCCATTGGTCTACATATGTATTTTGAACCAGTATCAGGCTGATTTTATTACTATAGATTTATAGCATAGATTAAGGTTTGGTATGTTGATGCCTCCAGCAATGTTTTTGTTATTCAGAATTGTTTTTGCTATATCCTGGGCCTTTTGTGTTTCCATAAGAATTTTGAGATTATTTGGTCAATTTTTTCACAGAAGTGCTTTAGGGTTTTGATTGGTTTAGCATTGAATCTGTATATTGCTTTTGGTAGGATGGTCATTTTTGTGATGCTGATTCTGACAATCAAGGAGCATGGGAGGTCTTTCCACCCTTTGGTGTCTTCTATAATTTCTTTCTTTAAGGTTTTAAAGTTTTCATTATAAAGGTTTCTCACTTCTTTGGGTAGATTTATACCAAGTTATTTCATTTTTTAGGGGCTATAGTAAATGGGATTGTTTTCCTTAGGACTTTTCCACTTTTTTCATCATTGGTGTATAGGAAGGCCACTCATTTTTGCATGTTTATATTGTAACTTGCTACTCTGCTGAACTTATGTATTAGTTCCAGGAGTTTCCTGGTGGAGTTTTCAGGATCACTCATGTATATGGTAATGTCATCTGCAAATACAGATATCTTGACTTCTCCCTTTCCAATTTGAATCCATCTTATCTCTGTCTCTTGTTTTATGGCTCTGCTAAAACTTCAAGTACAATATTGAATAGAAGTGGTGAGAGTGGACAGCCTTGTCTAGAACCTGATCAAAGTGGGAATGCTTCAATTTTTTCCCCATTTAGTATAATCTTTGCTGTTGGATTGTTGTATACAGCTTTTATTATGTTGATGTAAGTTCCTTCCATTCCAACTGTCTCTAGGGTTTTCATCATAAAAGGATGTTGCATCTTGTCAAAAGCTTTTTCTGCATCTATTAAGAGTATCATGTGGTCTTGGACTTTGGATTGGTTTACAGGATGGATTACATTTGTTGATTTGCATATATTGAACCAACCTTGTGTGATTGGGATAAACTTACTTGATCACAGCTAATGATCTTTTTGATATTTTTTAACCTGTTATTTATTTATTTGATATTTTTCCTCCCACATTTTAATTTTTCTTAATCATACAAGCTCAGTAGGTACTCTAATCCTCTCTCTCCCCACTTCCCTCCTCAGTCTCCCTCTCTTGCACTCTCCCACTTCCTTTAACCCCATTCCTCCCTTCCCCTCTCCCAGTACCTCCCCCCCTTCCTCCCTCCAATGTCCTGAAGCAGACTTTTGTGTGAACACCAAACCTCCGTCTGAGTCCTCCACCCTAGTGAGGGTTCAGGACTCAGTGGCATAACCTGGACCCTTTCTTGTGCTCTGCTTTACCATGGGAACTCTATTATGACTTTTTAATTCCTTGTATTCTGCTGCCTGAAGCCTTCTTCCTTGTAATCCATGCTAGACTTTGGGGGGGATCATTGACATATCAGCCATTGTGCATATCAAGCAAAGCCATATTCTGGCTGCTGCAGCCCTAACTTGTGTGGAGTATCATGCATATCATTGGTCCTCCCGATATTTAGGCTCTTACAATCTTGCTGCCCCCTCTTCCACAAGGTTTCCTGAATTTTAGGATGGGGAGAGATGTGGCTTGTCTGGTTCCAGGTGAATAATGTAGGGTCTTTGGTGTTGTGAATTATGGGTTGTTGTTTTTTTCAGTTTTGCTTTTTCTCCATTACCCTTGGCTCATCTGGATTGGTATTGAAAGTCACTGCCTAACCAAAGATAAAAGACTGTTTAAATGAAGATCTTAATATAAGAGGAGACTCAAAGGTAGATGGAAGAAGAGGAGTAGGACACAGGAATGTGGGGTAGTCAGTATCCCATTTGCCAGATTTTTACCGTCTATCTGATAGTCCTTTTATCTTCCCTGATTGGTGAGATCAAATCTGTTCAGTCACAAGTGACATGGAAAAAGTGTGAGAGTGAGTTGCTCAGCCATCAAAAAATGAATTAATGAAATTTGCTGGGAAATGGATGAAATTATTAAAAATTATATTGAGTGAAGTACCCAGACACAGAAGGTTGCATGCCATATTTACTCCCAAATAAGTAAATCCTAGTTCCAAACCCACTTAATGACATATTCAAAGGTAAATCTCTGTAATACACACTGTACCTGCAAAGGATTATAAACAGAAGAGAAGGGGAAGGAGGACCTCAAAAGAAAGGAGATATGGAACATGCTTCAATAGAGAAAATAAGCCATAGTCAAGTATTTGATATGTTTTTGAAACTGATTTGCTAAGATTTTGTTGAGAATGTTTGCATCTGTGTTCATCAAATAGACTGGCTTATAGCTTTCTTTCTAAAGTGCATCTTTATTTGGTTTTGGAATTAGTATGATATTAGCTTCATAGAAAGAATTCGACAATGTTCCTTCCTTTGCTATATTATGGAATAGTTTAAGAAGTAACGGTGTTAGCTGTTCCTTATCTCTGGCCAGGGGGTGACATCCAAAATCCATTAGGATGGAGCCAAGGGCATTGAAAGAGCAGCATAACTGAAAAAAAATCAACAAACCATAATTCAGAACATCAGAGACTCTATATCAACCACCTGGAATCAGGCCAGCCTAAACTTTTCCCATCCTGAAGCTCAGGGAAATTTGCAGAAGAGGGGGCATTAAGATTGTAAGAGCACAAGGATAGGGAGGAGTAATAATATGCAAGATACTCCACACAAGTTAGGGCCAAAGCAATCATAACAGGACTTTGCATGACCTGTGCAATGACCAACACATTATTAACCCCTCAAAGTCTAGCATGGACTAAAGGCACTAGGATCCTTAGAAACTAGGGATTAACAGCCACAGTAGTGTTCTTATACTTAAGAGATCTAGAAAATGCCACCAAGTCCTTACACCTCATCAGAGAGGAAGACCCAGAGGAAAGTTTGACATACACATTAAAGGATGTTCCAGGGATGGGGGGGAGGAGGCACTGAGAGATAGACAGGAAGGGGGGAAAGGAAGGGGAAAAGGGGGGAGGGAACAAGAGGGTCCAGGGAGGGTTGAAGGGAGGGAGGGGACCGGAGTACCTATTAAATTTATATGAGTATAAATAAATAAATAAATAAATAAATAAATAAATAAATAAATAAATTGTAAAAAAAGGAAAAAATATCTGGTAGAATTCTGTTCTGAATCCATCTGCTCCAGGACATTTTTTGGTTGGAATATTTGAGATTACATCATTTATTTCCTCATTTGTTATAGGACTATTTAAATATTTCAAAGATTCTTGATTCAATTTAGGTAAATTTACTTACTCAGAAATTCATCCATTTCTTTTGGATTATCATATTTCATGGAGTATTAGTTTTAGAAATACGACCTTATAGTTTTCTGAATTTCTTGTGTATAAGTTGTGATAACTCCATTTTCATTACTAATTTTGTTAATTTGGATTTTCTTTTGGTTAATTTTGCTAGAGGTGTATCAATCTTATTGATTTTTTTTGAAGAAAAAGCTTTTCCTCTGGTTGATTCTTTGTATCATTTTCCTTATCTTCGTTTGGGATATTTCTCCCTTGATTTTGCTAATTTCCTCTCTTCTACTGCTTTTGAGATTTGATTGCTCTTCTGTCTCCAATGCTTTAAGCTGCATTGCTAAGTTATTTACTTGTGACATTTCAATTTTTTTGATATAGGTATTAAGAGCTATAAACTTACCTCTTAGTACAGCTTTCATTGTGACCCAGAGATTTTGATATGCTGTATTTTCATTATCATTTGCTCCCAGGAAATCTTGAATTTCCTTTCTGATTTCATCCTGAACCCATTTCTCATTTAGCATCATAATGTTTAGTTTCCAAGAATTAGTGTATTTTTTGCTATTTATTGTGTTGTAGATGTTAAGCTGTAGACCATGGTGGTCTGAGAGGGTACAGGCTATAATTTCAACTTTCCTGTATATGTGGAGGTTCATTTTATGATCCAATATGTGTTCTACTTTGAAGAAATTTCTGTGGGCTTCTGAGAAGAATGCATATTCATTGGTGCTTGGATGGAAGGTTCTGTAGAGATCTGTTAGGTCCATTTTGGTAAGGGTTTGATGTAGTTTGTTAAACACTGTGCCTCTGTTGATTTTTTGGTCTGTTGATCTATGCCATGTTGAGAGTATGGTATTGAAATCCCCAAGTATTATCATTTTGGGGTTGATTTCTTATTTTAGACCATATATGTATTATGAATAAGAACCCTGATTAATGCATTCATAAAATTTGCAAAATTACTCTGGTCATCATTTCTTTCTTCTTAACTTCACATCAATTGTATTCCGGTATCTACTAATTCTGTATGGATTGCACCGTGGTTTCATAGAAATTTCTCTTTCCGTAATCACCCATGGTGAACTAGGATCATGTGCATAGACTGTTAGTACCTCAAGAATTGACATTGGTTTGACAGGCCAAGACAACTAGGACTTGTGGTGGGGGGAATACTTCTTTAGTTCCAACATGGTTTACAGAGCATTTTGGCAATGTCTTATTGATTACAGAGCTACAGAGAGTTATGGGTTAAGAGGGGTGAGTAAAGAAGACAAATAATTACAGAAAGAAGATTTTTAAACCAAAGGAAATTTACTATTTATCTTTTAGACATTAAAAACCTATGAGGGCATCAAAGTGCACAACCTTGTTGCAACCTAGTATACATAAAGCCTCTCCTGCAATAAGACTTAAAGAAATAAATAACTGCTATCATTTCAAGCTCTATAAGCCATAAGAAATCATAAAAGTAACAATTTATTTTGGGCTTCATAGCACATACCTGTAAGAACTTTGGAGGAAGACCAAGACGTTCAGAAATTCCAGACCATCTTTAGCCTTTTAGGGAATCTGAGGATATTCTGGGTTAAGTGAAACTCTTTCTCAAGAACAAGACTTATCTGTGCCCATAGCAAAAGGAGGGTATTTATGTACTGCTTTTTTCTTATTATAGAAAGAGGTTGAACTGTAAAGGAAAAGGACCCAATTAAAATTTGCTATCTTTAACAACCCCCAACACCTAGAAAAATTAAGTATTTTGTGTGATACTGTAGTAAAGATAACAATCATTGGAGGCAAAGAGATCCAAATAGACTACTAAATCTGCCATTTAACAATTATGTGATTTAAAAACATTAGATAACCTCTCTCCCCAAGCCTCAATTATTTCTTTTATTAAATAAGGTAATAGTATTATCCAACCACCAAAGTACTTGTTGTGACAAATAGGGAAATGTGTTTAAGCTATTTATATTTGGGGAAAGTAGTCCACTATATAAATTGTTTATGTGAGAAATTAATATCATGAAGTCAGATATCTATTTTTTCCCTTTTTTTATTTCCACTCATACAAACTTAACAGGTACAGCGGTCCCCTACTCCCTCCAACCCCCTGTCCCCCTGTGTCCCCCTGGTCTCCCCCTTCCCTCCCCATCCCTCAGTGCCTCCCCCTCCCATCCCCGGAGCATCCTTTAATGTGCATGCCAAACTCTCCTCTGCGTCCTCCTCTCCAATAAGGTTCAAGGACCCAGTGGCATTTCCCAGAACCTTTCCTGTGTTCCCATTGAGCATAGGAACAATACTGTGGCTGTCAACCCTTGCCTCCCAGGATCCTAGTGCCTTTAGCAAATGCTATACTTTGTGAGGTCAATAGTGTGTTGGACATTGCACAGGGCATGTAAAGTCCAAATATGATTGCTTCAGCCCTAACTTGTGTGGAATATCTTGCAAGTCATTGCTCCTCCCATCCTTGTGCTCTTACAATCTTACCAACCCCTCTTCCACAATTTCCCTGAGCTTCAGGATGGGGAGAGATTAGGCTGGCCTCGTTCCAGGTGATTGATATAGAGTCTCTGATGTTCTGGGTTATGGTTTCTTGACTTTTTTTTTTTTTTTTTTTTTTTTTTTTTTTTTGCTGCTTCTGCAATGCCCTTGGCTCCACACTGATGGGTATTGGATGTCACGCCCTGGCCAGAGATAAAGACCTGTTAAATTAAAGTATTGTTATAAGAGTATATTCAAAGGTAGATGTAATAATAGTAAGAAACCGCGGTGAGGGAGGGGTCAATCACCCATCTGTGAAATGGTTACTTCCTTTTTTTTTTTTTAACATTTTTTATTATTATTTCCGCTCATACAAACTTAATAGGTACATTGGTTCCCTCCCTCCCAAAGGAAATTTACTATTTATCTCCCTCCTCCCCCCCCCCCCGACCCCCCTGCTCCCTCTCCACTCATCATTCTTCCCCATCCCCCAGTGCTTTCCCCCAATCCCCGGAGAATCCTTTAATGTGCGTGCCAGACTCTCCTCTGGGCACTCCTCTCTGATGACGTACAAGGACCCAGTGGCATTTCCCTGAACGCTTTCTGTGTTCCTCTTAAGCACAGGAACATTACTGTGGCTGTCAATCCCTTGCCTCCAAGGATCTTGGTGCCTTTAGCAAGTGCTAGACTTTGTAGGGTCAATAGCGTGTTGCACATTGTGCTGGGCATGCAAAGTCCAATTATGATTGCTTTGGCCCTAATTTGTGTGGAGTATTTTGCATATCATTGCTCCTCCCATCCTTGTGCTCTTACACTCTTACTGCCCCCTCTTCCGCAAATTTCCCTGAGCTTCAGGATGGGGAAAGATTAGTCTGGCCTAGTTCTAAGTGGTTGATACAGAGTCTCTGAAGTTCTTGATTACGGTTTGTTGATTTTCTTTTGCAGTTTTGCTGCTCCTGCAATGCCCTTGGCTCCACCCTGATGGGTATTGGATGTCACTCCCTGGCCAGAGATAAAAACCTGTTAAACTAGAGTCTTGTTATAAGAGTATGTTCAAAGGTAGATGTAATAAAAGTAGGAAACCACAGTGAGGGAGGGGTTAATCACCCATTTTCAAAATGGTTACTTTTTATCTGCCAGACTATATGCCCTACCCTTTTGGTGAGATCATACCCCCTCAGTTGTAAATGATCAGGAATGAAAGTCTGTGAACTTAACCAGATGTCTCATTACTTACTTGCAGCCCTTGATTGAGGCCTATTTTCTCTGCTATAACATGGTCCCCTCTCTTGTTACTGGTGTGGCCCTCCTTCCCCATTCCTCCTGTTCGTAATCTTAGCAAATTACTGTAGTTATTACAGAGATTTATCTTTGAGTGTCTCTAAGTGGGTTTCGTACTAGGAGCCACGTATTGAGGAGTACGTGCGGCACTTAATTCTCTGTGTCTGGGATACTTCACTCAATATAACTGTTTCTAATCCCATCCGTTTACAGGCAAATTTCATTAACTCATCATTTTTGATGGCTGAGTAGTACTCCATTGTATAGATGTACCACATTTTCTTTATCCACTGCTCAACTGTTGGACATTTGGGCTGATTCCATGACTTTGCTACTGCAAACAGTGCTGCTATGAACATGGTCGTGCTTGTGCTATTGAGGTGAATTTTTGCTGTATGAGGCGTTATTCCCAAAAGTGGAATCGCAGGGTCATATGGCATTTCAATCTTTAATTTCTTTAAGAATCTCCAGAAGGCTTGCCAGAGTGGCTGTATGAGCCTGCATTCCCACCAGCAATGTAGGAGAGTTCCCCTCTCTCCACATCCTTTCCAGCATTTGTTGTTTGTATTGTGGATTTTTGCCATCCTAACCGGGGTGAGATGATATCTCAGGGATGTTTTGATTTGCATTTCCCTGATGGCTAAAGATGTGGAGCATTTTTAAAGATATTTGTTAGACATTTTAATTTCATCCCTGGTAAAGTTTCTATTAAGTTCCAGGGCCCATTTTTTAATTGGACCATTAGTTTCCTTAGTTTTTAGTTTTCTACATTCTTTGTGCAATCTGGATAATAGAGCTCTATCAGATATGTGGTTAGTGAAGATTTTCTCCCATTCTGTGGGTTGCTTTGAGCTCGTGTTACAACCTCCTTATCTGAACAGAAGCTCTTTAATTTCACTAGATCCCAACTGTTGAGAGTTGGTAGCAGTGACTGGGCTATTGGATGTCTGTTTAGGAGCTGTTGGCCTAGCCCAATCAGCTCGAGGGAGTTCCCTACCCGTTCACCTATGGTTTTTATAGTCTCTGGCCTTATATCAAGGTCCTTGATCCACTTGGAATTAAGTCTTGTACATGGTGACAAGTACGGGTCAAGTTTTAATCTTCTGCATGTGGAGATCCAGTTTTGCCAGCACCATTTGTTGCAGATGCTGTTCTTTTTCCATTGAATTTTTTGGGCCCCTTTGTCAAATATCAAATGGCTGTAATTTTGTGGGTTTATATCTGGGTCTTCAAGTCTTATCCATTGATCTGTGTGTCTATTTTGGAGGCAGTACCAGGCTGTTTTTATAACTATGGATTTGTAATATAGACTAAGGTTTGGTATGGTGATACCTCCAGCAGTCTTTTTGTTACTCAGGATTGTCTTTGCTATCCTGGGTCTTTTGTGCCTCCATATGAACTTTGAGATTGTTTGGTCATCTTCTTTAAAGAATTGGTATAGCATTGAATTTGTATATTGCCTTTCGTAGGATGGTCGTTTTTACGATGTAGATTCTGCCAATCCAGGAACATGGGAGGTCTTTCCACCTTCTGATTTCTTCTGCAATTTCTTTCTTTAGGGTTTTAAAGTTTTCATTGTAAAGGTCTTTTACCTCTTTGGTTAGGTTTATACCAAGGTATTTCATTTTTTTAGGGGCTATAGTAAATGGGATTGTTTCTCTCAAGGCTTTTTCACTTCTTTCATTTTGTGCATATAGGAAAGCCACTAATTTTTGTACATTTATTTTGTATGCTGCCACCCTGCTGAATGTCTGTATTAGTTCCAGGAGCTTCCTGGTGGAGTTTTTGGGATCCCTCAGGTATAAGATCATGTCATCTGCAAATAGGGATAGCTTGACTTCTTCCTTGCTGATTTGAATCCCTTTCATGTCCCTTTCTTATCTTACAGCTTCAGCTAAGACTTCAAGTACAATATTGAAAAGAATTGGTGACAGTGGACAGCCTGTCTAGTTCCTGGTCAAAGTGGGAATGCTTCAAGTTTTTCCCCATTGAGCATAATCCCTGCTGTTGTCTTGTTGTATACAGCTTTTATTATATTGATAAAGGTTCATTCCATTCCAATCTTCTCTAGGTTTTGATCATAAAGGGATGTTGGACCTCGTCAAAAGCTTTTTCTGCATCTATCGAGAGTGTCATGTGTTCTTGAACTTTGGACTGGTTTATATGGTGAATTAAATTTATTGATTTGCATATGTTGAACCAACCTTGTGTGCCTGGGATAAAGCATACTTGATCCCCATGGATGATCTTTTTGATATGATTTTGAATCCGATTTGCTAAGACTTTGTTGAGAATCTTTGCATCTGTGTTCATCAGAGAGATCGGCCTATAGTTTTCTTTTTTTAAATGTATCTTTATTAAGTTTTGGGATTACGATGATATTAGCTTCATAGAAGGAATTTGGTAGTGTTCCTTCCTTTGCTATTTGATGGAACAGTTTAAAGAGTATTGGTGTTATTAGCTCTTTAAATGTCTGGTAGAACTCTGTGCTGAATCCACCGGGTCCAGGACATTTTTTGGTGGGAAGATTTGAGATTACTTCTTCAATTTCCTCTTATGTTATGGGACTATTTAAATAATTCACAACTTCCTGATTCAATTTAGGTAAGTTGTGTTTACTTAGGAATTCATCCATCTCTTTTGTGTTGTCAAATTTCACAGAGTATAAGTTTTTGAAATATGACGTTATAATTCTCTGGCTTTCTTGGGTATCAGTAGTGATAACTCCACTTTCATTTCTAATTTTGTTAATTTGGGTTTTCTCTCTCTTGCTTTTGGTAATTTGGCTAAGGGTGTATCAATCATATTGATTTTTTTCAAAGAAGCAGCTTTTTGACTGGTTGATTTTCTGTATCATTTTCCTAATCTCAATTTCAGATATTTCTCCCCTTATTTTGCTAATCTCTTCCCTTCTACTGCTTTTGGGATCAGATTCCTCTATTGTTTCTAAAGCTTTTAGGTGCATTTTTAAGTTATTTATTTCTGATGTTTCCATTTTTTTTTGATGTAGGCATTAAGAGCTATGAACTTACCTCTAGGGACAGCTTTGATTGTGTCCCAGAGATTTTGGTAAGTTGTATTTTCATTATCATTCACTTTCAAGAAATCTTGAATTTCCTTTGTAATTTCTTCCTGAATCCAATTCTCATTCAGCATCATAGTGTTTAGTTTCTAGGAGTTAGTGTATTTTCTCTTGTTTGTTGTGTTGTGGATGTCAAGCTTTAGGCTGTGATGGTCTGAAAAGGTGCAGGCTAGAATTTCAACTTTCCTGTATATATGGAGATTCGTTTTGTGGCCCAATATGTGATGTATTTTCTTGTTCTTTTCTTCAAGCTTGAGTATCTTTTCTAGCATTTTTGAAGACCTGGTTTGGTAGTCATATAAGCCTTCCATCTGTCTTTGTGCTGGAAAGTTTTTTTTTTCCCCCTAGATCATGACTGATAGTTTTGCCGGGTATATCAGCCTGGGTTGACGTTTTTCCTCATTCAATACTTGAAGTTTGTCTCTCCAAGCTCTTCTTGCTTTTACTGTTTCTATTGAGAAGTCCATTATTATTTTTGTAGGTTTAGTTTTAAAAGTGACTTTTTTTCCCCCTTGAAGCTCTCAGCACCATTTCTTTGTCTTGAATGTGGAGTCTTTGACTATTATTTGCCGTGGCAAATTTCTGTTTTGATCCTATCTGTTTGGGGTATGGAATGCCTCTTGTGTATGGATGGGCCTCTCTTTTTTTTAGATGAGGAATGTTTTCCTTGATGATCATTTGAAAAATTTCTTCAGGTGTGGTATGTTGGGATTCTTACTCTGGTATTCCATGAATGCACACCTTAGGCTTCTTCAAGGTGTCCCATAACTCTTGAATATTTCTCTCAAGTTTCTTTTTGGCTTTAACAATTTCTTCCATTGAGCTGGTTAATACTCCCACTTTGTCTTCAAGATTGGTAATTCTGTTTTCTGCTTCATTTGTTCTGCTGAGTTCTGGGTGGAGGATAACTTGTCTTTAATTCAGTTTTAAACTCTGCTTGAGTCTTTTTTTAACTGCTTTATGATTATTTTTGTTTCTTGAACTGTTTTTCTCAACTCCTCCAAGTGTGTGTTGTGTTCCTCTTCAAAGTGGTTGATGCAGTTATTTACCTCCTCCCAGATTTCCTCTTTCATAACATTGACTATGGTAATGATCATGCTTTGAAAGTCATTATCTTGGGTCAGCATTACTTGAATATTTTCTGTGAATTTGTTCTGGTTGGAATTTATCATTATGGGGTTAATTCTTTCAGTGGGAGATTTGTTTTCTTAGGTTTTGTTTCTCATGGATCTGTACTTTGACTTGGGCATTATTGTTTTGTCTCTTTAGACCTTTCAGTTTCAGTGTGTTTTTGACTGTACTGAATTAGTTGGTATCACTACTCTCCGGTTATTATTACTAGTGTTTGCCTTGGTGTTGGTTACATTTGTTGCTATTGTTATTTCCTAGATGAGGTTATTCGACTGTTAGTTCATCAGTTAATTCAGGTTTAGTGGACAGGGGATGAATATTAGTAAGGTAGCACACTTTTATGACTTAGTATCTTGGTGATATATGAGGGTGAGTGGTATAGTCCCTGAAGTTGTATATGTTTTGGGGGTGGCTATATGGAAAAGTTACTCTACAGTAACTGGTTATTGAATGGAACAGTATGGTAAAAATGGGATTTACTTATCTTTGGGCTAGATGTGAAGAATCTCTCCAATGTGGTAGGATGAATTTAGAGGACTTCAGATGTGTGGCCTTTGTCCTCTAGAGCTATGTTTGGGTGTTCTTTGGACTCTGTTGAATTCTGATGAGCAGTATGTCCTCTCTGGACTGGGACACAGTGTGTCCTTGCTTAACTGCAAGTGACCGGGGCAGGCAGGAGGGTGGAAAGGGCAGAGGTGTTGGTGGAGGTGCAGTTAACCTGGAGAGCTGGGGTGTGGCCTACGGGTCTTCCCCAGCCTGGAGCAATGCCTGCTCCAACTGGCTGATGGGAGGAGCTGGGATGGGTGTGTTACCTGGGGCTTGGAGGTGAACAGGGGGTATTTACTTGGGGTTCAGTGTGTCATCACTGGACTGCGAGCATCCCGGGCAGGTGGGCAGGCAGAAAGAAAGGGCAGAGGTGCTGGTAGAGGTGCAGTTAACCTGGGGACCTGGGGTGTGGCCTAGGGGTCCTCCCCAGCATGGATCAGCACCTGCTCCAACTGGCTAGTGAGAGGAGCTAGTACAAGTGGATTACCTGGGGCTTGGGGGTGAGCAAGGGGTGTTTACATGGGGTGCAGTGTGTTCTTACTGGACTGGGAGCATCCTGGGCAGGTGGGCGAATTGCTAATTCTTGAAAAAATCAATAAGACTGATACACTCCTAACTAAATTAACCAAAGTCAAGAGAGAGAAAACTCAAATTAAGAAAATTAGAAATGAAAATGATAACTATCACAACTGATACCCAAGAAATTCAGAGAATTATAAGGTCATATTTCAAAACTTATATTCAATCAAATTTGATAACCCACAAGAAATGTCTGAATTTCTGAGTAAGCACAACTTATCTAAATTGAATCAAGAAGTTTTGAATTATTTAAATAGTCCTATAACAAATGAGGAAATTGATAAACTAATCTCGAATCTTCCCACCAAAAATGTTCTGGATCAGATTGATTTAGCACAGAATTCTACCAGACATTTACATAACAGCTAACACCACTACTCCTTAAACTATTTCCATAAAATAGCAAAGGAAAGAACACTTTAAAATACTTTTTATGAAGCTACTATTATACTAATCCCAAAACCCAATAAAGATACTATTAAAAAAGAAACTATAAGCCAATCTCTTTGATGAACACAGATGCAAATATTCTCAACAAAATCTTAGCAAATCAGATTGAAAAACAAATAAAAAAGATCATTCACTGTGATCAAGGAGGTTTTTTCCCAGGCACACAAGTTTGGTTCAACATAAGTAAATCAATAAATGTAATCCATCATATAAACCAATCCAAAGTTCAAGATCACATGTTGCTCTGGATAGATGCAGAAAAAGCTTTTTTCAAAATCCAACATCCTTTTATGATCAAAACCTTAGAGACAGTTGGAATGAAAAGAACTTATATCAACAAAATAAAAGCTGTATACAAGAAGTCAACAGTAAAGATTATACTCAATGGGGAAAAATTTGACGTATTCCCATTTCAATCAGGAGCTAGACCAGACTGTCCTTTCTCACCATTTTTATTCAATATTGTACTTGAAGTATTAGCTAGAGCAATAAGACCAGAGAGGGAGATAAAAGGGATTCAAATCAGAAGCGAAGAAGTCAAAACATTCTCCAGGAAACTCCTGGAACTAATACATAAGTTCAGTAGAGTGGCAGTTTACAAAATAAATGTACAAAAATCCATGTCCTTCCTATACACCAAGGATGAAAAAAGTGAAAAAGTCCTAAGAGAAACAATCCCATTTACTATACCCCTAAAAAAATGAAATACCTTGGTGTAAATCTAAACAAAAAAGTGAGAAACCTTTATAATGAAAACTTTAAAACTCTAAAGAAAGAAATTACAGAAGACACCAGAAATTGGAAAGACCTCCCATGCTTCTGGACAGGCAGAATCAACATCATAAAAATGACCATCCTACCAAAAGCAATATACAGATTCAATGCTATACCAATTAAAATCCCAAAGCAACTCTTTAAAGAAATTGACCAAACAACCTCAAAATGCATATGGAAGCACAAAAGGCCCAGGATAGCAAAAACAATGTTGATTAACAAAAGCACTGCTGGAGGTATCACCATACCAAACCTTAACCTATGCTACAAATCCATAGTAATAAAAGCGGTTTCCTACTGGCTCCAAAATAGATATGTAGATCAATGGATAAGGTTTTAAGACCCAGATATGAGCGCACACAATTACAACCATTTGATCTTTGGCAAAAGGGCCCAAAATATTCAATGGTAAGAGTATAGAATCTTCAACAAATGGTGCTGGCAATACTGGATATCCATATGCAGAAGATTAAAACTGGATCTATACGTGTCACCATGCACAAAAATTAATTCAAATGGATGAAGGACCTCAATATTTGGCCAGAGACTATAAATCCCCAGTTGAAAGGGTAGGGAACTCCCTTGAGCTCATTGGGCTAGGCCAATACTTCCTACACAGAAATCCAATGGCACAGGGACCAGAATAAACACTCAACAAATGGGATCTTATGGAATTTAAGAGCTTCTGTTCAGCTAAAGATATTGTAAACCAAGCAAAAATACAGCCCATGTAATAGGAGAAAATTTTCACTAACCACATACCTCATAGAGCGCTATTATACAGAGTGCACAAAGAACTTAGTAAACTAATCATCAAGGAGATAAATAGCCCCCAATTGTAAAATGGGCCTGAGAATTCAAAAGAAACTTTTCCAGGGATGAATTTGAAATGTCTAACAAATATCTTAAAAAATGCTGCACATCCCTAGCCACCAGGGAAATGAAAATCAAAACTACCTTGAAATATCATCTCACTCTGCTCAGGGTGGCAAAAATCCACAATACAAACACCAAATGCTGGAAAGGATGTGAAGATATGGCAACTCTCATACATTGCTGGTGAGAATGCAGGCTTATCAACCACTCTGGTGATCAGTATGGCGATTTTAAAAAATTAATGACTGAAGTGCCATATAACCCTGCTATACCACTTCTGAGAATAATCCTCCATAATGCAGAAATTCACTACAGTGACATGAGAACAACCATGTTCATTGTAGCACTTTTTACAATAGTAAAGTTATGGAATCAACGCTAGTGCCCAATAGTTGATGAATGGATAATGAAAATGTGATACATTTATACAATGGAATACTACTCAGCCATCAAAAAAAATGAATCAATGAAATTTGTTGTGAAATGGATGGAATTAGAAAAAATTATATTGAGTGAAGTATCCCAGACACAGAAATTCAGATGCCATATGTACTCCCTAATCAGTGGATCCTAGTTCCAAACTCACCTAATTACATATTCAAAGGTAAATCTCTGCAACACTCACTGTAATTGCAAAGGATCATAAACAAAAGGGAAGGTGAAGGAGGATTTCAAAAGAAAGGAAGTAGAGAAAATAAGCCATTGTCATGTATTGCATCTAAGTAGCAAGACATCTGGTGCATCTCACTTTCACTTCACTTCCTGGTCACTTGGGACTTAACAGGTTTGATCTCACCAATCAGTGAGGATATAGAGACTGGCAGATAGATAGTAACCATCTGGCAAATGGGACACTGACTCCCCCTCCCCCTACTGTTGTATCCTACTCCTATTCTTCCATCTATCTTTGTGTCTCTTCTTATATTAATATTTTCATTTGAACAGTCTTTTATCTTTGGTTAGGAGGTGATCTTTCTTTTTTTAATACATTTTTATTATTATTTCAGCTCATACAAACTTAATAGGTACACCAGTTCCCTCCCCCCCCTCCTCCTCCCCCCGAACCCCCTGCTCTCCATCCCCTCACCTCTCCCTCCCCATCCCCCAGTTTTCATACCAACCGGGATGCAGCAAAAGTTAGTGCAGGAAAAGCAAACTGAAAACAACAACGAACCATAATTCAGAACTTCAAAGACCTTAAATTAATCACCTGGAAGCAGACCAGGCAAATCTCTCCCCATCTTCAAGCTCAGGGAACCTTGCAGAAGAGGGAGTGGCAAGAATGTTAAGAGCCTAAAATTGGGAGCACAAAGATATGCAAGATACTTCACACAAATTAGGGTTAAAGCAGCCAGGATTGGATTTTGCCTGACCTGTACCATGGCTGACATGTCAAGGACTCTCCAAAGGCTAGCATGGATCACAGGGGAGAATGCTCCAGGCAGTAGGATTCTTAGAGGAAGGGGATTAAACAGTCTTCTTAGAGTTTTCATACTTATGAGGAGCTTAAGAAGGTGCTCCTGGTTATGCCACTGAATACTGAACCCTCGCTAGGGTGGAGCACTCAGAGGGAGGTTTGGTGTTCACAGAAAAGGATGCTTCAAGGGTTGGGAGGGAGGAAGGGCGAGTTAATGGGAGAGGGGGAGGGAGAGAGTGAAAGGAAGGGGGGAAGTGAGAGAGTGCAGTGGGGGACAATGGGGAATCGGAGGGGAGAGGGAGAGGTCAGGAGTACCTATTGAGCTTGTAGTATTAGGAAAAAATGTGGCAGAAAAAATTCAATACTCTTATTTTTCTGATCTTTTTATACTACAAAAGACTACACAGCAAATTACGCAAATAAACAAAAACAAAAATGAATAAATATTGTAGAGAATTAATGAAAGAAAATCTTTTGCTGATACTAATATGATAGAGAATATTATCCATAATATACTTTTAACATTTAAATATAACAATAAAAGATTACACTGTCTGCTGTCTTTTTATTTTGTGTACATTTTAAAGTAGCCTTTAAATGAAGACATTAAATTTAAGAAACTCTTTTTTATTAAGAAAGTCCCTACTAGACAGAATACAAAAGAAAAAAAAATATGCTACATACAATGATTTACTATTAAATGTGATTGTCAGTAAATTCACCATCTCTGTCAGTTTGCTATATTATTTATATGTATGCATTTTTGTGGAATTCATTTCATAATGTATAGATATATCATTAAAACAGCCTGTGTTGAATCTTGAAAATATATAGTTTTTATTTATGAATACATTTCAGTGAAACTGGGAAAATGAAGAGGACATGACTGAAAGAGTGGCATAAAATATCTCAGGATTCCTGTAAAAATATTTTTTTAATTTTTTTTATTCAATTGTGTGTGTGTATGTGTGTGTGTGCGTGTATGTGTGTATGTGTGTGTGTAGAACCACGGACAAATTCGGGAACCACCACAGAAGCCTCCACCTCCTCCTTGTTTACTCTGCCCCGGGACTCACAGGCTCCGCCCTACCAGGACCAGAAACGCAGGCCGTCCCCGCTTCCGCCGGGGTCTATACGTGGGGTCTAGGATCCGAACTCAGGACCTTCCACCTGCAAGGCAGAGGATTAACCCCTGAGCCACCTCTCCAGCCCTCCTGTAAAAATATTTTAACAGAGTAGACAAGAATGTAGACTTTTGATGATCACCTATTTTGTTAAATAGAATTATTATGTAAAAATAAGTGTCTTCCAAATAGTGCTTTGCCCATTTAAAAAATGGCTTTGCTTCCATTTTACTCTATGTTGATATACATGAAGCAGAGTAGGAAATAAAGTTAATTTTACTTTTCTCTCCTGATTCTTCTCCTTCCCCTCATCTATCTGGTTAATTTGTAAAAACATGGAGTGTGTGTGTGTGTGTGTGTGTGTGTGCGCGTGTGCGCACGTGCGCACACGTGTGTTACATTTACAGATGCCAATTTGATAACTGAAGACTGAGTCTTCAATTATTAATAAATACATGCTATTAAGTTAAGGCAAGCCCTGAACAAATCTGTGCGATATTGATGTGGGAAGACTCGGTTATAGTGGGTAGGACCACTCCCTGGACAGATAGTTAAAATGATGGACACTAGATCAAAATTTTGGCAGACTGACAAGAGAGAAAAGCCATTCCTCACTCAGCATTTCCTGTGAATATGGTGTGGTCAGTTCCCACAGTTTCTGATATTAGTATGAACTCTTCTGCTATGATGATAAACTGTGACTAACAATGGTAACCTGGAATAAACCCATTGCCCTAAGTTTTTAGCAATGGGAAGATAAAGCTAATACAGAATGTTTGTCTAAAACATGAATATAAAGTCACTAATGCTGTTAATTTCAGCTCATCCAGATCTTCAAAGAAAAAGAGGATGATTCCAGATAATTCAACTTTCACAGAAATTGGCATAACACTAAAACTTGAGGATGGCTCTTCTAAGTCTGCAGAATAAAATAGGGTTTTACACTAGGGTCTCACAAACGCTGTCAAAACCTAATACATATCAAAGATGAATATTATGAGACAAGAGTCAATTTCACTTTCTTTAAGCTGTAACTTGAATAAATTTATTTTCATCTGTTTATCTTTTCTCTGTTTTTTTTTTTTTCAGTAGAAGTATAGGCTTTATAAAACCACTACTATCGTAACAAGGGAGATGAATTTGCAGATATTGTAGATGTGAGCTGCAGTGGGGAAGTTTCATTAAGATTTTTTTTTGTGAAATTATTATTATTTTAGTGTTTTATACATGAACATAGTGAACTTACAATATTTTCACACCTTAACCCCTAATCCTAGCCCCCTCCTTGTCTCAGTACAACCTTTCTTCTTCCTTTCCAATCTCCCTTCTGTTTTCATGTCTTTTTCTGGGCTAACTTTGTTGGCATGTGAGTAAGTACCATTTTCGTAAGATGCTGAAGAAAAGCCAGTGGGAACAGTTATCTCCTGTTTTCTTTTAGAATGAGAAATTTTCTTTAAATATTCTCAGTTATCTCCTGTTTTCTTTTAGAATGAGAAATTTTCTTTAAAGATTCTCTCTCCATATGTCAATATATTTATTTATTTATTTTTAATTGATTTTTTATTATTTTTACCTAGTTATGTAAGTTCACTGGGTAAGTATCCTCACTCTTCTCCTTCCCCGTTTCCCTCCTCCCTCCATTCTTCCTCCTGTTCTCTCTTCCTACTCTCTCCTTCCATACCTCCCTCTTTCCCCCTGTTCCTCCCTCCTTCCTCTCTCTTAGTGTTACTTGCCTGCTCCCTCCCACCTCCCAGAACATCAGCTTATATGAGCCCTGAAATTTCCTCTGAGTTGTTTACACTAGTGAGAGTTCAGAACTCTGTGGGATACCTTAGGGCCCCTTTCTGGGCCACCCACTAATATGGGAAGTCCATTATATCTGTCTAACCTCTTGCTTGTAATGATCCACTGCTTGAAGCCATCTCTCCTGAAATCCACACTAGTCTATGGGGGCTTGTTGATATGTCATCCATTGTGCAGGTCTGTAAGGTCAAATCACTTTGCAGAGAGATCTTGGCTGCTGTAGCCCAGTCGTGGGTTGAGTGTATTGTATGTACAACGGTGGACCTCCCCACCTTTAGGCTCTTATAGTTTTGCTGCCTCCTCTTCCACAGTTTCCCTGAGCTTTAGGGTGGGGAGAGATTTGGCTAGTTTGGTTCCAGGTGAACATTGTAGGGCCACTGGTATTCTGAATTATGGTTGCCATTGTTTTCATTTTTGTGATTCTTGCACTGCCCTTGTCTATATCCTGTTTGGGTGTTGTGGTTATCTCTCTATCGAAGATAAAACTTTTTAAAAGAAGGTCTTAATATAAGAAGAGGCTTAAAAGCAGAGAGAAAAATAGGAGTAGGACATAGTAGTGGGTGGGGCCAGTCTTCTGGTTGTCAATTGGCTACCAGCTAACTTCCAGCCCCATCACCTCCATGCCTGGGGAGATATGCCCAGCTCTTCAAATTCGTCCGATCCCAAGTAAACAGGAGGGGAAGTGACAGTGAGCTGTGTCAGATATCTTGCTACTTACAAGCTGTTCATGACCAGAGCCTAAATTCCTTATTGCCTCCTTTCTCTTGAGGTCTTCTTTACCCTTCTCTCTTAGTTATAATCCTTTGCAGTTATAATGTGTGTTATAGATATTTATCTTTAAGTATGACCTTAAGAGAGTTTGGAACTATGATCCACTTATAAGAGAGAACATATGGTGTCTCCCTTTCTTTGCCTGGGATACTTCACTCGATATAATTTCTTCTAATTCCATATATTTATCAGCAAATTTAATCATTTTTTCATTGCTGAGTAGTATTCCATTGTATAATGTACCACATTTTCATTATCCATTTGTTAACAGCTGGGCATTTGAGTTGATTCCATGACTTTGCTAATGTAAACAGTACTACAATGAATATGGATGTACTCATGTCACTATAGTGAAATGATTCATTTTTGGTGATTATTCCCAGTAGTGATATAGCAGGGTCATATGGCATTTCAATCCTTAATTTTATATAAACCGCCATACTGATCTCCAGAGTGGTTGTACAAGCCTGGATTCCCACCAGCAATGTATAAGAATTCCCTTCTTCCACATCCTCTCCAGCATTTGTTGTATATATTTTGAATTTTTGCCAAACTGACCAAGGTGAGATGATATCTCAAGGTATTTTGGTTGAATTTCCCTGATGGCTAGGGAGGTGGAACATTTTTTAAGGTATCTGTTAGACATTTCGATTTCATCCCCAGAAAAGTTTCTTTTAAGTACTGCAGCCCATTTATCTCCTTGGTATTTAATTTTTTAAGTACTTTGTGCACTCTGCACATTAGACTTATATCAAATATGTGGTTAGTGAAGATTTATTTCCCATTCTGTCAGTTGCCTTTTTGTTTGGTTTACATGTCTTTATCTGAATAGAAGCTCTTTGATTTCATAAGATACCACTTGTTGAGTGTTGGTTCTAGTGACGGTGCTATTTGATTTCTGTTTAGGAACTATTGGCCTAGCCTAATGAGCTCAAGGGAGTTTCCTACCCTTTCAACTGGGGATTTATAGTATCTGGACTAATATTAAGGTCCTTTATCCATTTGAATTAATTTTTGTGCATGGTGACAAGTATGGATCCAGTTTTAATCTTCTGCATGTGGATATCCAGTATTGCCAGCACCATTTGTTGAAGAGTCTATACTCTTTCCATTGAATATTTTGGGCCCTTTTACCAAAGATCAAATGGCTGTAATTGTGTGGACTTATATCTGGGTCTTCAACCGTGATCCATTGATCTACATATCTATTTTGGAACCAGTACCAGGCTGTTTTTATTACTATGGATTTGTATTATAGATTAAGGATTGGTATGGTGACATTCCAGCAGTGTTTTTGTTACTCAGAATTGTTTTGTTATCCTTGGCCCACTTCCATATGAATTTTGAGGTTGTTTGGTCAATTTCTTTAAAGAATTGCTTTGGAATTTTGATTGGTATAGTGTTGAATCTGTATATTCCTTTTGGTAAGATGGTAATTTTTATGATATTGATTATGCCCATCCAGGGGCATGGGAGGTATGTCTACCTTCTGGTGTCTTCTGTAATTTCTTTAGGGTTTTCAAGTTTTCATTATAAAGGTTTCTTATTTCTTTGGTTAGATTTATACCAAGGTATTTTTTTAGGGGTATATTAAATGGGATTGTTTCTCTTAGGACTTTTTCACTTTTTTTATCCTTGGTGTATAGGAAGGAAGGTCACTGATTTTTGTATGTTTATTTTGTAACCTGCCACTCTATTGAACTTATATATTATTACCAGAAGTTCGTGGAAAAATTTTTAGGATCACTCATGTGTACCATCATGTCATCTGCAAATAAAGGTATCTTGACTTTTTCCTTTCTGATTTGAGTCCTTTTTATCTGCCTCTCTTGTCTTGTGGCTCTAACCAATACTTCAAGTACAATATTGGTAGAAGTGGTGAGAGCGGACAGCCTGGTTTAGTTCCTGATCAAAGTGGCAATGTTTCAAGTTTATCCCCATTGAGCATAATCCTTGCTGTTGATTTGTTGTATACAGCTTTTATTATGTTGATATAAGTTCATTCCATTCCAACTGTTTTGATCATACGGTATTTTAATCATAAAAGGATGTTGGAAATTTTTTTTATTTTTCCGCTCGTACAAACATAATAGGTACCCCTGTCCCTTCCCTCCCTCCACCTCTCCCTGGACCTCCCTACTCCCTCCCCCCTTTTCCTCTTTCTTTCCTCCCTCCCTCTCTTTCTCCCAGTGCCCCCTACCCCATCTCTGAAGCATCCTTAATGTGTATATCAAACTTTCCTCTTGGTCCTCCTCTCTGATGAGGTGTAAGGATTCAGTGGCATTTCCTAGAACTCTTTCTTGTTTTCCCCTTAAAGTACAGGAACACTATTGTGACTGTTAATTCCTTGCTTCTAAGGATTTTAGTGCCTTTAGTCCATGCTAGACTTTGAGGGAGTCAATGATATGTTGGTCATTGTGCAGATCATGCAGAGGGCCCCACCAGAAACAAGGAGAGAGGGGATCATATTACAGCAGAGATAATAGGCCACAATCAAGGACTGCAAGTAAGTAATGAGACATCTGGTTAAGCTCACAGACTGTCCTTCCTGGTCACTTGCAACTGATGGGTATGATCTCACCAGAAAGGGAGGGCATACAGTCTGGCAGATAGAAGGTAACCATTTTGCAATGGGAGACTGACCCACCCCTCACCGCAGTCTCCTACTCTTATTCCATCTACCTTTGAATCTATCCTTACAATAAGACTCTATTTTAACAGCTTTTTATCTCTGGCCAGGGTGTGTCAACCAATACTCATCAGGATGGAGCCAAGGGCATTGCAAGAGCAGCAAAACTGAAAAAAAAAAAACAACAAACCATAATTAAGAACATCAGAGATTCTATATCAACCACCTGGAATCAGGCCTGCCTACTCTCCCCATCCTGAAATTTGTGGAAGAGGGGGCGGTAAGATTGTAAGAGAGTCATGATATGCAAGATACTCCACACACATTAAGGCCAAAGCAATTATAATAGGATGTTGGATCTTATTAAAAGCTTTTTCTGCATCTATCATGAGTATCATGTGGTCTTGGATTTTGGATTGATTTATATGATGGATTACATTTATTGATTTATGTATGTTGAACCAATCTTGTATGCCTGGGATAAAGCCTAGTTGATCACAGTGAATGATCTTTTTGATATGTCTTTGAAACTGATTTGCTATTATTTTGTTGATAATCTTTGTATCTGTGTTCATCAAAGAGATTGGCCTATATTTTTTTCTTTTTTAAGTGTATCTTTATTAGGTTTTGGGATTAATATGATATTGGCTTTTTAGGCAGAATTTGGAAGTGTTCTTTCCTTTGCTATTTTATGGAACAGTTTAAGGAATTAAGATGTTAGTTGCTCTTTAAATGTCTGGTAGACTTCTGTGCTGAATCCAAGTCGTCCAGGACATTTTTGGTGGGACGATTTGAGAATACTTCATCAATTTCTTCATTTGTTATAGGACTATTTAAATAATTCAAAACTTCCTGATTCAATTTCGGTAAGTTGTGCTTACTCAGAAATGCATTCATTTCTTTCAGGTTATCAAATTTCATTGAGTGTAAGTTTTTGAAATATGAATTTATGATTCTCTGAAGGGACAGGGTAGCAGTGCACACTTAGAAATAAGGAGAGAGGGGACCATGCTTCAGTAGAGAAAATAGGTCACCAACAAGTATTGCAAGTAAGTAGTGAGACATCTGGTTAAGTTAACTCTTGCTTTCCTTTCTGGTCACTTGCAACTGAGAGAGTTTGATCTCATCAATTAGGGAGAGTATAGCATCTGGCAGATAGATGGTAACCATCCTGCAAAGGGGAGACTGACCCCCCTCACTGGGGTCTCCTACTCCTATTCCATCTACCTTTGAATCTTCTCTTATAGTCAGATTCCATTTAAACAGCCTTTTATCTTTGGTTAGAAGGTGACCTCCAATACCAATCAGGATGGAGCAAGGGTGGTGCAGGAACAACAAAACTGAAAACAACAACAAACCATTATTCAGAACACCAGAGACCCTACAGTAATCGCCTGGAAACAGAGCAGCCAAATCTCTTCCCATCCTTGTGGAAGAGGGGGCAGCAAGATTGTAAAAGCCTAAAGATGGGGAGGACCAATGATATGCAAGATATTCCACACGAGTTGGGGCTGCAGTAGCAATAATCGGACTTTGCATGACCTGTGTAATCACTGTCATGTCAATGATCCCCCCCCAAGTCTAACATGGTTCACAGGCACTAGGATCCTTAGAGGCAAGGGATTAACAGTCACAATAGTGTTCCCATACTACAGGGGAGCCCAAGAAAGGGCTCTGAGCAATGCCACTGAATCCTTATACCTCACTAGAGTAGAGAACTCAGAAGGAAGTTTGGCATTCACACAAATGGATGCTCCAGGGAATAGGAGGGGGAAAAGAGGAGGCACTGGGAGAAGGGAAGAGAGGAGGGGTAAAAGAAAGACAAGGTGGGGAAGGTGCTAGGGGGACTGGGGTGGGGTGGAGGGAGGGAGGGGACCGGGGTACCTATTAAGCTTGTATGATTGGGGAAAAATAAATAAATATATGAAAAAAATCAGTGTCTACTGCATGACAAGTAATCAATAGATAGGTACTCAATTGATTAAATATTTCTTTCTGCTTCATTTCTATAGTTTAAAACTGGAAATGACTGTATTTGGCTTGTACGGGTATGATGAAAAAGTCAAATGAGAGAATGCACGTAAAAGCACCTATTTCAACAACTGAGAAAAAATGTAATTCACGAACTATCTGGCTTTCATTTCTAAAATATATTTTTATTTATTTAATAAGTTTCTGTCCTGTTATTTTGTGTACCAACCATTTGCTGAGAGATAAATATGAAATTTATCTCAATCTATAAGAAATTTACAATTAAATTTGTTAACTGCCATATTTAAAAGCAGTATTCTGTACAAAGTAATGTAATAAGGAAAGGGATGATTATCTGGATTACAATCAAAATTGTATCTACAGTAGACAGAATTCATGATAATTGGCTCAATGTAAGGTAGTACATGATAATGTGGTATATAATGCAAAGCAAAGGTCAAGGAGTACACATAGAGCCAAGAACTACTGTAAAGAGAGCTGCTGCAGGCAGCTGCATGTTCACAAGATATAAAGCACTCCTGTGCTTCTAAGGCAGAAAAAAAGGCTGACACAAGCCATGGAATTATACTTTGTATCATCCTAGCTCTGATATCTTTCTACTTTAGTTGCAACCAGACAGGGGTACCTGGCTTCTTTGTTCTCAACTTCCTCATAAAGAGTTATGTAATTCTCTATCAGTGATAAAGACATTTTCACTTTAAAATATATACCCACTTTTGAACATGATTTGGTGTGAAAACGAATCTCAATGACTGTAAATAATTTTATTCTAGCAGTAAGTATTTTTCTGTTATTGAGACAAATGTTTCCACTCATGCATCTGCATCTTTCAATAATTATAAAAATGGAACTGTGAAAAGAGTGAGAAGCTGTTTTCATGAAATCATGATGGTTAGGATAATGACTAAATAGAGGTAACTAGTAATGAATACACCATAATATTTTCTATCATATTTCACCTTGATAATAAGATGCCCACAATTGTACCTGAAAACAACTTTTTGATCTTTGGTGGTATCATGATGAAAGGACTAACTTATATTTTAGATAAAAAATCCTCACTAGCAATGGACATTAGCATATATTTCATTACTTACTTCCACCACTAGCCTTTCTGGCAGGATATTTTATACCCAGGCTTCCCCTTTTTGAAAACATTAGAGCCATTGTATTGCACGCAGTAGTTGGAATCATGCACAATGCATTTTATCTCCATGGCTTATGTCAGCGTTCAAGATGTGACATTGCTTCATAATTCTAGTTTTTCAGGTTTGATTACTGATGTAGATGCTGTGTATTTGAAGAAATAAATATGATTGAGAAACTTTACATTTTGATACTTGCAGAATCCCTTCTTAATGCTGCTGCTATTGTTGTAAGTACACCAGATATGCACATTACAGTATGAATTAAGTTCCCACAAGCTCTGATGCAGAAATTTAGATGAGGAAAGAAATTTGGTTTAAGGTATAATTGCCTAATTTGCTTTAAAAATACATTATGATGTGAGAAACTTGGAGATTTGAGAGATTTGAAACACTATAATCTTTTTTGCAACTTTATTACTCTATTATTTCATTAGTTGAATGCCTGATAAGCCTATCTCAGTCAAGAAGGATATGCTCCATAACTCATGAGAAACTTTTTTACATAGGTAGTTTTCACTGATTTGTATAAATATAAATCATTATAGACAAAATTTTCTATAATTTTATGTTGGGGAGGAATGGGAAGTCAGAGGTCCTAAAAATTGAGGACTTTATATACTTAAGGGGAACACAAGAAAGAGTTCTAGAAAATGCCACTGAGTCCTTACACCTCATCAGAGAAGAGGACCCAGAGGAAAGCTTGATATACACATTAAAGGATGCTCCAGGGATGGGGGAGGGGGCACTGGGACATAGGGAGGGAGGGGGAAAAGAAAGGGGTAAAGGGAGGGAGGGGACAGGGGTACCTATTACGTTTGTATGAGCAGAAAAATAAATAAATTTTTAAAAAATTGAGGACTTTAGAAATCAAATGGTAGGTAAGCCAGAACTGGGAAATTTTTCTGCCTAACACATTTGTTGAAACTTTCTTATGCCTGCACTCATAGGAACCTTAAGTCTTTCACGGAAATGTCATTTATAAAATTGGCTGTGATAGGATATGTTTTTAATTAGTAGGAGAACTTTTCACTGATTTGCTCTTTGGTGTGTTTGCTACCTTTACGACTTACTTTAACAAGATCATCAAGATCATAAAACCACCTTTTGTCTTATATGGCTGTCTCTTGTTCTTGATCTTGAAATGTCACATTTCTCAGTGTAGAGTGTATGCACAAGTTTTTGATGTACATAATTTCCTTCAGGATTTAGTCTCATTTTTCCATTCTAAGTACAGGCAATTGTACTTTCTAAATAGGGGACTATGATCCAATACTTTATTACTTCTAAGAGAACCTTAGTCATAGCATTGTAAGTGTTATTACAACCAAGTATACGGACTCTCAGTTGAGTTTTAATTATTTCATCCTAATTACTTTGGCTACAATGTGTGTGTGGGAAAATTGATCCATCATTATGTATTGAAAATTACAAGTATCTCATATGGGGGTTTCCTGAGTCTATTCTACTTCTAAAGAGGTGAAACAATTTTGTTTCTAACAGATAATGTGCTTCATCACATGGATTTCTCATAGTGAGTAATCAGATGATATAATATATATTAGTCATTTAACTATATACTAATAAGTTTTACCACATGTGTGATTTTGCCATTAAGTACTATGTAGAAGAGCATATTGCCTTAGCACTTGAAGAATTTCACTATTCTTTTGTAAGATATATAAAATGGTTATTTTTTTTAGTATTTGCCAGTAATGAAAAGTCTTCTTCTTAACAGTAAAATTTTAAGTCTGAATGTCCAGAGTCAACTACAGCATTATAATCCAAGTACTGTTGCATTAGGATTTAGACATTCTGTATATTAGGAAAAATAAATGTTTTCTAATGTTATAGGTTTTTTTAAAAGTTTAGAAAGGGGTATAACTTAAGTTCCAAAGAACTCATGTATTTAAATTAACTCTAAATTTGAAAAGTATTTGTTGTGAATTATAAATGTTTTGCTACAGTTGCTGGAATTTTTTTTAAGTGCCCGGGATTGAAAGCAATGATTCTACATGAGGTCTGAGTAATTACATCTAAATTTGTTAAGAGATGTGGTTCAAGCTTTAAATGGTCTTTTTTTTTTTTCCTTTAGCATTACCTATTCTGAAAGACAGATAAAAGAAAGTCAATGAATACATGGATTTAAATGAAACAATCTTAATTTAGTTGTCTAATATGAGGAATTTTTCTTAACTTTTAAAAATGGTGTTTATTTGTGACTTTCTTTTTTGAACACTTTATAATATAAGGTTATTTGTAGTTCTATTTTGAGGTCTTAAAGATTGTAACAAAGAAAATGAGTGTGGTCACATCTATTTTCTTCCTCAGAAAGATCTCCCTAGGCTTAGATTTCTTAAAAGTGCAACATCTTTTATTTTGTGTTAGTTTTGCAAGTATCCTTGGAGGGTATGATCAGATCTTGAATCTTTTGACTGAGAAAGTTAATGCAAAAGAGATCTCCCTTTCTTTCTTAAGGAAATAGTTTAAAAAATCCTTTTACTAATTTAGTTTTTATTTAGATATTTTAAACTTAGATTTGTAGTACATTTATGTTTCTGAAAGGGGTATTCTCATAAAAATGTGCACTTGAATAAAATGTGTTTAAGTATTGAACTATGTATTACTTAATATGAAATTATTTTGAATGAGGTTCAAAGAGAAGGGCACAGGCATGACTTAAAAATATTTAGAGAATCTTGATGCAAGGCATTGCATTAATTAGAAGATTAATAAGATAAATCATTGAACTAAGAAATTGAGCACTGATATTTTGGCCACCTGAATTACCAAACCAGACAGATTATGAACATAGTTGTGCACATAATTTGGGTGGATATAACAATTCAAAGCACATTTAAAATTTGGGATAAATGTTTAAAATTTAAATTTTATCTTTCAATGTGGTTTTTATCTTTTTGTTTACAAACAAGTTTGCATGTTGAATATCTTTTCCCAAATTCTCATGTACAACCCATTAGCTCCCTTTGTAGCTCAGTTTATTTCTACTTTAATGTCACATTGCATATTGGATTTTATGTATCTTTTATTGTTATGGAAACATAATTACTCCTTACAAAATTCATGAACTTTAATTCTATTTTCTGTTAAATGTTGATTATAATACATAATTTTCAACATAATTGTGGATAATAAATTATTGCAACAACTGAGTGCTATTAAACATGAATAATAATTTTAGTCATTGTGTAGTTATTCATTGAATCTTTATGTTAAGTATGAAGCAAACATAATGCATTCGTTATGTTCCTTTCAAAAGGATTTCTCTTTCTTCTCTTTTACTTCATTGTCCAATAATTTGAAAAATGAGGCATGGAACACCTTTCTTTAGGTATTGATCTCTTTTTCAGAAATGAGTTCTGTATGAATTAGTTTCTACCAGGAGGCTATTAGTTCTCAGAATGGTCAATATTGTCATTGATTTGTGCTGTTTTTTTTATGTGTGTATTAAGAGTGTGGAGAGGAAGTCACAGGACTGTGAAAAAAGTAATTAAAACTTTATAAGGAAAATTAAGAGATTTAACACTATTTTCAGCCTAAGACTAATTCATAAAAGTCTCATTCTTATTTATTGTTGATATACTATATCCATTTTAGAAATAATTTTGCTTCTGAAATCAGTTAAATCTATATTGCTGATATCTCAAAAACTTTTTATTATATCAAATTGTCTGCTACATTATATATATCTGAATAATGATTCCAACAGTGGAGACCATTACTTTTTATGTAACAATATATTTATAAAATATTGAAATAATATAATACAAACGAAACTTTATATGTGCATTCTGACATCATAAACTAATAGCTACTAGAATTTTAAGACTAATATCAAAAGATTTATTTCTATTCAGAAAAATTGAAAATACGTTTTAATCACCATTTAATTTTGGTATGTATTTTAAAGCTTGCCAAGCATGAATTTGTTTCTCTAGATTTTAAATTACTCTATATTTCACTAATAAAATTTTGCTATTGTTAGCAACTGGAATACAAAGGAGAACAATGTTTGTTAATTGTCTGTAGACAGGTCAGCTATGACTGTCTCATATTATTCTTGGGACTCTCAGAAAAGAGTAGACATTGTTAGTAAATGGCACATTGACACTACTTTTTTGCTTAGGAGACAGAACAACTCTTCTTGTGTGGTTTTTACATGCAGTTAATAAAGAGTGCCAATCACTATCTTTACAGATAATATTATATCAAAATTACAGTGGAGAAAGCAGCACACCAATTCGCTTATTCATTACCTTCAATTATAAGCATTCTACAGAAAGCTACCTTTGCAATAAACTTGGTTACAATTTTTTTATGATTTTGAAAGAAGCATTTTTATTTTTTAATGAGAAATGTTTCTCAGAGTTAAAATATTCAAAATGCAGTTTTTATATATCCATTTCCCCCTATAAAAGACAAAAATTAAAATTATATCAAAGTTACAGTACAGAAACTAGTGGACCAGTTTACTTTTCATTTTCCTCTCTTATACTGTAAATTTTCTTAAATAAATAAACTGGTTTGTTATTCTTAGCTAGGATTTTTGGGAAAAGCTTTTTAGGTTTTAATGAAAAAATGATTTTAAGTTATCATTTTAAATGCTCAAAAGTATTGTTTTTATATGTCTATTTTCCTTCTAAAAACTAAAGTGGTGCCTATAGAATATTAGGATTCAGAGAGATGTCTTGTATAGTGACAGACACTATTTCTAACATCAGAAAAGCAATGCAAAACTATTTTGTGGTTTCGAAGTGAACTAAAAACCAAGGCACTGAATTGTTTGGCAAATTTTACCATGCATCTTGCAGTATGACAATGTTTTACCTAAGAAAGTGAGGTCAGTTGTTAAAAAATGCTTCATAAAATTAAGTATCTATGCTGTGTATTATAACATTGCTTAGTTTTAAAAATTTGGAAGCCAGGGCACTTTCCCCTTTGTTAGTTCAAATGGTAGAATGCTTTGTGCCTGTGGAGCCCTTTCACTTTTAGAAAGAGTTTGTCTTCTTATTCCACTGACACATAGATGATATTATAGCCATCAGTCTTAAGTTATCTACAGTTTTCAGATAAGTTATGTTTATTTTCTAGGCAAGCTGCATGCTGCAAATACTAAATTGAAATTAATCTGTAGTTCTACAAAATAAAATCAGAAATTTGAGTTGTAGCATAGATTTCCTTTTAATTATAGATACTCATAGTGAGAACATTTCTTTTTTATTTTTTTAACATTTTTTATTATCTCCACTCATACAAACTTAATCGGTACGCCGCTTCCCTCCCTCCCTCCCTCCTCCTCCCCCCACCTCTCTGCTTGCCCTCCCCTCACCCCTTCCTCTCAACCCCCCAGTGCCTCCCCTCCCCCAATCCCCGGAGAATCCTTTAATGTGCATGCCTGACTGTCCTTTGGGTCCTCCTCTCCGATGACATACAAGGACCCAGTGGCATTTCCCTGAACCCTTTCCTGTGTTCCCCTTAAGCATAGGAACACTATTTTGGCTGTCAATCCCTTGCCTCCAAGGATCTTGGTGCTTTTAGCAAATGCTAGACTTTGTGGGGACAATAGTGTGTTGGACATTGCTCAGGGCATGTAAGGTCCTATTATGATTGCTTCAGCCCTAACTTGTGTGGAGTATCTTGCATATCATTGCTCCTCCCATCCTTGTGCTCTTACACTCTTACCACCCCCTCTTCCGCAAATTTCCCTGAGCTTCAGGATGGGGAGAGATTAGGCTGGCAAAGTTTCAGGTGGTTGATATAGAGTCTCTGAAGTTCTGGATTATGGTTTGTTGATTTTCTTTTGCAGTTTTGCTGCTCCTGCAATGCCCTTGGCTCCATCCTGATGGGTATTGGATGTCACCCCCTGGCCAGAGATAAAAACCTGTTAAACTAGAGTCTTGTTATAAGAGTATATTCAAAGGTAGATGCAATAAAAGTAGGAAATCACAGTGAGGGAGGGGTCAATCACCCATTTGCAAAATGGTTACTTATTATCTGCCAGACTATATGCCCTCCCCTTCTGGTGAGATCACACCCCCTCAGTTGTAGATGATCAGGAATGAAAGTCTGTGAACTTAACCAGATGTCTCATTACTTACTTGCAGTCCTTGATGGAGGCCTATTTTCTCTGCTGTTACATGGTCCCCTCTCTCCTTGGAGAACATGTCTTTACTTTCTTTTTTTCTTTTTACTGACCGCACTTGAGGCTGAATCTAGGGACTCGTGAATGCTATTCCAACATCTACCACATAGCTACCATTCCAACCAAAGAAAGTTCCTTAAAGCTACCAATGTGTTACCATAGACTACCATAAATTTTATTCTTCCTATTTCTTTGAAAGTGATGAAACTTATAATTTCTAAGTGTTTAATTGAACACTTAAACAGGCAATCATAAAGCTGTTCCTGTTCACCCATGCCCATCTTCAATTAAAATTTTCCGATATATAGGCCTTCAGGAAGATTATTCTGGCTCACTTAACTTGCTCACTTGTGGACTTGCAATGCCAATGATTTTCTCAAGAAAGAACAGCTGCTTTTGGTTTAGCATTACATAAGAAGCAAGGTTTTGCAGCAAGATTTATACATAGTCAATCTTAGCAATCATTTTTGAAATAAATTAAGAATAAATTCGTGACACGGTGAGGAGCCTAATAGGTTCTAAGATATAGGTCCAGGAACAAGTAGATGGCCCTCTTAAAACCCAATGATGGAACAACAAAAAATGAGTGGGGAGTGAAGACATGAATGTGGTAGGAAGACTTGTAGGAAATAGGAATTGGCAAGATAGGGAGTGAAGAGGAGGGACAGAGAGAATGAAAGAATGGAAGAGAAAAAAATCATAGTATATTTTAAACCTGTGTGAAATTGTCAAAGAGTGAAAATTGTCAATAAGGGGAGAAAAGAACCTGGTAGGGGGAGAAGTGCATTGATGAAAAGGGTGTTTTAAATGATACAATGAACTTAATCCTGTGAAAGAAATTACTTACATTAATCATGGTGCTATGACTCACACACAATCTGCAATGCAGGGAAATAAGTCTAGTAAGTGATTAGAGTGGATTTCTTAAGTATTCTATACTTAAGGAAGAAGGCAAAGTGCATTTCTTAAAGATCTGTAATGAGTCAGTGGCAGACAAGACCTTTTATTTTAGAATTTAATTACTAACAATCTCTTTTACTTATATGGCAAGTCAATATTTGTGGATTTAATTAAAATCCTAAGTCTAGTGTTAGATGAGTCTGAAAAACAGAAAGAAGCAAGCATGAAAAAATTAAGATAGCACATAAAAATCAAAACTATTAAGATAGCACATAAAAATCAAAACTACTTCCATTAAGAAAGATACTTAAGATTTATTTTTGATATCTAATCTGGATGTCAAATTTAGAGAGATTATATATTGCTGAGGCTTCTTCATAATAGGACTGTGATATGTTTTGACTGTGAAATGCTTCACCGTTATCTAGGTCAATGATAGTAAAGTCTTGTTCACAGAAATACTGTTGGTTGCTGTAGAAATCAAAAATCTTTAAATAATCACAATTCTGTTAAGTATAATAATAAATAGATTACTATTTTTATGTTTAATTTTAATACTTTTCCAATGATTCATTCTTATTAATGCAACCGATCTTTCTGCTAGTCTGAACAGCTTTTATCTAGGCCAAAATACACTTAAGAAATAGTCATTTGACATTTTTATTAAGCTTCAAAAATGTATGAGGCACCATGCTAGTAACTGACCATAATTAGGAGAAATAAGACAAAATACTTTGTGAGTTTAGTGGAGGCAAAGTGAAGTGGTAAATTGTAGGAAAGTATTGTATTTTTTTTTTTTTTGAGATAGGGGCTTTCATGTAGCTCTCAGTCAGTCCTGGAGTGCAGCATGCAGCACACAATGGCCTTAGCTTCCTAATGGCTGGGATTTTTAGCATACGTTTCCATGCCTATTCTGTAGCAAAATTCATAAGACACTTAATCATGTAGTAAGATCTTAGGCAATTTGATCTTTGTCATATGTAAAGTGGGAATACTAAATAGTGACAAACTGATGTAGCTGTTCTAAGAATTAAAAGCTATGCTTATAAAGTGACAAGAATAACATTTGCTATATGAAATGTATTTGATGAATATTATTTATTATTTAGGGATGATAGTCATCTGCATGAATAGTTCTTACACAGGGCATATGTGACAAGATTCTTCTAGTAAATTTCTATGATCGATACCAAGCTCATAGAATATTATTGGACAGAATAATATTGGACAGAATATTTTTAGTAATAAGTGATTTTTGATCTGTATTTGCAGTTTTATAGCTGATTTATTTTGACTTACATGATCGATTATTCAATTTTCATTTTTTTAACTTATGAGAAATATTTCATCTATAAATTGCTTAATTCCAGGCAAAAAATATGCACCCAGATTTCTAATTCTGGGTTGAAGAGATGGATCAGGGTTTAAAGAACATACCTTAGAAGCAGAAGGACATGAAGTCAGATCCTAGATTCCACTTAAAAACACAGAACAGAAATGGTGGTGGCCTGCACTTCAGGTCCAGGAGAGCAGGGCCTGGAAAACCCCAGACCAAAGCAGTGAAGAAGTAGAGCAATCCAGAGTGTAGTGATGTGACCCTTGGGCCTCCAGGGACAAATGTACTCAGTGCCCTTTGGCATACACAGACACACACACACACACACACACACACACACACACACACACACTCACACACACACACACACAAGAAAAAAGAAAAGAAAAGAAAAGAAAAGAAAGAAAAGAAAAACAAATAAGTTCTCATCCTTCCAACAGCTCAATATGGTTTCTAGAATAATTAGTCCTCCCTACATAATTCTCATAGGAAAAGCAAAGAGAAACAAGCAAATGTACTAAAATTTGTCTAAAGAATGAGATGTTAAGATGCTAAGTATTTTTCATGTATAATTATGACTCAAAATTGCCTTGTTGATTAATATAATATTAAAATGGACTTTGGAGTAGTTTTGAAAGGTTTTGTAGCAAACTGACACAGGTTTTGTCGTTTCATCAACACATATTAATTTTACCACAATTCTGAAAAGTGAAAATACAAGATCAAGATGTTATCTGATCCCTGTCTCTTACATTACAGAAGATCCTCCTCATTGTCTTGTTCTTTCTTTGCGGAGGTGCATGTCTGTTTTCAAATTTCTTTTAATAAAACAGCTTTCATATTTTAATAACAGCACATGTGTTTGATCTTTTATTATCTTGGTTACTTACTGAAATCCCTGTCTTCATGTAAAGTCACATTCTGAGGCTTTTAGAACATTTGGGCTCTAACCTGTAAAATTTGGACTATTCATTGATTCACACCTTTGAAGTAAATAAATGTAAAATACATAAAGATTGTTAAAACATTCCTTATTCAATGCCCCTTGGATATATGGTGGACACAATAATAATTTATACTTTAGATGATGATGTTTCATTATCTTCTATAGAAACACATAACTACAAATAACACAAAATATTAAGAATCTTAAAAAATGGTGCTAGATTGACTCATGTAATAATTAAAATACGTTCTTTAGATATGGCTGCCTTCTTTTCTGTTGTATGATAGTGTTGAATTTTTCTTATTATTGATTTTATTCTCTTTTGGAGCTAAATCGTCAATCTTATTTTTTAGTAAATCTTAAATTTGTAGTCTGCATATTTTTACCTAGACACATTGAAAATAAATTAGTGTAGAATTCTAATGTTACATTATAACATAAACCTGTCAATTGTCACAGGGAAGAAAATTTGATTAAACATTTATTTAAAAAATTTTAAATGCTTAAATCATCTTGAATTAATAGAGATTACTAAAATCTTTACTAGTAAATAAGAGTAAATAATCAAATTTTCAAGTGTAATCACACGTCAAATTTGTTGCACTGCATTTTTAAGTTGACCTGTATTTCTATGATATAAAGAGATTAAATGAAAAGGTGGAACACATGCAGTTGGTTGTCAACTAAAAATACATCTAATTTGGGACCCAAATGTTTCAAACAGTAAAAGCACTTCTTAGCAAGCTTGATGACTACCCAAACTCAAGCCCTGGAGCTCACGGGGTGGAAAGATAGAATAGAATCCTGCAACTTATCCTCTGACTTTAACATATACACCATGGCATGTCCCCTCACAATAAAATAAATAAATATCTGAAAGTAATTTTTAATTTTGCTCCAGTCTATTATTTTATAAAATGCAAACAAAGGAAAACATTTTCCTCAAGTATTGCAAGACCTCCAATGGTCAGGATTTATGACTCAGCCTAGTTCTACTGTTCATTAAATGCTCTGGATAAGAAAGGTTTTGTGGTATAGTTTAGCCATCATTAGCAACAAGGGAATCTTCAAATTCTAAATACAGGACTTTGGAATGTACATCATTCATTAATGCATAATTTATCATTTTCCATATCTGATTCATTAAAAATGTGAAGTGTGATTGAAGAATTAATACTTATGTTTTTAATCTATTGGCTACTGAGTCCTTTATGTGTGTATTTGAATATTCATGAGAATATGTTTCATAAGCAACAACTAAATAGTTACAAAAGTGTAAAGGGATGTTAGAGTGAAGTGCAGAATATGATACTGCAAATAATATAATTATTGCAAAATCTTGTTGATATTAATGTGTTTAAGAAAATGATTTGTTGGGGCAAAATCTAGATAGCTCAATGAATAATGCATATTCTCAGAAACCTGTAAACCTGAGTTCAACACCCAGAAGCCCACAGTGTAAGAAAAATTGTCTTCTGACTTCTGTCCATGTACCATGACATGTTTGTTCTCTCTGTGTGTGTGTCTCTTTCTCTCTCTTAAATAAGTAAAGAAAGAATAGTTTGTTAAATATTTTAGTCAAGATTTTATTTTGTATAATGAGCTTAGATTTTTTTGCTGAGTTATAGATGGAAAAGAGAATAGTAGCAGTTTAGACAACAGTAAATGTGATTTTAGGTCCAAGCTTTATTGTATATTAGCTATTTCTTTGGTGTGAGGATGAACTCTCCATCACATAGTACCTAGCTATTTATGAAATCTCAATAAATTGTGTATGGCTGTTTCCATTTTTCTTTTCACACAAAAGAATGCATGAATATTGAATTTTATTAAAGGCAGCAAGGAGAAATCTCACATGGTCTGTCTCACAAAGTTTTGCTTTATTCCAGATTTACATGGTGATAGTAGCCTATAGTTCTGAAAATGATATGACTCATATTAAATAACAAGAATTTATGTATGTATGCTTATTTCAAATATTTAGAAAATAGAAGCCGAGTATGTTGGCCCATCATCTTAACACATAGGAGATTTTTGAGTCTGTCATGGTTTGAAATTTGTCCCCCACAGTCTCATGTGTTTGGGGAGGTCACAGCACCTTTGAGTGGTGGACCCTTGCTGAACGAAGCCAGTCACAAAGGGTACACCTTGAGGTGGATTAGTTCCACCTTATCTCATGGAGAAGTCTGATTTTGGAGCAGTAGTCTTGGAGCTCTCTACCCCCAAAATGTTTGCAGTAACTTAGGCTTCTTCCAGCTTCTGCCAGCCAGCCATGCCACGTCCACCATGAAAGACTGTATCACTCCTCTGGAACCGTAAGCTGAATAAATCTCTCTTTAATCCATTAACTTGTTTGAGCCTCGGTGGTCTCTCACAACAACAGATAACACTAATTAACAGAGGCCAGTTTAGATTATGTAGTAAGTTCAAGATAGCCTGAAGTGTATATAGAGATTCTGCCTCCAAAAAGAAAAGAAAATAGAAATAAAAAATAGAAAAGATGATGCAGTAAAAGTATCTGTTGAGAAATCAGCCTTAAATTGTGTTGCAGTTCGCCTGCATGGTTGCTGATAAATGACACTCAAATAGCTTAAGGGATTTATTTCCTTACTGATAGTGTGGTTACAGTCTGTCCAGCTTGATGGGAGAGCATGCACCAACACCAAGACTGAGGAACTGGCCATACCATCTCTATATAATGGCTGAGAGAGGGATGATCCTTACTTGACAGACCAGCATGTCTGGCCAAGCATACATAAAGATGCCAACTTCCTCAATCAGCTCTCAGTATTTTATTCATCTGTTCAGGGCCTAGTCCCACCCATCATAGGCTGGGCCTTCCCCATCAGTTAGACAATCTCCTGCAGGCTTGCTCTAGGCTTAACTCAACTATAAATTCTCTACAAATGTGCCCAGAGCTCAAACCATCTACTGTCAAGTTGACACCTATGCCTAACTATGCCATCTTAATATTTTTCTCATAAATCTTATATACTTTCTGTGTTCTCTTATATTTGATTTAGCTATAATGTGACAATTTTCTTTTATGGCTATTTCTACTTGCTATTTGTACTATGAAGGACTTATCCCTTTATTTAGGAAATTTTCTGCAATGATTTTATTGAAAATATTTTCTACATATGTAGCATGGAGTTATTCATTCCTTAATGTACATAATTTGTATGTTTGGTAGTCTCATGGTATTTCAAATGAGAACTTGCATATCTCATTCCTATTTTAAATTATTATTGCCCTTGACTGAATGTACCAATTTCTGTACTTTCTCTTCAAGCCTTGATATTCTGTCCTTCCCAAGATTCATTCTAGCTGTGAAGCTTTGCATGAGGATTTTTATTTATTTTTATTTGTAAATGTTTTATTTGTATGGTACTTCATATATCCACATATCCAGGGTTGAATAAAAATTTCTTAGGCAGAAATAGTTTAAAAGTGAAAAATTCAAAAAGCCCTGATCTGAGTAATAATTTTAAATATTTTAGCAATACATAAATATTATTTGGTTTTGCCAGACATATGTTATACTTGGCCTTATTCTAATTTGAATCTTTAATACAAAACTAAAGTCTAAACTTGTTTTCTAGACAGACATTTTATTACACATAACTTACTTGATGAAGTATGGAACATATAAACCTGTAGGTAGGAAGATGGTATACCAAACTGCTCTGTAAATAGCTGTTATTATACCCATAGATTGGAAGACCACAAACACTCAGCCTAGAAGTCTTCTTCTACAACAGAGGTAGAGGATCTCAATACCTGACAGGATGCAGTCTAGGGCAATAGAAGAATAGTGAAGTGGACAGCAAAGGCCAGTTGGACTACCAGCGACTCAGCCAGGCTCACCCCAAAGCAGACCAATCCAATTTCCCCATCTTAAGGGTTTGGTAACCTCACAGAAGAGAGGGCGATGAGATTGTAAGAACCTAAAGATGGGAAGGTTCAAGTTTGGACAAGACATCCCACTCAAGGCAGGACTGCTGCATCTAGGAACTCGCTACAGTGAGAATTGTCCTTACCAGACCTGCATAATGACTGACATACCAACATGCCCCCATGGACTATCAAAGAAGTCAAGAGAGATAAGGATATACAGTGGAAACCTTGGGGACTAAAGCTGGATGAGTGAAGAGAAATGGGGTGGCCTGAGGAGAGGCAACATGGTATACCACAGAGACATGAACATCCACAAGGGTAGACAAGCCAGAAACAACCCTGGAGCATCCTTTTGCGTGAATGCCAAACTTCCCTCTGAGTCCTCCACTCTAGTGAGGTGTAAGGACTTAGTGGCATTGCCCAAAGCTCTTTCTTAGGTTCTCCTTTGGTATGGGAACACTATTATGACTGTTAATCCTTTGCCTCTAAGGATCCTAGTGCCTATGATCCATGCTAGACTTTGGGGGGTTGTTGACATGTTGAATTTGACACTTTTAATAACTGTCATTTTCCAATGTATTACAAATGATCTGACCATATTTTGGGTTTTGTATAATTGATTTTTTATATTTCATATTCTTAATACCTTATTTGGTAACATTTTTCAAAAGAATAATAAATGTACAAGAGAAAAGAAGCTTAACACTATTCACACTTCATGTTTTTTTTTGATAGTTAATGTTTTTTATTTTGGTGTCACGGTTCATTTTTTTATTATGTTTTTTATTAAAAATGTAATTATACATTTTAAATATTTTACCAGCTCCCTCTCTCCCCCCTCCTCCCCCCGAACCCCCTCCTCCCCCTCCTCTTCCTCCCCATCCCCCAGTGCCTCCCCCCCAATTCCCAGAGAGTCCTTTATTGTGTACGCCTGACTCTCCACTGGGTCCTCCTCTCCGATGACATATAAGGACCCAGTGGCATTTCCATAAGCCCTTTCTCTTGTTCCCCTTAAGCATAGGAGCACTACTGTGGCTGTCAATCCCTTGCCTCCAGGGATCTCGGTGCCCTTAACAGATGCTAGACTTTATGAGGGCAACAGTGCGCTGGACATTGCGCAGGGCATGCAAAGTCCCATTATGATTGCTTTGGCCCCAACTATTGTTGAGAATCTTGCAAATCGTTGCTCCTCCCATCCTTTTGCTCTTACAATCTTACCGCCCCCTCTTCCGCAAATGTCCCTGAGCTCCAGGATGGGGAGAGATTAGGCTGGCCTAGTTCTATGTGATTGATATAGAGTCTCTGAAGTTCTGGATTGTGGTTTGTTGATTTTCTTTTGCAGTTTTGCTGCTCCTGCAATGCCCTTCACTCCATCCTGCTGGGCACTGTATTCATGTTTTATTCAGCAAATGTTCTTTGCAAAGCATATACGTATCTAAAATTAGCAAACAGAGCAGAACGTCATGCCATTAAGGATAATCAGCACACATGAATATTTTGTTTCTAATATTGAATGTATGGTTAGAGTGTTATTATATCACTTTGACTATAAAATTATTTAAAATATTAACACTGAGGAAATACACAATGCATTGTTTTCCTTCAGAAACATTAAACAGAATATTTTGAGACTTGCCTCCACACACATGGGAATTTCTAATATTTTGCATAAGGTTTTAATTAATTATGGGAGAATAAAAATAATTAAAAAGAAAAAGAGAAATACTTCCAGATATAATTTAATAATAATAATAATAATAATTTAATAATTGAATTTCCAAAAAAAGAATAAAACAATGAATGCAGCCTAAGCTATAAACAAATGACTATCTTGGAATGAAACCTCAGGGACAGGTAATATTTTAAGATTTTGAACAAGTGCTCAATCTGATGCTTGCTTTCTGATGATTCCGTTATTCTATTTATCTCAAGCAATTACAAACTCACCTAAGACAGTGTAGATTTGTAGCTATTGAACTGTTTCAATTAGTTTTTGCAAAATATGTAAGGATAATAAAATCACCATGGTAAGAGGTGAGAAATAAGAAATTGATTGTAATTGTCACTTCACCTATTTTAGCTATATATTGGATGAGGTTATTGATCATAGTGAAAAGAATAAGGAACTGAATTATCTTAATAATTTACACTTCACAATTCTCTAATGGATTTTAATGCTCATATCACTTTTAGATGTTATTAATATTATGACAAATGATTTAAAAATGAAAGCATAAATAAAATTTTGTAGTCAAATTTAAACTCATCATTCATGAGTTACTTATACCAAGGAACTCAATTTTCTCCTTCAAAATTTTCACGCAATACTATGACTGGAAATGAAAAAAATTGAGAACATATAGTTTGGTATCTTTTATTAATTGATGAGACAGCTTCTTTCTTTTAAATGTTTTGAAGTAGCTGCGGATAAATTGAGAATACTACACTTAAATTTTTAAAAATAATTTTTTGAGAATATCGACATTTCCTATTATTAAACCAACTAGAGCAAAATACAATATCAAGATAATAATAGACATATAATATATACTCTACATAATAAAATATTTAAATATTCTGACATGAAGAAAAGACAATTTATACAATATAGATTATAAATGTATGTACATGGCCAATAAATGTGAGTGCATGCATGTGTGTGTGTGTAATATGAAACAGTGCTTGATTTCAGGAATAGCAAATTATTTGGAAAATACTTTATGAGAGTGAAAAAGAATCAGAAATATTCTTGGAATAGTTTTGGGGGGGAGAAGAAATAAAACACCAGAGAATTTTCCACAGTGGAACAACCACTAATTGTTCAAAAAATGCAGGCACATTTTGTAATTGATGCATATATAATTGATATTTATGTATATAAATTATACATATACCATATGTGGCTTCATGAGGATAATTTTTAAATATATAATGTGTTTTGTTGTCATTCACCCAAAATATTGTTTATTTTAATATATGTACCACACATATATATAGGATGTATGATATTTATGTCCTCTTTATGTACACTTAATCATTATGAAGTGACCCTTGTTATTTCTTTTAATTTTAGTTTGAAGTTTTTAGTCAGATATATTCCTACACCTGTTTGCTGTCTAATTCCACTTGCTTGATATATTTTCCATCATCGTACCCTGTGTTTGTCTTTGCCAGTGAGCTTTATTTCCTGTAGGCAGTCATGGTCTTCAAGATTTGTTATTTAATTAAGGCATGCCCCGGGGAAAGCACGTTGAGAAATTATTTAATTGATGAAGGAAGACTCAGGCTATAGTGGGTCATGTAGATAAAATAGAGTTAATTCAGTATTTTGGTAGTCTTGCAGACTGATGAGTGAGAAAGTGTGGAGAGCAGCTGCAATGGAGAAGGCAAAGCCATGTTACAAACAAATTCTGGACCCATAATTCCAGGGGAGGATGTGGACATGTGTAATGGTAGCCTGCCTCAAATTCTGAGCAAGAACATGAATAAAAATTGTTTATGCTTGTTTTTTCACCTCCCTGCAAAAATCATTGTATGTTGTATAGAAATTTACAACCTCCTCATTCCTTCTTGGTTGTAAAGGATAATGGAACAATTTCCCATGAGTACATCATTATAAGGACTTGGAATTAGGTTTCATAAGTAAGAGAGAATATGCAATGTCTGGTTTTCTGTGCTTTTGATACTTTACTTAGTAAGATTTCTTCCAGATCAATCCATTTAGCAGCAAAATTCATTAATTATTTTTAATACCTGTATAGAATTCCACTGTGTGTATATGCCACATTTTCATAATGTATTCATCAACTGCCAGATTGGCTTTATGACTTTGTTATTGTGCATAGTGCTGCAGTGAACATGGATGTAGAGTTTCTACAGTATGATGAAGCATGTTTTACAAATATGCCCAGCAGTGGTATAGCAAGGTCATATGGCATTTTGATTTTTATCTTTTTAGCAGCTGCCATAGTGATCGCCATAGTAACTGTAAAAGTCTTCATTCCCATCAGTAATATATGAGGGTTCCCTACTCCCCACATCCTCTCCAGAAGGTGTTACTGCTTATCTTTTAGATTTTCATCATTCTGACAGATGTGAGATTGGTACCTCAGGGTAGTTTTGATTTGCATTTCCCTGATGGCTTAGGGAGGTGGGACATTTTAAAGGTACTTGTTGGACATTTCCATGTCTTCCAGGGAAAATTTTCTTTAAAGTTCCATGGTCTATGTTCAAATTGGGCTGTTTATCTCCTTGCTATTTAATTTTTTGAGTTCTTTGTACACTCTGGATATTAGTGCTCTATCAGATGTGTGGTGAGTGAAGATTTTTCTCGCATTCTGTGTGTTATCTTTTTGTTCAGTTGTCAATATCTTTAGCTGAGCAAAAGCCCTTTAATTTCATGAGATCCCATTTATTGAGACTTGGTTCTATTTCCTGAGCTGTTGGGGTTCTGTTTAGTAACTTTTGCCCTAGGCTAATCAGAGGGAATTACTGACATTTCTTTCTAGGGTTTTTATATTCTCTGGTCTAATGTTAAGGTCTTTGATCTCTTTGGAGTTGATTTTAGTGCATGGTGACCATTAAGAATCCATTTTTAATCTTCTGCATGTGTATATCCAGTTTTGCTAACACCATTTGTTGAAGATACTTTTCTTTTGCCATTGGGTTTTCTGAGCCACTATGTTGAAAATCTGATGATTGTAGGTGTATGGGTCTTTGATCCTTAGCCATTGGTTTATGTCTGTTTTGGAGCCAGCACCATGTTGTTTTTATTACTATAGATTTGTAGTATACTATAGATTTGTATTACTATAGATTTGTAGACTAAGGTTTAGTATAGTGATCTTTCCAGCAGTGTTTTTGTTACTCAGGCCTGTTTTGCTATCCTGGGTCATTTGTGCTTCCATAGGAATTTTGAGATTGCTTTGTCAATTTCTGTGAAGATTTGCTTTGGAAATTTGATGGTTATTTCATTGAATTTATATGTTGCTTTTGCTTGGATGGCCATTTTTACGATGTTAATTCTACTGATCCAGGAACATGGGAGATCTTTCCATCTTCTGGTGTCTTCTGAAATTTCTTTCTTTAGGGTCTTAAAGTTTTCGTTGTACAGGTTTCTCTCTTCCTTGGTTAGATTTATACCAAGGTACTTCATTTGGGGGAGGGATATGGTAAATGGAAATGATTCTCTTTTGGCTTTCTCACTCTTTTCATCCTTTGTGTATAAGAAAGCCACAGATTTTTGAACATTGACTTTGTACCCTGTCATTCTGCTCTGGTAAACTTAGGTATTAATTACAGGAATTTCCTGTTGGAGTTGTTGGGCTCTCTCAGATGAAAAAAAACCATGTAATCAGCAAACATGGATAACTTGACTTCTTTTACTATTTTTATCCTTTTTATTTTCTTCTCTTGTCTAACAGCTCTAGCTCAGACTTCCAGCATGATATTGAATAATAGTGGTGAGAGTGGACAACTGTGCCTAGTTCCTGATCAAAGAGAGAATTCTTCAAGTTTTTCACCATTTAAAATGTTCCTTGCTATAGGCTACTTGTATATAACCTTTATTATATTTATGCACGTTCCTTCCATTCCAATTGTCTGCAGTACATTGATGATGGATCATGTTAAAACTTTTTGTTCTGCATCTATTAACAGAATGATTTGATTTTGTTTTTTGGATTTATTATATAATGTATTACATTTATTGATTTGAATAGGAAGATCACTGATTTTTGAATATTAATTTTGTAATGTGTCACTCTGCTGAACTTAAGCATTAGTTTCAGGAGTTTCGTGGTGAACTATTTAGGGTCTCTCAGATATGGAATCATATCATCTGAAAATAGGAAAATCTTGACTTCTTTTTCTGTTTGTATCCCTTTATCTCCCTCTCTTTTCTTATGACTTTAGCAAAGAATTCCAGTAAAATATTTAATAGAATTAGTGACAGTGGACAGTCTAGTTCTTGACTGAATTTGGAATGCTTCAAGTGTTTCATCATTAAGGATATCTTGCTATCCTTGCTTGTTGTATATGGCTTTTATTGTGTTGATGTAAGTTCCTTTCATTCCTATTGTCTCCAGTGCTTTTATCATGAAGGGATGTTATTGGATCTTATCAAAAGCTTTTGATGTATCTATTGAGAGAATCATTTGGTTTTGGGCCTTGCATTTGTTTATATGATGGATTATATTTATAGATTTGTGTATATTGAATCAACCTTGTGTATCTGGAATAAATCCTACATGATCATGGTGAATGATTATTTTGATATGTTTCTGAATACATTTCCTAAAATTTTGTTGAGAATCTTTGCATCTGTGTTCATTAGTGAGATCAGCCTATAGTTTTCTTTTTTATTGTATTTTTATGTGGTTTTGGGATTTGTGTTGCATTTGCTTTATAGAAAGAATTAGGAGTGTTCCTTCATATCCTATTTTATGCAATAGTTTAAGAAGTAGTAGTATTAGCTGTTCTTCAAATGTTTGGTAGAATTCTGCACTAAATCTATAAGGACCTGGAATTTTTTTGGTGAGGAGATTTGTAATTACTTTAATTTCAGCACTTAAATTGGACAGTATAAATAATTTATTTCATTCTGACTCAATTTCGGTAAGTTGTGCATATTAAGAAATTCATCCTTTTTTTGATTATCAAACTTTGTAGTGTATAAATTTTTAAGTATGACCTTAAGATTCTCTGGATTTCTTTGGTGTCAGTTTTAATGATTACATTTTCATCCCTAATTTTATTAATTTCGGTTTTCTGTCTTTTAGCTATGGTTCATTTGGCTAAGGGTTTGTTAATCATGTTGATTTTTTCAAAGAATCAGCCCTCTGTTTGATTCTTTGTATCATTTTCCTTATCTCAATTTTGGACATTTCTCCCCTAATTTTACTAATTTCTGTTCATCTATTGCTTTTGGGATTGTATTGTTCTTGTCTCTCTAAAGCTTTAAGCTGCACTGTTAGTTATTTACTTGTGATATTTCCTTTTTTTATAGGCATTGATTAACATAAACTTTCCTTTCAGGACTGCCTTCAACATATCCCAAAGATTTTGGTATGTTGTATTTCATTATCATTTAATTCTATAAATTTATGAATTTCCTTTTTGACTTCTGTCTGAACCTATTCCTCCTTCAGTATCATGGTATTCAATTTCCAGGAATTTGTGTATTTTCTGACTTTTTCTTTATTGTGAATGTCTAGCTTCATTCCATGGTAGTCAGATAGGGTGCAGGATATTATTTCCAACTTTTTCCGTATATGAGGCTTTCTGCCCCAATATGTGGTCTGTTTTGCAGAATGTTGCTGAAAAAAATGTGTATTCCTTAGTGTTAGGATGATAGTTTCAGTAGAGGTAGGTCAGGTCCTTTTGTGTTATGGTTTGATTAAGCTCTGGTGTATCTCTGTTCAGTTTTTGGCCTGTTGACCTATCCAATGGTAAGAGTGGGGTGTTAAAGTTTTCTTACTATTATTGTGCTTGAATTGTTTTGTCATTTTAAATGTTGTAACATGTGTTTAATGAATGTGGCTAAGCCTACATTAGGTGTGTATTAGTTCAGTATTGTGAAGTAATTCTGATGAATTGTTCTTTGACTAATATGTAGTATTCTTCTGTGTCTATTATGATTTCTTTGGTTTGAAGTCTATTTTGTCAGATATCAGAATTGCTATTCCTGCTTAATTTCTTTTTCCATTAGCTTGCAGTACTCCTGACAAGCCATTTGCTCTGAGAATGCGCCTATCATTCATGGTGAAATGTGTTTCCTGAAAGCAGCATGTTGTTGGGTTGTGATATTTCATCCATGTTTGCAGTCTATGTCTTTTAATTGAGGAGTTGATTCCATTGATATAATGGTTATAATTAAGAAATACTTGTTGGTTCCTTTCATTTCCTGGGTTTTGTGGTTTTCATGTGCGTATTTCTTTGCTAAGAAGTTGTATTGGTACCATTGTTCCCTTCTGTCCTCTCAGGTATGTTTGTATGTTTCTTTAAGCTTGAGTGTCTTTTCTAACATCTTTTGTAGGCTGGTTTGGTGTTCATGTAAGCCTTCAGCTTGTCTTTATCAGTAGTGATAACTCCATGTTCCTTTCTAATTTTGTTAATTTGGGTTTTCTCTCTCTTGCTTTTGGTTAATTTAGCTAGGGGTGTATCAATCTTATTGATTTTTTCAAAGAACCAGCCTTTTGACTGGTTGATTTTCTGTTCATTTTCCTAATCTTGATTTCAGATATTTCTCCCCTTATTTTGCTAATCTCTTTTCTTCTACTACTTTTGGGATCAGATGGCTCTAGTTTCCCTAAAGCTTTAAGCTGTATTGTTAAGTTATTTATTTCTGATGTTTCCAATTTTCTGATGTAGACATTAAGAACTATGACCTTACCTCTTAGGACAGTTTTGATTGTGTACCAGAGATTTTGGTAAGTTGTATTTTCATTATCATTCACTTTCAGGAAATCTTGAATTTCTTTTTTAATTGCTTCCTGAATCCAGTTCTCATTCAGCATCATATTGTTAAGTTTCCAGGAGTTGGTATATTTTCTATTGTTTGTTGTGTTGTGGATGTCCAGCTTTAGGCCGTAGTAATCTGATAGGGCACAGGTTAGAATTTCAACTTTTTTGTACATGTGTAGATTAGTTTTGTGGCCCAGTATGTGATCTATTTTGGGGAAAGTTCTGTGTGATGCTGAGAAAACTGTGTATTCTTTGGTCCATGGATGAAAAGTTCGATAGAGATTTGTAAGGTCCATTACTTTAAGGGTTTGATTAAGTTCCAAAGTGTCTCTGTTAAGCTTTTTACCTGTTGATCTATCCCATGTTGAGAGGGCGGTATTGAAATCCCCAAGAATTATCATTTGAGGGTTGATTTCTTGCTTTAGATGCTGTAGGGTTTTCTTAATGAATGTGGAGGGGCCCGTATTGGGTGCATATATGTTCAGTATTGTGAAGTCTTCCTGGTGAATTGTACCTGTTACTAAAATGTAGTATCCATCTGTGTCTCTTATGATTTTCTTTGGTTTGAAGTCCACTTTGTCCAAAAACATAATTGCTACCCCTGCCTGTTTCCTGGTTCCATTAGCTTGCACGATTTAGGACCAGCCTTTCATTTTTAGGGCATGCCTATCTTTTGTGGTGAGATGAGTTTCCTGAAGGCAGCAGATTGTTGGATTATGGTTTTTAATCCAAGTTTGTAATCTGTGTCTCTTAATCAGCGAGTTAATACCATTGACATTTAATGTTATAATGGAGAAATTATTTTTAATTCTGGACATTTTTTATGTTTAGTGGATTTTGTAAGCTTATTGTTTGATATTTATGTTTTGCTCATATTATACTTCCCTTCTGTCCTCCCTGATATGCTTGTTCTTTTCTTCAAGCTTGAGTATCATTTCTAGCATTTTTTGAAGGCCTGGTTTGGTAGACATGTATTTCTTCAAGTTGTCTTTGTGCTGGAAAACTTTTCTTTCTCCCTGAATCATGACAGGGAGAAAGTTTTGCCAGGTATATCAGTCTGGGTTGGCATTTTTGCTCATTTAATACTTGAAGTACGTCTGTCCAAGCTCTTCTTGCTTTTACTGTTTCCATTGAGTAGTCATTTGTTATTTTAATAGGCTTACCTTTAAAAGTGACTTGCTTTTTTTCTCTTGAAGCTCTCAGCACCTTTTCTTTGTCTTGAATGTGGAGCGTTTTGACTATTATTTGCCGTGGTGATTTTCTATTTTGGTCATATCTGTTTGGAGTGTGAGACGCCTCTTGTATTTGGATGGGCCTCTCATTCTTTAGTTGTGGGAAGTTTTCATTTATGATGAATTGAAATATTTCCTCAGGGGTGGTATTTTGGGATTCTTGTTCTGGTATTCCATGAATGCGCATGTTAGGCTTCTTCAGGGTGTCCCATATCTCTTGAATGTTCCTCTCCAGTATCTTTTTGGCTTTAACAATCTCTTCCATTGAGCTGGTTAATTGTCCCACTTTGTCTTCAAGATCTGAAATTCTATTTTCTGCCTCTTTAGTTCTGCTGATAAGACTCTCTGTTGAACTTTTGGTTGAAGAAAACTTGTCTTTTAGTTCAATTTTAAACTCTGCCTGAGACTGTTTTAACTGCTCTATGCCTATTTTTGTTTCTTGAACTTTTTATCTCAACTCCTCCAAGTGCCTGTTGTGTTCCTGTTCACAGTGGTTGATTCGGTTGTTTAACTCTTCTCGGATTTCCTCTTTCATAGTATTAATCATGGTAATGATCATACTCTGAAAGTCGTTATGTTGGTTCTGGCTTTCTTGGCTATTTTCTGTGAATTTGTTCTGGTCGGAATCCATTATTACGGGGTTAATTCTTTCAGTGGGAGATTGGTCTTCTTGGGTTTTGTTTCTCCTGCGTTTGCACTTTGACCTGGGCATTGTTGTTTTGTTTCTTAGGACCTTTCAGTTTCTGTGTGTTTTTCACTGAACTGATTTAGTTGGTATTATAACCTTTGCCAGTTATTACTAGTGTCTGCCTTGGATTGGGTATGTTTGTCTATTGTTATTGTAATTTCCTAGATGAGGCTATTAGGCTGTTAGTACATCAGTTAAGTCAGGTTAAGGAGACAAGGGGTGAATATTAGTATGTTAGTGCACCCTTGTGATTCAGTATCTTGTTGATATGTAAGGGTGAGTGGTGTACTCCCTGGAGTCGTATATGTTTTTGGGGTAGCTGTATGGAGAAGTTGATCTACAGCAATTGATACTAGAAAGGATCAGTAAGGTGAAAAAAAGGAGGTTTACTTATCTTTGTGCTGCATGTGAAGAATCTCTCCCATGTGATAGGATGACTGTAGAGGACTCCAGATGTATGACCTTTGTCCCCCAGAGCTTTGCTTGAGTTTCCTTTGGACTCTATTGAATTCTGAGTAGCAGTGTGTCTTCCCTGGACCACATGCATAGGTCCCCGGAGAGCCAGAGGGTCTGATGTTGATGGCAGAATTCTTCACCTGGAACCTGGGAGTTGGTTTAGTGGCCCACCCAAGCTCCAGGGATGGAGGAATGTGAACAAGTCATGTCTGGGACCCGGGACCAGGCGGGTGGGTGGGAAGGGGTCACGGCATCGGCACGAGGGCGGGAGGAGGCAAGGGGCTGGGGTCCGGGGCTGGGTCCAGTCAAAGCCGGAGGACACCTGGGTGCTGCGGGGAGACGGGGGCACCAGCTGGGGAGCTGGGTGGGCTATAACTAGCTTATTTTTCATTTCAAGTTTAATCTTACAGGTTTTTTCAACTGCTCTATACCTAGTTTTGTTTCTTGAAGTTCTGTTTTCATTTCATCTAGGTGCCTGTTGTGCTCCTATTTACATTGGCTAATGTGGTTACTAGATCTTTCTTGGATTTCTTCTTTCATTTTTTACCATGGCAATGATCTTTCTTTGAAAGTTCTCATTTTGGTTATTGAATTTTTGACCAATATCCAAGAGCTTATTCTGGTTGAGATCCATTAACTTTTTTTGTGGGAGGAGTTGTTGCTACTGTTTACCTAAGTATTTAAGGTTTTAGTATAGAGTTCCTTATTGTTATTTCGTGGGTAAGACAATATGCTACAAAAAAAGGTGTAAAGGCCCTTCTCTGGTTTTGGGGGTAACAGAGTTTAGGTATAGATTTGCCTGGGATTGTTTGGGATTTGGTGTCCAGGGTTTTTATGTGTGGCTTTGATTAAGAATTAGATCAATTTATATTATGAAATAAGATGGGTTTAGTAGTCAGAGGTTAGATCTTAGAGTATTATGGCAACTGTTACTTCCTTCCAGGTTTATGAGGGTGAATATTTAATGCCCCAATGGCTGGTTGTGTGGGTTTTTAGGTGTGCTGTACAGAGGTCTGAAGCAGAGGTGACTTTTAAATGAGATGAGAAGGAAAGTAAAAAAAGGTTACTTATCTTAGGGTTGGATGTGCTCTTCTTTTCAATGGAAAGAGCTTTAGGGTCCTCAGTATCAAGGTGTTGGTATTCTGGTTCCAGGTTTGTAGTGCCTGTGGACTCTGTTAAAATCTTGGGAGTTCTATTATTGGATGACTGAGGAGGCTTTTTGATTAAGGCTGCCTTGCTCTGGTTCCTATGAGAGGGGAAATCCAACCTGCCAAAGCATGCAGGTGTCCCACAGCCCAGGGCAGTGGCTGAGTATAAGCCTGCAGCCCTGTGCTGAGCATAGGCCCCAGCCCGAAAAGCTTGTTAATGATTTTTAATCTTTTTAGTTTTTTTCATAATTAAGTTTTTATATGTGTATGAATTCAGGAATTTGTTAATAGCTTCCAGATAATATAATAATTTACAATGTTGTTGTTCATAAAATCTGTGTTCCCTCTTTTTCTGTTAGTCCATTTATAGCATTTTGGGGTTCATTTTTTAATTTCATACATTTGAGTGTTCTATTTTTCTTGTAGTTATTAATTCTTTATATTTTTTATCTAATGCAGACAGGTTTGCCTTTTTAGCTTTCATATATTTCTTTGAGATTCAGAAAAAGTTTATATTTGATATAATTCTGCTTATTTGTTGGAAATATCAGCTGATATAATCCTTCCTCTTTCACAGATTTAGGCATGCTGTTTTAAAATTATTTCATGACTGTTTCTATCCATTAGCTTTTGGTAATATACTACTTAAATTAATTTTTATTTGTATTGCCAATTTTTTCTTCATAGGATTCGTAATTTATAGTATTTTGGGTGGAAAAGATAATATAAATTTAATTTTTGAAATTTATTCAGATTTGTTTGTGACCATTGATGTGACCTGTTTCTTAGATCATACTCCATGGATTGTTGAAAAGAATTGGTATTATGTAGCTGTTGGAATGTTCTGAAGACAGGTGTTATGTCTATTTATATCTATTTCAGGGTAAAGCTAAACTTTCTATTTTTGTGTTCAATTTCTGTTTGGATAATCATCTATTGTTGAGTAAGGATATGAAAATTCTCCCATTAGTATGATAGATTTCTTAGGTTTATTAATATTTCATTATACATTTGACCTCAACAACATTAGAAGGAATATTGCTTTAATCTTGTTGCATCCATTTACAACAACAGCCAGTTTAACCTTACATTTTTTTTGTCTTTTTTTAACTGACTTTATGTATTAGTCAGAGTTCTCCAGAGGAACAGAACCAATAGAATGAATTAGCATAAAAGGGAATTTATTGGATTATCATATGAGAGGCGACTGATAGCTGTTCATTTCAGGAGTAGAATATCATAGTAGTCAGTCACAGTGGTTGCTGAAGGCTGGATGATTCCTTTAGCATCTCTCAACTGCAGTCATGTTGGAGAACAGAGGAAGTTGGGTTAGTGAAGAAAGACAGCAGAGCTGATGATGAGTTTGCCAGCAAAGGGCGAGAGAGAGAGAGAGAGAGAGAGAGAGAGAGAGAGAGAGAGAGAGAGAGAGAGAGGGAGAGAGAGAGAGAGAGAGAGAGAGAGAGACCCTTATTTCTTGTGTTTCTTTCATTTGGTCTGCTCCTGGTAGGTATCGCCCACCTTTAGTGTTGGTTTTTGTGTTGCAAATACGTTAACACAAATAATCTCTTCAAGCAGTTGGTAGCTAATCTATTAATTCCATGTGTAGTCAAATTGAAAACCAAGATTAACAATGACACTTTGATTTAAAATTCATTTTGTCTGATAATAAGCAAGGTTTCTCATGAATTGTTTTGAATTCTATTAACATAATCACTTTTATTCTGACTGGCTTAGAAAAGAATTGATTTCTATAAGCAAAATACAGTATGGTCTTGGTTTTTAATACATTTATTTTCTCAATATATATTTTATTTCCTTTCAAGGTATTTTTTGTTAACTGATTACTCTTGTAGTATGTTTTAGTCATTGCTTTTTCACAGGTAGTATTTTATTTTGTCATTATCATGAGGTTCACAAGAGTACGTTATTGCATCCACATGTTTTGAAATAAAGATTAACATGGTTTTAAAGAAACCAAGACCTGCAAATAAAATTACATCAAGAAATTTCTATGCTTGTATCCCTTTTCTCACTACATCTTGAATGTTAATATTATGTTTTACAACTTTTTATATTGCTATTCCATATTATCCACATATACTTACTATTTTAAAAGTCTTTGTTTTTGTTACATTAAAGATACAAATGATCTCTTGCTTGAAAATTAGAGCACTTTGGATTTGTTTGTATAATTCCTTTTGCCAGTGAGGGTTATTTTTTTGCCTACCTTTATTTCCTCTTAATTTTGTTTTCTTCTTTCAGTTTAAAGAACTACCTTCAAAATTCTTTCTATAGTTGTGGTAGAAACTTATTTTTTAAATTTTGTTTATCTGTGAACGTACAAAACTCAGAGGCCTTCTTATATGCCTAGAATGAAAGAAGCGAAAAAGCCCTGAGAGAAACAATCCTACTTACTATAGCCCCTAAAAAAAGAAATACCTTGGTATAAACCTAACCAAGGAGGTAAAAGACCTTTACAATGAAAACTTTAAAACCCTAAAGAAAAAATTACAGAAGATACCAGAAGGTGGAAAGACCTCCCATGTTCCTGAACTGGCAGAATCAATATCATAAAAATGACCATCCTACCAAAGGCAATATACAAATTCAATGCTATACCAATTAAAATCCCAAGGCAATTCTTTAAAGAAGTTGACCAAACAATCTCAAAATTCATATGGAGGCACAAAAGACGCAGGATAGCAAAGAAAATCCTGAGTAACAAAGACACAGCTGAAGGTATCACCATACCAAACCTTAATCTATACTATAAATCCATAGTTATAAAAACAGCCTGGTACTGGCTCCAAAATAGACACACAGACCAATAGATAAGAGTTGAAGACCCAGATATAAGCTCACACAATTACAGCCATTTGATCTTTGACAAAGGGGCCCAAAAAATCCAATGGAAAAATAAGAGCATCTTCAACAAATGGTGCTGGCAAAACTGGATGTCCACATGCAAAAGACTAAAACTCGACCCGTATTTGTCACCATGAACAAGACTTACTTCCAAATGGATCAAGGACCTCAATATAAGGCCAGAGACTATAAACCTTAGTTGAAAGAGTAGGGAACTCCCTCGAGCTGATTGGGCTAGGCCAACATCTACTAAACAGAAATCCAATAGCACAGTCAATAAAACCAACTCTCAACAGTTGGGATCTTGTGAAATTAAAGAGCTTCTGTTCAGATAAAGAGATTGTAACTCCAACACAAAGGCAACCCACAGAATGGGAGAAAATTTTCACTAACCACATATCTGATAGAGCTCTATTATCCAGAGTGCATAAAGAACACAGGAATCTAAACACCAAGGAAACAAATGGCCCAATTAAAAAATGGGCCTTGGAACTTAAAAGAAATTTTACCAGGGACAAAATTAAAATATCTAACAAATATCTTTAAAAAATCCTTCACATCTTTAGCCATCAGGGAAATGCAAATCAAAACCTCCCAGAGATATCATCTCACCCCAATCAGAACGTCAAAAATCCACAATACAAATAACACCAAACGCTGGAGAGGATGTGGAGAGAGGGGAACTCTCCTACATTGCTGGTGGGAATGCAGGCTTATACAATTACTCTGGCGAGTCATGTGGCAATTCTTAAAAAAGTTAAAGATTGAAATGCCATATGATCCTGCGACTCCAGTTTTGGGAATAATCCCCCATATAGCAAAAATTCACCTCAATGGCACAAGCACGACCATGTTCATAGCAGCAATGTTTACAATAGCAAAGTCATGGAATGAACCCAAATGCCCAACAGTGATGATTGAATAAGGAAAATGTGGTACATTCATACAATGGAATGCTACTCAGCCATCAAAAATGATGAATTAATGAAATTTTCTGGGAAATGGATGGAATTAGAAAAAATTATATTGAGTGAAGTATCCCAGACACAGAAAATTAAGCACAATATGTACTCCCTAATAGGTGGATCCTAGTACCAAACCCAATTAGTGACAACACTCAAAGATAAATCTCTGTAATACCTACAGTAATTGCAAGGATTATGAACAGGAGGGAAGAGGAAGTAGGGCCCCGCCAGCAAGAAGAGAGGGGACCATGTTACAGCAGAGAAAATAGGCCACCATCAAGGGCTGCAAGTAAGTAATGAGACATCTGGTTAAGCTCACAAATTTTCCCTCCTGGTCACTTGCAACTGATGGGGCATGATCTCACCAGAAAGGGAGGACATACAGTCTGGCAGATAGAAGGTAACCATTTTGCAAATGGGAGACTGATCCCTCCCTCACCGAGGTCTCCTACTCTTATTCCATCTACCTTTGAATCTATTCTTATAATAGGACTCTATTTTTTATTATTTATTCAATTGTGCATGTGTGTGTATGTATGTGTGTGTGTGTGTGTAGAACCACAGGCAAATTTAGGAACCACCATGGACCTCCTCCACCTTCTCCTTGTTTTACTCTGCCCCGGGATGCACAGGCTCCACCTTACCAGGAACAGAAAAGCAGGCTGCTCTGCTTCCAACCATCGTCTATACTTGGGATCTAGGATCCGAACTCAGGACCTTCTGCCTGCAAGGCAGAGGTTTAACTCCTGAACCACCTCTCCAGCCCCATAAGAAGACTCTATTTTAACAGCCTTTTATCTCTAGCCAGGGGTTTACATCCAGTACCCATCAGGATGGAGCCAAGGGCAGTGCAGTAGCAGCAAAACTGAAAAAAAAATTAAACAAACCATAATTCAAAACATCAGAGACTCTATATCAACCACCTGGAACCAGGCCAGCCTAATAAGAGGGGGTGGTAAGATTGTTAAAAGCCTAACGATGGGGAGGAGCAATGATATGCAAGATACTCCACACAAGTTAGGGCCGAAGTAATCATAACAGGACTTTGCATGACCTGCGCAGTGACCAACATATCATTGACCCCTCAAAGTCTAGCATGGATCACAGGCACTAAGATTCTTAGAGGCAAGGGATTAACAGCCACAATAGTGTTCCTATACTAAGGGAGAACACACAAAAAAAGAGCTCTAGGTAATGCTACTGAGTCCTTATACCTCATCAGAGAGGAGGACCCAGAGGGAATTTTGACATGCACACTAAAGAATGCTCCAGGGATTGGGGGGGGGGCAATGGGAGAAAGGGAAGGAGGGGGGAAAGGAAGGGAAAAGGGGGGAGGGAGCAAGGAGATCTAGAGAGGGGTGGTGGGAGGAAAGGGAATGGGGTACCTCTCAGGTTTGTATGATTGAAAAAAATAAATAAAAAAGAGTATGAAAATACAAAAAAATTTTATCTGAGAATTACTTGACAATATGTTTCCTTTCTACATAAAACTTTGTTCTATATATTACTCTTGGTTGACTGTTTTGTTTAACTACTGCTCCATTGTGTCCTGGCTTGTAAGGTTGCTGCTGACATGACCGACAAATGAAACTTGATGTATTATTTCTTTCGTACTGTAACTTTAGAGCTTTACTATATAATGTGTTTGCCTATTCCTGGTGGAGGTTAAAAAAGGAAGTCTGACTTCTTGAACCTGGCAAAATCTATTTCTAGATTTGGAAAATATTCTGCTATGATATTTTTGATAGGTTTCTCATCTTTATGGCATCCTCAAGTCTTTCAGGAACTTGATATCCTTTTTTTTAATTTATGATTTTCTTCCTTTATTGATATCCCTGCATCACATGAAATCTGCATAGATTTTTAAATCTGAAATTGAGAAAATTAAAAATATTTATTTTCTTCTTCATTGTCAGTATTACTTGTGTGTCTTCAGCATCCATAGGTGACATGGCTGTGCCCTATCTCCAGTCATCCTGTTGCTGAGCCCAATAGAATTAGTTTCCATTCATACAACCAGGACAGTAGCACAACCTCCCACTGGTTTCTAAAGAGGAAAAAGAAAACAGGCTGCAAAGCTTCTCATCAAACACACTTCACAATCATCTCTTGGATCCCTTGAGGTGCAGATACAGTTGTTCAGGACAGACTCATCCTCAGCATCAGCCGCTGGAGCTGGAAGTTGCTGCAGCTTGTTGCTGTGAGAAGTGCTACCACCCTCTCCCCCCAGTGATTGACAGTTTAGCACAAAGCATGAAGGGAAGCAGCAACCTGAGCCAGGGCTGCTCCAGCTCCTCCTGGAGGGAGGTGTTGCCCCTGCCTTAGACATTTCTCAGATGCAGCGAGTCTTGAGGAGAGTGATAAATCTGTTAATTAGGACAACTTTGAACAGTTTAATGTCTCTTTCTGTTGGTAGGATTACAGGACCAATGCAGAGAAGCGATGCTGGCAGTTACTACTGTGCTGAGTGACCAGGACACGTCAGTGTTTATTCCTCATAGAAACTTCAGAGCCCAGCTGAGTCTTTCTCAGGCCATGAGCCGAGGGGCCTTTAAAAAGCTACAGGCTCCCCTTTCTTACTCCCGCCCGCCTGTCTGCCCGACCGCGCTCCCAGTTCTCCATCCGAGGTGAGTTCGCCTAGCCCCCCAGATGGCCCCGTGTCCCAGCGGCACCCAGGCAGCCTCCGGTTTTGCCTAGGCCACGCCCCGGGCCCCAGCCCCTTGCTTCCTCCCACTCCCTGTCCACCCGACCAGACAGGACTTGCTCACATTCCTCCATCCCTGGAGCTTGGGTGGGCCACTAAACCAAGTCCCAGGTCCCAGGTGAAGAATTCTGCCATCAACATCAGCCCCTCTGCCTCTCCAGCCCACAGGGTACCCATGCACATGGTCCACGGAAGACACACTACTACTCAGAATTCAATAGATTCCAAAGGAAACTCAAGCAAAGTTCTAAGGGTCAAAGGCCATACATCTGAAGACCTCTACAACCATCCTATCACATGGGAGAGATTCTTCACATCCAGCCCAAAGATAAGTAAACCAGCTTTTTTTCACCTTACTGTTCCTTTCTAGTCACTGCAGATTAACTTTTCCATACAGCCACCCCAAAAACATGTACAACTCCAGGGATTACACCACCTACCCTCACATATCACCAAGATATTAAATTGTAAAAGTGCACTACCATACTAATATTCACCCCCTGTCTACTTAACCTGACTTAACTGATATACTAACAGCCTAATAGCTTCATTAGGAAATAACAATAACAAAAGACAAACATACCCAACTCCAAGGCAAGCACTAGTAATAATTGCCCAAGTGTAGTAATACCAACTAAATCAGTTCAGTCAAAAACTCACAGAAACTGAAAGGTCCTAAAAGACAAAACAACAATGCCCAGGTCAAAGTGCAGATCCATGAAAAACAAAACCCAAGATCAATCTCCCACGGAAAGAATTAACCCCATAATGATGGATTCCAACCAGAACAAATTCACAGAAAATAGCCAAGAAAGCCAGACCCAAGATAACGACTTTCAAAGTATGATCATTATGATTAATGCTATGAAAGAGTAAATACAAGAGGAGTTAAAAAACCGCATCAACCACTTTGAACAGGAACACAACAGGCACGTGGAGGAGTTGAGAAAAACAGTTCAAGAAACAAAAATAGGCATAGACAGTTAAAACAGTCTCAGGCAGAGTTTAAATTCAGACCAAAAGACAAGTTATCTTCAACCCAAAACTCGACAGTCTTTTTTTTAATATGTTTAAAGGATTTTTTTTTATTTCCACTCATACAAACTTAACAGGTACACCAGTCCCCCACTCCCTTCAACCCCCTTCTCCCCCTGTGTCCCTCCTCCTTCCCTCCCCATTCCCCAGTGCCTCCCCCTCCCATTCCCCGTGCATCCTTTAATGTGCATGCAAAACTCTCCTCTGGGTCCTCCTCTCCCATGAGGTGCAAGAACCCAGTGGCATTTCCCAGAACCCTTTCCTGTGTTCCTGTTAAGCATAGGAACACTACTGTGGCTATCAATCCCTTGCTTCCCAGGATCCTAGTGCCTTTAGCAAATGCTAGACTTTGTGGGGTCAATAGTGTGTTGGACATTGCACAGGGCATGTGAAGTCCAAATATGATTGCTTTGGCCCTAACTTGTGTGGAGTATCTTGCATATCATTGCCCCTCCCATCCTTGTGCTCTTACAATCTTACCGCCCCCTCTTCTGCAAATTTCCCTTAGCTTCAGGATGGGGAGAGATTAGGCTGGCCTAGTTCCAGGTGATTGATATAGAGTCTCTGATATTCTGGATTATGGTTTGTTGAATTTTTTTTCAGTTTTGCTGCTCCTGCAATGTCCTTGGCTCCACCCTGATGGGTATTGGATGTCACCCCTTGGCAAGAGATAAAGAACTGTTAAATTAGACTCTTGTTAAAAGTATATTCAAAGGTATATGTAATAAAAGTAGGAAACCGTGGTGAGGGAGGGGTCAATCACCCATCCGCGAACTGGTTACTTTCTATCTGCCAGACTATACGCCCTACCCTTCTGGTAAGTTCATACCCCATCAGTTATAAATGATCAGGAAGGAAAGTCTGTGAGCTTCACCAGATGTCTCATTACTTGCAGTCCTTGATGGTGGCCTATTTTCTCTGCTGTAACACGGTCCCCTCTCTCGTTACTGGTGTGGCCCTCCTTCCCCATCTGTCCTGTTCATAATCTTAGCAATTACTGTAGTTATTACAGAGATTAATCTTTGAGTGTCTCTAAGTGGGTTTGGTACTAGGAGCCACCCATTAGGAAGTACATATGGCACTTAATTTTTTGTGTCTGGGATACTTCACTCAATATAATTGTTTCTAATCCCATCCATTTCCCAGCAAAATCTATTAATTCATCATTTTTGATGGCTGAATAGTACTCCATTGTATAGATGTAACACTTTTTCATTATCCACTTGTCAACTGCTGGACATTTGGGTTGATTCCATGACTTTGCAGTTGTAAACAGTGCTGCTATGAACATGGTCGTGGTTGTGCTATCAAGGTGAATTTTTGCTGTATTGGAGTTATTCCCAAAAGTGGAATCGCAGGGTCATATGGCATTTCAATCTTTAATTTCTTTAAGAATCTCCAGATGGCTCACCAGAGTGGCACTATGAGCCTACATTCCACCAGCAATGTAGGAGTTCCCCTCTCTCCACATCCTATCTAGCACTTGGTGTTGTTTATATTGTGGATTTTTACCATCCTGACCGGGGTGAGATGACATCTCAGAGAAGTTTTGATATGCATTTCCCTGATGGCTAAGGATGTGGAGCATTATTTAACATATTTTTCAGACATTTTAATTTCATCCCTGGTAAAGTTTCTTTTAAATTCCAGGGCCCATTTTTTAATTGGGCCATTTGTTTCCTTAGTATTTGGTTTTCTAAGTTCTTTGTGCATCCTGGATAATAGACCTCTATCAGATATGTGGTTAGTGAAGATTTTCTCCCATTCTGTGGGTTTCCTTTGAGCTGGTGTTACAATCTCTTTATCTGAACAGAAGCTCTTTAATTTCACAAGATCCCAACTGTTGAGAGTTGGTAGCAGTGACTGTGCCATTGGATGTCTGTTTAGGAACTGTTGGCCTAGCCCACTCAGCTCGAGGGAGTTCCCTACCCTTTCACCTATGGTTTTTATAGTCTCTCGCCTTATATTGAGGTCATTGATCCATTTGGAATTAAGTCTTGTACATGGTGATAAGTACAGGTCCAGTTTCAATCTTCTGCATGTGGACATGCAGTTTTGCCAGCACCATTTGTTCAAGATGTTGTTCTTTTTCCATTGGATTTTTTGGGCCCCTTTGTCAAACATCAAATGGCTGTAATTTTGTGGGCTTATATCTGGGTCTTCAACTCTTATCCATTGATCTGTGTGTCTATTTCTGTTTTTATAACTATGGATTTTTAATACAGACTAAGGTTTGGTATAGTGATATCTCCAGCCTTGTTTTTGTTACTCAGGATTGTTTTTGCTATCCTGGGTCTTTTGTGCCTCCATATGAATTTTGAGATTTTTGGGTCAACTTTTGTAAAGAATTGCTTTGGGATTTTAATTGGTATAGCATTGAATTTGTATATTGCCTTTGGTAGGATGGTCATTTTTACAATGTTGAATCTGCCAATCCAGGAACATGGGAGGTCTTTCCACCTTCTGGTATCTTCTGCAGTTTCTCTCTTTAGGGTTTTAAAGTTTTCATTGTAAAGGTCTTTTACCTCTTTGATTAGGTTTATACCAAGGTATTTCATTTTTGTAGGGGCTATGGTAAATGGAATTGTTTCTTTCAGGGCTTTTTCACTTCTTTCATTCTGGGCATATAGGAAAGCCACTAATTTTTGCACATTTATTTTGTATCCTGCCACCCTGCTGAACTTCTCAATGAGTTCCAGGAGCTTCCTGATGGAGTTTTTTGGATCACTCAGGTATAAGACCATGTCATCTGCAAAGAGGGATAGCTTGACTTCTTCCTTGCCGATTTGAATCCCTTTTATGTCCCTTTCTAGTCTTATGGCTTCAGCTAAGACTTCAAGTACAATATTGAATAGAAGTGGTGAGAGTGGAAAGCCTTGTCTAGTTCCTGATCGAAGTGGGAATGCTTCCAATTTTTCCCCATTGAGTATGATCCTTGCTGTGGGCTTGTGTACAGCTTTTATTTTATTGATAAAGGTTCCTTCCATTCCAACCTTATCTAGGGTTTTGATCATAAAGGGCTGTTGAATCTTGTCACAAGCTTTTTCTGCATCTATCGAGAGTATCATGTGGTCTTGAACATTGGGCTGGTTTTTATGGTGAATTACATTAATTGATTTGTGTATGTTGAACCAACCTTGTGTGCCTGGGATAAAGCCTGCTTGATCCCCGTGGATGATCTTTTTGATATGTTTTTGAATCCGATTTGCTAAGACTTTATTGAGAATCTTTGCATCTGTGTTCATCAGTGAGATTGGCCTATAGTTTTCTTCTTTAAGTGTATCTTTACTAGGTTTTGGGATTAAAACGATATTAGCTTCATGGAAGGAATTTGGTAGTGTTCTTTCGTTTGCTATTTGATGGAAGAGTTTAAGGAGTATTGGTGTTATTAGCTCCTTAAATGTCTGGTAGAACTCTGTGCTGAATCCATCTTGTCCAGGACATTTTTTGGTGGGAAGATTTGAGATTATTTCCTCAATTTCCTCATATGGTATAGGACTATTTAAATAATTCACAATCTCCTTATTCAATTTAAGTAAGTTGTGTTTACTTAAGAATTCATCCATCTCTTTTGTGCTGTCAAATTTCATAGAGTATAAGTTTTTGAAATATGACATTATAATTCTCTAGATATCTTGGGTATCCTCCATTTTCATTTCTAATTTTGTTAATTTGGATTTTGTCTGTCTTGCCTTTGGTTAATTTTGCTAGTGGTGTATCAATCTTATTGATTTTTTTCAAAGAACCAGCTTTTTGACTGGTTGATTTTCTGTTCATTTTCCTAATCTTGATTTCAGATATTTCTCCCCTTATTTGGTTAATTTCCTCTCTTCTACTGCTATTGGGATCAGATTGCTCTAGTGTCTCTATAGCTTTTAGGTGCATTGTTAAGTTATTTATTTCTGATGTTTCCATTTTTTTGATGTAGGCATTAGGAGCTATGAACTTACCTCTTAGGACAGCATCATTGTGTCCCAGAGATTTTGGTAAGTTGTATTTTCATTATCGTTCACTTTCAGGAAATCTTGAATTTCCTTTGTAATTTCTCTCTGAATCCAATTCTCATTCAGCATCTTAGTGTTCAGTTTCCAGGAGTAAGTGTATTTTCTCTTCTTTGTTGTGTTGTGGATGTCAAGCTTCAGGCTGTGGTGGTCTGGTAAGGTGCAGGCTAGAAATTCAATTTTCCTGTATATGGGGAGATTCATTTTGTGGGCCAATATGTGATCTATTTTGGAGAAAGTTCCGTGTGCTGCTGAGAAAAATGTGTATTCTTTGGTGCATGGACGAAAAGTTCGATAGAGATCTGTAAGGTCCATTTCAGTAAGGGTTTGATTAAGCTCCAAAGTGTCTCTGCTAAGTTTTTTTCCTGTAGATCTATACCATGTTGAGAGGGCAGTATTGAAATCCCCAAGAATTATCATTTTGGGATTGATTTCTCGCTTTACATGTTGTTGGGTTTGCTTAGTGAATGTGAGGGGGGGGTGCATAAATGTTCAGTATTGTGAAGTCTTCCTGGTGAATTGTACCTGTGACTAAAATGTAGTCATTTCATTAGCTTACAGAATTGTTGACTAGCATTTTAATTTTAGGATGTGGATCCTTATCCACTCATCAACTGTTAGACATTTGGGTTAATTGCATGAATTTGCTATTGTAAACAGTGCTGCTATGAACATGGTCGTGCTTGTGCTATCGAGGTGAACGTCTGCTGTATGGGGGGTTATTCCCAAAAGTGGAATAGCAGGGTCATATGGGATTTCAATCTTTAATTTCTTTAAGAATCTTCAGACGGCTCGCCATAGTGGCTGTATGAGCCTGCATTCCCACCAGCAATGTAGGAGAGTTCCCCTCTCTCCACATCTTCTCCAGCATTTGGTATTGTTTGTATTGTGGATTTTTGCCATCCTGACCGGGGTGAGATGATATCTCAGGGAAGTTTTGGTTTGCATTTCCCTGATGGCTAAGGAAGAGGATCATTTTTTAAGATATTTGTTAGGCATTTTAATTTCATCCCTGGTAAAGTTTCTTTTATGTTCCAGGGCCCATATTTTAATTGGGTCATTGGTTTCCTTGGTGTTCAGTTTTCTAAGTTCTTTGTGCACTCTTGACAGCAGAGTTCTATCACATGTGTGGTTAGCGAAGATTTTCTCCCATTCTGTGGGTTGCCTTTGAGCTCGTGTTACAATCTCTTTATCTGAAAAAAAGCTCTTTAATTCACAAGATCCCAAGATCTTGTTGAGAGTTGGTAGCAGTGACTGTGCCATTGGATGTCTGTTTAGGAAATGTTGGCCTAGCCCAATCAGCTCCAGGGAGTTCCCTATCCTTTCAACTATGGTTTTTATAGTCTCTGGCCTGATATCAAGGTCCATGATCCATTTGGAATTAAGTCTTGTACATGGTGACAAGTACGGGTCCAGCTTTAATCTTCTGCATGTGGAGATCCAGTTTTGCCAGCACCATTTGTTGAAGATGCTGTTCTTTTTCCATTGGATTCTTTGGGCCCCTTTGTCAAAGACCAAATGGCTGTAATTTTGTGGGCTTATATCTGGGTCTTCAATCCTTATCCATTGATCTGTGTGTCTATTTTGGAGCCAGTACCAGGGTGTCTTTATAACTATGGATTTGTAGTATAGACATAGATTTGGTACGGTAATACCTCCAGCAGTGTTTTTGTTACTCAGGATTGTCTTTGCTATCCTGGGTCTTTTGTGCCTCCATATGAATTTTGAGATTGTTTGGTCAACTTCTTTGAAGAATTTCTTTGGGATTTTAATTGGTATAGCACTGAATCTGTATATTTCCTTTGGTAGGATGGTCATTTTTACGATGTTGATTCTGCCAATCCAGGAACATGGGAGGTCTTTCCACCTTCTGGTGTCTTCTGCTATTTCTTTCTTTAGGGTTTTAAAGTTTCCATTGTAAAGATCTTTTACCGCCTTGGTTAGGTTTATACCAAGGTATTTCATTTTTATTAGGGGCTATAGTAAATGGGATTGTTTCTCTCAAGGCTTTTTCACTTCTTTCATTCTGGGCATATAGGAAGGCCTCTGATTTTTGTACATTTATTTTGTATCCTGCCACCCTGCTGAACTTCTCAATTAGTTCCAGAAGCTTCCTGGTGGAGTTTTTTGGATCACTCAGGTATAAGATCATGTTATCTGCAAATAAGGATAGCTTGACTTCTTCCCTACCGATATGAATCCCTCTTATGTCCCTTTCTAGTCTTATGGCTTCAGCTAAGACTTCAAGTACAATATTGAATAGAAGTGGTGAGAGTGGACAGCCTTGTCTAGTTCCTGATCGAAGTGGGAATGCTTCCAATTGTCCCCCATTGAGCATAATCCTTGCTGTGGGCTTGTTGTATACAGCTTCTATTATATTGATAAAGGTTCCTTCCATTCTTACTCTCTCTAGCGTTTTGATCATAAAAGGCTGTTGGATCTTGTCAAAAGCTTTTTCTGCATCTATCGAGAGTATCATGTGGTCTTGGACTTTGGACTGGTTTACATGATGAACTACATTTATTGATTTGCGTATGTTGAACCAACCTTGTGTGCCAGGGATGAAGCCTACTTGGTCCCCGTGAATGATCTTTTTAATGTGTTTTTGAATCCGATTTGCTAAGACTTTGTTGAGAATCTTTGCGTCTGTGTTCATCAGAGAGATCGGCCTATAGTTTTCTTTTTTAAGTGAATCTTTATTAGGTTTCGGGATTAAAACGATATTAGCTTCATAGAAGGAATTTGGTAGTGTTCCTTCCTTTGCTATTTGATGGAACAGTTTAAGGAGTATTGGTGTTATTAACTCCTTAAATGTCTGGTAGAACTCTGTGCTGAATCCATCTGGTCCAGAACATTTTTTGCTGGGAAGTTTTGAGATTACTTCTTCAATTTCCTTATATGTTATAGGACTATTTAAATAATTCACAACTTCCTGATTCAATTTAGGTAAGTTGTGTTTACTTAGAAATTCATCCATCTCTTTTGTGTTGTCAAACTTCACAGACTATAATTTTTTGAAATATGATGTTATAATTCTCTGGATTTCTTGGGTATCAGTAGTGATAACTCCATGTTCATTTCTAATTTTGTTAATTTGGGTTTTCTCTCTCTTGCTTTTGGTTAATTTTGCTAGTGGTGTATGAATCTTATTGATTTTTTCAAAGAACCAGCTTTTTTTTTTTTTTTTGAATTTCTTTTTTTTTTTATTATCTCCGCTCATACAAACTTAATAGGTACACCGGTTCCCTCCCTCCCTCCTCCTCCCCCCATCCCTCTGCTCGCCCTCCCCTCACCCCTCCCTCCCCACCCCCCAGTGCCTCCCCTCCCCCAATCCCCAGAGAATCCTTTAATGTGCATGCCTGACTGTCCTCTGGGTCCTCCTCTCCGATGACATACAAGGACCCAACGGCATTTCCCTGAACCCTTTCCCGTGTTCCCCTTAAGCATAGGAACACTATTTTGGCTGTCATTCCCTTGCCTCCAAGGGTCTTGGTGCCTTTAGCAGATGCTAGACTTTGTGGGGACAATAGTGTGTTGGACATTGCGCAGGGCATGTAAAGTCCAATTGTGATTGCTTCGGCCCTAACTTGTGTGGAGTATCTTGCATATCATTGCTCCTCCCATCCTTTTGCTCTTACAATCTTACTGCCCCCTCTTCCGCAAATGTCCCTGAGCTTCAGGATGGGGAGAGATTAGTCTGGCCTAGTTCTATGTGGTTGATATAGAGTCTCTGAAGTTCTGGATTGTGGTTTGTTGATTTTCTTTTGCAGTTTTGCTGCTCCTGCAATGCCCTTCACTCCATCCTGATGGGTATTGGATGTCACCCCCTGGCCAGAGACTCTGTTAAACTAGAGTCTTGTTATCAGAGTATATTCAAAGGTAAATGCAATAAAAGTAGGAAACCACAGTGAGAGAGGGGTCAATCACCCATTTGAAAAATGGTTACTTATTATCTGCGAAACTATATGCCCTCCCCTTTTGGTGAGATCACACTCCCTCAGTTATAGATGATCAGGAATGAAAAGTCTGTGAACTTAACCAGATGTCTCATTGCTTACTCGCAGTCCTTGATGGAGGCCTATTTTCTCTGCTGTAACATGGTCCCCTCTCTTCTTGTTTCTGGTGTGGCCCTCCTTCCCCATCCCACCTGTTCATACTCTTTGCAATTACTGTATTACAGAGATTTATCATCGAGTGTCTCTAGGTGGGCTGGGTGGGTTTGGTACTAGGAGCTACCTATTAGGGAGTACATACGGTGCTTAATTTTCTGGGTCTGGGATACTTCACTCAATATAATTGTCTCTAATGACATCCATTTCCCGGCAAATTACAGTACTTCATCATTTTTCATGGTTGAGTAGTACTCCATTGTATAGATATACCATAGTTTCCTTATCCATTCATCAACTGTTGGACATTTGGGTTGATTCCATGACTTTGCTATTGTAAACAGTGCTGCTATGAACATGGTCACACTTGTGCTATCGAGGTGAACCTCTGCTGCATGGGGGGTTATTCCCAAAAGTGGAATCGCGGGTCATATGGCATTTCAATCTTTAATTTCTTTAAGAATCTCCAGACGGCTCGCCAGAGTGGCTGTATGAGCCTGCATTCCCACCAGCAATGTAGCAGAGTTCCCCTCTCTCCACATCCTCTCCAGCATTTGTTGTTTGTGTTGTGGATTTTGCCATCCTGACCGGGGTGAGATGATATCTCAGGGAAGTTTTGATTTGCATTTCCCTGATGGCTAAGGAAGTGGAGCTTTTTTTTTTTTTAATTTCAGCTCATACAAACTTATTAGGTACACCAGTTCCCTCCCTCCCTCCTCCTCCCCCCGTACCCCCTGCTCGCCCTCCCCACCCCTCTCCCTCCCCATCCCCCAGTGCCTCCCACCCCAATTCCCAGAGAGTCCTTTCTTGTGCATGACTGATTTTCCTCTGGGCCCTCCTCTCCGATGACGTACAAGGACCCAGTGGCCTTTGCCGAACCCTTTCCCGTGTTCCCCTTAGGTATAGGAACACTGCTGTGGCTGCCAATTCTTTGCCTCCAAGGATCTTGGTGCCTTTAGCAGATGCTAGACTTTGTGAGGTCAACAGTGTGTTGGACAATGCGCAGGGCATGCAAAGTCCAATTATGATTGCTTCAGCCCTAACTAGTATAGAGTATCTTACATATCATTGCTCCTCCCATCCTTATGCTCTTACACTCTTACCGCCCCCTCTTCCGCAAATTTCCCTGAGCTTCAAGATGGGGAGAGACTTAGCTGGCCTAGTTCTAGGTGTTTGGTATAGAGTCTCTGAAGTTCTGGATTGTGGTTTGTTGATTTTCTTTTGCAGTTTTGCTGCTCCTGCAATGCCCTTCACTCCATCCTGGTGGGCATTGTATGTTACCCCCTGGCCAGAGACAAAAAGTTGTTAGAGTCTTGTGATAAAAGCACATTCAAAGGTAGATGTAATAAAAGTGGGAAACTACTGAGGGGAAGAACCAGGTTTTTGACTGGTTGATTTTTTCTTTCTTCTTTTTTTTTTAAGAGTTGCTGCAGATTCAAGTTTATTATTTTTATTTATTTATTTATTTATTTATTTATTTATTTATTTATTTATTTATAGGTGTTTTATTTTTTATTTTTTTAACATTTTTTGTTATTATTTCCGCTCATACAAACTTAATAGGTAGACCAGTTCCCTCTCCCCTCCTCCTCCCCCCGAACCCCCTGCTCCCTCTCCCTCCCTCCCCATCTCCCAGTGCCTCCCCCCCAATTCCCAGAGAGTCCTTTATTGTGTATGCCTAACTCTCCTCTTGGTCCTCCTTTCCGATGACGTAAAAGGACCCAGTGGCATTTCCCTGAACCTTTTCTTGTGTTCCCCTTAAGCATAGGAACACTACTGTGGCCGTCAATCCCTTGCCTCCAAGGATCTTGGTGCCTTTAGCCGATGTTAGACTTTGTGAGGTCAATAGTGTGATGGACATGATGCAGGGCATGCAAAGTCCTATTATGATTGTTTCAGCCCTATCTAGTGTGAAGACTCTTCAAATCATTGCTCCCCCCATCCTTTTGCTCTTACAATCTTACCGCCCCCTCTTCCGCAAATGTCTCTGAGCTTCAGGATGGGGGGAGATTAGGCTGGCTTAGTTCTATGTGGATGATATAGAGTCTCTGAAGTTCTGGATTGTGGTTTGTTGATTTTCTTTTGCAGTTTTGCTGCTCCTGCAATGCCCTTCACTCCATCCTGATGGGCACTGTATGTCACCCCCTGGTCAGAGACAAAAAACTGGTAAACTGGAGTCTTGTTATAATAGCACATGCAAGGGTAGATGTAATAAAAGCAGGAAACCTCAGTGAGGGAGGGATCAGTCACCCATTCGCAAAATGTCTGAACCCAAAAGTATTAGAAGAGAGGAGATTAGCAAAATAAGGGGAGAAATATCTGAAATCGAGATTAAGAAAACGATAGAAAAAATCAACCACTTATTTTGTTAATCTCCTCTCTTCTACTACTTTTGGGATCAGATTGCTCTAGTTTCTCTAAAGCTTTAAGCTGCATTGTTAAGTTGTTTATTTCTGATGTTTCCATTTTTTTGATGTAGGCATTAAGAACTATGAACTTACCTCTTAGAACAGCTTTCATTGTGTCCCAGAGATTTTGGTAAATTGTATTTTTATTATCATTCACTTTCAGGAAATCTTGAATTTCCTTTTTAATTTCTTCCTGTATCCAGTTCTCATTCAGCATCGTATTGTTAAGTTTCCAGAAGTTAGTGTATTTTCTCTTGTTTGTTGTGTTGTGGATGTCCAGCTTTAGGCCATGGTGGTCTGACAGGGCACAGCTTAGAATTTCAACTTTTTTGTACATGTGTAGATTCGTTTTGTGGCCCAGTATGTGATCTATTTTGGAGAAAGTTCCGTGTGCTCCTAAGAAAAATGTGTATTCTTTGGTGCGTGGATGAAAAGTTCAATAGAGATCTGTAAGGTCCATTTCTTTAAGGGTTTGATTAAGGTCCAAAGTGTCTCTGTTAAGCTTTTGACCTGTTGATCTATCCCATGTTGAGAGGGCGGTGTTGAAGTCCCCAAGAATTATCTTTTGGTGATTGATTTCTTGCTTTAGACGCTGTAGGGTTTTCTTAATGAATGTGGAGGGGCCCGTATTGGGTGCATATATGTTCAGTATTGTGAAGTCTTCCTGGTGAATTGTACCTGTGACTAAAATGTAGTATCCATCCGTGTCTCTTATAATTTTCTTTGGTTTGAAGTCCACTTCTTCTGATAGCATAATGGCTACCCCTGCCTGTTTTCTGCTTCCATTTGCTTGTAGAATTGTTGACCAGCCTTTTATTTTTAGAGCGTGCCTATCTTTTGTGGTGAGATGGGTTTCCTGCAGGCAGCAGATTGATGGATTGTGATTTTTCATCCAAATTTGTAATCTGTGTCTCTTGATCTGTGACTTAATTCCATTAACATTTAGTGTGATAATGGAGAAACTATTTTTAATTCCAGACATTTATTATGTTTAGTAGTTTTTATAAGTATATTGCTTCACTTTTAATGGTGTTATACTTGCCTTCTGTTCTCCTGGATATGCCTGTTTTTTTCTTCACGCTTGAGTATCATTTCTAGCATTTTTTGAAGGTCTGGTTTGGTGGACATGTATCCCTTCCAGTTGTCTTTGTGCTGGAAGATTTTTCTTTCTCCCTCAATCATGACTGATAGTTTTGCAGGGTAAATCAGCCTGGATTGACATTTTTGCTCATTCAATACTTGAAATATGTCTCTCCAAGCTCTTCTTGCTTTTAGTGTTTCGACTGAGAAGTCATTTGTTATTTTAATAGGTTTACCTTTAAAAGTGACTTTTTTTTCTCCCTTGAAGCTCTCAGCACCAGTTCTTTATCTTGAATGTGGAGTGTTTTGACTATTATTTGCAGTGGCGAGCTTCTGTTTTGGTCATATCTATTTGGGGTGTGGAATGCCTCTTGTATATGGATGGGCCTCTCTTTTTTTAGATGAGGAAAGTTTTCCTTGATGATCGTTTGAATAATTTCCTCAGGTGTGTTATTTTGAGATTCTTGCTCTGGTATTTCATGAATACGCATGTGAGGCTTCTTCAGGGTGTCCCATAACTCTTGAATGTTTCTCTCAAGTATCTTTTTGGCTTTAACAACCTCTTCCATTGAGCTAGTTAATACTCCTACTTTATCTTCAAGATCTGAAATTCTGTTTTCTGCTTAGTTAGTTCTGCTGATAAGACTCTCTGTGGAGTTCTGGGTTGAAGATAACTTGTCTTTTAGCTCTGTTTTAAACTCTGCTTGAGTCTGCTTTAACTGCTCTATGCCAGCTTTTGATTCTTGCACTGTTTTTCTCAACTCCTCCAAGTGTCTGTTGTGTTCCTCCTCAAAGCGATTGATTCGATTATTTAATTCCTCCTGGATTTCCTCTTTCATAGTATTGAACATGGTAATGATCATATTTTGACGGATGTTATCCTGGGTCAGGCTTTCTTGGCCATTTTCCATGGGTTTGTTCTGGTTGGAGTCTGGGTCGTGGCGTGGTGAGGCCCAGCTGGACCTCACGCGTCCCAGGCTGTGGAGTGGAGGGGAAGAAATTAATGCTTAATAACAGATTTAAACAATCTCAGAGGTCCAGCAGTTATTTTTGATGATTTTATTTTATTATTTTATATCAACGTTCATATTTTAATCTATTTGCTATTGACAGAAATGAAAACCAAAATACACAGGTCTTTTACCAAAGTCTTCACCCAGACTGATCTTAAACTCTTAAAATTAAAAAGATGCATAGAAGGGAAAAGGCATTAAAATGGAAGGAATTCAGAGAATAATCGAAAAATCTTGAGTTTGCTACTGAAAACATTTAAAGCTCAGAAAAGCTTAAAAACAAAAAGAGAAACTGACCTCAGCCTAGGTGGCATTTGTGGGTGGGTCTCTATGGACTCAGAGATCTTGAGGACCAGGCTGGTCTAAATCCCTGCCAAGATCTTCTCCAGTTGCATTTGAGACTGAGAATCTCTGAAAGGCCTCCACAGTTCTGGTGAGCTCAGAGGCATTTGGGAAGGGATGGTCTTCCTTTGGCCATCTGTAGGAGGTGCTCTCTTATTCAAACCTTGTTCTGCGGAAGTTCTACAGGAACAGGAGATACACAGAGCCCATGCAGCTGCAGTCCCGCATCTTTTACTTGCAGACCAGCAGCCAGTCGTGTATCAAGGTGATTTCATGCTTATAAGGCCTGCTAGGAATACATACCAGATCCTTTACTATCTCCAGGGTCAGGTTTAGTCTGTACACCGAAAACTGGCAAGTCTCATCATTTGGACGGGCATCCAACTTAAAACGCATCTTCAACTTCAGGCATTTAACCCATATCCCTGGGGACAGAATAAGTACTTTAGCTGGGAAACGTTCATCTTGCCTATGCCACACTTAGTTTGGGATATGAGGCTGTAGTGAGACTGTTCTTGGCCATTTTAAAAACTAAGGAAATTGGGCTGGAGAGGTGGCTCAGGGGTTAAGCCTCCGCCTTGCAGGTGGATGGTCTTGAGTTCGGATCCCAGATCCCACGTATAGACGCCAGGCAGAAGCGGGGGCGGCCTGCGTTTCTGGTCCTGGTAGGGCGGAGCCTGTGAATCCCGGGGCGGAGGAGGTGGAGGCGTCCATGGTGGTTCCCAAATTCGTCCGTGGTTCTACACACACACACACACACACACACACACACACACACATACATACGCACACACGCACAATTGAATAAATAAAAAAATTAAAAAAAATTAAAAAAAAAACTAAGGAAATTTATTAAACCATTCCTAAATAATTTAGCATTTAAATGAAGCAAAAATGACTTTTAGTTTAAGATATCTGCCAGGTACTAAAATAGCCCTTCAAAATACAAAGTTTAAAGAACTGATTTCCTCCCTTCCCCTCAACTCCAGTGACTGGGACGCGCGTGAGCGCGGTCCAGCCGGGCCTGACCTTGCCGCGACCTAGGTAAGCTCGGATCCCGCCCACCCCCAGAACCCCAGGCTGCCCGAGGGACCCACCTCCTCCCACCATCCAGCCAGAGCCGCGCGCGAAGGGCCTGGGAGGAGGAGAAGGCACTCCCCTGTGCCTAGGCTCGCCCCCAGGTCCCCCAGGTTTAAATAGCACCCGCCGATGCCCCATCCTTCCTTCCCCCACTCCGCTGTCCAGGAGGCGCGGGGTACAGCCTGGACTCACCTCCGCCTAGGTAAGCTCCATCTCCGCCCACCCCCAAAACCCCAGGCCAAATAATTCAGTTTAGTGAAAAACACACAGAAATTAAAAGAAGATCTTAAGAGTTAAAACGACAATGCCAAAGTCAAAGTGCAAATCCATGAGAAACAACACTCAAGTAAACAAATCTCCCACTGAAGGAATTAATCCGATAATGTTAGACTCCAACCAGAGCAAAGTCATGGAAAATGGCCAAGAAAGCCTGACCCAGGATAACGACCTTCAAAATATGATCATTGCCATGTTCAATACTATGAAAGAGGAAATCCGGGAGGAATTAAATAATCGAATCACTCGCCTTGAGGAAGAACACAACAGACACTTGGAGGAGTTGAGAAAAACAGTGCAAGAAACAAAAACTGGCATAGAGCAGTTAAAGCAGACTTGAACAGAGTTTAAAACTGAGCTAAAAGACAAGTTATCTTCAACCCAGAACTCCACAGAGAGTCTTATCAGCAGAACTAAGAAGCAGAAAACAGAATTACAGATCTTGAAGATAAAGTGGAAGCATTAACCAGCTCAATGGAAGAGGTTGTTAAAGCCAAAAAGATAATTGAGAGAAACACCAGGAGATATGGGACACCCTGAAGAAGCCCAACATCCGTATTCATGGAATACCAGAGCAAGAATCTCAAAATACCGCCCCTGAGGAAATTTTTCAAACGATCATCAAGGAAAACTTTCCTCATCTAAAAAAAGAGAGGCCCATCCATATACAAGAGGCATTCCGCACCCCAAACAGATTTGACCAAAACAGAAGCTCGCCACGGCAAATAATAGTCAAAACACTCCACATTCAAGATAAAGAACTGGTGCTGAGAGCTTCAAGGGAGAAAAAACAAATCACTTTTAAAGGTAAACCTATTAAAATAACAAATGACTTCTCAATGGAAACAGTAAAAGCAAGAAGAGCTTGGAGAGACATACTTCAAGTATTGAATGAGCAAAAATGTCAATCCAGGCTGATTTACCCTGCAAAACTATCTTTCATGATCGAGGGAGAAAGAAAAATCTTCCAGCATAAAGACAACTTGAAAGGATACATGTCCACCAAACCAGGCCTTCAAAAAATGCTAGAAATGATGCTCAAGCTTGAAGAAAAAAACAGGCATATCCAGGAGAACAGAAGGCAAGTATAACACCATTAAAAGCGAAGCAATATACTTATAAAAACTACTTAACATAATAAATGTCTGGAATCAAAAATAGTTTCTCCATTATAACACTAAATTTTAATGGAATTAACTCACCGATCAAGAGACACAGATTACAAATTTGGATGAAAAATCACAATCCATCAATCTGCTGCCTGCAGGAAACCCATCTCACCACAAAAGATAGGCATGCCCTAAAAATAAAAGGCTGGTCAACAATTCTACAAGCTAATGGAAGCAGAAAACAGGCAGAGGTAGACATTATGATATCAGACAAAGTGGACTTCAAACCAAAGAAAATTATAAGAGACACGGATGGATACTACATTTTAGTCACAGGTGCAATTCACCAGGAAGCCTTCACAATACTGAACATATATGCACCTAATATGGGCCCCTCCACATTCATTAAGAAAACCCTAAAGCGTCTAAAGCAAGAAATCAACCCCCAAACGATAATTCTTGGGGACTTCAACACCGCCCTCTCAAAATGGGATAGATCTACAGGTCAAAAGCTTAACAGAGGGCTGGAGAGGTGGCTCAGGGGTTAAGCCTCTGCCTTGCAGGTGGAAGGTCCTGAGTTCGGATCCCAGATCCCACATATAGACGCCAGTCAGAAGCCGGGGCGGCATGCACTTCTGGTCCTGGTAGGGCGTTGCCTGGGAATCCCGGGGCAGAAGGAGGTGGAGGAGTCCATGATGGTTCATGAATTCGTCCGTGGTTCTACACATACACACACACACAGAGACACACATGCGCACGCACATACACACGCACATGCACACAGTTGAATAAATAATAATAATAATAAAAATTTAAAAAAAGAGGTTAACAGAGACACTTTGGACTTTAATCAAACCCTTAAAGAAGTGGACCTTACAGATCTCTTTCGAACTTTTCACCCACGCACCAAACAATACACATTTTTCTCAGCAGCACACGGAACTTTCTCCAAAATAGATCACATACTGGGCCACAAAATGAATCTACACATGTACATAAAAGTTGAAATTCTTACCTGTGCCCTGTCAGACTACCATGGTCTAAAGCTGGACATCCACAACACAACAAACAAGAGAAAATACACTAACTCCTGGAAACTTAACAATATGATGCTGAATGAGAACTGGATTCAGGAAGAAATTAAAAAGGAAATTCAAGATTTCCTGAAAGTGAATGATAATGAAAATACAACTTACCAAAATCTCTGTGACGCAATGAATACTGTTTTAAGAGGACAGTTCATAGCTCTTAATGCCTATATCAAAAAAAAAGGAAACATCAGAAATAAACAACTTAACAATGCAGCTTAAAGCTTTAGAGAAACTAGAGCAATCTGATCCCAAAAGTAGTAGAAGAGAGGAGATTAGCAAAATAAGGGGAGAAATATCTGAAATCGAGATTAAGAAAACAATAGAAAAAATCAACCAGTCAAAAAGCTGGTTCTTTGAAAAAAATCAATAAGATTGATACACCCCTAGCTAAATTAACTAAAAGCAAGAGAGAGAAAACCCAAATTAACAAAATTAGAAATGAATATGGAGTTATCACTGCTGATACCCAAGAAATCCAGAGAATTATGATATCATATTTCAAAAAATTATACTCTGTGAAGTTTGACAACACAAAAGAGATGGATGAATTTCTAAGTAAACACAACTTACCTAAATTGAATCAGGAAGTTGTCAATTATTTAAATAGTCCTATAACATATAAGGAAATTGAGGAAGTAATCTTGAATCTTCCCACCAAAAAATGTCCTGGACCAGATGGATTCAGCACAGAGTTCTACCAGACATTTAAAGAGTTAATAACACCAATACTCCTTAAATTGTTCCATCAAATAGCAAAGGAAGGAACACTACCAAATTCCTTCTATGAAGCTAATATCGTTTTAATCCAAAAACTTAATAAAGATTCACTTAAAAAAGAAAATTATAGGCCGATCTCTCCGATGAACACAGATGCAAAGATTCTCAACAAAGTCTTAGCAACTTGGATTCAAAAACCCATTAAAAAGATCATTCACGGAGACCAAGTAGGCTTCATCCCTGGCACACAAGGTTGGTTCAACATATGCAAATCAATAAATGTAGTTCATCATGTAAACCAGTCCAAAGTCCAAGACCACATGATACTCTTGATAGATGCAGAAAAAGCTTTTGACAAGATCCAACAGCCTTTTATGATCAAAACGCTAGAGACAGTAGGAATGGAAGGAACCTTTATCAATATAATAAAAGCTGTATACAACAAGCCCACAGCAAGGATTATGCTCAATGGGGAACAATTGGAAGCATTCCCACTTCGATCAGGAACTAGACAAGGCTGTCCACTCTCACCACTTCTATTCAATATTGTACTTGAAGTCTTAGCTGAAGCCATAAGACAAGAAAGGGACATAAGAGGGATTCAAATCGACAAGGAAGAAGTCAAGATATCCCTGTTTGCAGATGACATGGTCTTATACCTGAGTGATCCCAAAAACTCCACCAGGAAGCTTCTGGAACTAATTGAGAAGTTCAGCAGGGTGGCAGGATACAAAATAAATGCACAAAAATCAGTGGCCTTCCTATATGCCCAGAATGAAAGAAATGAAAAATCCCTGAGGAAACAATCCCATTTACTATGGCTCATAAAAAAATGAAATACCTTGGTATAAATCTAACCAAGGAAGTAAGAGACCTTTACGATGAACACTTTAAAACCCTAAAGAAAGAAATAGCAGAAGACACCAGAAGGTGGAAAGACCTCCCATGTTCCTGGATTGGCAGAATCAACGTCGTAAAAATTACCATCCTGCCAAAGGCAATATACAGATTCAATGCTATACCAATCAAAATCCCAAAGAAATTCTTCATAGAAGCTGACTAAACAATCTCAACGTTCATATGGAGGCACAAAAGACCCAGGATAGCAAAGACAATCCTGAGTAACAAAAACACTGCTGGAGGTATTACCATACCAAACCAAAGTCTATACTACAAATCCATAGTTATAAAGACAGCCTGGTACTGGCTCCAAAATAGACACACAGATCAATGGATAGGGATTGAAGACCCAGATATAAGCCCAAAAAATTACAGCCATTTGGTCTTTGACAAAGGGGCCCAAAAAATCCAGTGGAAAAAGAACAGCATCTTCAACAAATGGTGCTGGCAAAACTGGATCTCCACATGTGGAACATTAAAGCTGGACCCGTACTTGTCACCATGTACAAGACTTAATTCCAAATGGATCAAGGACCTTGATATAAGGTCAGAGACTGTAAAAACCAGAGGTGATAGGATAGGGAATTCTCTCGAGCTGATTGGGCTATTCCAACATTTCCTAAACAGACATCCAATGGCACAGTCACTGCTACCAACTCTCAACAGTTGGGATCTTGTGAAATTAAAGAGCTTCTGTTCAGATAAAGAGATTGTAACACGAGCTCAAAGGCAACCCACAGAATGGGAGAAAATGTTCACTAACCACACATCTGATAGAACTCTGCTGTCCAGAGTGCACAAAGAACTTAGAAAACTAAACACCAAGGAAACCAATGGCCCAATTAAAATATGGGCCCTGGAACTCAAAAGAAATTTTACCAGGGATGAAATTAGAATGTCTAACAAATATCTTAAAAAAATGCTCCACTTCTTTAGCCATCAGGGAAATGCAAATCAAAACTTCCCTGAGATATCATCTCACCCCGGTCAGGATGGCAAAAATCCACAATACGAACAACAACAAATGCTAGAGAGGATGTGGAGAGAGGGGAACTCTCCTACATTGCTGGTGGGAGTGCAGGCTCATACAGCCACTCTGGCGAGCCGTCTAGAGATTCTTAAAGAAATTAAAGATTGAAATGCCATATGACCCTGCTATTCCACTTTTGGGAATAACCCCCCATACAGCAGAGGTTCACCTCGATAGCACAAGCACGACCATGTTCATAGCAGCACTGTTTACAATAGCAAAGTCATGGAATCAACCCAAATGTCCAACAGTTGATGAGTGGATAAGGAAACTGTGGTACATCTATACAATGGAGTACTACTCAGCCATCAAAAATGATGAATTACTGGAATTTGCTGGGAAATGGATGTCATTAGAAACACTTATATTAAGTGAAGTATCCCAGACCCAGAAATTTAAGCGCCATATATACTCCATAATAGGTGGCTCCTAGTACCAAACCCACCCAGTCCACCTAGAGACACTCATAGAAAAATCTCTGCAATACAGTAATTGCAAGGATTATGAACAGGAGGGATGGGGTAGGAGGGCCACACCAGAAACAAGGAGAGAGGGGACCATGTTATAGCAGAGAAAATATGCCTCCATCATGGACTCAAATAAGTAATGAGACATCTGATTAAGTTCACAGACTTTTGTTCCTGATCATTTACTACTGAGGGGGTATGATCTCACCAGAAGGGGAGGACACATAGTCTGGCAGATAAAAAGTAACCATTTTGCAAATGGGTGATTGACCCCTCCCTCACTGTGGTTTCCCACTTTTATTACATCTACCTTTGAATGTGCTTTTATCACAGGACTCTAGGTTAACAGCTTTTTGTCTCTTGCCAGGGTGTGACATACATTGCCCTCCAGGATGGAGTGAAGGGCATTGCAGGAGCAGCAAATCTGCAAAAGAAAATCAACAAACCACAATCCAGAACTTCAGAGACTCTATATCAACCACCTAGAACTAGGCCAGCTTAATCTCTCCACATCCTGAAGCTCAGGGAAATTTCGGAAGAGGGAGCGGTAAGAGTGTAAGAGCACAAGGATGGGAGGAGCAATGATATGCAAGATACTCCATACAAGTTAGGGCTGAAGCAATCATAATTGGACTTTACATGCCCTGCGCATTGTCCAACATACTATTGACCTCACAAAGTCTAGCATCTGCTAAAGGCACCAAGATCCTTGGAGGCAAGGGATTGTCAGCCACAGCAGTGTTCCTTTACTGGAACTGGAAAGGTTCAGGGAAAGGCCACTGGGTCCTTGTACGTCATCAGAGAGGAGAGCCCAGAGGAAAATCAGGCATGCACAAGAAAGGACTCTCTGGGGCGGGAGGCACTGAGGGATGGGTAGGGAGGGAATAGGGAGGGGGAGCAGGTGGTATGGGGGGAGGAGGAGGGAGGGAGGGAACTGGTGTACCTATTAAGTTTGTATGAGCTGAAATAATAATAAAAATGTATTAATAAAAAAAGATTGTAAGAGCAAAAAAAAAAAGAACTGATTTCCATCTGACATGATTTAAAACTGATGTTATGAATTATAATTTACATGTAACACCATATATTTATTTTTGCCTTTCCTCCAAGTAGTCATATGTATGCCACTCTCAGAGACTCATCATTTTACAATTAAAAATCTCTTTATTATTTTAAGTAATATGGCCATTGATTTTTTGTTGTTGTTGAGGAAGACTTAATGGCCCTTAATGTTTTTGGGTAGGTGAAAAGATTGATGAGTCCAGAGATACAGTAGTGTGGAGAAATTTCCACATGGGTACACCACCATCTAGTGGTTTCAAATATTTATAGCAAGTTCTTTTTGTTTGTTTTGTTTTAAAAATTAACTATTGTCCTAGAAAATAGAAAAAATATAAAACAAGTTGAGTGTAATAGTTTACTTTTTTTGCAGTTAAATGTCATGATGTCTTTCAGGAAAATTGGTGCAAAAGTCGCTATCAATAAAACATATTGTTTGAAGTTTTTTTTTTTTTTTTTTTTTTTTGATCTAGTGAATAATACACTGTAGTCTCCAGCCATTCACTTGCCACTTGGTAGCTCTTGAATAAGAAGGAGGATTCCTGGACTTTAATTACCACTTCATTTCTGATTAAGCTTGTATTTTGCACATGTTTCAGATTCTTCAATGTCTTTATTTGTATCCATATTTGTTAAAGTAGCATATATATATTTGGAGGATGTTTGTTACAAACATAAAATGGTAATACAAATTGTCAAGAACTTTACCCTTCTAAGGTACTTTTATTATTCTAGTCATTGAGCCAACTCAAGGAAACTTATTTTCACCAGTTTACTCCATTTGTAATTAACATTGTCTACAGTCTGAATTCTGCCTTCAGTGCTGTACTCAATTTACTCTTTCCAAAGTCACTGACTTGTACATTTCAAGTCAGAATACTTTCTCTTGTCTTAATTTGCAACTTGTGAACAGAATTTCATTTAGTTGGTTAGACTCACTTTCTTGATTTTTTTTACTTTACTTTTAACATTACATCCTCTAAGAGTTTTTTGCTTTTCTGAGCATTTTTCCCTTGTATTTATTGATGAATGTTGCTCTTTGATATTGTTATACATGAATACAGAAACTTGGATTTGCTTTGCATTCTCTTTTCCTATTTCCTTCTTACTTCACCTCCCTCTTCTAGTTTTCCATCCATATACTAGTTCTTTTGTTTCAATCAAGACCTCCTGTGTTAATTCTGGGGTTGGAATCTTTTCTTGAAGCTTGGTGGTTTCCTTCATGTGCACATTTTTAAATCTTTTGTAAGCAGATTCTCCTGTATTGGAACTCTAATTATTGCAATTCCTTAAAATTCTCTTCTTGGCATTCTATTATACTTTTTGTTATATGATATACTCATACTGGTGGCTTCAAATTCAATAAAATTTTATAGCTTCCAAATGTGTATCTCTGATAGATACATTTAATTTTAGGTCCAGATATGTATTGATAATCAGTTTTCTCCCAAAATAACAAGCCTACCACATCCACAAAGCCCAAAGCTGATTTTCAGCTACTCTTTCCCTCTCACAGTAAAATACATTCACATTTGTCAACTTACTAATGTTATAAATGTAGGATAGATATCCAATCCCATATTTTTAAAAATAATTCTTAATGTTTTAATTTCTAAAATAAAATATATTTTCAATCTATGTCTTTAATAATTTTTTAAAAAACCACAGAATTATGAAATACTACATTTTAATCATGACAGAATCAAATAATTAGATTTTTCATATCTGAATTATTAATTTATTTATCCTATATATTTTTAAATTGTGGCAAGATGCTATGATTTACCCTCATAACAAGTTGTCAGTGTATGGTATAGTAGCAATCATTGATAAAATAACCTGCAGAAGATATATAGAAAATATTTTATCCAATTAATGGCCCAATTAAAAAATGGGCCCTGGAACTTAAAAGAAACTTTACCAGGGATGAAATTAAAATGCCTAACAAATATCTTAAAAAATGATCCACTTCCTTAGCCATCAGGGAAATGCAAATCAAAACTTCCCTGAGATATCATCTCACCCCGGTCAGGATGGCAAAAATCCACAATACGAACAACACCAAATGCTAGAGAGGATGTGGAGAGAGGGGAACTCTCCTACATTGCTGGTGGGAATGCAAGCTCATACAGCCACTCTGGCGAGCTGTCTGGAGATTCTTAAAGAAATTAAAGATTGAAATGCCTTATGATCCTGCAATTCCACTTTTGGGAATAATCCCCTATGCATCAGAGGTTCACCTTGATAGCACAAGCACGACCATGTTCATAGCAGCACTGTTTACAATAGCAAAGTCATGGAATCAACCCAATTGTCCAACAGTTCATGAGTGGATAAGGAAACTGTGGTACATCTATACAACAGAGTACTACTCAGCCATCAAAAATGATGGATTACTGGAATTTGCCGGGAAATGGATGTCATTAGAAACAATTATATTGAGTGAAATATCCCAGACCCAGAAAATTAAGCGCCATATGTACTCCCTAATAGGTGGCTCCTAGTACCAAACCCACCCAGCCCACCTAGAGACACTTGAAAATAAATCTCTGTAATACAGTAATTGCAAGGATTATGAACAGGAGGGATGGGGTAGGAGGGCCACACCAGAAACAAGGAGAGAGGGGACCATGTTACAGCAGAGAAAATAGGCCTCTATCAAGGACTGCAAGTAAGCAATGAGACATCTGGTTAAGTTTACAGACTTTTCATTCCTGATCATTTACAACTGAGGGGATGTGATCTCACCACAAGGGGAGGGCCTATAGTCTGGCAGATAATAAGTAACCATTTTGTAAATGGGTGATTGACCCCTCCCTCACTGTGGTTTCCTACTTTTATTACATCTACCTTTGGATATACTCTTATAACAAGACTCTGTTTAACAGTTTTTTATCTCTGGCCAGGGGGTGACATCCAATGCCCATCAGGATGGAGTGAAGGGCATTGCAGGAGCAGCAAAACCACAAAAGAAAATCAACAAACCATAATCCAGAACTTCAGAGACTCTATATCAACCACCTAGAACTAGGCCAGCCTAATCTCTCCACATCCTGAAGCTCAGGGAAATTTGCGGAAGAGGGGGCGGTAAGAGTGTAAGAGCACAAGGATGGGAGGAGCAATGATATGCAAGATACTCCACACAAGTTAGGGCCGAAGCAATCATAATTGGGCTTTGTATGCTCTGCACAATGTCCAACACACTATTGACGCCACAAAGTCTAGCATTTGCTAAATGCACCAAGATCCTTGGAGGCAAGGGATTGACAGCCAAAATAGTGTTCCTATGCTTAAGAGGAACACAGGAAAGGGTTCAGGGAAATGCCACTGGGTCTTTGTATGTCATCGGAGAGGAGGACTCAGAGGAGAGTTTGGCATGCACATTAAAGGATTCTCCGGGGATTATGGGAGGGGAGGCACTGGGGGTGGGGAAGGAGGGGTGAGGGGAGGGTGAGCAGAGGGGTGGGTGGAGGAGGAGGGAGGGAGGGAACTGGTGTACCTATTAAGCTTGTAAGAGTGGAGATAATAAAAAATGTTTAAAAAAAATAAAAAGCCAAAACAAAAAAAGGAAAAAAAAGAAAATATTTTATCCTGAAGTATTTTATTAATTAGAACATTGATAAGTGACTATGTCTCCTTCTAGATTTGACAATTACAAGATTTATGTAAATAGAATCATATAGTCTCCAATTTTTTTAGCTATATAAAATGCATTTAAGATGTTATTTTCTATGCGTTTTTATTTTGTTCATTTTGAAAGGATTTTCTTTTTTTTGAAGCCTGAATAATATTCTAATGTATGTAAATATAGGTCTACATTTCCTTTAGCTATCCATTCTTTGCTGAACTTTGAACAGTTTCTGCACTGTGTAGAGATATGTGGATATCTGTTTTAGATTCTGAATTTGCTTCTAAAAAATAGTTAATGAAATGATATGTCTAACACCAGCATATATTCAAAACAATATATTGATTAGCTTAATTATATAATTGTATAAAATGTGTATGCATGTTGTATGGGGCCTTCTGGAAATTTTTGTTGTAATATCATATTACAAATGGTTACTGATATTTTCTAAATAGGTACAGTTCATTTTTCGGCTGCATAATTTTGCATTTTATGATTAAATTATACTTTATTTGGCATGTGGGATTTCTTATTTCTTTTTATCTTTTTCTTTACAAGTGGTATATTTATGAATGAATTTATTATGTATGTTTCCATTTTGAATTCATACTAATAGGTTATTTTTTATTCTATGTACCTTCTGTCATTTACTCACACATAATAAACCTTTTTCTAATTGAAAATTTAAAACGTCATTCTTTTCCTTAGAGTATCTACTTTTAGTTTAGTCTCCTGCATATATGTAGACTATTTTAATTATTAATTAAATTGTCTGCTAGTAACATCCTCTTATAATTTTATTCAAAATTATTAACTTTTCCACAAAAATATTTATGACCATTATATGTAGGTATAATTGGTTCAGTTTGTTTGCCTTTTCCCTTTGAAATATTTGTCTCTATATCTATCTTTACAATAATCTATCATGTCTTATTCATTTTACTTTCAACTTATGTAATATCTGTTTTTTACAATGCTATTCTCTCAGTGCATGCCATATACATAGCTTATTCACCACGATACATTGAGCCTCTACTTCAGTGTCTTGATATACATCTGTATCTTTCTCTATATATTCTATATATATTTATATGCACATATTCTATTCATTATGGAATAGACTACATATTCGCAGTATAACTTTGGATTGTACATATATGTATGTGTGTGTATATATATATATATATATACACATAATGGTTGTAGTATCATAAGCTATTTAGCTTGTTAGTTATTTCAGATATGAACCATATAGATTATATTTTTTGTGTGTTTTTCTAGGTTGTATCTTACATCATCAAACAAAGACTATCATAATATTAACTATATACTCTTGGTATGTAAAGAAATGTTATTCCATGCTGAGAGTTTCATATCTTCATGTTTAGAAGGGATTTATTGTGATTTTTTCCTGATAGACTGAGTGTAATGAATTAAGGCAAGTCAAGATAATGTATAATGTGAATGGGTTTAAAAATGCAAATATGAGCTCATCATTTTAAAATATCAGGCCGCTAAGCAGTTATACTGAGACAGTATAACTATTGACTGTGATAAGTATGACCAAAAGGATGTCATAGAATAAATTAAAGAACTACGTGATAATTTTTCAAATGTCAGAATAAATTTAGTAGAATCTTACAACTCAAATGTCATCTCAAAAGCAAGAATAGCACAAATTACTTTTGGAGACAATGTGAATAGTGCAAGCTCCTGATTTTGAGCAATTCAGATGCATTTATAAGAAACCGTGTAGTTATGAATAAGAAAGGGTGTTGTAAAGGTCTTTCTCTATTCGTATGTTAAAGAAACTTGGGGATACAAAAAGGAATTTCTACAGTGTTAAAGGAACTTATAAATAAAAGGCTGAGACACAGCAATCTCTTATCTCCATCTCGGAGTGGGGCACTAAGACAGGCTTTTATTACTATTTCAACATATTTCAATATATTTCTACTTTAAGACATTGACAGATCTCTAAAAGTAGATATCAAGTGATTTTAGATATGTTGCCAGTTAAGCAGCATAATTAAAGTTTTACATGTCATGTTATGTCGTGACTGCCTGCCAGGAACAGAAGCTCCAAACATAAATGCAATGGAAAAGGCAATTTATTATTCTAGCTAGAGAACTTCAGCTCTCATGTCAAAAACCATGAGACAGAAGCCTTGAAAGATGGGGTACATACATTATACACCCATCTTATTTAAACAGAAGAGATAAAAAAGGAAAAAGGAATAAAAAAGGAATCCTGTGTTGTCAATGATCTACCTAAGAAATATGACAGTCTCTTAGATGGCTGTGTACTTTATTTGCTAAGGAAGCAGGAATGGATATTCAGGTAATCAGACTTCAGAAGAACTGATATTTGTTGGAGAAAAAGCAATGGACTTTTAGCCTTTGTGAACTTTCTCACAGCGACCTCTTATCTAAGTCCCAATGGAAGGGAGGGGGATAGCAGGCTTTCTATAATAAGGTTTTTTAATTAATATTTGATTGTATTTCATCCATATACTTTAATTAGGTCTTTCAAAGTAATTTATATCAGTCTACTGAAAAATACTGTGGTATGTAGAATTCAATACACCTATCCTTCTTTGGCTGTGAAGTTAAGAGTTTCTGATTAAAGGACAAATCAGATGTCATAGAAATCATTTTCTTCATCTCCTCTGCTCTTTTAAAGATAAGTGTAATTTGCACCAACCTTTACAATTGTGATCTAAAAGTCAAATTAGTAGATGAATAGCAGATCTTTACCAAAGTAGCAGCTAGGTAGTGTTGTTTATATTATAATTTTCAGTTTTAACAAAACCACACAAGTGTAAGGGCACAATCCAGTGTCAAGTGCTTTCATGTTTCATTTTTTGTATTACATCATTTAATGTTGTTGAGATGGCTAATTAATATTTATTCGAATAACTTTATTTTTAGCATGAAGTTCTTGGGATATAGAGTAAACAAAAGAAGCACTGTCTTTTGACTTCTCTACAGTTTGATCTAATTAGTGTAATTATTTTAACTGTTAAGTATAGAACTTCTGACATTTGACTTCATGCCATTAGTAGCCAAATTGAGAAAATTAGTAATTGAGTATTTTTGATAATACATAATTGTGCATTTCTATAGGGTAGAATGAGGTGTTTTTATTCATGCATATGCTGTTTAATAGTGAATTAAGGTAGTTAACATATCTTCTATCTTAATTTTTAAACCTTTTTATGCATAATGCAATAGTTGTCTCTTTTAGATAGTTTGAGATAAGCAACATGTTAATTCTATTCACTCTACAGTGTCATTGGAAACCATAATTTATTACTCCTAACTATAACATTGAACATGTTCACCAAATTCTCTATATCACTCCTCCCTGATACTGTGTGATTTAGTCCATTTACCACCTATGCTGAATATTGTTGCAAATATTATACTTCACAGATTAAGAAAAAATCCTAAAATTCATATGGAATAATATCCACTAACTGAAGCAATGTTGAGAAAAAACAAAGCTGCATATATAATGCAATCTCATTTAAAATATAATGTAGAACTATGAAAAAGCCTGTTGAATTGCACTAGAACAAAGGCAGAGACAAGACAATAGAAGAGCATATTTTTATTTTTAAAGATTATTTACCAACAGTACAATTACATTCAAAAACTTTACTGAGATGTCCCTTGACATGAAGTCTGATAAGATGAAGTTTTATTCTGTCTTGCCCCCCCAGATAATGCTTTACAATTTAAGACTTCTGTATATATATTCAGATGTTTTATTTTAATTTCTTTGAGATACAAGAATTTGTTGTGGAACATAGCATTATATTATGTAGCCTGGACTACTGTTAGGCTTGCAAATCTTCTACTGAAGCCTTCCAAATGCAAGAATTAAAGATGTGCACAATTATGTGTATTTTCAAGAACATTATTGAACTTTGAATATTTATAAATGTTATTTATTTATTTAGGAGAGCAGGATGATAAAGAAGGAGAAAAATGAAGAAAGAGAGGGATAGAGGGGGGACACATGTATGTCATATGTGTAAGTGAGAGTCAGAGACAACATTTAGATGACAGTTATTTCTTTCCAATATGTGGGCTTCTGGGTACTGTACTTAGGTCTCTAGATTTATAAACACAGGCCTCAACATACTGAAATTTCTCACTGATCCTAAAACTTCAAAATATCTTTTATCTTTTAATTAATAATGTAGAAGGCACAAAGTTGGAATTAGACAATGTGTGCTTCAGCCACAGTTCCATAAAACTTATCTTAAAAAGGAATTCTTTTGCTCATGTTTTTTTATTTTCAGAATGATAAATTTCTTAGTTTATTTTTTTAGTTGTGTATGTGTACATTCATATGTGTGAACATGAATTTGTGTGTGTCATGGCGTGCATTCAGAGATTGGAGGAGAACCTCAGCTGTTGGTACTCACCTTCCACTATATTTGAGAGAGGTTATGTTCTTGTCTCGGTGCTGCAGCAAAATACTCTAACAAAGTAACTTAAGGAAGAAAAGACTTATTTTCATTTACAGTACCAGAGGAGAAGAATTCATCATGCTGGATTAGATGTGGCATCAAGAACATGAGGCCAGCTCATGACATTGCACTAATATTTATGATAGGAAGTGGGGCCAAGATATAAAACCCATAGAACTTTTTCTACTGCCATATTTCTTCCAGCAAAGCTTTGACTTCTAAAGGACGTAAAACATTTCCAAACATTGCAACAATGAAACTTGAGTTATAGTATACCATAGTTAAAAATGGATTTAAAATGTATTTATAGACTATTTCATCCAACAGATACATTCTTTCTAAGAGTCTAAGGAAATTTTTATATAACAGATAAAATGTCGTATCTCAAGAAAACTTTAGGAAATCTGAAAAATCTAGAGAAATTACAAATTTCTGGACATTCTTGCCATGCCAAAATTAAACAAAGAATATAGTGGAAATTTTAATGGATGCATAGTAAATAATGAAGTAGAAATAGTGATATCCTTTCAGTAATTAAAACCTAGAACCTGATGAGTTCACTATTGAAGTCTACCAATCCTTGACATAAGAGCAAACACAATGTTCTGCAAACTGTTTTATAAGGAAGGGACAGTTTCAAGCTTATTATATGATGTCAGTTTTATCTCGACATCAAAACAAGATAAGAACACGCAGAAAAAGTAAACATAGGCTAAGCTCCTTAATGAATACAAAAACTATCAATAAATAATTTATAGAACGAACCAAAACATACATCAAGAAGAATTATATACCATAGCAGAAGAAATTTATTTCATTACAGAGATACAAGTGTATTTCGACATATGCAAATAAACAAGTGTAATATAACACATTAACTGAAAGACAGATATTAGAGGATCAACTCAACTAATGGAAAAAAAGTTTGAGAAAGCTCAGCATCCTTTCACAATAAAAGCCAAAGTAGGAACAGAAGGAACATGCTTGAACAAACAAAGACTACAAAAGACAATCTTATAGTCAACATTATGTATACTAAGTGTGGAACACTCACAGAATTTTCTTTAAATTCAAGGTGCAAAATGCAAATATCCAGTCTTCTCACTCTTATGAGATAGAGTTCTTAAAACATAGATAGAGAAAAAGAGCAATGAAAGAAATAAAAATTCTCCAGAACAAAGGAATAAGCTGTCCCAAATGGGTGATTGACCCCTCCCCCACTGCAGTTTCCTACTTTAATTACATCTACCTTTGAATATACTCTTATAACAAGACTCTAATTTAACAGATTTTTATCTCTGGCCAGGGGGTGACATCCAATACCCATCAGGATGGAGTGAAGGGCATTGCAGGATCAGCAAAATTGAAAAAAAAAATCAACAAACCATAATCCAGAACATTAGAGTGTCTATATCAACTACCATGAACTAGGCTAGCCTAATCTCTCCCATCCTGGAGCTCAGGGAAATTTGCGGAAGAGTGGGCAGTAAGATTGTAAGAGCACAAGGATGGGAGGAGCAATGATATGCAAGACACTCCACACAAGTTAGGGCCGAAGCAATCATATTTGGACTTTACGTGCCCTGCGTAATATCCAACACACTATTGACCTCACAAATCTAGCATCTGTTAAAGGCACCAAGATCCTTGAAGGCAAGGGATTGGCAGCCACAGCAGTGTTCTATACTTAAGGGGAACGCGGGAAAAGGTTCAGGGAAAGTCCACTGGGTCCTTGTACATCATCCGAGAGGAGGGCCCCGAGGAAAATCAGGCATGCACAAGAAAGGACTCTCTGGGAATTGGGGCGGTAGGCACTGGGGGTTGGGGAGGGAGGGCGGAGGGGAGGGGTAGCAGGGTGTAAGGGGAGAGGAGGAGGGAGGGAGGGAACTGGTGTACCTAATAAGTTTGTATGAGCTGAAATAATAATAAAAATATATTAATAAAAAAGATTTTTCTGCATCTATCTAGAGTATCATGTGGTCTTGAACTTTGGGCTGGTTTATATGGTGAATTACATTTATTGATTTGCGTATGTTGAACCAACCTTGAATGCCTGGGATAAAGCCTACTTGCTCCCCATGGATGATCTTTTTGATATGTTTTTGAATCTGATTTGCTAAGACTTTACTGAGAATCTTTGCATCTGTGTTCATCAGCGATATTGGCCTATAGTTTTCTTTTTTAAATGTATCTTTACTAGGTTTTGGGATTAAGACGATATTAGCTTCATAGAAAGAATTTGGTAGTGTTCCTTCCTTTGCTATTTGATGGAACAGTTTAAGGAGTATTGGTGTTATTAGCTCCTTAAATGTCTGGTAGAACTCTGTGCTGAATCCAATTGGTCCAGGACATTTTTTGGTGGGAAGATTCGAGATTACTTCCTCAATTTCCTTATATGTTGTAGGACTATTTAAAAAAGTCACAACTTCCTGATTCAATTTATATACGTTGTGTTTACTTAGGAATTCATCCATCTCTTTTGTGTTGTCAAATTTCACAGAGTATAAGTTTTTGAAATATGATGTTATAATTCTCTGGCTTTCTTGGGTATCAGTAGTGATAACTCCATTTTCATTTCTAATTTTGTTAATGTGGGTTTTCTCTCTCTTCCTTTTGATTAATTTAGCTAGGATTGTATCATTTTTGTTGATTTTTTCAAAGAACCAGCTTTTTCACTGGTTGATTTTCTGTATTGTTTTCATAATCTCGATTTCAGATATTTCTCCCCTTATTTTGTTAATCTCCTCCCTTCTACTGCTATTGGGATCAGATTGCTCTAGTGTCTTTAAATTCTTTAGGTGCATTGTTAAGTTATTTATCTCTGATGTTTCCATTTTTTTGATGTAGGCATTAAGAGCTATGAACTTACCTCTAGGGACAGCTTTCATTGTGTCTTAGAGATTTTTGTAAGTTGTATTTTCATTATTGTTCATTTTCAGGAAATCATTAATTTCTTTTTTAATTTCTTCCTGAATCCAGTTCTCATTCAGCATCATAAGTTTCCAGGAGTTAGTGTATTTTCTGTTGCTTGTTGTGTTGTGGATGTCAAGCTTTATGCCATGGTGGTCTGATAAGGTGCAGGCTAGAATTTCATCTTTCCTGTATATGTGGAGATTCATTTTGTGGCCCAATATTTGATCTATTATGGAGAATATTCTGTGTGCTGCTGAGAAAAATGTGTATTCTTTGGTGCATGGATGAAAAGTATGATAGAGATTAGTGAGGTCCATTTCAGTAAGGTTTTGATTAAGCTCCAAATTGTCTCTGTTAAGTAGATATGTAGATAGATATGTAGATCTATCCCATGTTTAGTGGGCAGTTTTGAAATCCCCAAGAATTATTGTTTTGGGATTGATTTCTCACTTTAGACACTGTAGGGTTTACTTAATGAATGTGGGGGGAGTGTATTAGGTGCGTATATGTTCAGTATTGTGAAGTCTTCCTGGTGAACTGTACCTGTGACTAAAATGTAGTATCCATCTGTGTACCTTATGAATTTTTTTGGTTTGAAGTACACTTTGTCCGGTAGCATAATGATTACCCCTGCCCGTTTTCTGCTTCCATTACCTTGTAGAATTGTTGACCAGCCTTTTCTTTTATTTTTAGGATGTGCCTATCTTTTGTGGTGAGATGGGTTTCCTGCAGGCAGCAGATTGATGGATTGTGATTTTTAATCCAAATTTGTAATCTGTGTCTCCTGATTGGTGAGTTAACTCCATTAACATTCAGTGTTATAATGGAGAAACTATTTTTAATTCTAGGCATTTATTATGTTTAGTGGTTTTTCTAAGTATATTGCTTCACTTTTAATGGTGTTATACTTGCCTTCTGTTCCTCTGGATATGCCTGTTTTTTTCTTCAAGCTTGAGTATCATTTCTAGCATTTTTTGAAGGCCGGGTTTGGTGGACATGTATCCCTTCAAGTTGTCTTTGTGCTGGAAGATTTTTCCTTCTCCCTCGATCATGACGGATAGTTTTGCAGGGTAAATCAGCCTGGGTTGACATTTTTGCTCATTCAATACTTGAAGTATGTCTCTCCAAGCTCTTCTTGCTTTTAGTGTTTCCATTGAGAAGTCATTTGTTATTTTAATAGGTTGACCTTTAGAAGTGACTTTTTTTTTCTCCCTTGAAGCTCTCAGCACCAGTTCTTTATCTTGAATGTGGAGTGTTTTGACTATTATTTGCCGTGGCGAGCTTCTGTTTTGGTCATATCTGTTTGGGGTGCGGAATGCCTCCTGTATATGGATGGGCCTCTCTTTTTTTAGATGAGGAAAGTTTTCCTTGATGATCGTTTGAAAATTTTCCTCAGGTGTGTTATTTTGAGATTCTTGCTCTGGTATTCCATGAATACCGTGTTAGGCTTCTTCAGGGTGTCCCATAACTCTTGAATGTTTCTCTCAAGTACCTTTTTGGCTTTAACAACCTCTTCCATTGAGCTAGTTAATACTCCCACTTTGTCTTCAGGGTCTGAAATTCTGTTTTCTGCTTCATTAGTTCTGCTGATAAGACTCTCTGTGGAGTTCTGGGTTAAAGATAACTTGTCTTTTAGTTCACTTTTGAACTCTGCTTGAGTCTGTTTTAACTGCTCTATGCCTGTTTTTGTTTCTTGCACTGTTTTTCTGAACTCCTCCATGTGTCTGTTGTGTTCCTCTTCAAAGCGATTGATGCGGTTATTTAATTCCTCCCAGATTTCCTCTTTCATAGTATTTAACATGGTAATGATCATGTTTTGAAAGTCGTTTTCTGGGTCAGGCTTTCTTGGCTATTTTCCATGGGTTTGTTCTGGTTGGAGTCTATCATTATGGGATTAATTCCTTCAGTGGGAGATTTGTTCTCTTGGGTGTTGTTTCTCATGGATTTGCACTTTGACTTGAGCATTGTCATTTTAACTCTTAAGACCTTTTTTCAATTTCTGTGCATTTTTCACTGAACTGAATTATTTGGCCTGGGGTTTTGGGGTTGGGCGGGGGTGGAGCTTACCTAGGTGGTGGTGAGTCCCGGCTGGGTTGTGCACATCCTGGGCAGAGTGGGGAAAGGGAGGATGTATCAGCAGCGGGGCTCTATTTAACCTGGGGAGCTGGGGCATGGCCCATGGGGGGTCCTCCCCTGCCTGGCCCAGCTCTGGCTCCAGCTGTCTGGTGGGAGGAGAAGCGTCCCTTGGGGGTGGGTGGTGGCGGAGCTTACCTAGGTCTTGGTGAGTCCGCGCTGGACTGCACGGGTCCTGGCCAGCTGAGTAGGGAAAGGGCCATCTGGCAATTCTTAAAAACTTTGAAGATTGAAATGCAATATGACCCTTCTATTCCACTTTTGGTAATAATCCCCCATACAGCAAAAATTCACCTCAATAGCATAAGCACTACCACATTCATAGCAGCACTGTTTACAATAGCAAAGTCATGGAATCAACCCAAATGCCCAACAGTTGACGAGTGGATAAAAAACATATGGTACATTTATACAATGGAATACTACTCAGTCATCAAAAATGAATTAATGCAATTTCCTGGGAAATGGATGGAATTAGAAAAAAATATATTGAGTGATGCATCCCAGACACAGAAAATTAAACACCCAATGTATTCCCTAATAGGTGGATCCTAGTACCAAATCCATATAGTGACACACTCAAAAATAAATCTCTGTAATACCTACAGTAATTACAAAGATTATAAATAGGAGGGAAGAGGAAGGAGGGTCCTGCCAGTAACAAGAAGAGAGAGGATCATGCTACAGCAGAGAAAATAGGCCACCATCAAAGACTGCAAGTAAGCAACGAGACAGCTGGCTGTGCTCGCCGACTCTCCTTACTAGTCACTTGCAACTGATGGGGTATGATCTCACCAGAAAGGGAGGGCATAGAGTCTGGCAGATAGCTGGTAACCATATTAAAAATGGGAGACTGACCTCCCCCCCACCATGGTCTCCTACTCTTATTCCATCTACCTTTGAATCTACTCTTATAAGACTATTTTAACAGCTTTTTATCTCTGGCCAGGGGGTGACATCCAGTACCCATCAGGATGGAGCCAAGGGCAGTGCAGGAGCAGCAAAACTGAAAAAAAAAATCAACAAACCATAATTAGAACATCAGAGGGTCTACATCAACCACCTGTAACCAGGGCAGCCTAATCTCTCCCCATCCTAAAGCTTAGGGAAATTTGCAGAAGAGGGGACAGTAAGATTGTGAGAACCTAAAGATGGGGAGGATCAACGTTATACAAGATACTCCACACAAGTTAGGGCCAAAGTAATTGTAATAGGACTTTGCATGACCTGCACAATGCCCGGCATATCATTGAACTCTCAAGGTCTGGCATGGATCACAGGCACTAGGATCCTTAGAGGCAAGGGATCGACAGCCTCCTTAGTGTTCCTATACTAAAGGGGAAAACAAAAAGGAGCTCTAGGCAATGCTACTGAGTCCTTACACCTCATCAGAGAGGAGGACCCAGAGGGAAGTTTGACGTGCATACTAAAGGATGCTCCAGGAATGGGGGGACACTGGGAGAAAGGGAGGAAGGGGAGAAGGAAGGGGAAAGGGCGAAGGGGAGCAAGGAGATCCAGGGAGGGGTGGCGGGAGGGAGGGGAATGAGGCATTTATCAACTTTGTTTGAGTGGAAGAAATAAAAAAAACTACATTAGTTTCTCACCTGAAAGAAAAATGAACTTGAAATGTATTCAGGATGTTAATATAAGACATGAAACTCTGAAAGATGTGGAGGAAAGTAAAGTGGAATTACTTCAAGGTAGAGGCATAGGCAAGAACTTTCTCTAAAAGACACAAACAGCACCGGAAAATTTCTTAAAAATTGAAATAAAAACATCTATACAGCATACAATCAGCAAAGTGAAGAGACAATCTATGTAGTGCAAAATATCTCTGCCAACTACAAATATGCTATTAATATCAAGAATAGATAGAGTTATATAACTAGACAATGAAAGCTCTTAATTCATTGATTCAATGAGGCAATAGACCTATCCAAACAACAAATAAACTCATATTTTTGAATACATATATCCAATAACCTGAAAAAGCTGCTCACTTTATATGGTGGGTTATGCCTATAATCACAGTTCTAAAGAAGTGAAAGCACTAGGAACAACAGTTCCATGTATATCTCAGAGTTGATGCTAGCCTAGACTGCATAAGATATTGCATAGGAACAAAAACCACACACACACACACACACGCACACGCACACACACACTCGTGTTCATACATACACACACTCATGTATACACATACACCACAGAAAAAATTAAAATGTATTAAACATCCCTAGCCATTGGGAATTGTAAATTTAAATTATATTGATATTTTATTTCGCTTCAGAAAGAATGACTAATCTCAAAAAACAGATGACAAAACTGCTGGCAAAGATGTGGGCAAAGTGGAACCCTTATGCACCAATGCTGGTGGTAATGTTAACTAATGCAGCTATTAGGGAAGATAGTATGAAATTTTCTTAAAAAATAGAAAACTACTGTATGATCCCGCCATACTGTTTCTAGAAATAAACTTAAAACAATGTAAATTAGTATACCATAGAGATACTTGCATATTCATGCTTATTTCTATTATGTAGCATATTTCTCTGAATTGAAGTATTCCCTTCTGGATGGAGAAGGAAGGCTCATGAGACCCAGAAAACATACAAACCTTAAGAAGTTCCTAAGTCTAACAAGACTAACAAGGTTCTTCTCCAACATTGTAAAGTATTAAATAACTTGGCTGTGGAAACTCTCCTGTATGTCAAACTGCCTGGAGGAAACTCACCAACATTTTGAGCTGCCTGTAAACCCTTCAGAAAGAATCTAGGATTCACTTTCCATGAGTTTTTATCCAGGTTGGGGTGGTCATATTTTCTGGAAGACAGCTTTGAGTCATCGAAGCTAATGTGCAGAGTCCCTCACTCATACTCTTTTTTTATTTCTTCCACTCATATAAAGTTGATAGGTACCCCATTGCCCTCCCTCCCTCTACCCCTTCCCGGATCACCTTACTCTCTCCCCCTCTTTCTTCTTCCCTTCCCCCCTCCCTCCCCTTCTCCCAGTGCTCCCTCCCCCCATTCCTGGAGCATCCTGTTGTGGGCATGTCAAACTTCTCTCTGGGTCCTCCTCTCTGATGAGGTGTAAGGACTCAGTAGCATCTCCTAGATCTCTTTTTTGTGTTCCCCTTTAGTATAGGAATACTATTGTGGCTATTAATCCCTTGCCTCTAAGGATCTTAGAGCCTGTGATCCATGCTAGACTTTGGGGGGTCAATGACATGTTGGTCATTGCACAAGTCATGCAAAGTCTTATTATGATTACTTTGGCCCTAACGTGTGTGGAGTATCTTGTATAACGTTGATCCTCCCCATCTTTAGGCTCTTACAATCTTACTGCCCCCTCTTCTGAAACTTTCCCTGGGCTTTAGGATGGGGAGAGATTAGGCTGGCCTGGTTCCTGTTGATTAATGTAGGGTCTCTGATGTTCTGGGTTATGGTTTGTTGTTCTTATTTTTTCTTATTCCAGTTTTGCTGTTCCTGCACCATAAAGCAGTTTTTTTCTATCCCCTTCTCTAATGTACTTCTATGAAGTGGACTATTGTCTAAGTTCTTTTTATAATTTAAAGCAAGATAATAAAGTACGTTTTCATGTAGTTTTATCATGTCTCCTTAGTAATAATTATACCTCTTCTCCCTTTCCTTTTCTCTACCCTATCTTCTCCTCATCCCTTTGGATGCTTTCCTCTATCATTTCCCTCTCCAAATTCATGCCACTTTAGTTCTTTTACTTCTCCTCTTTTAAGATCACGCTCCCCCTTTCCTTAATGTCTTCCTTATACTGTTCTGACTTAAGTTTCAAATTTATGAAAGAGAGAATCGTGCTTTGTTTTTTTCTCTCTTTTCTTTCTGTATCTGTTTCCAGTCTTCCCATTTCTTCCAGTTGCATCTACTTATCCATAATTTTCATAATTTAGTTCTTCTCAAAAGTTACATAATATTCCATTGTGCATATGAACCATGTTTTCATTACCTGTTATTCAGTGGTTGAACATTTTGGATGATTTTATTTTCTATACATGATAGATACTGTTGTCAACGTGGCAACTGAAGGCTCTGGACATTGTTGTGAAAAATTAGTAGTTGAGCTAAATCCAGAATATGCCTGCATGAGATTGTCTAATTGATGGGGAAGACCCAGCTCATAGTAGGAGGGACTAGACCCTGGGCAGGTGAATAAAATGGAAGGGGTATTTGGTTAAGGAAACTGGCATCCTTTTTATATTTTGCCAGTCATGCTGATCTGGCAAGTGAGAATATTCCTCTTATTGGTCCTGTGGATTTGGTACGGCCAGTTCTCTTAGTCTTGGTGGTGGTGTGAGCTCTCCTGCTAAGCTGTACAAGGAACTGTAACTAGGCAATTGTAAGCCAAAATAAAATTCCTTGTTCTCTTGAGCCCTTTCTTTGTAAATTTGTCAGCAATAATTCAGGTTAAGTGTGACACATATATTATGATTCGAGCAGTTATAACCATGAATATTTGAGTATCTCTGTAGTAATATGTAACACTGTTTAGGAATATGCCCAAGAATGGTATAGTTTTGTCAGAGGACCTTAGTGATTTACATAGTGACCGCATCAGTTTGTACTCTCATCAGTGAATATGGGTTCCCCTTTCTCCATATCTTTGTCAACTTTTATTATTTGTTTTATTCATCTTAACCACTCTAGGGCAAGACAAATTGCTTGTCAAAAATTTAAAAAAATCAATAAAATATTGTAATTATATTATGGATAATTTTATTGTATTAAATCACTAATTTAATTGCCTTCATTCACTTCTAGATGGAATAATTTGAATTCTGTGATATTTTTCTCCTATTTTTTGGTCTGCTTATATTACCTATATAGATTTCAACTCATACATTTTTCATGTATAACTGTAGTTCATTTTATGTAACTATAATATTCCGTCAAATGATTGCATCAACTGTAGGTCCATTTGTATGTGCTAATATTTTTAGACATATTTTTAAATTTAAGATTCAATATTTTCATGGTTATATTATTTTATAAACATTTTTGGACAAACAACAGCTATATATTCCAATGAGGTACAATATACTCTTTTATAATATGTACGTATGTATCCTTTTTGTATCATTTTAAATGTGATCTTGAGCTTTCTAGATTTTAGGATTTGTATACTTCTACAGTTCGAGAAGTTCTGAGACATTAGTTTGATATTATTTCATGTTCTCCATTCACTAATCTCCTTCTGACATTCGAATTGGATACTAGTTAGATACCCTTACTTTGTCTTCTATATTTTTACTTCTTCTCACTTTTTCTACTTCTCTATATCTGTGGATTATATTTCGGGTTATTCTTTAGAATGATTTCCCAGTTTACTACATTCGGTTTGAGATATGTATAAATTTATTTCTAGTTTATGGACTGAATTTAAAACTTCAATGTATTTTTGCCTTTTTAGGGTCTTTGCTCTAGTCTCTGTTTGTCCTCCAGTTTCCTCTTCCATAAATCAGTGTATTTTTTATATACGCTAAGCAATTATACTTTGTAATATATAGCTCTCAGTTAAGTTAGTTTAAGTAACAGAAAATTAAGGGAAACACTATAAAATGAATGAGAAAATGAAGGACAGAATTATGGCTAGCAATATGGTCCATCATCAAGGAAATTAATTTTTCTAAAGATCTTTGCAATTTTTTGTAAAATGCCTACTACAACAGAAAAAAGTTGTGTGTGTGTGCATATATACACACACACCCTTTTCTTCTGTTTGTTACTTCAAAGTCATGTTGAATGTGTTTCAGATTTACTGAGTCTATAGAGACGACTTGGTTTCTGGGTTTTCTTCTCTGTGTTCTTTATTTTTAAGATTATCACTTCAAAAAATCCTGCTCTATTATCCAGAGTGCACAAAGAACTTAGAAAATTAAACACCAAGGAAACAATTGGGCCAATTAAAAAATGGGCCTTGGAACTTAAAAGAAACTTTACAAAGGACAAAATTAAAATGTCTAACAAATATCTTAAAAAATGCTCCACATCCTTAGCCATCAGGGAAATGCAAATCAAAACTTCCCTGAGATATCATCTCACCCTGGTCAGGATGGCAAAAATCCACAATACAAACAACACCAAGTGCTGGAGAGGATGTGGAGAGAGGGGAACTCTGCTACATTGCTGGTGGGAATGCAGGCTCATACAACCACTCTGGCGAGCCGTCTGGAGATTCTTAAAGAAGTTAAAGATTGAAATGCCAAATGACCCTGCTATTCACTTTTGGGAATAACCCCCCATATAGCAAAAATTCACCTTGATAGCACAAGCACGACCATGTTCATAGCAGCACTGTTTACAACAGCAAAGTCATGGAATCAGCCCAAATGTCCAACAGTTGATGAGTGGATAAGGAAAATGTGGTACATTTATACAATGGAATACTACTCAGCCATCAAAAATCATGAATTAATGCAATTTCCCAGGAAATGGATGGAATTAGAAACAATTATATTGAGTGAAGTATCCCAGACACAGAAAATTAAGCGCCGTATGTACTCCCTAATAGGTGGATCCTAGTACCAAACCCACTTAGAGACACTCAAAGACAAATCTCTGTAATACCTACAGTAATTGTAAAGGTTATAAACACAAGGGATGGGGAAGGTGGGCCCCACCAGAAACAAGGAGAGAGGGGACCATGTTCACAGCAGAGAAAATAGGCCACCATCAAGGACTGCAAGTAAGTAATGTGACATCAGGTTAAATTCACAGACTTTCCTTCCTGATCATTTGCAACTGATGGGGTATGATATCACCATAAGGGGAGGGCATATAGGCTGCCAGATAGAAAGTAACCATTTTGCAAATGGGTGATTGACCCTTCTCTCACCGCGGTCTCCCACTTCTATTCCATCTACCTTTGAATAGACTCTTATAACAAGACTCTAATTTAACAGGTTTTTATCTCTGGCCAGGGGGTGACATCCAATACCCACCAGGATGGAGCCAAGGGCATTGCAGGAGCAGCAAACCCCCCCCAAAAAATCAACAAAACATAATTCAGAACATCAGAGACTTTCTATCAACCACCTGGAACTGGGCCAGCCTAATCTCTCCCCATCCTGAAGCTCAGGGAAATTTGCGGAAGAGGGGGCAGTAAGATTGTAAAAGAATAAGGCTGGCAGGAGTAGTGATATGCAAGATATTACACACAGGTTAGGGCCAAAGCAATCACAATAGGACTTTGCATGACCTTCACATTATTGACCCCACAAAAGTCTAGCATGGAATAAAGGCACTAAGATCCTTAGAGGCTAGGGACTGACAGTCACAGTAGTGTTCCTAAACTTAAGGGGAACACAGGAAAGGTTCTGGGAAATGCCCCTGTGTCCTTGCACCTCATCAGAGAGGAGGACCCACAGGATAGTTTGGCATGCACATTAAAGGATTGTCTGGGGATTGGGGGGGGAGGCACTGGAGGATGGGAATGGAAGGGGGAGAGGAGGGGAGAGCAGGGGGGTCGGGGGGAGGTAGAGGGACGGAGGGAACTGGTGTACCTGTTAAGTTTGTATGAGCAGAAATAATAATAATAATAATAATAATAATAATAAATAATACTAATGTGAAAAAATCTGTCTATGACAAAGATTGTTAGCAGCTTATTGCGATCTTCTTTGTGAGATGAGTTCAGGAGTAGCAGATCAGATCTTCATTAAATTGTTTCTAAACATATGGAACATTTTCAATTTCTATGTATGTGTGGGAGATTAAGTTCTACATTTACTTACATTTGAGCTCAGAGAATAACCAGTTATTGCCTTTTTGTTACTAATTTGTAGTACTAAAAATATATACAGGATAGTTTGTCTTTTGGGACTGAATTAGTTAGATTATACTTAATTTGCATTATATATATTATATGTAAATTCATCTTAAAGGATGAATTTATAATACCTTATAGATTTGAAATGTAAACCCTCTGCTCTCTTTTCCATTTCCCATTTTATTTTCTTTAGTAAATATATAAACCACTGACACTTCCTATTCTCTTATCTCTAGCTATTGCTTCTTACTGGAATTATTACTAGAGATTTATTATCTGTTTAGCTCTTAAATTTGTCGTGTGATATTCACAGAACTCCATTGTGTTTGATCTCAGTTTTAGAGCTTATCATTCATCCATTGCTTTGAACATTACTTTTGTCATTGCTTGACAAAATACTTGGGATGTAACTTAAATTTTCAAATTTGACTTCTCTTTTCATGTGGCTTTGGTTCAGAACTCTAACCTAACCCCCAAAAGGTAAACCAAAAAGTATCAGTGTCATTTGATGCATATGTTTTCCAAAAGTTGAAAATGGAACAGGCACTTCCTATATCTATATTACACTACTGTCCCTTGAGGAAAGCTCTTTTATTTTTTTCAAATAAAGCATACATTGGTGAATTGTTTTCCTTATTCACCTTTATTTCATGCAGATTATAGATATATTCAAACACTTCTGGAATAACAAAATTTCATAATCATAAACTTTTTTGTTGTTTTGAAACAAAATGGAAGAAATGACACATAAAACTTATTCTGATTTTCACCACAAGATGGTGCCATTACAATTTAGATCATAAAAGACACATAACCTTGAGCCAAGTATATGAAAATTTCAAAGTTTTTGTCTACATAAAAGTTTTAAATAAGAATTTATTACACATTGAATAAGACAACAATGAGATTTAGGGTTTATATATATCAGACTGAAACTCACTATCTAAAATGAGAAAATGCAACTTTTTCAAGGAATGTTTTCATGTGAGATTAACGTATTTTTATGTAATGTAAATATTGTGTTTTAAAAGAGCAACATACTAATGTCAGTTTCACAGGAGAGATAACTGAAGATGCTACTTGTCCTTTATTTTCATTACTTTGAACATTAGTTACTTTTGTCATTGCTTGACAAAATACTTGGGATGTAACTTAAGGAAGAGTTGTGTCAACACTTCCTGGGGGAAACACCACAGGACCCTTTTTCTATCCCAGATAAGAGTTTCATGATAGATCAAAGTGGTGATTATGCTATGCTCCAACTTGATGAATTAACACCTTTATTGGCATGATTTATAGGAGTAGGGTTTAGGATTACTTATAGGAGTGGGTATCAAAAGTATCTATATTACTGCAATGTCCACAGCAGAGTGGTTGATGGCTTTCCTATGGCTGAGTAGATAAAACACTTCTCAACTAATTGTCCTCAGCCTATATACTTGAAGGCTCCTCCCAAATCTCTTGTTTGCAGATAGTGTGAGGACATGCGTGATTGCAAGTCTGTGGTTATATGTGTAGGCAGGTATGTGCATTCAAACCCCTCCCTATTCTCATACTCTTGGTCTCTAAGGGAATATCAATAGTCAGCATGCATGATTTTAATAGTCTCAGAAAAAAGTATGGCTGTTAGTTAAGTACAAAACACCATGCAATGTGAAAGAAGGTTTATTATGGTTTATAGTTTGAGGGTAACAATTCATCCATTATGGCAGGAATGGCATAGTAGCTGGAGGGGACAGAATGGCATCCAGAGCAGGAAGCTGAAGGAATTCTACAGGCTGGAAGAATAAAGGAAATGAAGCTGGACTGTAAAAAGCTTAGGCCAACTTACAGTGATTCAATTCTTTCCATTAGACTCTATCTCCTAAAGTTTTAGAGTTTTCCAAAACTCCAGGTTGGGGACAAGTGTTTAAACACGTGAGTATGTGGGGAATATTTCACATTTAAACTTAATACCCTGGAAACTAAAAATAATAACTAAAAATTATTATTACTCTAACTTATCTTTTTTTTTTTAGAAACTTAAAATCTAAAGGCGATAAACATCTTTTGTCTTTCTAAAAACCATTTTAGGACTAGATTCAATAGAATTATATTGATACATGTATTAGTTGGTACTTTGAGCAATTTTTTTTTATTTACCATTAAACAAAAATTTTTCACCAATTGTAATTCATTCTTTTTAAGAAAGCAAACGTGCCCTATCCATCCCAGGTCATGGAGAGGGCCTGTGCCTCGCTGCTAGGTTGGCCTGCAGTTTTGTGACCAAAACCCATGCCTAAGCGCATCTGCAGGTCTCACTATTGGGGAATTCCTTTCCCTCCCAGGTCATAAGGAGGGTCTACACCTCGATGCTACGTTTGATGGTGGTCTTGTGACCATGCATACCTCTGGCAACTTTACTAAACCACCTACTAATCTAAGTTCTCCCCTTTCCCCCAGTAATTTTTAAAGAATTTAACAGTCCAGAGAAAAACCAAGCAACAGGCTATCAGACCAACACTATAAAACTGAGGAATTCAAAATAATCCTATCAAACAAGAAAGAATTTTTGCTTCAAGCTCTAAGATAAGTAAACCCTTTTTACCTTCCTGTTACTTTCAGTTGATAGTCACCATAGTTTAAGATTTCCATATAGCCCACCCAAAAACCCATGTGTTGAAGACAGCTTTCTTTTACTTCGAGTTTAACCTGTGCTTAAGATTGGTTTAATTGCTCTATGCCTACTTTTGTTTCTTTAAATGTTTTCTCATCTCATCCAAGTGCCTGTTGTGTTCTTGTTCAAATTGGTTGATGCAGTTATTAAACTCCTCCTGGACTTCCTATTTCATTGTTTTGATCATAGTAAAGGTCAGGCTTTGAAGATCATTATTCAGGTAGAGTTTTCTTGGCTGTTTTCCACGAGTTTATTCTGGTTGAATTCCATCATTATGGGGTTGATGCTTTTTGTAGATTATTTGTTGTCTTGGTTTTTGTTGTCTGTCATGGATTTGCTTTGTGACTTTGGCATTTTTGTATTATCTGTAATCTTTTTTTGGATGTGTGTTTTTGACTGATAGGAGGTAGACAGTGTTACTAAGATTGGGCAGTCATTGCTAATGTTTGCAATGGTACTGAATGTGTGGGTTTAGGTGGGTTTACTAGACAGAGATTAAAGATTAGTATTATACTACAATTTTTATCTTTTACTTCCTTGGCAATGTGTGAGGGTGAGTGGTTGATTCCCTGAAGCACGGATTAGAAAGCAAAACCCATCCATCTGCTGCCTTCAGGAAACACACTTCATCACAAAAGATAGGCACATTCTAAAAGTAAAAAGCTGGTCAAAAAATTCTTCAAGTTAATGGAACAAGGAAATCAGCTGGTGTAGCAATTATGGTATCTGACAAAATGGACTTCAAACCAAAGAAAATCATAAGAGAAACAGATGAATACTACATTTGAGTCAAAGGATCAATTCACAGGGAGACTTCATAATACTGAACGTATACTCACCTAATATGGGCTCCTCTATACTCATTAAATAAATATTACAACATCTAAAACAACAAATCAATCCTAAAATGATAATAGTTTGGGATTTCAATACCCCACTCTCAACATGGAATAGATCAATAGGCTAAAAACTCAACAAAGTCTCACTCAAACTAAATAATCCCTTACCGAAATGGACCTAACAGATCTCTACTGAACCTTCTACATAAACACCAGGGAATACACCTTCTTCTCAGCAGACCACGGAACTTTCTCCAAAATAGAACACATATTGGGTCATAAAATGAATCTCCATATATACAGAAAAGTTGAAATTATGGACTGTACCTTATCAGACACCATGAACTAAAGCTTGGCATCCACAACAAAACAAATAGCAGAAAATCCACTAATTCTTGCAAATTAAATACCATAATGCTGAATGAGAAATTAGTCTAGCAAGAAATCAAAACAGAAATTCAAGAGTTCCTAGAAGTAAACAATGATGAAAATACAAAATATTGAAATCTTTGGGACATAATCAAAGCTGTCCTAAGAGTTAAGTTTTTAGCTCTGAATGCCAATGTCATAAACCCAGAAACATCACAAGTAAATAATTTTACAGTGCTACTTAAAGCTTTAGAGACACAAGAGCAATCCTATCTGAAAAGCAGTAGAAGTGAGAAGAAAAGCAAAATCAGGGGAGAAATATAAAAAACTGAAATAAGGAAAATTATACAAATAATCAGCCAGACAAAAAGTTGGTTCTTTGAAAAAAATCAATAAAATTGATAATTCTGCAGCTAAATTAAACAAAATCAAACCAGAAAACCCAAATTGACAAAATTAGAGATGAAAATGGAGTTATCACAACTGATACCTCAGAAATTCAGAGAATTATAAGGTTGTATTTAAAAAAACCTACATTCCATAAAATTTGACAAACAGAAAGAAACCAATGAATTTCTGAATAAAAACAACTTATTTGAAGTGAAATTAGGAAGAAATGAATTAGTTACATAGTCCAATAACAAATGATGAAATTAAAGAATTAATCACAAAATCTTTCTACCAAAAAAAAAAAAAAATCCTGGACCAGATTGGTTCAGCCCAGAATTCTACCAGACATTTAAAGAACAACTAACGCCAGTAATCCTCAAACTATTGCATGAAATAGAGAAGGCAGGAACACTTCCAAATTCTTTCTATGAAGCTAATATTACACTAATCCCAAAACTAATAAAGATACACTTAGAAAAGAAAAGTATATGTCAATCTCTTTGATGAACACAGATGCAAAGATTCTCAACAAAATCTTAGCAAATTAGATTAAAAACATGTAAAAAAAAACTCACTACGGGGATGGAGAGGTGGCTAAGGGGTTAAGCCACTGTTTGCAGGCAGAAGATCCTGAGTTCAGATCCTAGATTCCACGTATAGACGCTGGGTGGAAGTGGGGGGAAGCCTGTGTTTCTGGTCCTGGTAGGGCAGAGCCTGTGAATCCCAGAGCAGAGTAAACAAGGAGGAGGTGGAGGTTCAGTAGAGATCTGTCTTGAATTCGCCCGTGGTTCTACACACACACACACACACACACACACACACACACACACACACGCACAATTGAATAAATAATAAAAAAAACTCACTACAATCAAGTAGGATCTATCACAGGCATGTAAGGTTGATTCAACATACACAAATCAATAAATGTAATCCATCATATAAGCCAATCTAAAGTCTATCATACTCTACATAGATGCAGAAAAAGCTTTTGACAAGATCCAACATCCTTTTATGATCAAAACCCCAGGGACCGTTGGAATGGAAGGAACTTATTTCAACATGACAAAAACTGTATAGAAGTCAATACTCAGGATTATACTAAATGGGGAAAAACTTGAAGCATTTCCATTTGATCAGGAACTAAATAAGGCTGTCCACTTTCACCTCTTCTATTCAATATTGTAGTTGAAGTCTTAGCTAGAGCCATAAGACAAGAGAGGATGTAAAATGGTTCAAATCTGAAAAGAAGAGGTCAAGATATCTGTATTTGAAGACTACATGAATGTACACCTATGAGATTCTAAAAACTCCACCCCTCTATGCTGAAACTAATACATAAGTTCAGCAGAGTGGCAGGTTTCAAAAATTAATGTGCAAAAATCAGTTTCCTTCTTATATTCCAAGTGTGAAAAAAGTGAGAAAATCCTAGGAGAAACATTCCATTACCATGGCCCCTAAATATAAATCTAATGAAGGAAGCGCAAGAGCATTACAATGAAAACTTTAAAGCCCTAAAGAAAAAAATTACAGAAGATGCCAGAAAATGGAAAGACTTCCCATGCTCCTAGATTGGTAGAATTAACATCATAAAAATGATGAAAAACCCTATACAGATTCAATGCTATACCAATAACAATCCCAAACCAGTTCTTTGAAGAAACTTATCAAACAATCTCAAAATTCATATGGAAGCACAAAAAGCCCAGGACAGCAAAAACAATTATGAGTAACAAAAATAATGTTGGCGATATCACCATACCAAACTTAATCTGTACTACAAATTGATAGTAATAAAAACATCATGGTACTGGTTCCAAAATAGACACATAGATCAATGGATATGGATAGAAGACTCAGCCTTAAGCCAATATAATTACAGTCATCTATGACAAAGGGTCCAAAAAAACTCAATGGAAAAAGAACAGCATCTTCAACAAGTGGTGCTGGCAAAACTGCATATCCACATGCAGAAGATTAAAACTGGAGCCATACTTGTCACCAAGCACAAAAGTCAACTCCCAAATAGCTCAAAGACTTTAATTTTAGACCTGAGACTATAAAAACCTTAGTTGAAAGAGTAGGAAATTCCCTGGAGCTGATTGAGCTAGGCCAACATTTCCTTAAAAGAACTCCAATAGCAAAGGCATTAAAACCAACACTCAACAAATGGGATCTTATGAAATTAAAGAGCTTCATTCAGCTAAAGATACCATCAACTTTTGGTTTTTAATTATTTTCAACGTAGTTATACAACCTCAGTGGCTAGGTACCTTCAGCACCCTCCATTTTCCTCCTCCCTCTCTTCTCCCCTGTTGTTCTCTAACCCCATTCTTCCCCCTTCCCTCCCTCTCTCCTTCTTCCTACCCTCCTTCTGTCTTGGTGTTTCCTACTTGCTCCCTCCTTACCCTCCAGAACAGCTGTTTATATAAGCACTGCATTTCCTTCTGAGTCCCTTACACTAATGAGGGTTCAGGACTCGGTGGCATAACTTGGGGCCCCTCCTTGGGATGACCATTAATATAAGAAATCTCTTCTATCTCTCTAAACTCTTTCCTCTAAGGATCCTACTGCATGAAGTCTTGTCCCCTGTGATCCATGCTAGACTTTGGGGGGTTGTCGACATGTCAGCCATTGTGCAGGTGAGGCAGAGTCCAATCACATTGTGGTTATATCCTGGTTGCAACAGTCCTGACTTGTGTAGTAGAGTATCTTGCATATTGCTGGTCCTCTCCATCTTTAGGCTCTTATAATCTGGCCGCCCCCTCTTCTGCAAGGTTCCCTAAGCTTTAGGATAGGGAGAGACTTGACTAGTCTGGTTCTAGGTGAATATTGTAGGGTCTTTGATGTTCTGAATTACGGTTTGTTTTTGTTTTCAGTTTTCCTGTTCTTGCACTGCTTTTGGCTGCATTCTGATCAGTTGTTGAGTTCATCTCCTCACCAAAGTTTAAAGACTGTTTAAACGAAGTTCTTAATATAAGAAGAGACTCAAAGGTAGATGAAAGAATAGGAGTAGGACACAGCAATGAGAGGGGGTCAGTCTTCCATTCGCAGATTGGTTACCATCTATCTGCCAGCCCCTATATCTTCCCTGACTAGGGAGATTAAACCTGTTCAATCCCAAGTAAACAGAAAGGGAAGTGAGAGTGAGCTGCATCAGATATCTCACTACTTACATGCCATACATGACCGTGTCCTAATTTTTCTATTGAATTATAGTCTTTCGTCTTCCTTCTTTTGAGTATTTCTTTGCCCTTCTCTCCTAGATATAAACCTTTACAGTTATAATGGGGGTTTCAGAGATTTACCTTTGAGTATGTCATTAAATGTGATTGGAACTAGGATCTACTTATTAGGGGGTACATATGGCATCTAACATCTATGTCTGGGATACTTCACTCAATATAATTTCTTATAATTCCGTCCATTTCCTGGCAAATTTTGTTAATTCATCATTTTGATGGCTGATTAGTATTCCATTGTATAAATGTACCACATTTTCATTATCCATTTGTCAACTGATGGGTATTTGGGTTGATTCCATGACTTTGCTGTTGTAAATAGTGCTGCAATGAACATGGTTGCACTTGTGTCACTGTAGTGAATTGCTTCATTATGGGGGATTATTCCCAGTAGTGATAAGACAAGCTCAATATGGCATTTCAATCTTTAACATTTTTAGCAATCACCATGCTAATCTAGAAAGAGTTGCATAAGACTGCTTCCCACATGCAATGTATGCGATTTCCCTTCTTGCCACATCCTCTCCAGCATTTGGTATTGTTTTTATTATGGATTTGCAGCATCCTGACCTGGGTGTGATGATATCTTAAGGTAGTTTTGATTTGCATTTTCGTGGTGGCTAGGGATGTGGAACATTTTTTGAAATATTTGTTAGCACACAAAAGGATGCTCCAGGGGATGGGAGGGAAGAAGGGGGAGTCACTGGGAGAGGGGGAGTGAGAAAGGGGTTGAAAGAAAGGGGGAAATGGGGGAAAGTGCAAGGGGGGATGACTGGAGAGGGAGGAGGGAGGGAGAAGATGGGGCTCCTCTTGAGCTTGTATGATTAGGAAAAAAGGTGGGAGAAAAAAGAAAAAAGAAAAAAAGTCAATGTAAACATTAAAAGTCCTCTAAAATAAAAAAAGAAAAAAGAAATGACAGTGTATGGAAGAATGAAACTGATAGGGAAGAAGATTTGTAGTGAAAAATAAAGGAAGGATGGATTTGGATAATAAAGGGTGAAAATAACATAAATTTACTATATTCACATATGATACCCTAAAAGAATAGAAAATAAAATATTAAAAAAATAAAAATAGTAATCATTTTGCAAATGGGTGATTGACCCCTCCCTCACTGAGGTTTCCTACTTTTATTACATCTACCCTTGAATGTGCTATTATAACAAGACTCCAGTTTAACAGCTTTTTGTCTCTGACCAGGGGGTGACAAACAGTGTCCATCAGGATGGAGTGAAGGGCATTGCAGGAGCAGCAAAACTGCAAAAGAAAATCAACAAACCACAATCCAGAACTTCAGAGACTCTATATCAACCACATAGAACTAGGTTAGCCTAATCTCTCCCCATCCTGAAGCTCATTTGCGGAAGAGGGGGCGGTAAGATTGTAAGAGCAAAAGGATGGAAGGAGCAATGATTTGCAGGATTCTCCACACTAGTTAGGGCCGAAGCAATCATAATAGGACTTTGCATGCCCTGCGCAATGTCCAACACACTATTGACCTCACAAAGTCTAGCATCGGCTAAAGGCACCAAGATCCTTGGAGGCAAGGGATTGACAGCCACAGTAGTGTTCCTATGCTTAAGGGGAACACAAGAAAGGGTTCAGGGAAATGCCACTGGGTCCTTGTACGTCATCGGAGAGGAGGACCCAGAGGAGAATTAGGCATACACAATAAAGGACTCTCTGGGAATTGGGGGGGAGGCACTGGGGGATGGGGAGGGAGGGGAGGGGGAGCAGGGGACTCGGGGGGGAGGAGGAGGGAAGGAGGGAACTGGTCTACTATTAAGTTTGTATGAGCAGAAATAATAAAAAATGTATTAAAAATCAAAAAAGATATTTGTTAGATATTTCAATGTCCTCCCTGGAAAAGTTTCTCTTGAGTTCTGTGGCTAATTTTCTAATTGGTGTTTAATTTTTTAAGTTCTTTGTGCATCCTTGATAAAAGAGCTCTATCAGATATGTGATTAGTGAAGATTTTCTCCTATTCTGTGGGTTGCCATTTTGCTCAGTTTACAATCTCTTTAGCTAAACAGAAGCTCTTTAATTTCATAAGATCCCACTTGTTGAGTGTTGGTCCTAATGCCTGTGCTATTGGGTTTCTGTTTAGTAAACATTGCCATAGCCCAATTTACTCTAGGGAGTTTCCTACTCTTTCAGCTAGGGTTTTTATAGTCTCTTCTTGATCATTTGAGTTGATTTTTGTGCATGGTGGAGAAGTATGGGTGAGTTTTAATCTTCTGCATACAGATATCCAGTTTTACTAGCACCATTGTTCGAAGATGCTATTCTTTTCCCATTGAGTTTTTTGGGCTCCTTTGTCAAAGTTCAAATGGCTGTAATTGTGTGGGCTTATATCTGGGTCTTCAACCCTTATCCATTGATCTACCTATCTACTTTGGAGCCAGTACCAGGTTGCTTTTATTACTATGGATTTGTAGTATAGATTAAGGTTTGGTATGGTGATACCCCCAGCAGTGTTGTTAGGATTGTTTTTGCTATCCTGGGTCTTTTGTGCCTCCATACGAATTTTGAGATTGTTTGGTCAACTTCTTTAAAGAATTGCTTTGTGATTTTGATTGGTAGAGCATTGAATCTGTATATTGTTGCTGGTAGGAGAGGAATTTTCATGTTAATTCTGCCTATTCAGGAGCATGGGATGTCTTTCCAATTTCTGGTGTCTTCTGTAATTTCTTTCTTTAGGTCTTAAAGTTTTCATCATAAAAGTCTCTCACTTCTTTGGTTAGATTTATACCAACATATTTCATGTTTTTAGGGGCTCTAGTAAATGGGATTGTTTCTCTTTGGACTTTTTCACTTTTTTCATTCTTAGTGTATAGTAAGGTCACTGGTTTTTGCATGTTTATTTTGTAACCTGCCTCACTGCTGAACTTATGTATTAGTTAAAGGAGTTTCCTTGTGGAGTTTTTAGGATCTCTCAGGTATGTGATCATGTCATCTGTGAACAGAGATATCTTGACTTCTTTTCTGATTTGAATCCCTTTTATCTCACTCTCTTGACTTATGGCTATAGCTAAGACTTCAAGTACAATATTGAACAGAAGTGGTGAGAGTGGACAAACTTGTCTTTTTTTTTTTGATCTAATGCTTCAAGTTTTTCCGATTTAGTATAATCCTGGGTATTGGCTTGTTCATACAGTTTTTATCATGTTTTTTCATTTTATCAGGTTCTTTCATTCCAACAGTCTCTAGGATTTTGATCCTGAAAGGGTGTTGGATCTTTTCAAAAGCCTTTTCTGCATCTGTTGAGAGTATCATATGGTCTTAGACTTGGAGTTGTTTGTTTGATAGACTACATTTGTTAATTTGCTTATGTTGAAACAAACTTGTGTGCCCAGGATAATTCCTACTTGATCACAGTGAATGATCTCTTTGTTATGTTTTTGAATTTGATTTGCTATTTTTTTTAAGAATATTTGCTTCTGTTTTCATCAATGGAATTGGCCTATAGTTTTCTTTTTTAAATGTATGTCTATTAGTTTTTGGGATTAGTATGATATTAGCTTCATAGAAAGAATTTGGAAGTGTTCTTTCCTTTGCTATTTTATGGAATAATTTAAGAAGTGTTGGTATTAGTTTTTTTTAATTTATTTCTTCCACTCATAAAAAGTTGATAAGTACCCCATTCCCCTCCCTCCTTCCACCCCTCCCTGGATCCCCTTGTTCCCTCCCCCCTTTTCCGTTTCATTTCCCCCCTCCCTCCCTTTCTCCCAGTGCTGGTTCCCCCCCCCCCATTCCTGGAGCATCCTTTAATGTGCATGTCAAACTTCCCCATGGGTCCTTCTTTCTGATGAGGTGTAAGGACTCAGTGGCATTGCCTAGAGTTCTTTTTTGTGTTCCCCTTTAGTATAGGAACACTATTGTGGCTGTTAATCCCTTGCCTCTAAGGATCATAGTGCCTGTGATCCATGCTAGACTTTGGGAGTTCAATTATATGTTGGTAATTGCGCAGATCATGCAAAGTCCTATTATGATTACTTCGGCCCTAACTTATATGGAGTATCTTGCGTATCATTGCTCCTCCCCATCTTTAGGCTCTTACAATCTTACCGCCCCCTCTTCCACAAATTTCTGTACTTTAAATATCTGGTAAAATTCTGTGCTGAATCAATCTGTTCTAGGACATTTTTTGTTGGTAAGATTTCAGATTATTTCATTATTTTCCTGATTTCTTGTTTTAGACATTGTAGTGTTTGTTTAATGTGGAGGAGCCCATATTAGGTGAGTATATGTTCCTTAATGTGAAGTCTTCCTGATGAAGTGTTCCTCTGACTCAAATGTAGTATCCTTCTGTATCTCTTATGATTCTTTTGGTTTGAAGTCCATTTTTAAAACATACCTTTGTATTGTGTAAGCTATCCAGCAAAGAGAAAGTCCTCAGACCAATTCCATTTGATATATATTGCCCATGTTCTGTGATCCATTTGTGTTGCACCTTCATTAATAGGGTCTTACTGGCAGTTTTTGGAGAGCAACCAAGAGTAATGGCAAAAGCCTATCGTGTTTGTGGACCTTTCAGATCTCTCTGACTAACCTTTTATCAGGAAGTGCCACAATAAATGATTATATGTTTACTTTTGGTGGTAAATACAATTGTTCCATGTCAAAAAATTCTGTACTATGTAAAAAAAGTCATGTGGAATGCATAAAGGAAGGACAAGACCAAAAATTATGAAAGCCAGCATGTTTTTATATGATACTTCTATCTTTGTATACAGTTTGTATTTAAAACCATAAGAAATCACTTTTCCTCAGTCATTAAATTATTTTTTTTATTTTAAGAGCTATGATTTATATTTCAAATTTACCCTTTTATGAAGAGGTACATTGTAGACTAGTTGGTTGAGTAGAAAGAAGCAGGCAAACAACACATTGAAAATGGAACAGAAAATCATATAAATTTACATTTAAATTAAATTATATTTATGCTTTAAAAGTAGATTATTTACAATAATGATAAATCGAGAAATTAACATTGCCCCATTGCACATCTTATGGTCCACATAACTTAATGAGTCATTCTTCTCTTCAGGTCTATTTCCTGGCATGAATCTAATTATAAATTTACACTATTTTTTTCCTGTTTATTTTTTTTAATTTTTTAAAACATTTTTATTATTATTTCCGCTCATACAGACTTAGTAGGTACACCGGTTCCCTCCCTCCCTCCTCCTCCCCCTGACCCCCCTGCTACATTAAGAATAGTTTTGAGTTTTTGAAAGAACTATTTACTGAACACATAACATATGTAAGTATGAAACTGATTCTTTGGAGTTACCTTAATGATTTCCAAATTATCACATATCTTGTAGTCCCAAGGGAGATAAGAACATGTGGGTGTATTTCTTCTCAAATGCAAGCTATGAATATTAGAAAAAGATATTGAACAAATGGTTGGAAACTGGAAACAATTTTGTGCATATGCGGAAGAAAAATATTGCCAGAAATAGTACTCTTAGCTTTAATATAAAAGAATGTATTAGATATGGTAGATGTCAGATCATTTGACATTTTGTCACGAAGGTTGTATTTATTGAAATTTCAGAGGAAGAGAAGACAGTTTCAAATCCAAGGTGATGCAAAGAATAAGCTTCATTTAGATATCGTGTATGTGTTTATGCAAGGTTGTCTGATTGGATGTATGTTTATAAAGGTATATTTATACATCTGTGCCTGTTTATATGCGTGCATGCTTGCAATACTTAATTCTGTTTCTAACAGTTCAAGTTGGCTGCTGATGCTTAAAATAATGAAGACATGTAACACATGATTTTATATGGTAAAATAACAAAAGTAGTATAAAATTAACATTATAAACAAAATTTTAAATATAAGTCACCAAGTGTTCTATTTCCTTGTGCTTGTTAGAGAAGCAAAGAAATAATAGAATACTAGGTTAGAAGGAGAAAATTGTTTGTTCTCTGACATTGGCTAAATTGCTTTATAATTTTTGGCTGCTTATTTTCTATGTAAGTGAATAGGACATTAGCTCATAAATGAAAACACATTATAAAACTTAATTCAGTGTATATTCTAATAATATGAAACTTACATATTATGTTATAGAATTCAGAAGAATTTTTTCTGGAATTTAAATTGGCATCTTCATTTAATGAACTTCCAGGTGATATTTATTTATTTATTTATCTATTTATTTATTTATTTATTTTCAGTTTCCTTTTTTGGTGATTTATTTATTTATTTAGTTATTTCACTCATACACAGTTGATAGGTACCCCATTCCCTTCCCTCCCTCCACTCCTCCCTGGATCCTCTTGCTCCCTCCCCCCTTTTTCCCTCCCTTTCCTATCCTCCCTCCTTCCTCCCAGTGCCTCCTTCTCCCCCCTCCATTCCTGGAGCATTCTTTAATGTGCATGCCAAACTTCCCTCTGAGTCCTCTTCTCTGATGAGGTGTAAGGACTCAGTGGCATTACCTAAAGCTCTTTTTTTTGTGTTCCCCCTTAGTATAGGAACACTATTGTGGCTGTTAATCCCTTGCCTCTAAGAATTCTAGTGCTTGTGATCCATGCTAGACTTTGGGGGTTCAGTGATATGTTGGTAATTGCGCAGGTCATGCAAAGTCCTATTATGATTACTTCAGCCCTAACTTTTATGGAGTATCTTGCATATCGTTGCTCCTCCCCATCTTTAGGCTCTTACAATCTCACCGCCCCCTCTTCCACAAATTTCCCTGAGCTTTAGGATGGGGACAGATTAGGCTGGCCTGGTTCCAGGTGGTTGATGTAGAGGCTCTGATTTTCCCAATTATGTTTTGTTGTTGTTTTTTTTTTTTCCAGTTTTGCTTCTCCTGCACTGCCCTTGGCTGATATTTGATAAGTTTTGTTTATTTTTAGATTGAAATATATTAATGCATCTGTCAAATTACTTCATGCATTTTACTTAATATTGCATTGCTTTTTGATAATATTGTTACTTGACTCAAACAAACACAACCACACATACACGGGTTTGCAAAATATGAAGTTACAATACATGAAAAGTACTAATGTCAAACCCTTCAGAGTAGATTATTTTTCTTGACATAATTTTCTTCCTTATGTATCTTCTAAATACTAATGATTATGGAAATAATCTTTTTTCATACTGTTCCCAGACTAATGATATCATACACTATGTTCTAGTTGTTTTATGATTCTAATATAATTCCCTGTAACAATTTTAACTCTACTTTTCAATTGTTTTGATTGAAGTCCATTTTTGGAGGTCTTAAAAGTCAAAGCTATTCAATGCTTAGGTTTAGGCATGGAAAATGAACTTTTTGCAGAGCTCCAGTCTTTAGCAATATTTAAAGCATACTTTCCTGCTGTCAGTGTACATTGCATGGTTTCATGGAAGTATATTTTAATAGTTTTATTGTTATAAAGCATTTCAAGATGATTACCCTACAAAAACTTGTCCTTTTCTTTCATGAACTGCTTTTTCCCCTCTTTTTTCATTCTTTGTCATTTTCTCATTTCTTTCCCCTTTCTTCTTTTTCTTTTCATACATAATATTTATCTTTCAGTAAGACATATCCAATCTCTTAGGGGGATATGTCAGTTGTGTGATCACTGTACTATAAGTAAGTATTAGTCCTCCTAAGAAAAGAAAATTATCAGAAATGATGGAAAAGAGGCACTATTTGGAGTAAGAATTCAAATTACTTTCAATGTGAGCTGAATCTATATAAAGGTGAACAGAGTTTGACCTATTTAAAGTGGAAATTTTTCAGCATGTATATTTGAGTCATCATAAAGGGGACATTTATGTTATGTAACTCAGACCATATTGAAAAATTTTTGAATAGGGAAATGGAATTTATTTTACTGTCAAAAATTAATTCTGATTAAGTGACAATAGGAAAAAATCTTTTTTCAAAACCTAACTATTAAAAACTTAAGCATAATAATTTCCAGAAAAATTAAGCATCACTCTTGTGCCTGGTGCACTAGCACCCTGGTGTTAAAGATCATAAAACAAACACCCATTGCTTGGTATAAAGATTGAGTATTCAGAAACACTCGTGCATTCCAGTGCTAGCGAAGATGCATTGCACAGGAACCATATATAAGATGTTCTATCCTGTGATTAAAAAAAATCACAGCGAAAAACAATATAACATTTTTCCTTGTTGTATCATAACTGGTTCATAAAGGAATTTTTTCACAGTGATGCTAATAAAATATACTTGTAGGAAGTTTGAATTAGTTTACTGAGATAATTCTGGATAATAGAGCTGCTCTTTACATGATCCTAACCATCCTTATGCAACTTCACAAATTCAGTACTCATAGCAGCTTTCCTGTAATGGACATTCTATTATTGATGCAGTAATAAGCACAGGGAGCTGTAACAATTACAAATTGTAGTGTTTGGGGATCCCTCTGGGATCTGAATGTGTCCAGGTTCTTGTGTTTGGGAGTTTCAGATTAAAATCAGAATACCCATAGAGTATTGAGGCAGAGTTTATTAGAGGAGAGAAAGAACAAAAGTCATGGAACTCCTAAGAGGAAAAAGAGCCCTGGAGAACTCATGGACTCCAGACATGGAATCAATGTGTGGTAAGAAAAAAGTCAGGTAAGAACTCATGGATTCCAGATGTGTAATTCCATGAGGGGTAAAGAAGCTGGAACTCATGGACTCCAGACGTGGAGAACCATGAGAGGTAAGGACATCAAAGATCACTGCCAGAGTCCAGAATATTTATACCCTTAGTCAGGCCCCAGAAAAGTGACTTTTCCTAATTGTTTAGCTACAGTTTCTCCAAACCTGATTGTAGCTTTTGGTCCTTCACTTCTCATTGGTCTGTTTATATTTGGGCCCAACCCAGTTGATCTTGTGCCCCATCTTGTAGTAGGACTTATCTACAATGGAGAACTAGTCTGCATATCCTTCATGAACAGAGATTCGTGGGGGAGTTGTCTACTTCATCTCTGTGTAGGATTAGAGTCAGTTCCTCTAGATCAATAGGGTGTGTTCCTTCAGGGTAATCCCAAAGGTATTGAATGATTTTGGAAAACCTTCAGACACCTTTCCAATTTGGCTGCTCTATAACTACCTCAGTAGGATGATAAAGAAAAATAAGAAAGCATGAAAAACTGAATATAAGAAAAAACATGCACACTACAAAACATTTTGATTAGGGAGTTTGAAATAAAAATATTTGTTAGAAAATTTGAAAAAATATGTTCTTTTCTATCTATTTCAGTCTTTTTCAGAAAATTAAAAATTTTGTGATGCTTTTTTTCCAGTGATTCCACTGGAGAGGACACCTTAGAAAAAGAAAAAAATAAAGTTTCCTTGGTTTTATAGCTGTATTAATTCCAGAAGGAATCACTTTGTTCTAAAGTAACTCTGGAATGTAAACATGGAAAACCTGAATGGCATGTATAACAGCTTCTGTTCCAGTTTCTACACAGTAGATTCTTTCAGTGTATATATACTCAATGAACATATTTATGAAAGCACTTTGATTTGTGGTACAATATTTAATGAACTATTTTTACTCTGCATAGGACGTTGGCATAATGTAAAAAGAAAGAACTTAGTTCTTTTTCACAGAAAGTGATTCGCTAACAACTTTGTTAAGAGATTTAACCTGTTTTAATTTATCCATGGTAAGAAAATAGTTTACAGGTACTTGTGTACCAATTTTATTTAAAACTAGAATCAATGAAGTGTTGAATTTTAACTCTCTGACTTTGGCAAGGTTCCATATTGTTACATTAATTAGCAAATGGTGGCAGATGCATTTAACCTCTCAGCAAAAGCTCAATTTTCTTTCTTTTTATCGAAATTTAAAGGCTTTACCAAATTCATATTATTGTTGAAGAAACTGAAAGGTAAACCCAGTTACAAAAGATCACAGTTAACGCATTTATAAGAGTCCTTAGAGAAGAATGTTCAGAATTTTCTGAGTAACAATATAAACAAATATGTGCTAAAAGGAAAATGTGGGCATTTGAACAAAAAAGATTTGGAATATGTGAACAATGTTGAAAAAAGGCAGAAGAATCAGAAGAGTGATTATTTTAAAAAGAATATAGACATGAGTCTATGGAGGTAATTTAAAATATTAAAATTGTGACCATTTCATGATTCCAATTTAGCATACTACTTTTTATTCATTTCATACTACTTGTATTAAAAATCTCCAATAACAGGCCAGAATCACCAGTTCCAGTCAGTGCACAAGTTTTATGAAGTTTAAGTGTATGAATAACCTATATCAGTTGATTCAGTTATTTCATCAAAAGGGAGTTAAGCCTGGATTTGGCCTTTAGCTTTACATAATATGCCAGACTGATGGAATCCATTTACCTATTATTTATACAATTGTCAAAGCACAGTGTAGTTATGAAAGACTTCCAGGGAATGTATTTATCTTGAGTCCTTTAAGGTTTTAGATATAATGAGCATATTATTGGCACCATTTAACTCTGAATCTAAAACTTAGATTTAGAAAAGAAAGTGATCATGTTTAATTTCATTTGAACTCATTAAACTTCTCTAGGATGTTGAAATTACACCATTAAGTATCAAAAATTGTTTTGTCATGTTGAAATTACCACAAAAAAGCATTTCATTTAGCTGAATCCTATGCCAATGGGGATGATTAAGGTTGTGTAAAATTACCATAAGTAGCATATTCATTGACTCTGCCAAATGTGAAAATACAATGAGAGAAGTATCTTTTTGTTACTTTAATAATCTTATAGTAAACATAATAGACAGGTAATTTAGGATTAAAATCATATTTTCCAAGCTCATTCAAGAATTTAATTGGCAAATTCCCATCTAACTACTATAGAGATATAATAAAAGTTCTCATTAACAAAAATTAAGATAAAATATAACCTTTTATCAGATAATAGGTAAAATAATGATGGAATAGTATACCACTTAGTTTTATATATACGTATCTTCATATTTTGTGCCATAAAATATGACTTATTTAGTTAATAGTGAAGAAGACTGTGCTTTTTCTGAAAGTGACATAGAATATGCTGAATCTGATGCTAAAGGGACTACAATCTACTTTCAGTTGCATAATCATATAAAAATTGCCTGTGCAGAGATTAGTCTAGAAAAGATATATGTGGTACCATGTACAATATACTGAGAGCACAAGTAAATTGGTCTTTGGTAAAGGGGATATATCTCTGGTAATGATGTTTAATAGATGTTTTATATTTTATGTACTTGTTCATTTATAAATATCAGGAAGTGGAGTAGTTGGAATATGAACATACATCTTTAATACAGGAAACTTTCACTGTCTCACATGGAGCAATAGATTGGGTATGATATACATGCACTTAGTTTCTGTTTGTAGTCTTAAAAAGATGATAAAATAAGAATCTATATTGGCGAAGTAGATTCAAAAGCAACCTACTGCACCAATCAGCAATCATATATTCTTTTCTTTTTCACATTTTTATATAGATATTAAATGTACTATGACGTCTTTCGTCTTACATTATCCTTATTGAAATCCTGCTATTATTGACCCCTTCTACTTTCAAATTTTTTTTTTAACCAGATGAGCTCAATTTTGTTTGCTTGAATGACTATTGAGAAATATTCCCTGGAACATGAACAATGTACTTGTGGCTAAGCCTCTGAAGGTTTAAAATGTCTCTCTTTACCAGTATCCATTGGCTACCAGTAGCTCCTCTAAGAGTGATGCAGCCTCATGAGCCCCTCTCCCATTCATGAAGGAAGCAGTCTTGAGCCACAGATGCTGTATGCTCATGATTTCAATGGCCAAGCCCTGCACAGAAGTCAGCATTTCACAGTACACCTCAGCATAGTCTGGCTCTTACATTCTTTCTGCCTTCTTTTTTTGAAGTTCACTTGGTCATGGAGCAGATAATGTGTCTTGTTTATGGCTGAGCACTGAGTAGTCATTGATTCCCAATACTGTAGCCGGTCTTGAGCCTTTCCATTAACCAGCAACCACTGCAAAAAGAAATTCCTCAGATCCAGGATGTCAATAGTCTGTGATGATAAACATATTTAGAAGACTGTTCAATTGCATGTCCATTGAGCAAAACAATAATGGTATATTGCCTATAAGGCCACCGTTTTCCATATCCATAGCTGTTTTACCAGGTTTACAGTACCAGGAATACACTCTATCCCATGGAACAAACCTCATATCCAACCAGGAAGTGGTGGGTTAACCCCCAAAACAGCCATGTTCCTACTGATGTAGTGGCGTGTTTTGCTTAGGAGGATCTAAATCTGGGAAAAACTATTGTTGCTATGTGATGTTCATCTTCCTGGGCCTGGAATAACTCACTCAAAGATTTTATAGTTATATTCATTTTATTGCAAGCTTCAAAACTTTATTTTCTCCACTGATGAATAGAATTCCACTTTGTAGATGTAACCATATTTTCATTATTTACTCATTATGTGATGGACATCAAGATTAGTTCCATTTCCTATTATGTATAGGGTGTCAGGGAAGATGCATGAGCTGGAATCTCTGTCACAGGGCAGAGAGATTTTTGGGTAAACACCCTACAATGGTATAGCTGAATCTTACATTAACATTCATTTTAGCTTTTTGAGAAAACTTCACACTGATTTCCATAGTGGCTACAATGAATTAGGATTCCAACAGTGAGTTAGGGTTCCTGTTTCCACAATCTTCATTCAGAATTTGGTGTTATTTGCTTCTATCATTTTTATTATTTTGTGAGTTCTCTGTTCAACACCATAGACCATTTTTTATTGGGTTGGATTTTTTATATTTAGTGTTTTGAGCTTTGTTATATGTCATTGTCATTATTACTCTGTCAGATATATACCTGGCAAAAGTTTCCTCCAACTACATAGGTCGTCTCTTTGCTCAGTTGTCACTTTTGAGTAGCATTTTCCTAAATTCATCTGTTCAAAGGTTTATCTTATTTCAAGAACAACTGGAGGGTTATTCAGAAAGTCCTTACAAAGTACATATAGACGAATAACTTGCAACATACCCCCATTTCTATAGCAATTTTAGAGCTTAAAATTTTAAATAGGAGTCCTTCATCCATTTGGAATTCAGTTTTGTGCAAGGTTTGAGATAAAGAATCTAGTCTTATTTTCCTTGTGGTGACATACAGTTTTCCCAGAATCATTTGTTATGGATATTTTCTTTGCTTCAATGTGCATGCTTGATCTATAAAAAAGTCATTTTGCTTTAGTTGCATAGACCTTTATTTGGATCATTTGATCTATTTCAATGATATGCAATGTCTGATTTTGTTTGAGTACCATGTTGTTTTTATCACTATGGTTCTGTAGCATAATTTGAAATCAATGTTCCCTTCACCCTTAGTCTTGCTAAAGTTTTTATTATGAAAAGTTTTTGGATCTTTTAAAGGTGTTTTCAGCATTTATTGAGATTCTTATTTGATTTCTGTCATTGACATCAATATTTGATTAATTGCATTTATTGAATTACATATTTTAAACTTTTCCTACATCAATTACTGAAGCTAACTTGATATGGTGGATGGTGCTTTAGATGTGCTTTTGAGTTTGGCCTGTAGACATTTTATTGAGAATTTTTTATATAATGGATGAGTAATAAAATACATTTAAAATGTTTATGAAATGTCTACAAAAACGAAAGGGGCTGGAGAGATGGTTCAGGGATTAAGACTGTTCTTTGCAAGTGGAAGCACTTAAGTTGGGATCCTGGATCCCACATAAAAATGTCATGCAGAAATGGCAGTGACCTGTTTTTAATGGTTCTGGAAAGTGGAGCCTGGGAAATCCTAGACTGAAGCAAAAGGGAGGTAAAAGAAGTCCAGGATGACTCCCAAAGTAACGCATGGTCTTCCACAGGCACAGACAATGCCCTCTGATAAACACACACAAACACACAAAAAATCAATAAAAATGTATAAAAGGAACATAAAGAATTATTTACAGGATTTCTGAAAAATTAATGAAGAATAAAATAAATTGCAAATTTTCTTGTTGGTACACTCAGAAAATTAAAATTTATTTTCTTAATTAACCTTGTATGCAACAGTCAGGCATATCTCATAAATCTTTGTGTTACATATTCTACTGAATTTTGAGTACTTTTATTTGTGTTTGTTTTCTTCTCTGTGCTGCCCCAGTTGGCTTTGATATCTTACCTTTAAGTGCCTCAGCCTCTTCAGTGCTTGAAATACAGGTATTCAACTCTATTTTAAGCTATTTTTGTGTGTACATATTGCATGTAAGTAATGATATTTTAAGTGCTTATTACGGCACATGCTTATAGTTTCTGGGAGGAATGATTTGCATGTATGTATGGCAACTTTGTCTACATGTTGAACTATATGTTATCCAGGCGTATATAATGAGAACATGTCTCAGGATAACAGCAGCAGCAAACAAAATCAAAATAAGCAAGCAATTAAATTTCACATTTTAATCACTTTTGCTTTTTTCCTGATTTCTTTCACTGGATAGACTCTTCAATAGAATATGCTATTGAACTGATATGGTTGATTTCCTCTTCCTTGTCTTTTCTTTCTATACATTTCCTTGGTCTCTTCAGGCTAAGAATCAAAGTCACAGCTTCTTATTTGTCAAACATGTACTCTTATCACTGTGCAACAGTTTCATTTCCACCTGTTTTATCATTTTATCTCAGGGTGAGTACTTTGAATATTTCACTCTAAAGAGATGTATTACTTATTATCACATAGCAATCCCCTTTTCCTTAGATTAAGATTTTTCATAGAATCATGATTGTTTTGAGGTTTAGTTCTCTTTTTTATTGTATGGGCTACTTCTCAGGAGGCCATGTTTGCATATGGGTACTTTATCTAACAGGTAATCATAAATCAGTAAGATTAGCCTGTGAAATTTACCATCATACCAAAGGCAAGCTACAAATTTAGTACAATCTCCATCAAAATCTCAATCAAATTCTTCACAAACATTGAAAGACTAATACTAAAAAATTCATATGGAAGCACAAAAGACCCTGGAGAACAAAAATAATCCTAATTAATATGTAATTTACCAGAGGAATCTCTTTATTTAACTTCACATTATACTATAAAACCATATTTTACAAGTAGCATAAACTCATCAATGGAATGGAAATTAGATCCAAAAATAAGCCCACAAAAGAGTACAAAGTACACATGGATGAAAAGATACTACCTTCAATAAATAGTGGGAAAACTGGATATCCACCTGAAGAATAGTACTACTTGATGTTTGTCTCTTACCCTACAAAAACATTGATAAAAGACCCCAATCTTTATTCTGAAACTCTGACATGCCTTGAGGAATGAGTCAGGAGAATACTTTAAGATAGACTTAGGAAAGGCTTATTTAAACAAGACCCTGTTTGTATAAAAAGTATTCCTAAAAATAAGTATAACTTCATCAAATTCAAAAGTTTCTATACAGTAAAGAAACAGTCAACCAAACATAGAGGCATCCCACAGATTGTGAAGAAATATTTGCCAGCTGTGCATTTGACAAGAGACCAGTATCCAGAATATTCAAAGTTTTGAAAAAATAAATAAAAAGAAATTTAAATGTCTAAGAAATATCTTAAATTAATTTAACTTTCCTATCCATCATGAAAATAAACTTTGAAAATGACTTTAAGCTTTCATATTACCTAAGACAGGCCAATATCAAGAAAACAAATAACATAAAATTTTGATGAGGATATGGAGAAAGGGGATCACTCATTCTTTGATGGTGGAAATGCAAATTGGTATAGCCACTTTGGAAAACAATGTTAAGATTCCTCCAAACACTTGTATTTGCAATGACATTTATATCAGCTATATCATTCCTTGGCATGTTCTTTAAAAACCTCTTTATCCTAGTAAAGGTATACCAATATATTCATGTTCATTGCAGCACAACTCACAATAAGAACATTTCCTTCAAATGGAATCAGCCTAGGTATTCATCAATTGAATGAATAATGTGACACATATCTTCAATGGAATATTATTCAGCTAATAAATATACATATCTTCAATGGAATATTATTCAGCTAATAAATATAAATGAAATCATGAAGCTAGTAGGCAAATGGATAGAACTGGAAAAATATTCCGAGTAAGGTAACCCAAATACAGAAAGAAAAGTACAATATATTCCATCTTATGAGATGTGGATCCTAGCTTTGAAGCATCAGCTAAGAATACAGTTTAAAACAAAGAAAACATAAGGTGAACACTAAGTAAAAGGTGAGGGAGGTACACACAGAGAAATAAGCATAAATGATGTGCAGTCCAAAAGATTCTGTAGTTTATTTAAATGAGCAATTATAATAATACTAGGAGTTGTCTTCTTCAAAATGCCTTTTATTCAAGTTTTTTTGATAATTTTTGTAATTCTGTGAAGAGCATTATTGGCATTTGTTTATTGGGAATGCATTGAATCTGTAGATTGCTTTTGGAACTTTAGAAATTTTAACAATAGTAATTCTTTCTATATATAAATATTCAAATGCATTCTATCCTTTTGTCTTTCCAGTATACTTCCAAAAGTGTGCTTTAACATTCATTATAAAGGTCTCTTACTTCCTTCAATATTAAAAAATATTTCACTTTGTAATTATTGTGAGTGTGCAGTCACTCATCTTCTGTACTTTTTCCAGTTGTGATTTTCTATAATAAATATCATCTATGCATTGTTGCACATTAAGAAAACATTTACTGTTACCAACTGCAATCCCCACAATTTCAGAAACTGAGATCTGTAGAAGAGTTCAGCTGTTATTAGGTAGTTGCAAATCTAGTTATTTTATCCCCACATATATAGTGTGTTGTGTATGAGATAATGAAGCTACAGGGATGAATCTATTAGTTTGAAAAATTTGTAACTCAGTGTTAAAATATCTGAAACATACAAAATATTGCTTAAATTATTTATCTTCCATATATAAGATGAAAAGAATATCTGATATTTTCTCTAAGTTTCAATATGGATGTAGGAAGGAAGATTCTCTAAAAGAAGATACCTCTCAATGGGAAGGGTGAGGTAGGGTAATAGGAGAAAGAAAGAAAAACAATAAAAATACTGTAGTATTTAAGTGACAAAAACAAATTATAAATGTTTAAAAATGAATGCATAATTTTAAGTGTACACTTAAGATTTAATAAGATAATAAACAACTTAATTTATTCAGCATCCACTTCTTAAGAATGCATGAAGTATTGAGATTCAGCTTGATTACTTGACAAAGTTTATATTTTAGGGAGAAATGGGGATTAATTTGGTTTATAGTTTTGAAGGGGATTTAGTCCATTAAATCAGAAAAGGCTTGGCAGAGGGCAGAAGTTGGAGGCAGCTTAGCTCGCTGCAAACATCATGGAGGCAGAGAGAACAAACAGCACACTGCCAGAGCAGACTATTAGAGAAAGCAGGGTAAGGCTAATCAATCTCCAGGCTGATTGATCCAGGTGACATGCCTTAGTCCTGTTAGTATACAATACATCACAGTTCAAGTTGTAAGTTCAATTTCCCATTTTTTATTTTGTTATGAGCATGTTCTCATCTATATTTGTTTATAAAAATTGAGTGACTTCCATGTGGCACTATGTTATCAGTTACATGAGATTCTTGCCCACAGCTACTTTATAACTCTGTAACTATATACATTAGCTTTGACCAGGGGATCATAAAATTGTAAGATCTCAGAGATAAGGATGACTATAATCTTCATTAGGGGAAAGTTTTCACAATGTTTTATTATTCTAATAAGTTTTCAGTTCAAAAATGACAGTGAGGGCTTTCTTGAAAAGCAGAGTGACATTCTCATCTCAACTTGTTCTCCTAGTCTGAAAAAAGTAGGCTTATTGCAATTAAAGTACATTTGGATTTACATGTTCATGTAGCTGTCCAGCTTCCCTTCATTCAATTAATGAATCATGCTCTCAGTTCCCCAGATATTATTCCCCAGATATTGTAGAGGGTTTGCATTCTTTAAATCATTAGAGTAACTGAAGCTGCACAGACAGTCTTCCAAAGCAGTTGGGAAAAAAATCTATCTTCCTGGAACAGCTGTTTCAAGTCCCTGCACCTGCCATCTCTATTCCTGTCACCTGTCCAAATCCTTCACTATCCTTTTTTTTCTCTGAGACGTTTTATCATTATATGAACCTCTATATCACATTTCTTTCCTCTCCTCTCCCCCCTCCTAAATCCTATAAATATGAAGAAGTGCAAATAATACTTATTTCCCATAAAATAACAGTTGGTGCTTAGCAACTGGAAAGAATGAAATCATTTATGTTAATTCCTATCTAATAATTTTGAGCACTCAATTATATAGTCAATGTGTTTTTACTTTACTTCTATAGACACAACTTATTTATTTAATGAATGGTATGCTCACCAGGTCAGAACATAATATCCTATTCTTTATTCAGAGTTCCCATGAAACTGCTAAAAATGATTCATTGTGTTATAATGTGCCAAGTATAATGTGATTCATATGTTGCATCTTAACAGCACATTAATGTTGCCTATTACAATTGTAATATCTGCTTACCTCCATGTATGTAAGTGTTTTGTATGTGGGTTGGATGTTCATGCATGTTCAGGTATATGTACAAGACAGCACTTGAGTATGTGAATGGAGAGGTCCAAGGATGACAAAGGAAGCATACTGGATTGCTCTACTTTTTTATTGCATTGCTTTGGGGTTTTCAGGCCCCACTTTCTAGTGCTAGAGCTGCAGACTGACACCCTATACATCTGGCATTTTTTATGTGTCATCTGGAGATCTGAATTCAGGTTCCTTTGTTTTCAAGGAAAAGTCCTTAACCACTGAGTCATCTTGTTAGCCCTACAATTATGACCATTTTAGTGGTACTGAGGCTACGGTCTAGAGACTGTTTAAGATTATAGACTAGTGATTAGATTAAGTTCAAACATAAGCTAACTATAATAATACTCTTAATAAAATACATTGGCTATTGCTTATTTTTCTAAAGTCATCAATACAAGATATCATTAACAACAGTGGTTTTCTATAAAGTTTATCTTTTCTCGATATAGTTAAAAACTCAATAAATAAATATGGTACACACAACTTTCTTAATCCCTGTCCAGTCCAGCTCTTGCCCAAAACTATAATTAGAACATGAGAGCTATGATAGTAGAAATATTAACCTACCTCTTTTTTTAATTATGAAAAGTAAAGTTTTCTTTTGATTTATGGAATGGTGTGTTTATATTTCCACTAAATGTTCAAACTAATTTGTGTTGTGTTTCATATTCTTTTTTGGAAAGGTTTGTATACACATTGCTAAAATGTTTTTAGGAACTTATTGAATGGTCATAGGAAACCGATGAATGATCACTACAGAGATCTTTAAGCTGGGTAGCTATTATCTTTGTTTAAATATCACTAGTTCCATTTTAATGAAAGACAAAAACTACTGAAGACGATTCTCTGTTTTATAGCTAATTTTATGAAATGGATGAGAGAGAAGAAGAATAAGAAAAGGAATAATAATAAAAGGAGAAAGAAGAGGAAAAGGAGGAAGAGGAGGAGGAGGAAAAGGAGGAGGAGCAGGAGGAAGAGGAGCAGGAGAGGTAGTAGTTGTGGAATAGGCATATTACTTGTAGTAAATTTGGAGCAGGGTTCTGTTAGATAGTCCAGGGGCTCAATTGAACCAAGTCATTTGCTTTTAATAGCTCTTCTCCCACAGCATGGTGAAACTTAGACCACTCACATGAAGATGTTAATCTATGGCTTAAAATAGTGACTTGTGTTGAGACTCACAGCCTGTGCTTTAGCAACTGGTCATTTCAGTGATTCTTTTACATGCAGCTCCACTAAAAAATATTGTTCTATAATGAAGATTGGAATTGCTGCTCTCGTGGCAGGAATTATTGGGGCTACTGGCATTATTCTATTTTTGGTAGCATTTGGAACTGAATATTGGTTAATTGCAACGGAGACCTGTGGAAGTTTTGATTCTAATAATGGAACTTTGGACATTGAAGAGGTACCAGAAATCTAATGTATTATTTTAGAGTATTGGAACTTAAATAATTGCCCATAAGGGACATGTGTTTTCAAAAATTTTCTAGCAATTATGAATTGTCGAGTATTAAATTTTCTTAAACTTTATCTTTAAATTTAGTAAGTAATGTCCATAGTTGATTTGGGAATTGGAGATATGGAACCATGATGATCTTTTATGGAAAAGACTGAGAAGTAAGACATCCAAATTCAATGCATATCATTGCAGCTTTATATACTTGGAATATCATTTTCATATTCCATATTACATGTAACATAACATTCCACAAAACATGTTAATTTACATTATTCATGAAATGTTCTGCTTGCAATGACATTTATATTGTTTTGTAACTAAAAGTGAGTGATATGTGATATACAACATACTTATAATTCATGTATGACACATATACCAACAAAACTAATGTATGTATAGGGAAACAAAACTTAACACTTAATACAGTTATTAAGCAAATTAGAAATATTATGAGCTGTCAGTAAGAAACATCATTTTTTTAGGACTGCTGAAAATAAATTTTACTGTTGCTTTGTCATATGCATAGTCCAATAAGAAAGAATGATTAATGGAAAAGTTCACTTATGAACCAAAAGCTTTGTTCAAACTTTAATTTCAGGAAACTCAAATGCAATTATGCTCTAAAACAATGTTCATCATCCACTATTAAACAGTTATTATTGTTCTTGAAATGTCTTCATACATCTCCCATATCAGAGTTCCTCCTAGTTTGAAGTGATTCTCCAGTGTAGAAGAAAAGATATTATTCTTTTTAAGAAAAAGTAAGTACCACAGAAGAAGTATCAGTTCCAACAAAAAAATTCTGTGAAGGGATCTTGGTAAGAAATGTGGGAAAACACACTGTATTTCTCAGAAATAGATTGGAGGAAGTTTCCTCTCACGTTATCATTCTTTCCTTTTGTCTTGTTTTTTTGGGGGGATCTCCAATTTCTACTGTTTCTAATTAGGACATTTTCTTCACAATTCCATCTATCATTATTAAAAGATAGATGTATTATATAGTTGTAGCAAATTTATCTACTTATCAATGCAAAGCTAATTTTAAGATGTATTATTTCTAGCTATATTTTATATCTAAAGAGATCTAGGAAATACATTTATTTTTTTGTTTGCTGTTTCAATAAATATAATGTAATTGGGTATCCCAGGCTAGCCTTAGTCTTGTGATTCTGATTCTTCTTCCTTTTTGAGCTGAGATTATGTGTGTGGTGCTCTGTGATTAGTTCTAAAGGAAATGCATTTGTAATGATGAATTTATTCTGCAGAAATCTCAACTGGAGGGATATTTTTAAATGAGGTAACTTCATATCTGTGATAGCACACAACATAGGCTCCCACTTATTCCATTTGTTACTATGATTAGATAGAAGCCCTAGATAGTAATTGTTACTACTCCCCAGGGACTAGTGCTAAATAGTTGTGAACAACACTTGTAGACAGAAAATAGAATCCTAGAGTGTTTGAACTCTTAGTGATCTTAGAAATCAACTAGCCCAAATTGTTATAAGCAGCAGTCAGTCACCATCTTGTTTTCTTTATGCATCATACTTAGCTGATCAATTGGGATAGTTTGGGATCTGCAGTGACAATGTATTGACTAAAATGTAGCTGGATATGAGTAAAAATTTAGTGAACAAATTTTTACAAAGGAAACATTGATATTCTCAAAGGGGAAGGGACTTACTTGCAGTTATAAAACTTGTAATTGAGGAAAAAGCCAGTGTTATATACAGTATTTCCTGGTTATTTTGTTACATTAGGATATGTTTTCATATCCTTCACATATGTGTAAGAAACAAAATTAAAACTGTTATTAATGTCCCATAAATAAAAGAAATAATTACTAGTGAGCCAAGTAATTATTTTTACTGGAACTTTTTTTAGTGTTGCATGCATGGATATAGTGCATTTATGATATTTTCACCCCTTAATTCCCAACCACATTCCCCCCTCTTTTTCCCATCATAATCCTACATCTCCCATGCCAGAGTTCCTCCTAGTTTCAAATCTTTTTGCTTGTGTGGTTCACTGTGTTTAATCTAGTTTCTCTTTGACATATATTTGATGCAGAAGTTACTCTTTTCTGTTGTTGTGCGACACCACTTGAAGTTAAGCAGCTAAGGGAGAAAGGGAGATTTATTCAGCTTATGTTTCCAGAGGGGAAATACGATCCATCATTGTAAAAAAGTCATGGATGGCTGACAGAAACTTGAGGCAGTCTAAGTCACATCCACCACTAAGGCAATAAGAACTGCTAACTACAAGAGCTGACTAACTAACTGAAATTGGGCAGGGCTAACCAACCTCCAAGCTCAGCCTTCCTCCAGCAAAGCACCATCTCCTAAATGCCATGACCCTCCCAAACAAAGAAGATTCAAAGACATGAGCCCATTAGGCATAATTCACATTTTAAAAGATGATGTCTGATTTTACATCCATTTTTGATTCTCTTCTTATATTAATATCTTCATTTAAGCAGTCTTTTATCTTTGTTTAGGAGATGACCTTGACAACCAATCAGGATGCTGCCAAGGGCAGTGCAGGAACAGCAAAACTCAAAAGACCAAGAAACCATAATTGAGAATACCAAAGACCCTACAATATTTACTAGCCAAATCTCTCCCTATCTTAAAGCTCAGGGAACCTTGCAGAAGAGGGGGTGGCAAGATTGCAACAGCCTAAAGATGTGCAGGACCCGCGATGTGCATAATATCCCACTCAAGTCAGGACTGCAAAAGCCAGGATATAGCAACAATGTGATTGAACATTGCCTGATCAGCATAATGGTTGACATGTCAACAACTCCCCAAAGTCTAGCACAGATCACAGGGGAGAAGGCTTCAGGCAATAGGATCCTAGCAGGCAGCCCAAGAAGGGGTCCCAAGCTGTGCAACTGAGTCCTGAACCCTCACTAGTCCAAAGCACTCAGAAGGAAATTCAGTGCCCACCTAAACAGATGCTTTGGAGGATGGGAGGGAGAAGGCTGAAAGCACCAAGAGGGGAGGAGGGAAAGAAAAGAGGTGTGTGTGTGGGGGGGGGTGGGAAGAAGGAGAAGGTGCAATGGAGGACAGCAGGGTGGAAGGGAGAGAGAAAGGAGAAGGGGAGTATCTATTAAGCTTGTATAACTAGGTAAAAAAGTAATAAAAATAAAAAATACATGATGCCAGACATGATTCATCATCCAACAGTATAAATCAGTGGGTATCCATTGAGGAAAGCATTTTCCTGTTCTTTCCTATCAACATTTTTTCTCGGTTCTTGACAATTTTCCCTTTCATTATAAGACATTGATAGGACAGTTCCAGTGCATTTCTTGTGACAGTATACATATCTGCCATAAAATCATGTATACCACCACACTGTCATGTCCTAGAGAAAATGTCTGGCTCTCATTCGCCCATTTTAGGCTCTTGTAACTCTTAAGTGGGAGTGGATGTGGTTTAGATGTCCTGGTTAGCAGTTATTTTGTTTCTGCATTATGGCTAGCAGTATTTTCTGTATTAAGCACCTTCTGTTGTAATTAATTTTTTTAATTTTTCATTGATATACAAACTATCTTCTTTTTACATTTTTTATTTTTAAATATTGCATACATTGATATTATGAATCTTTGATGTTTTCACCTCTTAATCCTCAATCCTATCCCAACTCCTTTTCCCTTAAAACTCTTCATGTATCCTACCAGAATCCTTCCTATTTTCAAGTCTAGGTAATTAGGTGATATATAAACAAATCCATGTTTTGTTATAGAAAGATAAAGACAAAGAATATTGATGGATGATGCTGTTAATTAATTTTCTGTACCCTGTGAGTACTGTTTACAGATAGATAATAATACTTAGAGCAGTTCTTCCTAGAAAAAAGAAATTGATAGAAGTAATGATTCAAAACTATCGAGTTATTTGGGCATTGTGGATTTGTTTCTGTTTTTAACATGGAATTTTATATTACATCATGTGGACCAAGAAAAGAACCATATAAGACTACAGTTATATAATATTGCACAAGTTGGATTATTCTTGTCTCTGAAATTTAATATAGTCACATAAAGCGATCAAGTTGAAGTGGAGGTAAAGAAAAAATGTTGTTTAAATGTTGATATTTTAATAGTCTTTAGTTATTTCCATTTTTATTTTCCTCTCAGATTACACACTCAATCATCAATATTACATATATAACATGCAGTAAATTTTATCTGTAGCACTTTTTTTGTTTGGCTACTTTTGATCTGACTGGTTCTTCAATTACTATATTTGAATGATTTAATCAATTGAATGATCCATTAAAAATGTGTTTTCCTACCTATTAGTGTTCATACATTTTGAGTCCATATATATAGGTCTAACTTTCATACTTTTACCATTTTATCTTAATCATTGCATACACTTTATACTATTAAAATTCACACTAATGAATTGAAGTTAGTGAATATATCTGATATGTAAATTTAGAGACATAATGAAAATAATCTGTACATAGAATAAATATATTGATGATATGAAATAATTATTTTATTGTGGCCCTTCTTTATGCTATAATTGCCAACATTTTAAAGGTATATCTTTCTTAGTGGAATAATAGTTTAAAATATTGCACACATACTCAACACCTCATAATCCGATGGTATACCAAAATAATCAAGTGTAGCCTTCTGAAATACTAATATTTATTTGTATTAGAAAATCATAAGATTAATTTGATTGACTTGTCTAATGACTTTTAGTAACAAATACATTTCAAAAGCACAAGGTATTGTTATAATAGTAATGAAGTAAAAAAAATAAAGTTCTTAAAATATGTTATATTACTTCAAAAAATTTAAGTGTATAGATACTTTGACTATTGTATTTTATAAAGTAACTTTCATTACAAAGTACAATATTTCTGTTTTCAGTCTAAATGTGAAACATAACTGATGCTACATCTGGGTCTCAATTCATTGACTGTTAGCACAGAGAGACCTGTTTTATAATCTGTACCTCAATTCTGTGGTAAAATGTATCTCTAAGGAGAGATGTAGATGGAATTTGGAAAATGCAATTATATATATATTATATATTTCATGGAGCAATTTGATAACCAATATTAACCATTTCTGAGTATTACTATTTTAATCACATTACAAGGTCTTGGATTTTAGTAAAATTCAGGTATATAAAGAGATTTAGTCTCTAACTTAGATTGCCCTTGATTAGATAATTAGTTAATCAAAAACACATATTGAACTGCAAGAAAAATAATGTGAATTTATTTTTCATTAAATATTTTTATGTTTAAAAGTTTTTGTTATCAAAATCTGAACTATATTGATAGAGAAAAAGCATAATGATTATTCACAAATATTGATATTTTTTGCTTTCTAACTTTTGAAAGCAATATAAAGCTTGCTATTCAAACTATATGTGTAATAGTTCACAGGAATGTTCTCACTTTTAAGTTCATTAAAGACAAATAAATCATTTAAGCTCTATAAAGACATAACAAAACTAGAATATTTAACTTAACAATATCTGTAGCTATGCATGTTTGAATTTGTAAGTATTGATACAAAGATAATGTCATACAACGTATTCTAAAAATGCATTTCCTAGCATTAATAAATACTATCCAGTTATGTTGTTGAATTGCATGCAAGCTATTTCACCACTAGATCCAGAATCTTAAAACTTGAATTTTTATTTCTTAGTATGATGAAAATATGAGGGACTATGAAGAAATATCCATGACGTATCATCATGAAGGTTTCTTCTGGAGGTGTTGGTTTTTTGGAGATGACCCACAGACTTCAGTGTGGAGATACTGGTTTAGTGAGTATGCAATAGTGTGTGATATTTTAAAGGTATGGCCTCAGCTTCAAATACAATCTCTAAAAAAGGAATTGGACATGTTTAACAATGATTCATACTATGGATCAAATTCTCAAGTTTAGGAGACTATACTTATTTAATCCTGTATATTTGGTCTAGAAATCAGTTGTTTTTCACCCCACTGGAGATTTAATTTGTTTCATAATGCATGTTAAGCAAGTGTTCTTTTTTAAGCTGTGCACTTAGACATAACTGGTGAAGACAAATGAATAGATCATACTTAGCTTAAGCAAGAATGGGCATGTTCATGGTGATATGGTTGCATACCAGACTTATCTCAGAAATGGACACAATATTATCTGTATTGGTCAGTTACATATGGTTCTAAATTAGGAGGATAGAATAAAAGTCAATAAATTAATAATAAAACATCGAAGATTTTAGTATTCACTTCAATGTATCCTTAAGTGTTTTAAATCATATTTTTACCCTAGAAATAAGGACTGTTATTCCAGATCTTTTTTATTCCCTTTGTTCTCATGAGAAAATTTCTTATTCATCACTTTCTTATTTCTTCATCATGATTGTTGTAGTTACACTAATAAGTGCTGATTTGATATGTAACATCCTAGAGAAAAGCAAAATTTTTCCTTGATTATTGTATTTGCTTAGATATTTTTCCCTCCATAAAGATGCGGTATAAGGTTAATACCAATCAATGCATTTAGACTTACACAAAATTAAGCAATTGAGCAAGTTCAGGGGCCTTATCTCTTTTACACATTGTTTTCAGCTATTATTTGAAAATGACATTGAAATATTATTAAAGTTTTATCATTATTTCAATATGAATCAAAGAATATGTTCAAATTCTGTGGTACTGCAGTTTTTTGAGCAGATCAGGATACTGCTGTAATGGTAGAATAGGAATATTTAAGGATGATTCCTTTTGTTTTTAACAATTTCATAATCTAGAAATCTTATGGAAACATGCTTATGGCATTGTTTCATAAATGAGTAAACTGAAATCAACACTAAGAGAATACTTTTTTAGGAATCATGTTATCACTGAGTATAATCCATGTCCTTCAAGAACTTAATGCAATCTGGGATCCAGGCATAAAAACATGTAAAAGTTTTCCACATCAAAGTGAAAGGGGGAGACATTACAAAGATGTTTATTTAACTTGAGTACATATCCAAAGACAAATCAAAATAACAATTGCAGCTATATCTAACTTGGAGAACAATGCATTTACTTAAAGAAGTGTGGATGTAGGTTATTTGCAGGAGCAGGGAGTACTCAAAGGCTGATATATAACCTAAAAGACCACCAACTTGGGTGACGACTTATAGAAACTGTATTTCCCAGTAGTTATCTACTATTCATTTTATGCTACATGGGGGGGGACCCTATTCAATCTTGTTAGTTTTAAAAATTTGAGACTTAATGAGTGCTTCTCTAAGTTGGAATATGCTCAATTGCAACACAACATAGACCTTATGTAACACCCCACCCATTCAGGTTAGCATTTAAGGTCTAGCTTTTTACTGTATTGTTTTGTTTTAGTGTCTACTGGGGGTTAAAGCACAGTAGAAAACTTTACCCTTGATTTTGGTTCTTCTATAATTTTTTTTCTGAAAGTTTAGAACTTTATTTTTTATTAAGAATTTTTTTCACATACAAACAAAATGTTTTTATGTTTATACATCCCTCACCCTTCTCTTCTTCTACCCTCCCCTTTCGCCCTCCCTTTTCTTCACCAACATAGTCTCAAATATCCTGCTTTCTTGTCCCTCTGTATCTTTGGGTTTTAGGGATCCATTTGGGACACTTGTGGTAGTATATGTGGCTCTTCAATGGATAAATCCACAGGTAGGGAGCTCCCCTTCTTTTGTCCAGCACCTGTCTCAAAGTCTGTTTCTGAGTGCAATTGTTTTCTTGAGATCCTCGCTGGACAACAAGGATGCAGAGATGTTTATATGCCAGGTATTGTACAGTTCTGTTGGAGGTGGATATCTGGCGGAGGTGCAGTGAACACTTGGATGCAGTCACTGTATCATGACCAGAGTCTTATGGTTGGTAAGAGACCTCCCTAACTTTAGGCTATTGTATTCTTAACATCCCCATCTTCCACTAGGTTCTCTAAGTTGTGTGATGGGGAGAGGTTTTGACTACTTATTGTTTACTCACCATGTTTCTAGTTTTCAATGCAGACTTGAGAGTTATGAACTTTTCTCTTATAACTGTATTCATTATGTACCATAACTTTAGATATGTTGTGTTTTTGTTTTTAAGTTCTAGAAATTGTTGGATTTTAATTTTGCCTTCTGTCCAAATCTATTCCTCATTCAGTAGCATGTTGTTTATTTTAGTAAAATGAACAAGTACATATTAAGGAAAATAACATAGACTCTTATTTTCTCAAAGTCATCACTTAAAATGAAGATAAAAATGCTATCCTTATGTCCATAAAATTGAGAGATTTTATTGATACTAGGCATGTATTTCTCAAAACACTAAGGGGAGCTATAGATGTTATTCAGTGTTATTACTCTTACTTGGCATGAGCAAGATCCAGAGATTATTCCATATCACTGATAAAAAATAGCTATTTGGTCAGGTTCTGGAAATGTAGCTCAGTTTGTAGAGGACTTGACTGACTTGTGATAATAAACTTAAATTCAATCCCTAGCATAGGGACTGAAAAAATACAGAAATACAGAAATAATACAGAAATACAGAAATACAGAAATACAGAAAGAAAGAAAGAAAGAAAGAAAGAAAGAAAGAAAGAAAGAAAGAAAGAAAGAAAGAAAGAAAGAGAAAGAAAGAAAGAAAGAAAGAAAGAAAGAAAGAAAGAAAGAAAGAAAGAAAGGGAAAGGAGAGAGAGGGAAAGGAGAGAGAGAGGGAAAGGGAGGGAAGGAGGAAGGGGAAAAGAGAGGAAGGAAGGGAGAGAGGGAACAAAGGAAAAAGAGAAGGGAGGGAGGGAAGTAAGAAAGAAAGAGTGAATGAATTACAAACATTTGGGCAACATGCTGCCCCTTAAATTCAGTGGTTCACACATAAGAATAATATATGAAAATAGCATGGAGATTTGTTAGGAAGTAGGGAGCTGAAGAGAAGTGAAAGCAATGAGCAGGACAGAACTAACTATAATTCATTAAATGAAATTGATAAAAATAAACAGGAGAGAAACATTTTTTCTTTTTTTAACAATATATTTTGTCTTTGATATTATCATGCATATATACGAATCTACCAAATTACTTTCCTCTGTCATGTCTCTCATTTCTCTTCCTCCCTTGCCCTCATATACTTCTAATTTTCTTCCATATTCAAGACTCTTAAATTCACTTTATTTATATGGGGTTCAACAAAGAGTTCCTATGGATCATTTTTTGGAGCCTGGTGGGTTCCTCCATATGTACAGTGTTATATATATTTGTTCACCTTTCTGTAGTAATTACCTTACTTTCTGTAGCTCTGAGGCAACATTCCTACAATCAGGTTAAAGGAGAAAGGGAGATTTATTTGGCTTACAATTCCAGAAGGGAGATATAATTCATTATGTTGAAAAAGGCATGACATATGGCAGAAACTAGAAGAGGTTCAGGTCACAGCAGTCACTATAGAGGAAGAGAGAGGAAGCAGCAAATTGCATGATATTCATACTTCTGTATTTCTAAAAAGACAATGAAATGGTAGGTGCATGAATGTTTATATATCACCAGGGCTTTCTACTGATAAGAGTCCAAGCACAATGCAGGTTTGAATGTAATCTTTCAACAAATGTTGGAGCATTGAAAAATACACTGTAATAATTGCTTTCTCTATGCTTCTGTGAGTTCACACACAGATTAAAACAGCTTAAAGGGGAAAAGGGACTTTTTTTGACTTATAGTTCTAGAAGGGAAATACAGCCCATTACGGTGGAAAATGCAAGGCAGGCATCAAAAGCTTGAGGAGGCTTAAATCACACCCATCATGGAGGCCAAAAGAATAAAACCACAAACTCCAAGAGCAGACTCCTTGCAGAAGTAAGGTAGAAATAATTAACTTCAAGGCCCACTTACTGTGATGTGCCTTCTTCCAGCAAGGCTCCACCACTTAAAGGTGCTATAAACTTCCCAAATAACAGCTAAGGATTCAAACACGAGTCTGTGGGGCAACTCACATTTAAACCATGATAGGTCCACCCTTAGTTGCCATAAGCTCACGGTCAATCTAAGATACAAATTACACTCAGTCCAACCTTTAAAAAGCCCCAATATAGTCCAAAAGTCCAAAGTCCAATGCCTTCTGTAAAATCAAAAGACAAGGTAAGTATTTCCAACATACGATGGCACAGAATAAACACTCTCATTCCAAAAGAGAAGAATCAGGGTATATCCAGAAAAGATCAGTCCATAACAAGACTGAAAATCAGCAGGACATACTCCATATCCTACAGTTTCAATTCCAACAGATGAGCCTCTTCTCATCTCAGTTTCAAAGGGTATTGGATTTACCCTTCTATTGCAACTGCTTACAGAACACATCACTCTCTTGGACTGACTCTTCTCACAGTAAACAGCACTCCTTGGTATATGTTTTCTCAATGACAGATCAGGCTTCATTTTCATAGTACTAAATACCTTTCTTAGGTCTCTCTGGGGGTTTTCAATCCTACCACATATTGCCTGAACTCAACCACTCTCTGAAACCTTGGAGGACTGATCACCTCGCATTTTTAATGCTTATAAACAAGTACCACATGGGTGATGTTCCCCAGATTCTGTTACAGTCTTGGGTTGGGAGAATGGACCCCTTGAATCACAGTAGGTTCAGCATCTCTGTGCTAACATGGGAAATTTCTCCTGAACAATTGGTTTAGTTGAACAGAATATTCCTTTGGAACTTCGATCTTCTGCTCTTCCCTTCCAAAAGAATTTGCATTCTTATGGGTGAGTTCTTTCTCTCAGGGTGTAGTTTCTTTTATTATCACAATGAAGAGAAAGCTTTGGCTTACTATGGAGTTTTTCTCTTTAACAATGTCTATCATTTTTCTGTCTGCATCCTCTTTAAACTTGCCCTAACATTTTTCCTCATCAAACTTCACAATTTTCTTCTCTTTTTGCATGATTTCTTGCTCTTTCCCATATGTGAATAAAAGCACTAAAAAAGTAACCAAACCACACTTTCAAGGCTACATTGTCTTGAAACTTCCTCTGCCAAGGACTCATTTAAATTCAGGCAAACTTTTAGGATTATGGCAGAATTCGATCAAACTTTCTGCCAATGCATTACTCACTCCATTTACCCCTTATCAGTTCCTTTATAGTCAAGGTTCCCCTCTGGATCATGACAAGCTAGGTTTCTACTGTCTGCATCTCTTACAGCATTAATTTTTCAACTTCTCCTCAGAATGATCGTCAAGGCCTTGTCTTCAAGATGCAAAGGCTTTCCCAAACACAAAGTCCCAAGGTTCTCCATATTTCTCTCAACAAACAATTCAAAAGGCATACAAGCTCCATCATGCCAGTAGCCATATTTCTCTATTTCTTGGTACCAGGTTCTTGCAGCTTCAAAACAACCTTCCTTTTCTGGTACTGGATCTTCTCACTCTCACAACAGCATCTCATTTCTCAGTACCAATTTCTATACCAATTGCTTTCTCTTAGTTTGTGTGAGGAAGCACTCAGACTCAAGCAACTTAAAGGGAGAAAGAGAGAATTATTTGACTTAAGATTCCCGAGGGAAGCGATACAGTCCATTTTGGCAAAAATAAAAGGCATGTCAGAAGCTGGAGAATGCTTAAGTCACATCCATCATGGAAGCCAAAGAGCAAAATTGTACTCTCTAATAACAGACTTATCATGGAAAGAGAGAGGGACCACACAACCTCAAAGACCACCCCCTGTAACTAGCCTTCCTCTAGCAAGCTTCCCCCTACTAAAGATACCATGTCCTTCCCAAACAACAAGAATTCAAACACATGAGCCTGGAGAGGAAAAGGAGGGGAATTGGATTTGGGACTAATGGTTGAAAATATTATAAATCACTATACGAATATATACAATATTGAAAAAATTAAGATAGAAAAAAGTACCATTTTTGAATTTGTATATATTAATGTTAAACATTGAAATTGTATTAGGTCATCAAGTCCGATAGTTATACTCTCTTTAAAATTTAGAACGATAAATTGGCTGTATATGTTATTTTAAAATTACTTAAGTAGGTTAGGAATAATGTGGATTATAGTCTACATTGTATGCATTCTACATAATTTTTACTCTTTTTAACATCTACCTTAAAAAGTTAAACATTTTAGGATGGGAATAGTACTTTATTTGCATAGGAATGAGTATTCATTTATTATCAGTGTTTTAAATACAGAATATTTGGTGCACAAAATTCTTGCAAATTTTTATATAGAAATGTTCGATAGATGTTCTGAATGGTTTTGATTTTGTAGCTTATCATTTACTTATGTGTTTTGCATATGAAAGACAGCAGGAAAGTTTAGACTGTGCACATAGAGAAAATACAGTTTTTTTGATAAAATGGACATTGCTAGACTTACTAGTAACTTTTTTATTTTATAGTGATTATTGAATATTTATATAAAAATTTCAATTTGAATCAGCATACATATACATTAATTTTACATGTTATATACTCTACTATTATAGGTAAAATTCTTCTGCTTGTTATTATTTCTATTCAAGTATACCATACTGTAATTCAAAAACTTGCAATTTTGAAATAATAGTTCAGTTGTTTGTTTAGTTCTTTTATTTAGTTATTTTTTATTTTACTTCTTGTCAGATTTTTGATTATTGGTCATCCCATTATACACATGCATAAGCTATAAACATAATTTTACATAAAGATATTTGATGTTCGCTGATATTTTACCTTTTATATTTATTCTCCATGATGTTCTATACTTCTTTTGACACATAAATTATACTTACACACTTGAACGCTAAGGCATGATACAGAGAATTTGTCACAAATGTAGTTGGAATAGATATTCAAAAGGATAGGTGCTGAAATTTCTTTCTATTAACATAATGTTTTAGAGTATAGTTTAAATTAATTTATTATTCAGGAAGCAGTGATAATCAATTCAATGGGAATTCTTTAGTAATTTGAGTGGAGATAAATGTATACTCATGAAATGTTGCTGCTTACTAGAAAAAACTTTAAAATAAATTGTCACTCCATTAATGTGCCTAATATTCTCCGTAGATCTTTAATCATGAAAAAACACTGAAAATTAATATCATAATGACACTTCAATTGTAATATAATTTTTTATGAACTTCTAGAATCAGAGAATATTACACTTTGGGAAGTGCCCCATGTACAACTGAGGGGGTATGATCTCACCAGAAGGGGAGGGCATATAGTTTGGCAGATGAAAAGAGATCATTTTGCAAATGGGTGACTAATCCCTCCCTCACCGAGGTTTCCTGCTTTTATTACATCTACCTTTGAATGTGCTATTATAACAAGACTCCAGTTTAACAGTTTTTTGTCTCTGACCAGGGGGTGACATACAGTGCCCATCAGGATGGAGTGATGGGCATTGCAGGAGCAGCAAAACTGCAAAAGAAAATCAACAAACCACAATCCAGAACTTCAGAGACTCTATATCATCCACATAGAACTAAGCCAGCCTAATCTCCCCCCATCCTGAAGCTCAGGGACATCTGTGGAAGAGAGGGCGGTAAGATTGTAAGAGCAAAAGGATGGGGGGAGCAATGATTTGAAGAGTCTCCACACTAGATAGGGCTAAAGCAATCATAATAGGACTTTGCATGCCCTGCGCCATGTCTGTCACACTATTGACCTCACAAAGTCTAACATGGGCTAAAGGCACCAAGATCCTTGGAGGCAAGGGATTGATGGCCACAGAAGTATTCCTATGCTTAAGGGGAACATGAGAAAGGGTTCAGGGAAATGCCACTGGGTCCTTTTATGTCATCAGAAAGGAGGACCAAGAGGAGAGTTAGGTATACACAATAAAGGACTCTCTGGGAATTGGGGGGGGGGAGGCACTGGGAGATGGGGAGGGAGGGAGGGGGAACAGGGGGTTCGGGGGGAGGAGGAGGGGGGAGGGAACTGGTCTACCTATTAAGTTTGTATGAGTGGAAATAATAATAAAAAATGTTTAAAAAAAGAAATGAAACTACCTACTTGATTGTAGTGTGGATCTCCTGTATAACAGTTTCATAAGTGGCCATCAAGTCTACTCTTCAAATCATTAATAGAAGGGAGTTTGGATTCTTTCACTGAGCATCTTTTGGTAATATTTGACAGATACAAATAATGTATGCTTTTTTTGTTTTTCTAAAATCAGTTTTCTTAGACTATTTTTCATGTTTTAACCATTTATTTTTTAATTAATGTTTTCTTTTTCTTTTTCTACTTTTACAAGTATTTCAGGTATTTCCATTCTTACCCTTCCTCTCCATTCCCTCCCTTCCCTTCACTATTCTCTCCCATTCCCTCCCACTCTTCCTCCTGTGTGTTTCTATGGACCCCAGGGTTCACTCTGACCTGTCTACTCCTGTGAATACTCAGGCCTCCATGGTATATCAAGTTACCTCTCTTCAGCTCACCCCACTGATGTGTGCATTTCCCTCCACTCATTCAGCTTTACACACAAAGCTTTCCACTGTAAGTGCCCATTCTATGGATGTAATGACAGTGATCTATGGAGCACTTTGATGTTCTGTCTTCCTATCTATTAGTTTATTGACTGATTTACCTATTGATTTTTTCCTTCCCTTTTTAAAAATAGGTTCTTCTTCTAGTTTATAGCAACATGAATGTGTACCCTTCTGACAAGTGTGTATTGAATCCAGTCAGAAAGCTGTTGGTTGTCTCCTTCGTACTCATGCTACTATTACACTGGTTATCACTTGTTGCCATGGTGATTTATATTGAAACTTACATGTCTCATGCCACTGATGGGGCTTGTGTTCATTTCTCTCCCCCAGTAGCATCTACAATATTCCTTTGTACTGTGTAAACTATCCAGCAAGGAAAAAGTGAACCATCTGTGTTGCATCCTTAGTAATAGGGTTTTATTGAAAATTTTTGGAGAGTGATCAAGAGCAATGACAAAAGCCTATAATGTTTGGAATCCTTTAAGGCCTCTCTGACAAACATTTTATCAGGAAGTGCCACGTTCCTATTATTTCTAGTATAATTTTGTCCCTGGGTTCTAAGTGGATCAGGTCAAAGCTTTTTTCCCTCTGTTATCTTCACTCTAGGCTCCTCTGCATAGGGATTGCCCATTTTTGTTCCTTTCTTTAAAAGACATTTTTTTACATATAATTAGCATAGGATGTTCCTTTGGGGCTACTTCCCATAATCTTTGGGTTTTAATTCCCTCTGTTTCTCCTGTCTCCCATATTCCTCCTGTCTCCCATCCTCTCATTTCTACTATGTATTTTTCCCATTTATTTCCTTCCTCCCCCTTATCCTGATATGCTAAATCTCCCCTTTAAAAGTTTTCACCCTAAACATCCCTTTCCACCTTCCTACTTATAGGAATCTTTCAAGTTTTCTGTTTCTTACAATGCTTCCAATACAAATACATTGACAAAGATATCAGTGTAATCATCCACATGTAAGGGAGAACATGTGGTGCTTAACTTTCTGTGTCACAGATACCTCACTCAATATTAAAGTTGTCAGTTCCATCCATTTACCATAAAATTCCATAATCTCATCCATTCTATTGGCTTAGTAATATTCCATTGCACAAATGTATCACATTTTCATTATCCATTCCTCTGCTGATGATCATGTTGGTTGATTACATTTTTTCACTATTGTGAATAGTGCTTCAATGGACATAGATGAACAAGTGTCTTTATAATAAGATGTAGAGTCTTTTGAGAATATTCCAGGGAGTGGCATAGCTGGGTGATATGGACTGTTCACAACAGAGACAGTTCTAGTTTACACTCTGTTTTTTTACACTTTTGATTATAGGCTTCATTCTTTTTCAGAGCCACACAAAACAAGACAGTTACTTCTATTCATGACAGATTCTAAAGTCACTAATGAACATTATTCTTTACTTCTTATTCTGAACCTAACTATGTATATTCTTAAATAGCTACATTTCATCCTGCTGTTTGTCAGCAATATGATTTTCATTCTCCTGTTGTTTTGTCTGTTTTCATTGGGTAAACTATAGTTTTATTATTTTACTTTTAAAATATTTCACTTATCATTAACATAATATTCTACATGTGACTTAGGACTATTTGTCACATTTTACCTCGATTCACAAAACCCCAAATGACACTAATTTCTCTTGTTAAGCTAATTAATAGTTTTACATATTCTCACGTTTTATCCATAAATATTATTGCTTTTATATTATTGCTTATTTATATGTTTCATTGTATACGCTATATGACACATATATGCATATGGTATATGTATATGGCATATGGCTAACTGGCTTTTTGAAATTAAATACAAGTCTTCACATTCATCCACATCAAATTTTATTGTGTTAAGTTTAATTGATCTTTTAACTTTTTATTTTTAATACAAAAATATAGTGAATTTATGATAATTTAGAGCCTTAGTCTTCAATCCCATCTTATCTCCTTTCCTGTTACAACTTTTCTTCTTGCCAGTCTCCCTCACTTTACCTTCTTTTTTTTTTTTCATGAGCAATCCACTGGTATTCATTTGGGATACTTTGGACAGGATGTGCATGAAAAACTTGCAGGAAGGCGAATCAGTGGGTAGACCACCGAGAAAAACATCTTTCCTCCTTCTCCATGAGGGCTGAACTTCATCAGTCACTCAGGGAAATGTTGGGCCATTACCTTTTCCTAATGACATGTTGATAGGACAAATCCTGTGCATGTCTTATTGAAATATGTATATATGGTTTCTGTGTGTTCATAGATGCTTCAGTCTTTTCCAGAAGATAATGATGAGTCACGCTCCTTCTGCCTTTCATTTTTACTGATCCTTCTTCTGCAATACTCCCTGAATGTTTGGATCAGCTAGTTGTTTGGATGCCCTTTTTAGTGCTGAGTGATCTTCTATGCTTCATTTACCACACATTTACAGCTATAATTTTCTTTAATACAATGCCTTCCATTGCAGATTGAAGCTTCTTAGTTGAGTGCTGACTGTTCCTCCAATCTAAAGGTATAATGGCAAATACTTTAGAAACAGTTTTATTCGTTGTTTTTATAGCTTAACCTCAATAGTTTGCACTCTCAGGGTCTTTTTCCCCCACTTTCAGGTTCTTGTTCTGGTTATATTAATAGAAATCCTTGCTGAAGTGTCAGTTTTAAAGCTGTTTGCTGCTCCCCTTGACTTTCATGCCACTATTACATTGATATAATTTAATTCATTCTTGTGATCTTTTGATAACCTAGGTTTGTTATCTTGTGTATTGAGTATAAGGAATACAGGGATCTGGCATCCAAATAATCTACTTATTTCTAGGGATTTTATCTTTTTCATATTGTTATAGAACTTCCCTGGTTTTCTTGTTTATGTAGGCTTATTTCTTAGTAGAGCAATGAAAAGGGAAATGTACTATATTATACAAGCAAACATGCTTGTTCCTGAAATTCATAATACACTTTTTGAGAATAGAAGCATCTTTACCTCTATTATCAAAATTTATGCTCTTTTTCAAAAATTTTAAGTACTATCACTTCCAATGCTTATGTTCTATTTAATACATGGATTTTCCCTCTTCGTGATTCCTTTTCGTGAGTTCACACATATCTGTTGTGGTCAAATTAAATTTTCTAACTTAAAGAATTCTTTCTCTGAAACCATAAATTTCAGTTTTATTTTAGTCACTAGATTAATATCCTTAGTACATTTATATACTTTGAAAGAGATTAGCTATAGTTCCTTGGATATGTGTTATTGTTTTCATTATTTGATTGTAATTTCCTAAAGCTGAAAACTTAAGAAATCCTATAGAATATTTTTAGAACACTGAAGTTGATAGCTAGTCATTTTAAGTTAAATTGGAATTATATAAATATCAATAGTTTAAATTTAATTTAATTGATTTAAATGATATTAAGAATTAAGGTACTTTATTTTTGTGTGTGACCTTGAGTCTTCATGCTGTTTGCCTTTTATGTACCTCATTAGCACCATCAAAATAAATATGTATTTTCATTCTTTTCAGTCCATCAAGCAATTTTTTCAGTCACTAGACACCTTAGATGTGTAGATAGAGTTTAATTTGCAAGATCACAGGACTAAAATGTTTTATTTATTTATTTGTTTATTTATTTATTTATATATTTATTTATTTATTTATTTTTGCAGTGAATCAGCCTCATCCAAAGCGCTGTATTCCTGGATATCTTTTTCCTATGCCAACCGCTGTTGGGCCTTTTCCTCACCCATCCTTTGATGCAACTACAGGTGGGTTTGAAAGAAAGACTTGTTTGGATATGTGTGCTAAATAAGGCTCATTTAGTATTAAGCCAATACTATATGCCAAATTTAGTTAGTAAGTTAGTTTCTCTTTTCAAATATTCCAGACCGAAAATAATCTTCTGGGCACTTATGTCTACAGGTGACATTGCTTGTGAGTAAAAGCAAAAAGAAATGGGAACACAAATATAAGATCTTCCAGATATTAATGTGAAACTGAGTGAAAATGATCAAGTACTTTAATAAATTGAATCTATACATTAAATATTCCTATTTAAACTCATTATATAAAATAAATCTGTCAAGTTTCATCATACATTTCCCACCTCCTAAGCTTTTGATTTCCCTACTCACTTAAGACATTGCCCCCATTATTCTTCTTTTCAATTTCATAAAACCATTATCCTTCTGCCAATCCTCTTATAAGACCCTCCCCATTGACACACTTTATGATATATTTATAGTTTTTCACATATTATAGTTTTTTCTAGTTAGGTATACAAATATGAGGGTTCGGGGATAGCATCCACATCTGAACACTGAACATGGTTCCAGAGGGGAGATACAGTTCATTATGGCATAAAGGCATAGATGGCTAGCAGAAGCTAGAGACAGGCTAAATAATGACTTTTATAGAGGCAGAGAGCTGTGAAACTCCCAACTCCAAGAGCTGACCTCTCTGGGAAGTATGGTGGAGCTAATCCACCTTAAGATCCACCCACTCTGACTGCCTTCCTCCAGTAATGCTGCACCTCCTAAAGGTTCTATGACCTTCCTAAACATATGAATTGGTGGGGGACACATTTCAAACCATAACACAGACACTGGAAGAGACTACAAAATTTTGGATAGGAATAAAGGTGATAGAAGGAATGTTCAAAGGTTGGGTCAGAGCTGTTAATTTTGACCTTTCATTTTGGTGACTTGAACTATTTAATGAGTCTTATCATATTGTTGTTCCTACAGTATTGAAAATAAGGGAACATGCTATAGACAGAAAAACCAAATCTTGTGTACTTAACATTCTATGATTGAAGTTTCTTGAACACATATTCCTCAATTTAACATGCCTACCATGTGACAGAAATAAATAAAAATATGGCTACACTCTAACATTAAATGTTTCTTTTAAAAAGGCAATTGAAAAAAGGCTATGGTGATATATCAGTTGGGCTTCTAAAACAGGCTATAGTGGGAAGAAAAGTTATACAGCATGAAAAGTCATCTGATTTATGTTTTGGAAGACATTTTGAAGTATGTTAGGTGAAAATTAGAGAAGAATGTTTTGGATATTTATCCAAACATTTAGGAACCTGGAAATTTAAACAATCTTATTTCTTGTCATTAATGACAGATTGCTTTCAGGGTGTAGTTCTAAATTTATGTAATATTCTTTGATGTAGTATTTTTCTTCTCCTCTCCAGTGTACAGAGGTTTCTGGACAATTTTTATTACCTTAGGCGTTGGTTCTGGTCTGTCAGGGGGATTTCTACTGATGTATGGAGTGCCATTTGCCAGTGCCGAATGTTATAAAGTTGGAGGTGGCTTCCTGATGATATCAGGTAAGTTGTTGCATCATTTTATGGAGACAAACTACAACAGCTAAATAGTGTGTATATGTGTGTGTGTGTGTGTGTGTGTGTGTGTGTGTGTGTGTGTGTGAGTGTGTGTGTATCTTTTTGTACCTTTTAATTGAAAAGAAACTGAACTTACGAAAATAATCACAAGTAAATAAGGGATAGGAAATTGAGAACCTTTCCCATTATAAACGTTGCATGAATGCTTTTCTGATTCTGTATATGGAAAATTTGCCTTTATATTAAGATACTACTTAACAGGTTATGTACACTTAAAATATTGATTTTAGATTTTTCTCTCTAAATTTATGACAGGTGTAAGTATTTATATATCTCCCCTTTGTTTTTATTTTTTTGCATTTTTATTAAGATTTGTTTTTATATACACACAAAATGATTTTCTATCCATATGACATTTTCTTTTCAGTTCACCCCTTCCTTTTTCACTCTCTCTTCCCTTCACATATCTATCTCTGTACCTCTTGACTTCATGTCTCTCTGTATGTGTAGATCACAGGGATCCCTTCAGGATATCAGTACACCAGACTTCTGTGATAGTTTAAGTATTCTTTCATTGAGCAAACCCACAGGTGGAGAAGTTGCTTTTCACTTTTCCATCCAGTAGCTGTTCCTAGAATTCTTCCTGAGTGTAATTGTTTCTCACAAGATATCCTTGCTGTTATCCCATTAAGTATAGTTGTTTGTCTTGAGATATCCTTGCTATTTCATTAGGAGAATTTTGATGTCAACTCCTGTGTAGATCAGATGTTAGTACACTTCATTGCTGTGTGTTCCTGGATGCAGCAGACCTGTCATAACTGAAGTGTCCTAGCTGGCAGAGCACATCCCTACCTTTAGGCTCTTAGGTCTTATAAACTCTTATGCAAGATTTCCTAAACCTAAGGATGGTTAGAGATTTGGATTCCTTGATTAGGGCTGAGCATTCTAGGATTGCCTATAATCTGTACTTTGGTAGGTTGTTGTTTTCTGCCTCATTAATCTTTCATTTCAATAGGATACATCTTGGTTAAGTGCTGCGATCTCTTCTTACCTAAGAATATAGTAAAAAGTATTCAGATTATAGTTTACTGTCAAGTATTTGTATTAATACTAAGATATACGTTCCTGTTGGGTGTTTTTTTTCTCCCCTTCCACTGTTCACATTGCCTTTGCTCTTTTATTATCCACTCTTTTGGGTTGTCTTTCACCCCCTGACTTAGGTTCTTTGAAAGGTTATAGGCTTTATAAAAGCTTCTGATTGATTATATCACTCAGAAGATTTAATGGCATGATCCACTTATAGGGGAAAACATGCGGTGTCTGTATTAATGTAATTTGGGATACTTTGCTCAGCACAATTTCTACCCACTTCATATACATTTACTAGCAAATTTCATTAATTCCTTTCTATCGACAGCAGAATAGTATTCAATTGTATGTATGTACTACATTTTCCTTATCCATCTGTCTGCTGTTGGTGATCTAGGCTGCTTCCATTTTTTTTGCTGTTGTGAATAAAGCTGAAATGAACATGGGTATGCATAATGTCTCTATGGAAAGATGTAGTGGTAGATCTGTGTTATATGGTATTTCAATTTTTAATTTTTTTAAATTTTTTCCACTTATACAAATTCGATAGGTACCCCATTCCCTTCCCTCCCTCCACTCTTCCCTGGATCCTCTTGCTCCCTCCCCCCTTTTTCCCTCCCTTTCCTATCCTCCCTCCTTCCTCCCAGTGCCTCCTTCTCCCCCCCCCATTCCTGGAGCATACTTTACTGTGCATGTCAAACTTTCCTCTGGGTCCTCCTCTTCTGATGAGGTGTAAGCACTCAGTATCATTGCCTAGAGCTCTTTTTTTTTTTGTTACTCCTTTAGTATAGGAACACTATTGTGACTGTTAATCCCTTGCCTCTAAGGATCCCAGTGCTTGTGATACATGCTAGCCATTGGGGGGGATCAGTGATACGTTGGTAACTGCGCAGGTCATGCAAAGTCCTGTTATGATTACTTTGGCCTTATCTTGTGTGTAGTATCTTACATATCATTACTCCTCCCCATCTTTAGGCTCCTACAATCTTACTGCCCCCCTCTTCTACAAATTTCCCTGATCTTTAGGATGGGGAGAGATTAGGCTGGCCTGGTTCCTGGTGAATAATTAGGGTCTCTGATGCTCTGAATTATGTTTTATTTTTCTTCTTCCAGTTTTGCTATTCCTGCACTGCCCTTGGCTCCATCCTGATGGCTATTGGATGTCACCTCTTAGCCAGAGATGAAAGGATGTTAGCATAGAGTCTTATTATAAGAGTAGATTCAAAGGTAGATGGAATAAGAGTAGGAGACCACGGTGAGGGAGGGTCAGTCTCCCATTTGCAGGATGGTTACCTTCTATCTGCTAGACTCTTTACACTCCCTGTCTGGTAAGCCCAAACCCCATCAGTTGCAAATGACAAGGAAGGAATTTTTTTTTCTTTTTAAACATTTTTTATTATTATTTCCGCTCATACAAACTTAATAGGTAGACCAGTTCCCTCCCCCCTCCTCCCCCCCCCAACCCCCTGCTCCCCCTCCGTCCCTCCCCATCTCCCAGTGCCTCCCCCCCAATTCCCAGAGAGTCCTTTATTGTGTATGCCTAGCTCTCCTCTTGGTCCTCCTTTCCGATAACATAAAAGGACCCAGTGGCATTTCCATGAACCCTTTCTCGTGTTCCCCTTAAGCATAGGAACACTTCTGTGGCCATCAATCCCTTTCCTCCAAGGATCTTGGTGCCTTTAGCCGATGTGAGACTTTGTGAGGTCAATAGTGTGACGGACATGGCGCAGGGCATGCAAAGTCCTATTATGATTGCTTCAGCCCTATCTAGTGTGGAGACTCTTCAAATCATTGCTCCCCCCATCCTTTTGCTCTTACAATCTTACCGCCCCCTCTTTCGCAGATGTCCCTGAGCTTCAGGATGGGGGGAGATTAGGCTGGCTTAGTTCTATGTGGATGATATAGAGTCTCTGAAGTTCTGGATTGTGGTTTGCTGATTTTCTTTTTATTTATTTATTTATTATTATTATTATTATTTATTCAACTGTGTACATGTGTGTGTGTATGTGCTCGCGCGCGCGCGCGCGCGCGTGTGTGTGTGTGTGTGTGTGTGTGTGTCTGTGTCTGTGTAGAACCACAGACGAATTCGCGAACCACCATGGACGCCTCCACCTCCTTCTGCCCCGGGATTCACAGGCTCCGCCCTACCAGGACCAGAAGCGCAGGCCACCCCCGCTTCCGCCTGGCGTCTATACGTGGGATCTGGGATCCGAACTCAGGACCTTCCACCTGCAAGGCGGAGGCTTAACCCCTGAGCCACCTCTCCAGCCCCTGCTGATTTTCTTTTGCAGTTTTGCTGCTCCTGCAATGCCCTTCACTCCATCCTGATGGGCACTGTGTGTCACCCCCTGGTCAGAGACAAAAAACTGTTAAACTGGAGTCTTGTTATAATAGCACATTCAGGGGAAATGTAATAAAAGCAGGAAACCTCGGTGAGGGAGGGATCAGTCACCCATTTGCAAAATGATCTCTTTTCATCTGCCAGACTATATGCCCTCCCCTTCTGGTGAGATCATACCCCCTCAGTTGTACATGATCAGGAACGAACGTCTGTGAACTTAACCAGGTGTCACATTACTTACTTGCATTCCTTGGAGGTTGATTTTCTCTGCTGTAACATGGTCCCCTCTCTCCTTGTGTCTGGTGTGGCCCTCCTACCCCATCCCTCCTGTTCACAATCCTTGCAATTACTGTATTACATAGGTTTACCCTTGAGTGTCTCAATGTGGGCTGGGTGAGTTTGGTACTAGGAGCCACCTATTAGGGAGTACATATGGCGCTTAACTTTCTGGGACTGGGATACTTCACTTAATATAATTGTTTCTAATGTCATCCATTTCCCAGCAAATTCCAGTAATTCATCATTTTTGATGGCTGAGTAGTACTCCATTGTATAGATGTACCACAGTTTCCTTATCCACTCGTCAACTGTTGGACATTTAGGTTGATTACGTGACTTTGCTATTGTAAACAGTGCTGCTATGAACATGGTCGTGCTTGTCCCATCGAGGCGAACCTCTGCTGTATGGGGGGTTATTCCCAAAAGTGGAATAGCAGGGTCATATGGCATTTCAATCTTTAATTTCTTTAAGAATCTCCAGACGGCTCGCCAGAGTGGCTGTATGAGCCTGCATTCCCACCAGCAATGTAGCAGAGTTCCCCTCTCTGCACATCCTCTCCAGCACTTGTTGTTGTTTGTATTGTGGATTTTTGCCATCCTGACCGGGGTGAGATGATATCTCAGGGAGGTTTTGATTTGCATTTCCCTGATGGCTAAAGAAGTGGAGCATGTTTTAAGATATTTGTTAGACATTTTAATTTCATCTCTGGTAAAATTTCTTTTAAGTTCCAGGGTCCATTTTTTAATTGGGCCATTTGTTTCCTTGGTGTTTAATTTTCTAAGTTCTTTGTGCACTCTGGACAGTAGAGTTCTATCAGATATGTGGTTAGTGAAGATTTTCTCCATTCTGTGGGTTGCCTTTGAGCTCATGTGACAATCTCTTTATCTGAACAGAAGCTCTTTAATTTCACAAGATCCCAACTATTGAGAGTTGGTAGCAGTGACTGTGCCATTGGATGTCTGTTTAGGAAATGTTGGAATAGCCCAATCAACTCGAGAGAATTCCCTATCCTATCACCTCTGGTTTTTACGATCTCTGGCCTTATATCAAGGTCCTTGATCCAAGTGGAATTAAGTCTTGTACATGGTGACAAGTACGGGTCCAGCTTTAATCTTCTGCATGTGGAGATCCAGTTTTGCCAGCACCATTTGTTGAAGATGCTGTTCTTTTTCCATTGGATTCTTTGGGCCCCTTTGTCGAAGATCAAATGGCTGTATTTTTGTGGGCTTATATCTGGGTCCTCAACCCTAATCCATTGATCTGTGTGTCTATTTTGGAGCCAGTACCAGGCTGTTTTTATAACTATGGATTTGTAGTATAGACTAAGGTTCGGTATGGTAATACCTCCAGCAGTGTTTTTCTTACTCAGGATTGTCTTTGCTATCCTAGGTCTTTTGTGCCTCCATATGAATTTTGAGATTAATTGGTCAACTTCTTTAAAGAATTGCTTTGGGATTTTAATTGGTATAGCATTGAATTTGTATATTGCCTTTGGTATGATGGTCATTTTTACGATGTTGATTCTGCCAATCCAGGAGCATGGGAGGTCTTTCCACCTTCTGATGTCTTCAGCAATTTCTTTCTTTAGCGTTTTAAAGTTTTCATTGTAAAGGTCTTTAAGGAAGGAAATTTTTAAGGAACCTTCATGTGGATCTCTGAAGGAGTTATGTATATTTGCATTCCCACTAGCCATGTATGCCAGTTGCTTTTTGCTCAGCCAAATGGCTAGGGAAGTGGAACATTATTTAAGATATTTGTCAGACCTTTGAATTTTTTCCTGAGAAAAGTTTCTTTTTGTTGTTGTGGGTTTAAGGCTCACTTTTAATTGGGTTGTTTTGCTCCTTGGTATTTAATTTTTTTGAGTCTTTCTTTACTCTGGATATTAGTCCTCTGTCAAATATGTGGTTAACAAAGATTTTTCTCCCATTACATGGGTAGCCATTTTGCTTTATTAACAATATCATTTTGCCTTTTAATTTCATGATATCCCACTTTGTATAATGGACTCATGGGCTCTTTCATTCACCTGTGTAGCCATAGGGCCTAAGGTTCCATCTGCATGTAATTATTTCTGTTGCTATCATAGCCATACTGCAGGTGAGGATAATACTCATAGTAAATTTATGGATGAACTAGCTCTATCTTTAGTGGTATAACCTGGCCAGTCGTTGACTGCCCCTGTTCCACAAGATTCCCTGAGCTTTATAATGCTGAGAGGTTTGGTTGGCCTGAAACCAGCTAAACATTTCAGGGTTTCCAGTATTCTGCACTGTGGTTGGTTGTTGTCTTTTTCTCTGCTGTTCCATTCCAATAGGCTATGTCTTATGTGAGTGTTGACATCTTTTACTGAGTTTTTTTTTCAGTATGTTTTTTAATACATTTATTATTATTTCTGCTCATACAAACTTAATAGGTAGACCAGTTCCCACCCTTCCTCCTCCTCCCCCTAAACCCCCTGCTCCCCCCCTTCCTCCCCATCCCCCAGTGCCTCCCCCCCAATTCCCAGAGAGTCCTTTATTGTGTATGCCTAACTCTCCTCTTGGTACTCCTCTCCGATGACGTACAAGGACCCAGTGGCATTTCCCTGAACCCTTTCTTGTGTTCCCCTTAAGCATAGGAACACTACTGTGGCTGTCAATCCCTTGCCTCCAAGGCTAGACTTTGTGAGGTCAATAGTCTGTTGGACATTGCACAGGGCATGCAAAGTCCTATTGTGATCACTTCGGCCTTAACTAGTGTGGAGAATCTTGCAAATCATTGCTCCTCCCATCCTTTTGCTCTTACAATCTTACCGCCCCCTCTTCCACAAATGTCCCAGAGCTTCAGGATGGGGGGAGATTTACTGAGTTTTTTTGTGGATGCTGTAAAATATTCTGTTTGATTACATTAAACTGAATGTTCAGTGGTAGGATCTGCATGTTAGGGAGAACAGTCAGCATCTGTCTTTTTGGGTCTCAGATATTTCACTCACTGATTTCTTCCAGTTCCATGTATTTGCTAGCAAATTTCATTAGTTCATCTTTTTTTTTATTTTTCTACTTTTACAAGCATATTGAGTATTCATTCCAGTTTTCCTTCCCCTCCGCCTTCCATCCGTCCTCTTTATTCCTCTCACTATTCCTTCTCACCCTTCTGCCTGTTGCTTTTATGGACCCCAGTTTCATCCTGGTTCTTGTCTACTCCTGTGGGTGCTCAGGCCTCCATGGTATATCAAGTTGCTTCTCTTTAGGCCACCACACTAGTATGTGTGTTTCCCTTCACTCATCCAGCTTTAGACCCACAGGTTTTCAGTGTTAAGTGCCCATTCCATGGGTATAATAATAGCTATCTACAGAGCAGTTTGATATACTATCTTCCTACCTATAGGTTTATTGGCTGTTTTCCCTGTTGATCTTTTTCCTTCCTTTTTTATGTTCTTGTTCTAGTTTCTAATAACAGGGATGTGTACCATTCTGACAAGCAGGTCTTGAATCCAACCAGAAAGCTGTTGTCTCCTTGAAACTCATGTCACTATCACACTCTTGTTACCTGTTGCCATGGTGATGTATATTGAAACTTACAGATCTCATGAAGTTGATGGGGCTTGTAAGAATTTTTCTACCTCAGTAGCTTCTACAGTATTCCTTGGTATTGGGGAAGCTATCCAGCAAGAAGCAAGTCCACCACTCAGTTCCACTTGATATATTTTGTCATGTTCTGTGGACTTATAGAAAAACCCTAAGATTGACCAGGAAGGAAAGTCTGTTAGCTTAACCAGATATCTCAATACTTACTTTCAGTACCTGATGGTGGCCTATTTTCTCTGTTGTAACATGATCCCCTTTGTCCTTGTTTCTGTTGGGGCCCTCTTTCCCCTTCCTTCCTGTTTGTAATCTTTGCAATTACTGTAGGTATTACAGAGATTTATCTTTGAGTGTGTCACTAAGAGGGTTTGGTCCGAGGATCCACCTATTAGGGAGTACACACCGTGTTTAATTGTCTGTGTCTGGGATCCTTCACTCAATATAAGTTTTTTCTGTGGTTCCTATATTAAAGGGAAACACAAGAAAGAGCTCTAGGCAATGCTACTGAGTCCTTACACTTCATCAGAAAGGAGGACCCAGAGGAAAGTTTGACATGCACACTAAAGGATGCTCCAGGCATGGGGGGGAGGGGGCACTGGGAGAAAGGGAGGAAGGGGGGAAAGGAAGGGGAAAAGGGGAGAGAAAGTAAGGGGATCCAGGGAGAGGTGGAGGGAGAGAGGGGAATGGGGTACCTATCAAGTTTGTATGAGTGGAAAAATTTTTAAAAATTACTAAAAAAAAAAGAAAAAGAAAAACCCCAAGATTGTGGGAAATAAGCCCCCCAAATCCTATGCTAGTAGTATGTAAAAAAAATGTCTTTTAAAGAAAAGAACAAGAATGGGTAGTCCCTACGAAGAGGAGCATATAGAGTGAGGAAAACAAAGGGATAAAAACCTTGAGTTGATCCACTTAGAATGCAGGGACAAAATTATACTAGAAATAAAAGGAATGTGGTACTTCCTGAAAAAATATTGGTTAGAGAGGTCTTAAAGATTTCCAAACAACACAAAACATTAGTTCATCTTACTGACAGTTGAGTAGTATTCCATTGTATCTGTTTACCATAAACATAATTTTACATAAAGATCTATTCATATTAGACCAATTTGTTGCTTCCAAACAACACAAAACATTAGTTCATCTTACTGACAATTGAATAGTATTCCATTGTATTTGTTTACCATGAATATAATTTTACATAAAGATCTACTCATGTTAGACCAATTTGTTCTAAAACTAAAACTTGCTGCTATGTTTTAGCCAGACATGTACCATAACATGTTAGATAGCATGTAAATTTGTTATAATTTATTTCTCCTTAGTTTTTTGTCAAACTCTAGAAATTAATGATAGATAGTATAAATTTGATTTGTAAAATATAAAAAATTATCAAATATATGTAAAATATAAAAAATTGTCAAGGATATGAAAAATCTCCATAAATTCACAATGGAGAGCTATCAAAATTTTATATCCTAAGATATGTCTGCCATGTGTACACTCATTAAAGATCATAAAATGTGTGCATTAATGACGTTTTGTGTCTTTGAAAAATTAAATCTTACAAATACTATTATAAATTTAGTTAAATGTTATAGTACTTTACCACATATTTCTGTCATATTTTTTCACATTATTACTTTATTGTTGGAAATTCCATTTGCTTTTATTTCTCACTGTCATAAATATAACAACAAATTTCCTTGTGTATCATTACATATATTACATGCCTTGTATACATATACATTGTAAGCATCACATATCTCTTTATGTATATATAATATATAATATTAAAGAAACTATCAGTAAATACTACTCAATAAACTGGATAAGTTTCCTATTGAGTAAGATTAGTTATTTAGACAAAAAGTTTAAAGAATTAAGTTTTAAGTAATGCAGAAAAGTATAAAGAGAAAATTAACAGGTTGATGGAAATAAAAGAAATGACTGAAGTGACTGCTTTGAATGTAGTAGCCATGGATGATATTTATGAGGAAATATTATTTATAATTCAACTGGAGTGTTGGGAGGCCAGCATAAGAACAAAATGGTGTGTGTATACTAATAAATATAATAAATAAATAATAAAGGAAATCATTGATGAAAAGTGTTTGAAATAGAAAGGAAAATTATTAAGATTTTAAGGTGATAACTTGCAAATTTTAGAAACTCAGAAGATACACTGTAGGGCACTGCTTCGGTATATGTATGGAGAGTGTAGCATGAGATACAGTTCAGCTTGTCTTGAAACCTTTGAGGTGATTTTTGGCATAAAGGGAGAAATTGCTACAAATAAATGAGATAAGCAATAAATCAGCCAATTCAGAGATAATCATGCCTTCAGTTTGATTAACATGCTGAAAATGTTTCTATATACCTGACAATGTTGCTAATAGTGAGATAGATAATCAGATAGGAGATAGATAGATAGATAGATAGATAGATAGATAGATAGATAAGTAGACAGGCAGGTCTCTATTTGTCCTGGTTCCCCTTCTCTTGCTTTGATAAAATACCCTGACCAAGCAACTTCAGTTTTACTTACAGTTTTCATAGGGACAATGTCCCTGGCCTGGAAAGTCCATTTTTGATCAAGGTGGACTCACCAGTGAGTATTCAACTGATGGCAGTGAGTCACCATTTTCCAGAATCTGCTGGTAGCTAATAGTTCAGAAAGGTGGAAAGGCCCCATATGTACCACCCCTATCCATAAGGACAGGTCCTTTTTTGTTCAGGTTCAATGTAGGCATATGAATTTCTGTTGTATTTTTGATTGGAATGTTTTGCTGTCTGCATTGACAGCAAAGCATTCTTCTCTCTATATTCCATCTTTTACATTCTTGATGTGCTATCTGTCATACTATTCCCTGAACCTTAGATGGGGCAGCACAAATGACTTGCTTAGAGCTAAGCACTCAACAGTAATTTATTCTCACCACCTCTAGTAGCCACAGGTCTCTTGATTCACCATTCTTTCATGTAAAGAGACTTTTCCAATTAAGCATAATTTGTCCAAGAATATAAATATAAATATTTAAAATGCAGTTCAAAGCTATGTCTGTTTTACTAAGCCACATTAATATGTTCCTACCTCCTCCTAAGAATTCTTCAGCCATGAGTTTTTGACTGGAAGAAATAGTACCAAAAATGAAGTCTCTCCTGTATAACAGGTCTCATGCCCACACAGATAATGATTGATTACCCTTATAACTTTGTTACTATTACTTATGTAGGCATATTTTTCCTGGTTTGTAATTAGAGTTTGAATCTTTTTCAAATAAATAAATTCATTTGTGTCTTTTCTTCACCTTCAAATCTGATATTGCTTTACTCTGCAACCGATGTGTGAGATGTTTTCAGCAGCAAGGTTGTATTGTGTATTTCTGGTGAAACACCAAAAGGAATAAAAAGGTGCATTGTTTCATAATTTGAAGAGAATGAATTCTGAGATTTTCCTGGTGAATTACTCAAAAGGAAGTATCCCACACATGACAATAGGACAATAGGATTTGTAATTAATACTTCATGCCTTCCATGATCTATCTATCTATCTATCTATCTATCTATCTATCTATCTATCTATCTATCTATCTATCTATCTGAATTTTCAATTAAGCATAATTTGTCTAAGGATATTAATATAAATATTTAAAATGCAGTTCAATGCTATGTCTATTTTACTAAACCACATTAATATGTTTCTACCTTCTTCTAAGAATTCTGCAGGCATAGGTTGGTTTTTTTATTACCTTTTTAGGATTTTTTTATTATTTCACACTTTCTTTTTTTTCTTTTTTTATTTCCACTCATACAAATTTAACAGGTACACTGGTCCTCTCCCTTTCTCCACCCCCCCACCCTCCTGTGCCCCCCTGCCCTCTTCTCCCCATCTCCCAGTGCCTCCCCCTCCCATTCCCAGAGCATCCTTTAATGTGCATGCCAAACTCTCCTCTGGGTCCTCCTCTCCGATGAGGTACAAAGACCCAGTGGCATTTTCCAGAACCCTTTCCTGTGTTCCTCTTCAGCTGAGGACCAACCACTACTGTGACTGTCAATCCCTTGCCTCAGCTTAGGAACATTACTGTGACTGTCAGTCCCTAGCCTCCCAGGATCCTAGTGCCTTTAGCAAATGCTAGACTTTATGGGGTCAATAATGTGTTGGACATTGTGCAGTGCATGCAAAGTCCACTTATGATTGCTTCAGCCTTAACTTGTGTGGAGTATCTTGCATATCATTACTCTTCCCATCCTTGTGCTCTTACAATCTTATTGCCCCCTCTTCCGCAAATTTCCCTGAGCTTCAGGATGGGGAGAGATTAGGCTGGCTAAGCTCCAGGTGGTTGATATAGAGTCTCTGATGTTCTGGATTATGGTTTGTTGATTTTTTTTCAATTTTGCTGCTCCTGCAATGCCCTTGGCTCCATCCTGATGGGTATTGGATGTCACCCCCTGGCCAGAGATAAAAACCTTTTAAATTAGAGTCTTGTTATAAGAGAATATTCAAAGGTAGATGTAATAAAAGTAGGAAACCGAGATGAGGGAGGGGTCAAACACCCATTTGCAAAATAGTTACTTTCTATCTGCCAGACTATATACCCTCCCCTTCTGGTAAGATCATACCCCATCAGTTGCAAATGATCAGGAAGGAAAGTCTGTGAACTTAACCAGATGTCTCCTTACTTACTTGCAGTTCTTGATGGTGGCCTATTTTCTCTGCTGTAACATGGTCCCCTAACTCCTAGTTTCTGGTGGGGCCCTCTTTCCCCATCCCTCCTGTTAATAATCCTTGCAATTACTATAGGTATTACAGAGATTTACGCTTGAGTGTCTCTAAGTGGGTTTGGTACTAGGAGCCACCTATTAGGGAGTACATATGCTGCTTAATTTTCTCTGTCTGAGATACTTCACTCAATATAAATGCTTCTAATTCCATCAATTTTCAGGAAAATTCCATTAATTCATCATTTTTGATGGCTGAGTAGTACTCCATTGTATAGATGTACCACTTTTTCCTTATCGACTTGTCAACTGTTGGGCATTTGGGTTGATTCCATGACTTTGCTATTGTAAACAGTGCTGCTATGAACATGGTCGTGCTCGTGCTATCGAGGTGAATTTTTGCTGTTTGGGGGGGTATTCCCAAAAGTGGAAGAGCTGTGTCACATAGCATTTCAATCTTTAATTTCTTTAAGAATCACCAGACAGCTCGCTAGAGTGTTGTATGAGCCTGCATTCCCACCAGCAATGTAGGAGAGTTCCCCTCTCTCCACATCCTCTCCAGCATTTGGTGTTGTTTGTATTGTGGATTTTTGCCATCTTGACCGGGGTGAGATGATATCTCAGGGAAGTTTTGATTTGCATTTCCCTGATGGCTAAGGATGTGGAGAATTTTTTAAGATATTTGTTAGATATTTTAATTTAGTCCTTGGTAAGGTTTCTTTTAAGTTCCAGGGCCCATTTTTTAATTGGGCCATTTGTTTCCTTGGTGTTTAGTTTTCTAAGTTTCTTGTGCACTCTGGATAATAGAGCTTTATCAGATATGTGGTTAGTGAAGATTTTCTCCCATTCTGTGGGTTTCCTTTGTGCATGAGTTACAATCTCTTTATCTGCAAAGAAGCTCTTTAATTTCACAAGATTCTATCTGGTGAGAGTTGGTTGTAGTGACTGTGCCATTGGATGTCTGTTTAGGAACTGTTGGCCTAGCCCAATCAGCTCAAGGGAGTTCCCTAACCTTTCAACTATGGTTTTTATAGTATCTGGCCTTATATCAAGGTCCTAGATCCACTTGGAATTAATTCTTGTACATGGTGACAAGTAAGGGTCCAGTTTTAATCTTCTGCATGTGGAGATCCAGTTTTGCCAGCACCATTTGTTGAAGATACTGTTCTTTTTCCATTGGATTTTTTGGGTCCCTTTGACAAAGATCAAATGGCAGTAGTTGTGTGGGCTTATATCTGGGTCTTCCACACTTATCCATTGATCTGTGTGTCTATTTTGGAGCCAGTCCAGGCTGTTTTTATAACTATGGATTTGTAGTATAGACTAAGGTTTGGTATGGTGATACCTCCAGCAGTTTTTTTGTTACTCAGGATTGTCTTTGCTATCCTGGGTCTTTTGTGTCTTCATATGAATTTTGAGACTGTTTGATCAACCTCTTTAAAGAATTGTTTTGGGATTTTAATTGGTATAGCATTGAATCTGTATATTGCCTTTGGTAGGATGGTCATTTTTACGATGTCGATTCTGCCAATCCAGGAACATGGGAGGGCTTTTCACCTTCTGGTGTCTTCTGCAATTTCTTTCTTTAAGGTTTTAAAGTTTTCATTATAAAGATCTCTTACTTCCATGGGTAGGTTTATACTAAGGTATTTCATTTTTTAGGGGATACAGTAAATGAGATTGTTTCTCGCAGGGCTTTTTCACTTCTTTCATTCTGTGCATATAGGAAGGCCACTGATTTTTGTACATTTATTTTGTATCTTGCCACCCTACTGAACTTCTCAATTAGTTCCAGGAGCTTCCTGGGGCAGTTTTTGGGATCACTCAGGTATAAGATCATGTCTTCTTCCTTGCTGATTTGAATCTCTTTTATGTCCCTTTCTTGTCTTATGGCTACAGCTAAGACTTCAAGTACAATATTGACTAGAAGTGGTGAGAGTGGACAGCCTTGTCTAGTTCCTGATCGAAGTGGGAATGCTTCAAGTTTTTCCCCATTGAATATAATCCTTGCTGTGGGCTTGTATACAGCTTTTATTATATTGATAAAGGTTCCTTCCATTCCAACTGTCTCTAGGGTTTTGATCATAAAAGGCTGTTGGATCTTGTCAAAAGCTTTTTCTGCATCTATTGAGAGTGTCATGTGGCCTGGACTTTGCACTGGTTTATATGGTGAATTACATTAGTTGATTTGTGTATGTTGAACCAACCTTGTGTGCCGGGTTAAAGCCTACTTGATCACAATGAATGATCTTTTTGATATGTGTTTGAATCTGATTTTCTAAGAGTTTGTTGAGAATTTTTGCATCTCTCATCAGAGAGATTGGCCTATAATTTTCTTTTTAAAGCATATCTTTATTAGATTTGGGGATTAAGATGATATTAGCTGCATAGAAATAATTTAGTAGTGTATCTTCCTTTGGTAGTTGATGGAACAGTTTAAGGATTATTGGTGTTATTAGCTCCTTAAATGTCTAGTAGAACTTTGTGCTTAATCCATCTGCTCCAGGATATTTTTTTGGTGGGAAGATTTGAGATTACATCATCGATTTTCTCACAGGTTATAGGACTATTTAAATAATTCACAACTTCCTGATTAAATTTAGGTAAGTTGTGTTTAGTTAGGAATTCATCCATCTCTTTTGTGTTGTTAAATTTCACAGAGTATAAGTTTTTGAAATATGATGTTATAATTCTCTGGATTTCTTGGGTATCAGTAGTGATAACTCCATTTTCATTTCTAGTTTTCTTAATTTGGGTTTTCTCTCTCTTCCTTTTGGTTAATTTAGCTAGAGTGTATCAATCTTATTGATTTTTTCAAAAAACCACCTTTTCAACTGGTTGATTTTCTGTATAGTTTCCCTAATCTCGATTTTGGATATTTCTCGCCTTATTTTGATAATCTCCTCTCTTCTACTGCTATTGGGATTGGATTGTTCTAGTTTCTCTAAAGCTTTAAGCTGCATTGTTAAGTTATTTATTTCTGATGTTTCCATTTTTTTGATGTAGGCATTAAAAGCTATGAACTTACCTCTTAGGAGAGTTTTCATTGTGTCACAGAGATTTTGGTAAGTTGTGTTTTCATTATCATTTGTTTTCAGGAAATCTTGAATTTCCTTTTTCATTTCTTCCTGAATCCAGTTCTCATTAAGTATCATAGTGTTAAGTTTCCAGGATTTGGTGTATTTTCTGTTGTTTATTGTTTTGTGGATGTCCAGCTTTAGCCTGTCTTGGTCTGATAGGCCACAGGCTACAATTTCAACATTTCTGTATATGTGGACATTAATTCTGTGGCCCAATCTGTGATCTATTTTGGAGACAGATCTGTGTGCTGCTGGAAAAATGTGTATTCTTTGGTGCGTGAATGAAAAGTTCAATAGAGATCTGTAAGGTCCATTTCTTTAAGGGTTTGATTGAGTTCCAAAGTGTCTGTGTTAAGCTTTTGACCTGTTGATCTATCCCATGTTGAGAAGGCAGTGTTGAAATCCCCAAGAATGATCATTTTGGGGTTGATTTGTCGCTTTATATGCTATAGGGTTTTCTTAATGAATGTGGACGGGCCCGTATTAGGTGCATATGTGTTCAGTATTGTAAAGTCTTCCTGGTGAACTATACCTGTGACTAAAATGTAGTATCCATCTGTGTCTCTTATGATTTTTTTTGGTTTGAAGTCCACTTTGTCTGATAGCATAATGGCTACCCCTGCTTCTTTCCTGATTCCATTAGCTTGCAGAATTTTGGACCAGCCTTTCATTTTTAGGATGTGCCTATTTTTTGTGGTGAGATGAGTTTCCTGAAGGTAGCAGATTGAAGGGTTGTCGTTTTTAATTCAAGTTTGTAATCTGTGTCTCTTGATCGGTGAGTTAATACCATTGACATTTAATGTTATAATGGAGAAATTATTTTTAATTCTGGACATTTTCTATGTTTATTGGCTTTTGTAAGCATATTGTTTGGCATTTAGGTTTTGGTGGTATACTTCCCTTCTGTCCTCCTGGATACGCTTGTTTTTATCTTCAAGTTTGAGTATCATTTCTAGCATTTTTTGAAGGCCTGGTTTGGTAGACATGTAAGCCTTTAAGTTGTCTTTGTGCTGGAAAACTTTCTTTCTCCCTCAATCATGATGGATAATTTTGCTGGGTATATCAGTTTGGGTTGGCATTTTTGCTCATTTAATACTTGAAGTATGTCTCTCCAAGCTCTTCTTGCTTTTACTGTTTCCATTGAGAAGTCATTTGTTATTTTAATAGGTTTGCCTTTAAAAGTGACTTCGTTTTTGTCTCTTGAAGGTCACAGCACCTTTTCTTTGTCTTGAATGTGGAGTTTTTTGACCATTATTTGCTGTGGTGATTTTCTATTTTGGTCATATCTGTTTGGAGTGCGGAATGCCTCTTGTATTAGGATGGGCCTCTCATTCTTTAGTTGAGGGAAGTTTTCATTTATGATGAATTGAAATATTTCCTCAGGTGTGGTATTTTGGGATTCTTGCTCTGTTATTCCATGAATGCACATTTTAGGCTTCTTCAGGGTGTCCCATATCTCTTGAATATTCCTCTCAAGTATTTTTTTTGGCTTTAACAAACTCTTCCATTGAACTGGTTAATTCTCCCACTTTGTTTTCAAGATCTGAAATTCTATTTTCCACTTCATTAGTTCTGCTGATAAGACTTTCTGTTGAGTTTTGGGTTAAAGATAACTTGTCTTTTAGTTCAATTTTAAACTATGCCTGAGACTGTTTTAACTCCTCTATGCCTATTTTTGTTTCTTGTACTGTTTTTCTCAACTCCTCCAATTGCCTGTTGTGTTCCTGTTCGAAGTGGTTGATGTGGTTGTTTAACTCCTCTCAGATTTCCTCTTTCATAATATTATTCATGGTAATGATCATACTTTGAAAGTCCTTATCTTGGGTCTGTCTTTCTTGGCTATTACGAGCAGATAAGGGAAATGTGGTACATTTGTGCAATGGAATACTATTCAGCCATCAAAAATGATGAATTAGTGGATTTGCTGGGAAATGGATTGAATTAGAAACAATTATATTGAGTTAAATATCCCAGACACGGAAAATTAAGTGCTGTATGTACTCCCTAATAGGAGGATCCTAGTACCAAACCTACTTAGAGACACTCAAGAGTAAATTACCTACAGTAATTATAAAGATTATCAACAGGAGGTATGGGGAAGGAGGGCCCCACCAGAAACAAGGAGTGAGGGGACCATGTTACAGCAGACAAAATAGGCCACCATTAAGGACTGCAAGTAAGTAATGAGACATTCGGTTAAGTTCACAGACTTTCCTTCCTCATCATTTGCAACTGATGGGATATGATTTCACCACAAGGGGAGGGCATATAGTCTGGCAGATAGAAAATAACCCTTTTGTAAATGGGTGATTGACCCCTCTCTCACCGCGGTCTCCTACTTTTATTCCATCTACTTTTGAATATGCTCTTATAACAAGACTCTAATTTAAAAGGTTTTTATCTCTGGCCAGGGGGTGACATTGAATACCCATCAGGATGGAGCCAAGGGCATTGCAGGAGCAGCAAAACCAAAAAAAAATATCAACTAACCATAATTGAGAACATCAGAGACTCTATAGCAACCACCTGAAACTTTGCCAGCCTAATCTCTCCCCATCCTGAAGCTCAGGGAAATTTGCAGAAGAGGGGGCAATAAGATTGTAAGAGCACAAGGATGGGAAGAGTAATGATATGCAAGATACTCCACACAAGTTAGGGCCGAAGCAATCATAATTGGACTTTGCATGCCCTGTGCTATGTCCAACACATTATTGACCCCACAAAGTCTAGCATTTGCTAAAGGCACTAGGATCCTGGGAGGCTAGGGGACTGACAGTCACAGTAGTGTTCCTAAGCTTAAGGGGAACAAAGGAAAGGTTTCTGGGAAATGCCCCTGGGTCCTTGCACCTCATTGGAGAGGAGGACCCAGAGGAGAGTTGGGCATGCAAATTAAAGGATGCTCCGGGGATTGGGGGGGAGGCAGTGGGTGATGGGGCAGGAGGAGCAGGGGGGTGGGGTGGAGGTGGAGGGAGGGAGGAGAGTGGTGTACCTGTCATGTTTGTGTGAGCAGAAATAATGATAAAAATGATCATAATTTGAAAGTCATTATCTTGGGTCTGGCTTTCTTGGCTATTTTATGTGAATTTGTTCTGGTTAGAATCTATCATTATCGGTTTAATTCTTTCGATGGGAGGTTGGTCTTCTTGGGTTTTGCTTCTCATGGATCTGCACTTTGACTTGGGCATTGTTGTTTTGTCTTTTAGGACCTTTCAGTTTCTGTGAGTATTTGACTGAACTGATTTAGTTGATATTACTATAGTTGGGCAGTTATTACTAGTGCTTGCCTTGGTGTTGGGTACATTTGTCTTTTGTTATTGTTATTTCCTAGATGAGGCTATTAGGCTGTTAGTACTTCGGTTAATTCAGGTTAAATAGACAGGGGATGAATATTAGTATGGTAGCACACTTTCACGATTTAGTATGTTGATGATATGTGAAGGTGAGTGGTGTAATCCTTGGAGTTGTATATGTTTTTTGGGTGGCTGTATGGAAAAGTTAATCTACAATGATTAATGCTAGAAAGGAACAGTAAGGTGAAAAAAAGGAGGTTTACTTATCTTTGGGCTGGATGTGAAGAATCTCTCCCATGTGATAGGATGGTTGTAGAGGTCTTCAGATGTATGGCCTTTGACCCTTAGAACTTTTTTTTGAGTTTCCTTTGGACTCTATTGAATTTTGAGTAGCAGTGTGTCTTCCGTGGACCATGTGCATGGGTCCCCAGTGGGCCGGAGAGGCAGAGGGGCAGATGTTGATGGCAGAATTCTTCACCTGGGACCTGGGACATGGCTTAGCAGCCCACTCAAGCTCCAGGGATGGAGGAATATGAGCAAGTCCTGTCTGGTGGGGCGGATAGGCGGGTGGGAGGAAGAAAGGTGCTGGGGTGCGGTGTGGCCCAGGCAAAACAGGAGGCAGCGTGGGCGTTGCTGAGGCTGGCTGGTGGGAGGTGCTGGGACACTGGGCTACCTGGGGGGCTGGGCCAACTTGCCTGGGATGGAGGACTGGGAGCGCGGTCGGGCAGACAGGCGGGCGGGAGGAAGAAAGGCGGGGCATCGGTTTTTAACTAGAGTATACAGTAACAAAAATGAATTCTCCTGTATGACAGGTTTCATGCCCAGATAATGGTTTACTACACTTATAACCTTATATATATGAATATGTGTGTGTGTGTTTGTGTGTGATAGACAGACACAGAGAGAGAAACAGTGAAACTGATTTCTCTTCAAACTAATGCATGTGCATTGAATTTTAATTAAATTTGAGTTCAATTATGATAAGTTGGGATCTCAAAAACTTTGATTTCCATATCACTCTTTCATGATTCCTTCAATTTGGTCAGTACTCTTCCTTTTCTTCTTCTCCCTGCTTAGCCCTCAAAATTCCCTGTTAATACTTCCAACTCCAGCATTCCACTTCTCCATTCTCATATTATCTTTTATTCTCCCACTTCCCTTAAGGGATCCTGCTCCCATAGTCTCTTTCTGGTTTCCTGATGTCTTCAGATAATGCAAATTAAATTATCAAATAAATCTAAATTATCAAAATAGAAATTAAATCCAGGTTCCACATACAAAGGAGAACATGTGGCATTTTTATTTCTGGGCTTGAGTTACCACATTTGGTATAACTTTTCCCAGTTCCTGCCAATTTAGTTTTTATATACAGTTGAATAAAATTCAGTATATGTCATATTTCCATTCAAAAATCAGTGGATATCTAGGAATATTCCATTCCATAGTGATTATGGATAGACCTGCAATGAATATGGTTGAACTAGTGTCCCTGTGAGATACAGAGTTCTTTGGTCATATGCCTGAGTTTGTATAGCTGTGTCACATGACAATTTAAAAATTTCCCAACTTTTTGAGGAAACTGCGTATTGATTTTCATAGTGGACACACCAGTTTATATTCCCAGCCACAGCAAATACTCACAAGCATTTTTGTTCACATAATTTATTGATGATAACATTTAATGTTGTAGTGAGACCAGAAGGTAGTTTTAATTTACATTTCACTGATTACTCATAAATTGTCAATACTTTAAAAAGTGCTTTTTAGATTTAGACTTTTCAATTCTTCTTTTTGAGAACTCTATTCAGATGTATAGATTGCTTTTTAACTGGGTTTGGTCCCTTAGAAATTTTCTTTTGAGTTCTTTGGGTATTCTGGTTATTGATCCTCTGTCAGATTTATACCTTTTAAAGATTTTGTTCTCATTTAATAAGCTGCCTCTTACCTTTTTTGAATATCTTTTTAGCCATATAGTATGTTTTTAGGTTCATGGGGTTCCACTTATTATTTTCTGTCCCTGTTTTCTGAATGACTGGACTTCTCTTTAGAATAATCCTTATTTATGACTATATTCTGTAGTGTACTTCCTGCCTTTTATTCTAGAAGTTTCAGAGATCCAGACGTTGCCTTGATGTCTTTGATCCATTTGTTGTTAATTTTGTAAAGAGAGAAAGATAAGAGTTTTTATTTATTATTTTTTCATTTTTCTAGTTTTCCAAGCATAATGAGTGGTTGTTATTGCCCTCATTCTCCCTCTCACTCTCCCTTTCCCTGTCTTCTATCACCCATTTCACCTTCATCAAGTCATCAAATTCCCTTCCACCCTTGTGTCTGTCTGTTTCTGTGGGTCCCAGGGTTCTCTTTGAATTATCTACTCTAGTGGGGGCTCAGGCCTTTGTGGCAGATTAAGTGGCACATCCTTGGACAGATCTACAGGTAGGGGCCTTCTCCTTCACCTATATAACCCTAGTTCCTAAACTTTCCACTACATGTAATTATTTCTCCTGAGTTCATCACTAGTCTATGGGGGAATATTGATATGTCAGCCATTATGTGCATCTAGTGAGGATAATTCCATGGCAATGGGTTCTTGGATGTAACAGCCCTGCCTTGAATGGAATGTCTTGAGTAGCAGTGGACCTCCCCATCTTTGGGTTCTTATAATCTTCCAGCTTCCTCTTCTGCAAGATTTCCTGAGCCCTAGAATGCAAAGAGATATGGTTCACCTGATTTCCACTGAACATATCAGGTTGCTGATTGGTTGTTGTTGTCTATTACACTGACCTTCCATTGCACTAGGCTGTGTCTTGTTTGAGTGTTGACATCTTTTCTTATATAAAGATAAAATAAGAATTGCTTATATGGGAGACATCTGATCCTGTTTATTGTTAGTTTTATCCCCATCCACTGTTCTATAGACTGGTTTATAGTGTGGGGTGTGTGCTCCCTGTCAAGCACAGGTGGGGTTATGTACTGGTAAGCAAATGGTTGGTTATCTGGATGCTAACCACACTCTCTGTTATGTCATACTCTTGTCTGTCCCTCTCCTTTAACATTTTTCTTAATTAAAAGCCTTTTTTAAACTCTTTACACATGTTCTTTTTTTCTGCTCTTTTGGGATCCCCCCAAGGTTTCTTTGTTTTTGTGGGTGTTGTAAGAGTTTCTGTTTCATTGCATCAAACTGAAGTTTTAATGTCAGGTCCACTTATAAGGAAGAACATATAAAGTTTGTCTTTCTGCATCTGGGAAATTTCACACAGTATGATGTCTTGTTACATCCATTTACTGGCAAATTCATTAGTTCATTTTTCCTGACAGCTGAACAGTATTCCATTGAATGTATGTACTATATTTTCATTAACTATTAATCAACTGTTGCACATCAAGGTTGGTTCCACTCCTTTGCAGTTGTGAAAAGGACTGTTATGAACATGATTGTACACTTGGCTCTGATGGAGGATGCAATGGTCTTTGGGAATATCTCCAGAAATGCTATAGCTGGATCTCATGGAATTTCTATTTTTAAATTTTTAGGTACCTCCAAATTTATCTCCAAGGAGGCTGTATGAGTTTATCATCTCACCAATAACATATGAGTATTCTCATCTCCCCATGCTAATTATGTTTTAGTTCATAGCCATTCTCAAGGTATTGAAAAATTTTAATAAGTTTATTAAATTTACATATCTATATACATGCTCCTTGCACTCCTCTCTTCCTTCCTCCCTTCACTCCTGTACCCATACCATTGATCCCACCATCCCTCCCATCCTTATGAGGGCCTACTCTACCCCCTCTTATTTTCTTGTCCTTTGGTTCTATAGGACTTGGGGTTTCCTCTGTATCAGCTGTTTTCATGGAGGTTCACGCTTCTGTGGCAGACAGAGAGGCCCTTTCCTTGGGTAGCCCTCTGATATAAGTTCTCTCCTCCATCTGTATTACTTCTTGCACCTAAGGATCCTACTGCCTGAAACTATTTCTCCTGAGATTCATGCCAGTCATGGGGGCATACTGAAATTTTAAATACTGTGTAGATTTGATGAGTTCAAGTCCCACTGCAATGAGTTCCTAGCTATGGCTGCCCTATCTTGAGTGGAGTGACCTGTTCAGCAATGGAATTCTCCATCTTTAGGACCTTATTCTTACCACTCCCTCTTCTGTGAAGTTCCCTGAGCTTCTGGATGAGGACAGATTTGGCTGGCCTGGTTCTAGGTGAAAATTGTAGGGTTGCAGTTTTCTGCATTCAGGTTGTTTGTTGTTGTCCATTTTGCTATTCTTGCACTGTACAAGGCTGCATCCTATCTGTGTATTAAGATCCTTTCCTATCCAACGATATAGAAACTGTTAAAGATTGACCTTTATGTAAGAGAAGACTTGAAGGAGAGGGAAGATCAGGAGTAGGGCAGAATAGTGGGTAGGGTTAACCTCCAGGATACCATCCACTTGTCTACTACTCACTAACCCCCCCTCCAATGACAGAGAACACATGTGCAGTGCTTCAAACCACTCCAAGTATCAGACATGTAGAAAGAGACTGACTGCGGATTGGATTATATATCAAGCTAATTATGGGTCTTTCTTGACAGTGGTCTTATTTCTCAGTTGAACTTTGCTCCTTTATATTCCTTGTCTTTGTGTCTTCTTAAACATACCATCCTATTTCAAATACTTCCTGGTTGTAAATGATAATTGTGATAGTTAATCTTTGGTGTCAATGTGACCACACTTGGAATTAACTAAGATCAACTGTCAGACTACCTGAAGAGATTTTCCAGATGATACATTTACAATAGGAAGACAAGCCTTAGATCTGATTAGAACTTCTTTAGATCTGATTGGAACCTCTGAGTAGTGTAACAGATAAAACGAATCTGTAACTATTACTCTTAACTATTACACCCCACCATAGAAAAGAAGACTTTGAAGAAGAGAGACTTTCCAAGGATGCTTGCAATGACCCTCTCAGGAGAAATAGTTTCAGGCAGTAGAATCCTTAGGTGCAAGAAGTAATACAGATGGAGGGGAGAACTTATATCAGAGGGCTACCCAAGGAAAAGGCCTCTCTGTCTGCCACAGAAGTGTGAACCTCCATTAAAACAGCTGATACAGAGGAAACCCCAAGTCCTATAGAACCAAAGGACAGGAAAATAAGAGGGGGTAGAGAGAGCACCCAAAGTCAAGCAACTTAAGGGAGAAGGGAAGATTTATTCAGCTTACAATTCCAAAAAGGAGATACAGTTTCTCATAGCAGAGGTGGCATGGCTGGCTGGCCAAAGGTGGAAGAGGCTACATCACTGCTGAAATCTTGGAGGCTGAGAGCTGCAAGACTGCTTGCTGCAAAGCAGACTTCTCTTAGAGGTAGGGTGGGACTAATCCACCTCAAGGCCCACCCCTTGTGTTTGCCTTCCTCCAGCAAGGCTCCACCTCTCAAGGTGCCATGACCTTGCCAAACACAGACTGTGGGGGATACATTTCGAATCATGACACTCCACCCCACCATAGAAAAGAAGACTTTGAAGAAGAGAGACTTTCCAAGGATGCTTGCAATGACTTGGTCTGCCTCCAGTTTCAGCCACCAGCCATTTAACCTCCATGTTTCTCCCCTCTTGAACTATAAGCTGAATAAATCTCACTTTCTCCCTTAAGTTGGTTCACTTGGAATTCTCTCTCATAACAATAGTTAAGAGTAACTGCTACAGTAATAAAAAGATTTTCTGTTAAGTATGTCATTATGAGGGCTTGGAATTAGGTTCCTCTTATACAGGAGAACCCAAGAAATCTGTTTGCTGTGCTTGGGATATTTTGCTCAGTATAATTTCTTCAAAGTCTATTGATTTAGCTGAAAATTTCATTAATTAGTTTTTTTATAGCTGTGTAGTATTCCATCATGTATATGTGCTACATTTTCATTATCTATTTGTGAACTGTCAGACATTTAGGCTGGTTCAATGACTGCTCTTGTGAATAGTGCTGAATGAACATCGATGTACGTGTGTCTATAAAATATGATAGAACGTTTTTGTGAATATTTCTAGCAGTGGTATGGCAAGGTCATATGGCATTTCAATTTTTAACTGTAAGAAATTTCCATAGTGATTGTACAAGCCTGCACTCCCACCAGCAATATATGAGGGGTCCTTTCTCCCCACTCCTCTCCAGCATGTGCTGGTGAATGTTCATTGGATTTTTGTCATTCTGAACAAAAATGAGATGACATATCAGGGTAGTTTTGATTTGGATTTCCCTGATGGATACAGAGGCAGGACATTTTTATGTTATTTGTTGGATATTTCACTTTAATCCTGGGAAAAATTTCTTTTAAGTTGCATGGCTCACTTTCTAATTGGGCTGTTTATCACATTGGTTTTAATTTTTTGAGATCTTTGTATATACTACATATTAGTCCTCTATCAGATGTGTGGTTAGTGAAGATTTTTTACTATCCTGTGGGATAGACAACTTTTTGCTCAATTAACAGTATCTTTAGCTGAATGAAAGCTCTATAATTACATGAGATCCCATTTGTGAGAGTTTATTATATTTCCTGAGCTATTGGGGTCTTGTTTAGAAAGTAATGGCCTAGTCCATTTAGTTTGAAGGAATTACCTACACTTCCTTTTGGGATTTTTTATGGTCTCTGGTCTAATGATAAGGTCTTTTATATATTTGGAGATGATACTCATGCATGGTGACAAGTAAGAGTCCAGTTTAAATCTGCATATGGATACCCAGTTTTTCTAGCACGAATTCTTAAGGAAACTGTTCTTTTGCTATTGTGTTTTCTGAGCCCCTATGTCAAAAATAAGATTATCTTATATGTAGAGGCTTATAGGGTCTTCAATCCTTACCCATTAATCAATGCATCTGTATTGGAGCCAGTACCATGCTACCTTTATTACAATGGATTTGTAGTCTAGATTAAGGTCTGGCATAATTTTTATTATTAAGGATTATTTTAGCTATCCTGGGCATTTTGTGCTTTCATGTGAATTTTGAGATTACTTTGTCAATTTTTTTTTTCTATTTTTCCTCCCACATTTTTTTTTCCTAATCATACAAGCTCAGTAGGTATCCCTGACTTCTTTTTCCCCCTCCCTTTCCCTGTCATTTCCCATTCCAGTCTCCTTCCTTGCCTCCTTCCTTTCAGTTCCCTCTCTCCCTCCCCCCTCATAGCGGTTCCCCATTGCTCCCTACCATGCCCTGGAATAATCGTTTATGGGGGCGCCAAACCTCCCTCTAAGTCCTCCACCTTAATTAGCATTCAGGATTCAGTGGCATAACTTCTTGGGCTCCCCGTTGGCATGAGAACTCTATTATGACTGTTTAGTCCTTTGTCTCTAAGGATCCTACTGCTTAAAGCCTTCTCCTCTGTGATCCGTTCTAGACATTGGGTTTTTTTTTTTTATGTTAGCCATTGCTCAAGTCACGTGAAGTTTAATGCTGGCTGCTATAGCCCTAACTTGTGTGGAGTATCTTGCATATCCTTGGTCCTCTCCATCTTTAGGCTATTTCGATCTTGTTGCCCCCTCTTCTGCAAGGTTCCCTGGAGCTTTAGGATGGGGAGAGATTTGGTTAGTCTGGTTCCAGGTGAGTAATTTAAGGTCTTTGGTATTCTGAATTATGATTTGTTGTTGTTTTCAATTTTTCTATTCCTCAACTGCCCTTGGATACATCCCAGTTGGTATCAAAGGTCATCTCCTAACCAAAGATAAAATACTACTTGAATTAAGATCTTAATTGAAGAGGAGACTCAAAGCTAGATGGACGAATAGGAATAGGGCACAGCAGTGGGGGGGGTGTCATTGTCCCATTTGCTTGATGGTTACTGTCTATCTGCCAGTTCCTATACCCTCCCTGATTGGTGAGATCAAACCTGTTCAGTCCCAAGTGACCAGGAAGGGAAATGAGAGTGAGCAGCACCAGATGTCTTGCTACTTACATGCAATACATGACCATGGTCTATTTTCTCTACTGAACCATGTTCTCTTATCTCCTTTCCTTTGAGGTCCTCATTCCCCTTCCTTCCTGTTTATAATCCTTGCAATTACAGTGGGTATTACAGATGTTTACCTTTGAAAATATCATTGAGGGGTTTGCAACTAGGATCCACTTATTAGGGAGTTCAAACAGTGTCTAACTTCCTTTGTCAGGGATACTTCACTCAATATAATTTTTCTAATTCCATCCATTTCCCAGCAAATTTCATTAAACAAAAAGAAGGACATAAGAAGTTAAACAGAAATGCCCAGGTCACAGCGAAAATCCATAAGAAACAAATACCAAAACAACAAATCTCCTACAGAAAGAATCATCCCCATAATGATGGAATCCAAGCAGAACAAACTCACAGAAAAAAGCCAAGAAAGCCATACATAAGATAATGATTTTCAAAGCCTGATCTTTACTATGGTCAAAACAATGAAAGAGGAAATCTGGGAGGAGTTAAATAACCACATCAACCAATTTGAAAAGGAACACAACAGGCACTTGGAGGAGATGAGAAAAGCAGTTGAAGAAACAAAAATAGGCATAGAGCAGTTAAAATTATCTCAAGTAGAGATTAAACTCGGATTAAAAGACAAACTACCTTCAACCCAGAACTCAACAGAGTGTCTTATCAGCAGAACTGAGGAAGCTGAAAATAGAATGTTAGATCTTGAAGACAAAGTGGAAGAACAAACCAGTTCAATCAAAGAAGTTGTTAAAGCCAAAAAGATATTTTAAAGGAATATTCAAGAGTTATAGGACACCTTGAAGAAGCCTAACATATACATTCATAGAATACCAGAACAAGAATCCCAAAATACCACACTTGAGGAAATTTTTCAAATTATCATAAAGGAAAACTTTCCACATCTAAAGAAAGAGGGGCCCATCCAAATACATGAAGCATATGACACCCCAAATAGATATGACCAAAATAGAAACTCACCATGGCAAATAATATTCAAAACACTAGACATACAAGACAAAGAGAATACGCTGGAAGTTTCAAGAGAAAAAAACAAGTAACTTTTAAAGATCAAACTATTAAAATAACAAATGATTTTGCAATGGAAACAGTAAAACCCATTAGAGCTTGGAGAAATGTACTTCAAGTATTAAATGAGCACAAATGTCCACCCAGGCTGATATACCCAGTAAAACTATCAGTCATGATTGAAGGTGAAAGAAAAAGTTTCCACCATAAAGTAAGTTGAGGGCTTATATGACCACTAAACCAGGCCCTCAAAAATGCTAGAAAAGATACTCAAAGTTGAAGAAAAGAGCAAGTATATCCAGGAGGACAGAAGGGAAGTATAATATCACCACAAACTACAAGCTAAATAATACACTTATGAAATCCACTAAACAAAAAAATGTTAGGAATCAAAAGTAATTTCTCCATTATAACCCAAAATATCATTGGAATTAACTTACAAATCAAAAGATGCAGGTTACAAATGTGGATTAGAAATCAAAGCCCATCCGTCTGCTGCCTTCAAGAGACACATCTCACCATAAAATATAGGCACATTCTAAAAGTAAATGAATGGTTAAAAATTCTTCAAGCTAATGGAACAAGGAAACAAGTAGGGGTAGCAATTATGTTATCTAACAAAGTGGACTTCAAACCAAAGAAAATCATAAGAGATACAGAAGGATACTTCATTTTAGTAACAGGAACAATTCACCAGGAAGAACTGAACTGAACATATATGCACCTTATATGGGCTCCTGCACATCCAACAAACAAACAATACAATGTCTAAAACAAGGAATCAATCCCAAAATGACAATAGTTGGGGATTTTAATATCCCACTCTCAATATGGGATAGATGAACAGGCCAAAAACTCAACAGTAACACATCATATATAAACCAAACCCTCACTGAAATGGGCTTAACAGATCTCTATTGCACCTGCTTTGTCAATTTCTGTGAATTTTGAGCATTGGAGATTTTTTCACCTTCTGGTATTTTCTGAAATTTCTTTCCTTATGGTTTTAAAGTTTTCATTGTGCATGTCTCTTACTTCATTGGTTAGATTTATACCAAGATATTTTCATTTTTGTAGGGGCTATGATAAATGGAATTGTTTCTCTTAGGACTTTCTCACTCTTTTCATGCTTGATATATAAGAAAACCATTGAATTTGAACATTGCCTTTGTGCCATGCCACATTGGTGAACTTATATAGTAGTTCCAGGAGTTTCCTTGTGGAGTTTTTGGAGTTTTTCAGATAATGGATCATGTAATCTGCAAATAAGGATAATGTGATGTCTTCTTTTCCTATTCATATCCCTTTTATTTCCTTCTCTTGTCTAGTAGCTCTAGCTAAGTCTTCCAATATGGTATAGAATAAAGGTGGTAAGAATGGACAACCTTGCCTAGTTCCTAGTCAAAGAGGCAGTGTTTCAAGTTTTTTATGATTTAGAATCATACTTGCTATAGGCTTAATATATATAACTATTATATAGATGTGCGCTTCTTCCATTCCAACTGTCTCCAGGGATTTTGATCATAAAGGCATATTGGATCCTGTCAAAGGCCTTTTCAACATCTATTGAGAGAATTGTATGATCCTATTCCTTGGATTTGTTTATGTGATGGATTATATTTATTGATTTGCATGTTTTGAACCAACCTTGTGTGTCTGGGATAAATCCTAATTGATCACAGTGAGTGATATTTTTGTTTTGTTTTGTTTTTTGTTTTTGAATGTGGTTGCTAAAATTTTGAGGATATTTGCATGTGTGTTTATTAATGAGATTGACCTACAGTTTTCTTTCTACATTGTATTTTATTTGATTTGATATTAGTATAATATTAATGTCAAAGAAAGAATTAGGGAGTGTTCCTTCTTTTTCTATTTTCAAGAATAATCGAAGAAGTCATGGTGTTTGGAACCATACCAGCCAAATCTCTTCCCACCCTAAAGTTCAGAGAACCTTGGGAAAGAGTGGGTGGCAAGGTTTTAAGAGCCTAAAGATGGGGAGGACCAATGATATGCAAGATACTACATACAATTTAGGGCTGCAGCAACCAGGATTGTATTTTGCCTGACTTTCACAATGGCTGACATGTCAACAACCCCCAAAAGGCTAGCATGGATCACAAGAGAGAAGGCCTCAGGCAGTAGGATCCTTAAAGGCAAGGGATTAAATAGTAATAACAGAGTTCTCATGCTAAAGGGGAGCCCAGGAAGTGTCCTGGGGCTTTGGTACTGAATCCTGAATCCTCACTAGGGTGTAAGACTCAGAGGGAGGTTGGGTGCCCACATAAAGGGAAGCTCCAGGAGATGGGAGAGAGGAAGGGGGAAAGTACTGGGAGAGGGGGAGAGAGGGAGGGGGATGAAAAGAAGGGGAGAAAGGGGGGAGTGGAATGGGTGACAATGGGGAAAGGGAAGGTGGTGGGAGATGATGGGGATACTTATTGCGCTTGTATGATTAGGAAAAAATAAAATGTGGGAGAAATAATATAATAAAAAAGAATATGTCAAAAAAAGAAGTTGTGGCATTATTTGCTGTTCAAATATTCGGTAGAATTCCACACTGAATCAATCTGAATCTGGACTTTTTTGTGGGGAAATTTGTAATAACTTCTTTAATTTTATCACTTGATATAGGACTATTTAAATAATTCAATTCATCCTGATTCAATTTTGGTAAGTTGTTTGCATTAAGAAATTAATCTATTTTTTGGATTGTCAAACTTTGTAAAGTGTAAATTTTTGAAGTATGGTCTTATGATTCTCTGAATTTTTTGGTGTTAGTTTTAATGGCATCATTTTCATCTCATTCTATTCATTTAGGTTTTCTGTCTTGTGACTTTGGTTAATTTGGCTGAGGGTTTCACAATTTTGTAAATTTTTTCAAAGAACCAGCTTTTGGTTGATTCTTTGTACCATTTCCCCTACCTCAATTTCAGATCTCTCTCCCCTGATTTTACTAATTTATGCTCCTGTTCTGCTTTTGGGATTGGATTGTTTTGTCTCTCTAAAGCTTTAAGTTTCACTGTTAAATTGTTTAATTGTGATGTTTCTATTCTTTATATAGGCATTAAGTGCTATAAACGTTCCTGTTAGGACTGCCTTTAACCTCTCCTAAAGATTTTGATATGTTGTATTTTCATTTTTGTTTATTTCTTGAATTTTTGAATTTACCTTTTGACTTCTATCTGAAACCATTCCTTGTTCAATATCATGGTATTTCATTTCCAAGAATTTGTGTATTTTGTGACATTTCCTTTGTTGTGGATATCTAGCTTTATACCATGGTAGTCAGATAGGGTGAAGGATATTATTTCAACTTTCCTGTATATGTGGATATTTGGTTTGTGACACAATATGTAGTTTATTTTGGAGAAGGTTCTAGGGGTTACTGAAAAGAATGCATACTTCTTATTTTGGGGATGGAAGGTTTGGTAGAGGTCAGTCACGTCCATTCATGTTACGGATTGATTAAGCTCCAGTGTATGTCTGTTTAGTGTTTGGCTTGTGAACCTATCCAATGGTGAGAGTGGGGTGTTAAAATCCCTTACTATTATCAGGTTTGGTTTCATTTGTCATTTTAAATGTTGTAATGTGTGTTTAATGCTTGTAACTGATCCTATATTAGGTTTGTATATGTTCAATATTGTGAATTCTTCCTGATTAATTGTTCCTTTTACTAATATGTAGTATCCTTCTGTGTCTCTTATGATTTATTCTGTTTTGAAGTCTATTTTATCAGATATCAGCCTTTTGCTCTATGAACATACCTATCTTTCATGGCAAAGTGCATTTCCTGAAGGTATCAGGTTGTGATATTTGATCCACGTTTGTAGTCTATGTCTTTTTATTGGAGTGACATTAATGTTTAGTGTTATTACTGAGAAATGCTTGTTGGTTCCTGTCATTTTCTGGGTTTTGTGGTTTTTATGTGTGTATTTCTTTGCTAGGAAGTTGTGTTGATGTTATTTTTCCCTTCTGTCCTTTTGCATATGTTTGAGGTTGAGTATCTTTTGTAGCGTCTTTTATAGGCCTGGTTTGATGTTCATGTAAACCTTCAGTGTGTCTTTACCGCAGAAGTTATTTCTTTTGCTCTCAATCATGACTGATAGATTGTCATTGCTGCCCATTCATGACTTTAAGTATATCTTTCCAAGCTCTTCTGGCTTTGACTGTTTGTATTGACAAATCATCTGTTATTTTAATAGGTTTCCATTTAAATGTGACTTGATATTTTCTCTTGACACTCTCAGCATGTTGTCTTTGTCATGTATCTTTGTGGTTTTGATTATAATTTGTTGTGCCAAGTTTCTGTTTTGGTCATACCTGGTGTAAGATATACCTTCTGTTCTTGGAGAGTGATGTCTTTCCTTAGTTGTAGAAAATTTTTATTAATGATAGTTTGAAAAATCTCTTTCAGGGTGGATTTATTAATGTCTTCTTCAGGTAGTCCATGAATGCACAGGTTTGGTTTCTTCAAGGAATCCCATAATTCTTCAGTATTCCTCTCCAGTATTTTTTTTTTTTTTTGGCTTTATCAACCTTTGATTAAACCAATTTGTTCTGCCATCTTGTTTTCTACTGCTGATACTTTGCTTTCTGCTTTGGTAATTCTGAATTTTGGATTATAGCTAACTTGTTTGTAATTTCAAACTTAATCTCTATATGAGTTTTTTTCATCTGCTCTGTGCCTAGATGTGTTTCTTCAACTGCCTTTTTTCACTTCATCTTGGTGCGTGTTGTGCTCTTGTTCATATTGACTAATGCAGCCATTTAATTCCTCTCAGATTTCCACTTTCATTTCATCATGCTTTGAAAATCCTTGTCTTGATTATTGATATTTGCAGCATATATGTTTAGAATTGTGAGTTCTTCTTTATATATTATTCCATTTATGAGTATGTACTATTCTGTAGTATCTCTTCTGATTTGTCTTGGTTTGAGTTCTATTTTGTTGGATATTAGAATAGCTACTCCCACTTTTTTCCTAGTTGCATTTACCTGGAATATCTTTGACCATCCTTTGAGTATCTGCTTATTTTTTATAAATGGTGATATGCAAGTTTTCACCAACACTTCTTTTGAAGATGTTTTCTTTCTTCTCATAAGTATTTTTGGACTAAAATCTAAGGCACTATAATTGCATGCCCTTAAATCTGAATCCTTCCATTCCCCTCCCTTCACTTCCCTTCCCTTCTCTTTTCTTCTTCTTCTCTTCTTTTCTTACTCTCACTCTGTTCTATTCTTTCTATTCTATTCTATTAATTTTCATGTACATTTTTATGCAACTCATTTTTTAATTTTATTTTTTATTTCTTCCACTCATACAAAGTTGATAATTACCCCATTCCCCTCCCTCCCTCCACCCCTCCCTGGATTCCCTTGCTCCCTCCACACCTTTTCCATTTCCTTTCCCCCCTCTCCCTTTCTCCCAGTGCCCCCTTCCCCCCAAATCCTGGAGCATCTGATGAGGTATAAGGACTCAGTGGCATTTCCTAGAGCTCTTTTTGTGTGTGTGTGTTCTCCTTTAGTATAGGAACACTATTGTGGCTGTTAATCCCTTGCCTCTAAGGATCATAGTGCCTGGGATCCATGCTAGACTTTGGGGGTTCAATGATATTTTGGTCATTGTGCAGGTCATACAAAGTCTTATTATAATTACTTCAGCCCTAACTTGTATGGAGTATCTTGCATATCATTGCTCCTCCCCATCTTCAGGTTCTTACAATCTTACTGCCCCCTCTTCCGCAAATTTCCCTTAGCTTTAGGATGGGGAGAGATCAGGTTGGCCTGGTTCCAGGTGCATGATGTAGAGTCTCTGATTTTCCAAATTATGGTTTGTTGATTTTCTTTTCTCAGTTTTGCTCCTCTTGCACCGCCCTTGGCTCCATCTTGATGGGTATTGGTTGTCACCCCCTGGCCAGAAATAAAAGGCTGTTAAAATAGAGTCTTATTATAAGAGTAGATTCAAAGGTAGATGGAATAAGAGTAGGAGACCACTGTGGGGGGAGGGGGAGTCAATCTCCCATTGGAGGATGGTTACCTTCTATCTGCCAGACTCTATGCAACCAGATGTCTCATTACTTAGTTACAGTCCATGATGGTGGCCTATTTTCTCTCCCATAGCATGATCCCCTCTCTCCTTGTTTCTGGCGGGGCCCTCCTTCCCCTTCCCTCCCTGCTTATAATCTTTGCTTATAATCTTTACTGTAGGTATTACAGAAATTTATCTTTGATTGTGTCACTAAGTGGGTTTGGTGCTAGGATCCACCTATTAGGGAGTACATATGGCACTTAATTTTCTGTGTCTGGGATACTTCACTCAATATAATTGTTTCTAATTCCATCCATTTCCTGGCAAATTTCATTAATTCATCATTTTTGATGGCCAAGCAGTATTCCATTTTATAAATGTACCACATTTCCTTATCCACTTGTCAACTGTTGGGCATTTGGGTTGATTCCATGACTTTGCTATTGTAAACAGTGCTGCTATGAACATGGTCATGCTTGCACTATCAAGGTGAATTTTCACTGTATGGGGGATTATTCCCAAAAGTGAAATAGCAGGGTCATATGGCATTTCAATCTTTAATTTCTTTAAGAATCACCAGACAGCTTGCCAGAGTGGTTGTATGAGCCTGCATTCCTACCAGCAATGTAGATTTCTCCTCTCTCCACATCCTCTCCAGCATTTGGTGTTGTTCCTATTGTGGATTTTTGCCATCCTGACCGGTGTGAGATGATACCTCAGGGAGGTTTTGATTTGCATTTCCCTGATGACTAAGGATGAAGAGCATTTTTTAAGATATTTGTTAGGCATTTAAATTTCTTCCCTGGTAAAGTTTCTTTTAAGTTCCAAGGCCCATTTTTTAATTGGACCATTTATTTCCTTGGTGTTTAGTTTTCTAAGTTCTTTGTGCACTTTGGATAATAGAGCTCTATTAGATATGTGGTTAGTGAAGATTTTCTCCCATTCTGTGGGTTGCCTTTGTGCATGAGTTACAATCTCTTTATCTGACCAGAAGCTCTTTAACTTCATAAGATCCCATCTGTTGAGTGTTGGTTGTATCGACTGTGCAATTGGATTTCCGACTAGAAACTGTTGGCCTAGTCCAATCAGCTTAAGGGGGTTCCCAACCCTTTCAACTAAGGTTTTGTAGTGTCTGGCCTTATATTGAGGTCCTTGATCCATTTGGAATTAAGTCTTTTTCAAGGTAACAAATACCTGTCGAGTTTTAATCTTCTGCATGTGGACATCATTTTGCCAGCACCATTTGTTGAAGATGCTGTTCTTTTTCCATTGGATATTTTTGGGCCCCTTTGTCAAAGATCAAATCGCTGTATTGTGTGGGCTTATATCTGGGTCTTCAACCCTTATCCATTGATCTGTGTGTCTATTTTGGAGCCAGTACCAGGCTGTTTTTATAACTCATGTACTTTTTTGTGCCACATCCATGATGTTTTATTATTATGCTTCTGTAGAATTACTGAAGATCAGGTTGATAATGCAGTAGGTTTTTTTTTTCTATTTCTTCAACTAATGATTTCATAGTTTGAAATATGTCCCCCACAGTCTCATGTGTTTCAGAATTTCATGAGGCGTTCAATGTTAAAGGTAAAATCTTGTGGGAGGGAGCTAGTCACAAGGGTCTAGAGTTCAATTAACACCACCCTACATCCAGGAGAGGTATCCTTTGGTAGTTGGCTGTTTTGAAGTTCTCTGCCTCCAAGATGTCTGCACTACTCCAGCTTCTGCCATCAGCCCTGCCACTTTCTTGATGAATGACTATATCTCCTTCCTTGAACTGTTAGCTGAACAAATCTCCCTTTCACCCTTAAGTTGTTTGGTTTTGTGTGTTCTCTCACAGCAACAGAGACGAGTAACCAGTACATAAATTGGTACCAGAGAAGTGAGTTTTTGCTGTGTGAGACTAAGAGAATCCAGTACCAAAACTGAAGTTGTTGTTTGTAAAACTGAGAGAAATTGGTCCTCAGCAGTGTTGGGAGACACATGGAAAAATTTAGGACTTTGCACTGGAAAAGCCTTTGTGTCTTGGAGACAGAGCCAAATGAGCCATTCTTGTGATAGCTTTGAAGAGTGCAATGCTGTGAAAGAAATAGACAATGGAAAACCAGCTTGTGATGGTCCAGAAGGGAACAAAGAGCATGTTTGGAAGTGAAGTGGCAACTGAGCCATGTATGGACAGAGAGTTAAGTGAAAGTTTGCCCTCATCCTGAGAATTTTCCTGATGATAAATTCAAGTGTATTTTGGAAGAACTTTCAAAACAATGTAGTCTTGACTATGTGACATGATTACTTTTTAGTGTTCTTTTCAGAGTTACAAAAAAGAAAAAGAGATGAGACAAAAAGTAGAAACTGTGGAGTTTGAAGAAAAATGTGAGGGCAAGCCTACAGAGAAGATAGACATCAAAATGGCTATTTTAAAACAGATTAGCTCCATTAGTAAATTAAAGCTTGCTCTTTATTTCTACAATAGAAAGGCAAAATTATCAGTGAAAGCTCCTTCTATAGAAATATAAGTTCTTTCAAAGGGAAGAGATATAGGACAGAATTTCAAAGCACAATTTGTTTATCCTATGATGCAACTGCCCAGGAGTGATAGAGATTTTTCCTGCAGTTAGCACAGAAATTGAATCAGCTTTAAATCAAGGGGATCAGTCTCCAATCCAAGGCTGTGGCAGAACTTGGCAATGTTGTCCAAGCAGTTCTGGATTGAGAAGCATCAAAGATGGAAGAGGGAGGAGTTGGATCCCTCCTCCAAGGTTTCAGAGAATGTTAGAATCCGGGCAGCATGTGGCAGAAAGTCTGTGGTTTAGAGGCCCAAGAAAGGCACTTTGTACTGTTGAATTAAAGCCTTGTTTGTCATTGAGAAGTGAAGATGTTAGACATGCCAGACCAACATGGGGCATCTGCCAATGAGAGCTGGATACTATGGGAGGAGCCAGCACAAGAGATTAATATGTTCTATAGGCAGGTACATTGGACAGGTCAAACCGTAGCTCCTTGAAACTGAGATTGCTTTGACAAGAAGTTCCTTTCCTGGATATGCCCCATTTGTTCCTTTTTTGAAATGGGAATGTCTATTCTGTGCCATTGTATGTTGGAAGTGTGTAACTTATCTTTTGATTTTTACAGGAAGCTTTGGACTTGGGACTTTTGGATTGCATTGGGACTACTGATGTAATCTATGAGGACTTTTAAAATTGGACTGAGTATAGTGTGCATAATGAGATGACAATGAGTCTGTGGGGGACAGGGATGAAGTGTCATTATTTTAAATGTCTCCCACAGACTCATATATTTGTGAAGGTCATGGCTCCTTTAGGTGGTAGGGCCTTGTGAGAGGAAGGCAGTCACAGGTGTTAGGCTTTGAGATGGATTAGTCCCACTCTACTTCTGGAAGAGGTCTGCTCTGGTAGTCGGCAGTTTTGTAGCTCTCTGCTTCCAAAATGTCTGCAGTGATCTTGGCTCACTCCAGCTTCTGTTTCCAGTCATGCAACTTCCACCATGAAGACTTTATCTCCCCTGTAAAACCATAAGCTGAATAAATCTGCCTTTTTTCATTACTTGCTTGACTTTTGTTGTTTTCTCACAGCAACATAAAGAGTCACCAGTACAAATGACATAAATATTTTGATTGGGATTGCATTCAGTCTGTAAATTGCTTTTTGTAGGATTGTCATTTTATACTACTAATTCTGCCTATCCATGAGCATATGAAGTTTTATAATCTTCTATTATCTTTCTCAATAACTTTCTACAAAGTAATAATATTTTCATTGAAGAGTTATTTTGAGGCTATTGTGAATGGAATTTTTTACTTGATTTATTTGTCAATGTATTTGCTTTGCAATGTATTTGTATTACTTTTGAATCCTGACACTTTACTGAAGTTGTTAATTAATTCCAGGAGTTTTCTGGGGGTTGCTTTAGCATCATATTATCCTTGCAAGTAATACTTTGTCTTATTCTTTCCCTATTTATATTTATTTTCTTTCCTTCTCTTGTCTTATTGCTGTAAGACTTGGGTACTATTTTGAATAAAAATGGAGATAATGAAAGATTTATTTTTGATTTTAGTGATCATTGCTATATAATTTTCATTATTTAGTTAGATGTTCAGCTTGGAGTTATCAAATAATCTTTTTTATGTGGAGTTATGTTCCTTCTGGCCTGATTACTTCTAGAATCTTATCATGAAAACATGATCGATTCTGTTATAAGTATTTTCTACATCTATTGAGATACTCATGTGATCTTCATCTTGAAATCCATTTTTGTGGCTATTAAAGGTACCAATTTGCATGTGTTGAACATGGCTGCATGCATGGGACAAAGCAATCTTTAACATGGTGAATGATCATTTGTGTTTATCTAGATTTGGCTTGTGAGTAGTTTGTTGAGAATTGTTTTACATCCGTGTTCATCAGAGATACTATTTTTTCCCTGTTGTGGGTTTTCACATTTTTGCTATTAGACAAATACTAATTTCATTACAGGAAATTTCAAATTTCCCTTTTTTATTTCATTTATTTAAGAAACAATGGTTGCAGTTATTCTCTTACAGAATTATAGAATATCTCTGTGAATCCCTCTGAACCTGATCTTTTTATTTTGGACATTTTGCATTGATATGTCAGTCTCCTTTCAGATGTATCTAGAAATTCATGTTTCTTTTAGGTTTTAAAACTTAATGGAATATAAGTTTTTAAATTTTTTTCCTCATTATAAGCTCAATGAGTTGATATCCTTACCAGTCTCCTTTGCCCTCTCTTACTTGCTCTTTTCTCTCCTTCTCCCCCTTTCCTCCCTTCCTCCCCTCCCTTAATGGATGCAACCTGCTACCTCCTATCTTCCTGTCCTTCAGTTTATATGAGACCCAAGATTCCCTCTGGATTGTTTGCTCAAGTTTGGGTTCAGGCCTCTTTGGCAAACCAAGAGGCCCTACTTTGCCCTACTGCCCTGTGCCTGTCTAACCCATTTCCCCTAAGGGTCTTACTGCTTGAAATTATTTCTCCTGAAATCCTTGGTAGTGTATGGGGGCATGTTGATAAGCCAACCATTGTGTAGTTCTGGTAAAGGTCAAAGTCTCATTTCAATGAATTCCTGGCTTCTGGAATCCTGTCTTGAGTGCAGCATCTTATCCAGTGGTTGAACTCATAAAGTTTAGGCTTTTACAGTTTTTCTACTCCCCTTTTCCACAAGGTTCCTTGAGTCTTAGGAGGGGGAGATTTGGCTGGCTTGGTTCCAGGTGAATATTTTATTTTCATCTATATTATGCATCATGGTTAGCTATTGTCAATTTTGCTGTTCTTACACTGTACAAGACTGCATCCTGTTTGGGTGTGAGATCCTTTCCTATTGAAAGATAAAAGAAAACTGTTAAAAAGGCCTTTATAAAAGAAAAGGGTTAAAGGACAGGGAAGAGCAAGAATAGTATACAGTAATGAGTTGGGTCAGCCTCCAGGTTAACAACTGGCTACCTGCTAATCACCAACTCATTCCACCCCCCTACATGATGTGGGACACATGTCTATCATTGTAAACAAGTCCAAATACCAGTAAACAAGAAGGAAACTGAGAATGATCAATGTTAGATGTCTCATTACTTATAAGTCATTTCAGAAAGTGTGGCCTTATTTACCTATTAAACTGTGTTCCTTTGTTTCCATTCTCTTATGGTCTTCTTTCCTATGACCTCCTAGTTATAATTCTTTGCAATTATAATGGTATTATAGAAGTTTTCCCTTGAGTATGTCAACATGAGGGCATGGAATTAGGTTCCACTTACAAGCAAGAATTTGTGATCTCTGTTCTTGTCATACTTCACTCAGTATAACATCTTCCAATTTTATCCATTCACCACAAAATTTCATTAATTCAGGGTTGTTTTTGGTGGCTGAGCAATAGTGCATCATGTATATGTACCACATTTTCATTATACATTCATCAACTGCTGGGAATTTAGATTTATTACATGACTTGTTTTTCTGAGTAATGCTGCACTAAACATGGATATACATGTGCCACTATAATAAAATGATGCATTTTGGAGGATTCTTCTCAGTAGTGGTATAGCAGGGTCATATAGTATTCCAATTCTTAATTTTTTAAGAAACTGCCATACTGATATTCAGAGTGGGTGTACAAACTTCCACACCAACTAGCAAAATATGAGGGTTCCCTTCTCTCCAAATCCTCTCTAGCATTTGTTGCTATTTGTGTTTTGGATTTTCACCAGTTCTGACTGGGATGAGAAGATATCCCCAAGAAGTTTCGATTTGCATTTCCCTGATGGGTAGGGAGATGGAACATTTCTTAAGTTACGTGACAGTTAATCACGGCTGCCATTATTGGACTACCTCAGTCATATATCATAAGACAATTCAGTAAATTCACTTTTTATATATTCATTTTGTTGATTCTGTGGCTCTAGAGAACCCTGACTAATATAGATTTTAGTACCAGGAATAGTTCTAGAGAAACATAATCGTAAAGATGAATTTTGTTAGCAGGTTTGGTGATCTGGAACTGGCTCTCCAACACAATGAAGCTTCTAGGTACTAAAGACTTTCTGGGTGGCATGGAGAACGCTAAAACTGGAGTGAGCTGATTCAAAAACTGGTAAAGATAGGTATGCTGGACAGTCCTGATTCACCTCTTGTGAGGATCTTGGTGATTCTGTATGCAAAACTGTAGACAATAGGAGTAAAATTAAGGAAAATGATAATGCTGGTTGGTTGCTACTGGCATCCCTTGATAAAGTACAAAAGGAAAAGGAAAACCTCAGAAATGAAAACATCCAACTCCAAAAGCATATAAATAATCTAGAGGCTGCTAAATGTGACCTGGAAGCAACTCTGGATAAAGCAAAAAAAGAAAAGAAAGGCTTCAGTGGTGAAATTTCCTAGATCCAGATGTACACAACTTAGAAGTTTCTAAACATGCCCTAGAAGAGAATCTTCTCTCCAGTAGCAATAGGCTTCAAATCACAGAAGATCAAACCCAAACTCTGATTATTGTGTTGTCTGAGTTACAACATAAATTAAAATCCCAGCCCCAAAGTTGTTGGCGATAAAAATGAGAGCTCTGATTGGAAAAGAGTGGGATCTTGAAAAATGGGATGCTGATGGGTGGGAGGACCCATCTGATGATGAGGACATTGAACCCTTAAATTCTGATGGGTTTACTTCACCTGAGGAAAGAGTCTCCCAGTTTAATAAAATTTTATGAGAATCATTACATCTGTGTTCATCATTCAGAATGGCCTGTAGTTTTCTTTTTTAATTATATCTTTAGTTAGTTTTGGGATCAGTGTAATATTAGCTTTGTAGAAAGAATTTAGAAGTATTCCTTCCTGTGTTATTTTATGGAATAATTTAAAGAGTAGTGGTATTAGTTCACCTTTAAATGCTAGAATTATGCAGTGATTCCATCAGGTCCTGTTTTTTTTTTTTTTTTTTTTTTTTTTTTTTTTTTTTTTTTTGGTGGGAAGATTTGCAATTACCTCTTTAATTTCTTCACTTGTTATAGGACTATTTAAATAATTCAATTCATCCTGATATAATTTTGGTAAGTTGTGCATACTTAGATATTTATCCATTTCTTTCTGAGTATCTAATTTTGTGATTAGTTTTTAAAACATGATCTTTTAATTCTCTTAATTCCCTTGGTATCATTTTTAATTACTCTATTTTCATATCTAATTTTTTGCTTTGTATTAAGTTGGTTAATGATTTATCAATCTTGTTTATTTTTTTCAAAGTACCAGCTTTCTGTTTGGTTAATTCTTTGTATTGTTTTCCTTAACTCAATTTTAGATATTTCTCTCCTAATTTTATTAATAATCTGCTCATGTACTGCTTTTGAGACTAGCTTATTCTTGTGCCTCTAAAGTTTTAAGTTGCATTTTTTAGTTTTTTTATGTGTACTGTTTCCACTTTTAAATACAGGCATTGAGTGTTATAGACTATCCTCTTAGGACAGCCTTCAGGGTGTTCCAGAGATTTTGATAGCTTGTGTTTTCATTATCACATACTTCTAGGAATTTTTGAATTTTCCTTTCAACTTCTACTTGACCATAGTTCTCATTCAGTGTCCTGATATTTAATTTTCAAGAATTTGTTCTGTTATTTGCTTTGTTGTGGATGTCTAACTTTATTTCATGATGGTTTGATAAGGTACAGGATTTGTGGAAACTTTCTTTGTGGCCCAATACATACTCTATTTTGGTTAGGTGTAAAGAAACTCTTCTACTGTATGGTGAGATTCTTGGGGTCCTCAATTGTATGGAGTTGGTCTTCTGGTCTCCAGGCTGTGGTTTCTGTGTCCTCTATTAAATTTCTTAGAGGATTTTTACAAAAATGATTATCATGGAAGGGAGGGGAAAAAGAGGTCTGAATGACAGTTTGTGTTACTTAGTTGATATTTGCTGGGTGACAGAGGTGACTGTATTTCACACTGAGATTCAGGTCTTCGAAAGCAGTCATATCCAGCTGGGGAAAATGGTACCAGAGGCCAGGTGAGAGCCTTTAAAGACATAGGCACTATGGGGTGGTGCCACAGCAGCAGCCAGGAACAGCAAGGAAATTGATGTGGGCTATGAGGCGTGGTTTTTGAAGTAGCTGGGTCCACCCAGGGAAAGAGAGTTTGGAATTCTGTTACCTGTTTTACACTTGTTCTTGTTTCCTTTATTTCCTTTCTCATCTTAAACATTTTTGTTATTTTCCTGTTCATATAACTCATACACTTGCTCATTTCCTCTCTGAGTTCTTCATGTTCCCTTTGTTCATTCCTCAAGTTCCTTTTGTAGTTCTTCACAAGCTAATTGATCATGTCAATAACATTTCTTCCTAAGATACTACTCTGAGTGTTGTTTTCCTGACTAGTATCCATGAGGCTCTTTTGAATAGAATCTATTGTAAGGGGTTAGTGTTTTTGGTAGGAAACATGTTTTCCTGGTACTGATCTCATTTTGTGGTTTTATGATGTAACTCAGGGATCTATAAAATTATATTGAATGAAAACAAATTAAATTCTCTAAAAGACAAAAAAGGACTGAATGAATAATAAAAAGGCTCCAATCAGTGTTGCTTCTGGCTGCACACAGACTAAAAGTATAGGCATAAAATAAAATATTCCATGCATGAATAATACAAAATAAAGCAAAACTGTTCATATTTATATCAGATAAAAATAGACTTTCTATGTGAGACAGTGAAAATAGAAAAGAAATGTAAGCAAGTACCAATAAAGATATAAATTCTGGAAAATTCTCTCTCTCTCTGTATATATATATATCAGACATGACACTTTAGTTTTTAATATTTTTTATTTTACAAGCATATTGAGTGTATTGTATTTCACTTCTTGCACTTTTCCTTTCTCCCTTCCTTCCTTCCTTCTCTACCCTCCCTTCATCAACCCATCCATCCCACTTGCTTCCAACTTAAAACTTTTTTCCCTAGTATTCCAAATACAATGAGTAATCCCTGTCCCCTTCTTTCCCCCTTCTTTCCCTCTCCCCATAATTTCCCTCCTCGCTTTCCATATCCTTTCCCCTCTCTTCATCAATCTATCCCACTCACTTGCATCCTCCTGTCTGTTGGCTTCTGTGATTCCTGATGTTCTCTCTGGTTCATCTACTTTTGTGGGAGTTCAGGCCTCTGCTGCAGACCAAGTGACCCTTCCTTGGTCAGACCCACTGATAGGGACACTCCTCTTTACCTGTTTAGCCCTAACTTCTAAGGTACTTATTACTTGAAATTATTTTTCCCAATATCCTCACCGGTCTATAAAGGATTGTTGATTTATCAGTCACTGTGCTGGTCTGTTAAGAACAAGTTTCATTGTAGAGAGTTCTTGGATGTGACAGCCTTGTATTCAGTGGAATGTGCTGTCCAGGAGAGGACCTTTCCATCTTTAGGCTCTTATAATCTTTGTTTTAATCTACTGTTTATTAAATTAATATGTACTATTAAAAGATTCCCCATTGGAAGAAAAGAAAAATAAAGAAGATTATTTTGACTTGTAACATAGGCTGACTTTGGACTTCTAACCTTCCTGCTTTTACCTCCCAAGTGCTAGGATTACAGCTGTGTCTGATTTATTCAGTGCTGGGAATAGAACCCAGAGAGCTTAGTCCATGCTAGGCAAGCAATCTGTTGACCGAACTACATTCCCAGCCTGAAAGGTTACGTTGTTACAATTTGATAGTCACCTTTCATCCTCAAAATTGACGAAAAAAACAATACACTTACAGCAATATTAAAACTAATGAATAATTTTTAAAATTTTTTAACATTTTTTATTATTATTTCCGCTCATACAAACTTAATAGGTAGACTAGTTCCCTCCCCCCTCCTCATTCCCCTGAACCCCCTGCTCCCCTTCCCTCCCTCCCCGTCTCCCAATGCCTCCCCCCCCCCAATTCCCAGAGAGTCCTCTATTGTGTATGCCTAACTCTCCCCTTGGTCCTCCTCTCTGATGACATACAAGGACCCAGTGGCATTTCCCTGAACCCTTTCTCGTGTTCCCCTTAAGCATAGGAACACTACTGTGGCTGTCAATAGGCTCTTATAATCTTACCATCACATCTTCCACAAGGCTCACTGAGCCTTAGGATGGGGAGAAATTGGTTGGCATGATTCTGGATGAATGTTGCAGGGTTGCTGGCACTCTGCTTGCTGATTGGCTGTCATCTATTTCACTGTTCTTGCACTGTGTTAGGCAGTGTCCTCACTGGGTGCTGAGATCTTTTCCTATATAAAGGTAAACTGTTGAAAAGGTCTTTATATAAGGCTTAAAGGAGAGGGAAGAACAAGAATATGGCATAGTAGAGAGTGTGGTTGGCCTCCAGATATCAAATCATCTGCTTACTAACCCCTAAGCTCCCTCAAGGAAAGGAAACACATGTGCAGCATTGTAAACCAATATGAATTACAGTAGATAGGAAGGAAACTGATAGCGGATAGGATCAGATGTCTTGATACAGGCTTTTCTTAATTGTGGTCTTATATCTCTATTTAACTGTGTTCCTATGTATCTACTTTCTTGGGGCATTCTTTTCCCTAACTCCCAAGTTATGTTCCTTTGTAGATATAGTGGATATTGTAGCAATTCCAGCTTGAATATCTCAATTTAAGAGGACTTAGTTCTACGTTCCACTTATAAGTCAGAACATGCAATGTCTATCTTTCTGTGTCTGGGATATTTAGCTCTGTAAAACTTCTTCTAATTCCATCCATTTACCAGAAAATTTCACTAATTACTTTTGATAGCTGCATACTTTGTGGATATGTACCACATTTTCATTATCCATTCATCAACTGTTGAATATTTAGGATAATTACATGACTTTGTTACTTTGAGAAGTGCTGCAATGAACATAGATATACACGTGTTTCTATAGTAAGATGCAGCAGTCTTTGGAAATATTCCAAATAGTTGTATAGCTGGGTCATATGGCAATTTAATTTTTAACATTTTTAGAAACATCCATACTTATCTCCAGAGTGGTTGTACAAGTTTGCATCCCCACTAGTAATGTTACTTTCTCTCCGCATCTTCTACAGCATTTATTATAAGTGTTTTGGATTTTCACCATTGTGACTGTTGTGAGATGGTATCTCAGGGAAGTTTTGATTTGGATTTCTCTGATGGCTAGAAGGTGGAACATTCTTAAAGGTATTTGTCAGTCACGACAAATTCTTCCTGGGAAAAATTTCTTATAAATTCCATGGCCCACTTTCTAATTAGGCTGTTTATCTCCTCGGTGTTTAATATTTTGAGTTTTTTGTACACTCTAGATATTAGTACTCTATAAGATGTGTGGTTAGTGAAGATTTTTTCCCATTCTATGGATGGTCTTTGTGCTTGGTTAACAATAACTTTTTCTGAACAGAAGCTCTTTAATTTCAGGAAGTCCCATTTATTGAGTGTTGGGTTCTAATTCTTGTTCAATTGGGGTCCTGTTTTGCAACTGCTAGCCTCAGCCAATCAATTTGAGAGAATTCCCTACTATTTCATCTAAGGTTTTTATAGTCTATGGTCTGATATTAAGGTCCTTGATACATTTGGAGTTGTTTTTTGTACATAGTTAAAGGTAAGTATCCAGTTTCAATCTTCTGCATGTGGATACCCAGTTTTCTAAGCATCATTTGTTGAAGATACTGTGCTTCTTTCTATGGTACTTCTGAGCACCTATTTCAAAAATCAGATAACTGCAGGTGCTTGAGGTTATGTGTGGACCTTCAATCCCTATACATTGATCTATGTGTCTGCCAGTATCATGCTTCCCTTATTACTATGGCTATATAGTATAGATTAATGTCTGGTATGGCAATAGCTCCATTAGAGTTTCTGTTACTCAATATTATTTATACTATCCTAGGCCTTTTGTGTTTCCATATGTATTTTGAGTTTCTTCTGTCATTTTCTGTGAAGAATTGCCTTGTAATTTTGAATAGTATAACAATGAATATGTATGTTGCTTTTGGCAGAATGGTCATTTTTATTATGTTAACTCTACCAATCCAGGAACACGGGAATTCTTTCCATTTTCTGGTGTCTTCTAAATTTTTTTTCTTTAGGTTTTTGAAGTTTTCATTATACAAATCTCTCATATACTTAGTTAGATTTATACCATAGTATTATATTTTTCCAGGGGCTATGGTTAATGGAATGGTTTATCTTAGGACTTTATCATTTTTTTTTCATCCTTAGTGTATAGGAAGGCCACTGATTTTTGAACATTAATTTTGTAACCTGACACACATTTGAACTTATGTATTAGTCCCAAAAGTTTCCTTGTGGAGTTTTTAGGATCAATAGGGTATGAAATCGTGCCATCTGAAAATAGGGATATTATGGCTTCTTTTCCTGTATGTATCCCTTTTAACTTCCTCTCTTGTCTTATGATTTTAGCTAAGACTTAAAGTAAATATAGAATAGAAGTTGTGAGAGTGGGCAGCCTTGCCTTGTTCCTGACTGAAGTGGGAATGCTTCAAGGTTTTCACCATTTAGGATGATTCTTGCTAAAGACTTGTTGTGTATGACATTTATTATGTTGATATAATTTCTTTCCATTCTTTTGTCTCCAAGACTTTTATCATAAAGGGATGTTGTATCTTATCAAAACCTTTTTCTGCATCTATTGAGAAAATCATGTGGTTCTGGTTTTCTGATTTGTTTTTATGGTGGATTACATTTATTGATTTGCATATGTGGAGCCAACCTTGTGTGCCTGGAATAAATCCTTTGTGATCATGGAAAATGATTTTATTTGGATATGTTTCTGAATCCATTTTGCTAAAATTTTGTTGAGGATATTTATATCAGTGTTCATTAATGAGATTGGACTATAGTTTCATTTTGTATTATATCTTTATTAGGTTTGGAGATTAGCTTCATAGAACAACTTTTGCAGTGTTCCTTCCTTTGGTATTTTATGGAATAGTCTAAGTTGTAGAGGTGTCAGTTGTTTTAAAATATCTGATAGAATTCTGCAGTGATGCATACTAAGAAATTTGTCCATTCTATCTGATTGTCACATTTTGTGGAGTATAGGTTTTTGAAATATGATCTCATAATTCTTTGAATTTCCTTGCAATCCCTTGTAATAACTCCATTTCAAATCTAATTTTATTAATTTGGATTTTGTCTTTTTTGCTTTTGGTTAATTTGGCTGGGGTTTTATAAATGTTGTTGAATTTTTTAAACGAACCAGATCTCTGGTGGTTGATTCTTTGTATCATTTTCCTTATCTCAATTTCAAATATTTCTCTCCTGATTTTAAAACTATCTTCTTGTCTACAAGTTTTTAGATTGGATTGTTCTAAATCTTTAAGTATCATTTCTGAATTAATTGTTTATGATTTTTTCCATTTTTCGATATAGGCATTGAGTGCTATAAACTTCCTCTTAGGATAACTTCTTCATGTCCTAGAGATTTTGATATGTTGTGTTTTCATTATCATTCACTTCTAGGAATTTTTGAATTTCCCTTTTGATTTTTGCCTGAACCCATTCTTAATTCAGTATCATAGTATTTTCATTTCCAAGAATTTGTGTATTTCCTGTCATTTCTTTGTTGTGTATATCTCACTTTATTCCACTGTGGTTTCATAAAGTACAGAATATAACTTCAACTTTCCTTTATATGTGGAGTCTTGCTTTGTGGGCCAATATATAGTCTATTTTGGAGAAAGTTTCATGGGATGCTGAAAAGAATGTGTATTCCATGGTGTTAGAATGAAGGTTCAGTAGACATCAGTCATGTCCATTTATGTTATGGTTTGATTCAGCTCCAGTGTGTCTCTGTTCAGTGTTTGACTTGTCCAATGGTGAGAGGATGGTGTTGAAACTCCCTAGCTATATTGTTTTGAGTTAGTTCGTTCTGTTAATCATTGTAGTGTGTGCTTAATGAATATTGGTGAACCAATATTAGGTGTATATATGTTCAGTATTGTAAGTCTTCCTCATGAAACGTTCCATTAAATATTATGTAGTATCCTTCTGTGACTTTTTTTGATTTCTTTTGATTTGAAGTATATTTTGTCAGATACTAGAATTGCTACTCCCACTTGTTTCCTTGTTCTGTTAGCTTGGCAAATTTTTGACCAATTTTTTACTCTTGAGATTTTGCTTATATTTCATGATGAGATGTGTCATCTGAATGCAGAAGATTGATGGGTTTTTAAGTTTAATCATGTTTCTAACTTATGTCTCTTGAGTGGAACATTAAGTCCATTGATGTTTAGGCTTATAATTGAGATATGTTTTTTTCTGTCATTTTCTGAGTTTTGTAATTTTTAAATGTGTAGTTCTTTGCTTAGTAGTTGTTTTGGTATTGTTTTTCCCTTTTTACCTCTTGGATATGTTTGTCATTTTCTTCAAGCTTGAGTATTTTTCCTAGCATCTTCTTCTGTGGGCTTGGTTTGGTGGCCATATAGACCTTCAGATTATCTTTATGGTGAAAACTTTTTCTCTCACCTTCAGTCATGACTGATAATTTTGATGGATATATCAGCCTGCGTTGACATTTGTACTCATTCATGATTTGAAGTACATCTCTCCAAGCTCTCCTGGCTTTTATTATTCTCACTGAAAAATCAACAGTTATTCTAATAGGTTTACCTTTAAATGTGACTTAGTTTTTATTTCTTGACACTCTCTGCACATTGTCTTTGTCTTATATCTGTACTGTTTTGGCTATTATTTGCTGTGTCAAGTTTCTATTTTTGGTTAAATCTGATTGGTGCATGGTATGCCCCTTCTACTCGAATGGGTCTTTCCTTAGATGTGAAAAATTTTCATTGATGATAGTGTGAAAAATCTCTTCTGGTATGGCTTTCTTGGTTTCTTGACTATGCAGATTTAACTTCTTCAAGATGTCCCATAACTCTTGAATATTACTTTTTGATATTTTTGTAGCTTTTAAACCTCTTTAATTGAACAAATTTGCTCTGGATAAAGGTGGAGCCTTGTGGAAGGAGCACACATCACAGGTGGAGGGACTTGAGGCTGCTAAATGTGATCTGGAAGCTTGGTATCCTAGTCCTGCTTCCTTTCACTTTTTTTTTTTCTCTTTGCCTTCTAATGGCTGGGATGACTTGAACTGACTTCCGGATTCTTCCTTCATCCATGACTTCTTCAATGTGCCTCTGGTCATAATAGATTATATCCTCTCTGAAATCATAAACCAAATGAATCTTTCTGTTTTTCCCTACATTATTCGAATCTGATTACATTGTCTCATAGCAAAAAGAAAAGTAAGTACAACAGAAATTGGTACCAAGAAGCAGGTTGTTACTCTAAGACTAAGAAAATTTAGAAATGTTGTTGTTAAATTGAGAGAATTTGGTACCAAGTATTATGATCATTACTGTGATGTAACTATCATGCCTTTGGAAATGTTTTGTGGGAGAAATATGGAACACTGAAATTTCAATCTAGGAAAGTCACTGGGTCATGGAGACAGTTATTTGGGTCATGGAGACAGAGTTATTTGGGTCATTTGAGTGAAAACTTGGAACAAAGTAATGCTGAGAGAAATATCACCATAAGAGGCCCAGCTTCTGCTACTTGAAAAGGTAATAAAGACTACTTAGGGAGCTGGATGAGGGGTAGTTCAAGTGATGGTTGGGTAGAGAGGTTGACTGTGATTTTCCCATGTCCTGAAAACTAATCTAAAGTTGAATTAAAATTAAAATATAATGAGCTGAAGCATTTGGCAGAAAAAGTTTCAAGATAGTATAGCCTTTAATCTGTGACATGGTAACATTTTAGTTCTCTTATTAAGATGTGAGATTAACCCTTTTCACCCCACCCCGCTCCGCCGGTCGGGACGCGCACGCAAGATCCAGCCGGGCCTCACCGTGCGCTCTAGGACCCCAGGTCAGCCCACAGGGACCCGGCTCCGACTCCCACCATCCAGCCGGAGCCGCGCGGGGGCCGAGGGACGAGGAGGACCTCCCCCTGCGCCCGGGCCCCGCCCCAGCTGCCCTCAGGTTAAATAGCTCCACGCCGATGCGCCCATCCTCCCTTTTCACCCCACCCCGCTCCGCTGGTCAGGACACACGCGCGGTCCACCCGGGCCTCACCCCACGCCCTAGGTAAGTCCCCGTTCGGGCCCGCCCACCAGTACCCCAGGCCAAATAATTCAGTTTAGTGAAATTGAGAGATCTTAAGAGTTAAAATGACAATGCCAAAGTCAAAGTGCAAATCTATGAGAAGCAACACTCAAGTAAACAAATTTCCCACTGAAGAAATTAATCCCATAATGTTAGACTCCAACAAGAACAAACCCGCGGAAAAAGGCCAAGAAAGCCTGACCCAGGATAACGACTTTCAAAATATGATCATTACCATGTTCAATACTATGAAAGAGGAAATCCGGGAGGAATTACATAATCGAATCAATCGCTTTGAAGAGGAACACAACAGACATCTGGAGGAGTTGAGAAAAACAGTGCAAGAAACAAAAAGTGGCATAGAGCAGTTAAAACAAACTCAAGCAGAGTTTAAAACTGAGCTAAAAGACAAGTTATCTTCAACCCAGAACGCCACAGAGAGTCTTGTCAACAGAACTAATGAAGCAGAAAACAGAATTTCAGACCTTGAAGATAAAGTGGGAGTACTAACCAGCTCAATGGAAGAGGTTGTTAAAGCCAAAAAGATACTTGAGAGAAATATCCAAGAGATATGGGACACCCTGAAGAAGCCTAACATGCGTATTCATGGAATACCGGAGCAAGAATCTCAAAATACCACCCCTGAGGAAATTTTTCAAACGATCGTCAAGGAAAACTTTCCTCATCTAAAAAAAGAGAGGCCCATTCATATACAAGAGGCATTCTGCACCCAAAACAGATACGACCAAAATAGAAGCACACCGTGGCAAATAATAGTTAAAACACTCCACATTCAAGATAAAAAACTGGTGCTGAGAGCTTCAAGGGAGAAAAAACAAGTCACTTTTAAAGGCAAACCTATTAAAATAACAAATGACTTCTCAGTCGAAACAGTAAAAGCAAGAAGAGCTTGGAGAGACATACTTCAAGTATTGAATGAGCAAAAATGTCAACCCAGGCTGATTTACCCTGCAAAACTATCAGTCATGATCGAGGGAGAAAGAAAAATTTTCCAGCACAAAGACAACTTTAAGGGATACATGGCCACCAAACCAGGCCTTCAAAAACTGCTAGAAATGACACTCAAGCGTGAAGAAAAAAACAGGCATATCCAGGAGAACAGAAGGCAAATATAACACCATTAAAAGCAAAGCAATATACTTATAAAAGCTACTAAACATAATAAATGTCTGGAATTAACAATAGTTTCTCCATTATAACACTAAATGTTAATGGACTTAATTCACCGATCAAGAGACACAGATTACAAACTTGGATTAAAAATCACAATCCATCAATCTGCTGCCTGCAGGAAACCCATCTCACCACAAAAGATAGGTACGCTCTAAAAATAAAAGGCTGGTCAACAATTCTACAAGCAAATGGAAGCAGAAAACAGGCAGGGGTAGCCATTATGCTATCAGACAAAGTGAACTTCAAACCAAAGAAAATTATAAGAGACACGGATGGATACTACATTTTAGTTACAGGTACAATTCACCAGGAAGACTTCACAATACTGAACATATATGCACCCAATACCGACCCCTCCACATTCATTAAGAAAACCCTACAGCGTCTAAAGCAAGAAATCAACCCCCAAACGATAATTCTTGGGGACTTCAACACCGTCCTCTCAACATGGGATAGATCAACAGGTCAAAAGCGTAACAGAGACACTTTGGAACTTAATCAAACCCTGAAAGAAATGGACCTCACAGATCTCTATCGAACTTTTCACCCACGCACCAAAGAATACACATTTTTCTCAGCAGCACACGGAACTTTCTCCAAAATAGATCACATATTGGCCCACAAAATGAATCTCCCCATATACAGGAAAATTGAATTTCTAGCCTGCACCTTACCAGACAACCACAGCCTAAAGCTTGACATCCACAACACAACAAAGAAGAGAAAATACACTAACTCCTGGAAACTTAACACTATGATGCTGAATGAGAACTGGATTCAGGAAGAAATTAAAAAGGAAATTCAAGATTTCCTGAAAGTGAATGATAACGAAAATACAACTTACCAAAATCTCTGGGACACAATGAAAGCTGTTCTAAGAGGTAAGTTCATAGCCCTTAATGCCCACGTCAAAAAAATGGAAACATCAGAAATAAACAACTTAACAATGCAGCTTAAAGCTTTAGAGAAACTAGAGCAATCTGATCCCAAAAGCAGTAGAAGAGAAGAGATTAGCAAAATAAGGGGAGAAATATCTGAAATCGAGACTAAAAAACGATAGAAAAAATCAACCAATCAAAAAGCTGGTTCTTTGAAAAAATCAACAAGATTGATACACCCCTAGCTAAACTAACCAAAAGCAAGAGAGAGAAAACCCAAATTAACAAAATTTGAAATGAACATGGAGTTATCACTACTGATACCCAAGAAATCCAGAGAATTATAACATCATATTTCAAAAACTTATACTCTGTGAAGTTTGACAACACAAAAGAGATGGATGAATTTCTAAGTAAACACAACTTACCTAAATTGAATCAGGAAGTTGTGAATTATTTAAATAGTCCTATAACATATAAGGAAATTGAGGAAGTAATCTCGAATCTTCCCACCAAAAAATGTCCTGGACCAGATGGATTCAGCACAGAGTTCTACCAGATATTTAAGGAGTTAATAACACCAATACTCCTTAAACTGTTCCATCAAATAGCAAAGGAAGGAACACTACCAAATTCCTTCTATGAAGCTAATATCGTTTTAATCCCAAAACCTAATAAAGATTAACTTAAAAAAGAAAACTATAGGCCGATCTCCCTGATGAATACAGACGCAAAGATTCTCAACAAAGTCTTAGCAAATCGGATGCAAAAACATATTAAAAAGATCATTCATGGGGACCAAGTAGGCTTCATCCCCGGCACACAAGGTTGGTTCAACATACGCAAATCAATAAATGTAATTCATCATGTAAACCAGTCCAAAGTCCTAGACCACATGATACTCTCGATAGATGCAGAAAAAGCTTTTGACAAGATCCAACAGCCTTTTATGATCAAAATGCTAGAGACAGTAGGAATGGAAGGAACCTTTATCAATATAATAAAAGCTGTATAGAACAAGCCCACAGCAAGGATTATGCTCAATGGGGAACAATTGGAAGCATTCCCACTTCGATCAGGAACTAGACAAGGCTGTCCACTCTCACCACTTCTATTCAATATTGTACTTGAAGTCTTAGCTGAAGCCATAAGACAAGAAAGGGACATAAGAGGGATTCAAATCAGCAAGGAAGAAATCAAGCTATCCCTATTTGCAGATGACATGATCTTATACCTGAGGGATCCCAAAAACTCCACCAGGAAGCTCCTGGAACTAATTGAGAAGTTCAGCAGGGTGGCAGAATACAAAATAAATGTGCAAAAATCAGAGGCCTTCCTATATGCCCAGAATGAAAGAAGTGAAAAAGCCTTGAGAGAAACCATGCCATTTACTATAACCCCTAAAAAAATGAAATACCTTGGTATAAACCTAACCAAGGAGGTAAAAGACCTTTACAATAAAAACTTTAAAACCCTAAAGAAAGAAATTGCAGAAGACACCAGAAGGTGGAAAGACCTCCCTTGTTCCTGGATTGGCAGAATCAACATTGTAAAAATGACCATCCTACCAAAGGCAATATACAGATTCAATGCTATACCAATCAAAATCCCAAAGCAATTCTTCAAAGAAGTTGACCAAACAATCTCAAAGTTCATATGGAGGCACAAAAGACCCAGGATAGCAAAAACAATCCTGAGTAAAAAAAAAACACAGCTGGAGGTATTACCATGTCAAACCTAAGTCTATACTACAAATCCATAGTTATAAAGACAGCCTGGTACTGGCTCCAAAATAGACACACAGATCAATGGATAAGGATTGAAGACCCAGATATAAGCCCACAAAGTTACAGCCATTTGGTCTTTGACAAAGGGGCCCAAAGAATCCAATGGAAAAAGAACAGCATCTTCAACAAATGGTGCTGGCAAAACTGGATCTCCACATGCAGAAGATTAAAGCTGGAACCATACTTGTCACCATGTACAAGACTTAATTCCAAATGGATCAAGGACCTTGATATCAGGCCAGAGACTTTAAAAACCATAGTTGAAAGGATAGGGAACTCCCTCGAGCTGATTGGGCTAGGCCAACACTTCCTAAACAGACATCCAATGGCACAGTCACTGCTACCAACTCTCAACAGTTGGGATCTTGTGAAATTAAAGAGCTTCTGTTCAGATAAAGAGATTGTCACAGGAGCTCAAAGGCAACCCACAGAATGGGAGAAAATCTTCACTAACCACATATCTGACAGAGCTCTACTGTCCAGAGTGCACAAAGAACTTAGAAAATTAAACTCCAAGGAAAACACTGGCCCAATTAAAAAATGGGCCCTGGAACTTCAAAGAAACTTTACCAGGGATGAAATTAAAATGTCTAACAATTATCTTAAAAAATGCTCCACTTCCTTCGCCATCAGGGAAATGCAAATCAAAACTTCCCTGAGATATCATCTCACCCCGGTCAGGATGGCAAAAATCCACAATACAAACAACGACAAATGCTGGAGAGAATGTGGAGAGAGGGGAACTCTCCTACATTGTTGGTGGGAATGCAGGCTCATACAGCCACTCTGGCGAGCCGTCTGGAATTTCTTAAAGAAATTAAAGATTGAAATGCCGTATGACCCTGCTATCCCACTTTTGGGAATAACCCCCCATGCAGCAGAGGTTCGCCTCGATAGCACAAGCTCGACCATGTTCATAGCAGCACTGTTTACAATAGCAAAGTCATGGAATCAACCTAAATGTCCAACAGTTGAGGAGTGGATAAGGAAACTGTGGTACATCTATACAATGGAGTACTACTCAGCCATCAAAAATGATGAATTACTGGAATTTGCTGGGAAATGGATGTCATTAGAAAGAATTATATTAAGTGAAGTATCCCAAACCCAGAAAACTAAGCGCCGTATGTACTCCCTAATAGGTGGCTCCTAGTACCAAACTCACCCAGCCCACATTGAGACACTCAAAAGTAAACCTATGTAACACAGTAATTGCAAGGATTATGAACAAGAGAGATGGGTTAGGAGGGCCACACCAGAAACAAGGAGAGAGGAGACCATGTTACAGCAGAGAAAATAGGCCTCCATCAAGGTCTGCAAGTAAGTAATGAGAAACCTGGTTAAGTCCACAGACGTTCTTTCCCGATCTCACCAGAAGGGGAGGGCATATAGTCTAGCAGATAAAAAGTAATCATTTTGCAAATGGGTGATGGACCCCTCCCTCAGTGAGGTTTCCTACTCTTATTACATCTACCCTTGAATGTGCTATTACAACAAGACTCCAGTTTAACAGCTTTTTGTCTCTGGCCAGGGGGTGACATACAGTGCCCAGCAGAATGGAGTGAAGGGAATTGCAGGAGCAGCAAAACTGCAAATGAAAATCAACAAACCACAATCCAGAACTTCAGAGACTCTATATCAATCACATAGAACTAGGACAGCCTAATCTCTCCCCATCCGGGAGCTCAGGGACATTTGCGGAAGAGGGGGCGGTAAGATTGTAAGAGCAAAAGGATGGGAGGAGCAACGATTTGCAAGATTCTCAACAATAGTTGGGGCCAAAGCAATCATAATGGGACTTTGCATGCCCTGCGCAATGTCCAGCGCACTATTGCCCTCATAAAGTCTAGCATCTGTTAAGGGCACCGAGACCCCGGAGGCAAGGGATTGACAGCCATAGTAGTGATCTTATGCTTAAGGGGAACAAGAGAAAGGGCTTATGGAAATGCCACTGGGTCCTTATATGTCATCGGAGAGGAGGACCCAGTGGAGAGTTAGGCGTACACAATAAAGGACTCTCTGGGAATTGGGGGGGAGGCACTGGGGGAAGGGGAGAGGGAGGAGGGGGGAGGGAGGGAACTGGTAAAAAATTTTAAAATGTATAATTAAATTTTTAATAAAAAAATAAAAAATAAAAAAATATGTGATATTAAAAGAAAGAACAGAAAATTAGAAAAATACTTCAAGAAAAATGAATTAATTTGATTTTGTGACAAATGTATTGGGTTGGAAAAAAATTATACTCAATGAAGTATCCCAGACAAAGACAGTGACCTCCTGTTCTTCCCTTTTGGTTGATTCTAGCATTAAACCCTGACAATGACGTGCATAAAAAGAAACTTTTATAACACCCCTAAACTAAAAAAGAATATAAGAAAAATGCTCAGAGCTCAACCAAGATTTGCCCTATTATAATGGAAGACTAGAGAGGCAGAAAACCAAAACTGGCCAGAGTGTAAAATATTGGTAACTCTGTAATGCTCAGTCCCAATTAGCCCATCAAAATCTTTTCCCATATCAAGGCTTAGGGAACCTTGAAGAAGATGGATCAGTAAGATTGCAAGAATCTAAATATGGGGTGTGGTACTTTTGACCAACACACTCTAACCACTACAGGGCTGATGTACCCAGGAGCTCACCACAATGAGAGCTTCTACCACCTGATCTGCACAATGACAGATATATCAACAGTTCTCCATGGACTATCAAGGATTTTAAAAGAAATGACTGCACTCAGAAAGTGTCTCTGGATTAAATACTAGACAAAGGAAGAGGAACCTCTCCCCCTATGACTTTGTCTTCTGATAAGCCACATATACTATAACAAATATCTGACTCTCTTACCAATCCAGGCCCTCCAAATGGAGCCTTGTAATCCAGAGAGAGAGAGAGAGAGAGAGAGAGAGAGAGAGAGAGAGAGAGAAGAGGGTAAGGGAGGGTGAAAGAGAAACAAGGTGGATAGGGAGGGCTTTGGGACAATGTCATAAACCCATTTGTTATATACAAGAAAAATTCTTAATAAAACAAGGAAAAGAAAGAAAAAAATGCTATGAAGCTTGATGAAGAAAATTCTGTTGGAAAACAAAATGTTGAACCAGGAGAACTCACAAGTAAAACGAAAGTTATTGTTAATGAGCTCTGTTATTGAGCCAAAGCCTACACTTCATTGGGACAAAAGGAAAAGCCAAATGCTAATGGCTAGAACTTCAGCAAAGCCTCCTACTCATAAGAATACAAGTTCTTTTAGAAGGATAGGGGAGAAGGTCAGAGGTACAAAGAAATTGTGTGCTTCTTTAAAGTGTCTGCCCAGGGAAGAATCTCCTCATGATAAGTACAACAATGCTGTACCAGCTGTAGCTCAAGGCAGCCAGTTTTCAAACCCAAGGTATAACAGAGCTTGGTTATGTAACATATAATACTGGTTAAAAGATGCATTAGTGAGAAATTCATTCTTTCTCCACGATTTTAGAGAGCTGTTGAGGCCAGACAGTATATGTGTCATGATCAAAACACTCCTAAGTGGACATTGTGTGATGTAGGATTGAAACTCTATTGAGATATAAAGATGTTAGAGATCTCAAAGCCAACATGGTACATATGGAGAAAGGAGAGAGAGAGAGAGAGAGAGAGAGAGAGAGAGAGAGAGAGAGAGAGAGAGAGAGAGAGAGAGAGGAGAGTATTACAGGCAACAATACTGAAGGGACAGAACTGAAGCAGTTCAAAACCGAGATGATTTCACCAGGATGCTCAAATATTGGACTTATAGACTCAGAATGTGAAGTTTGCTTTGCTGTTTTTCAGTCAACTTATGTTCACATCTTTCCTGCATATGTTCCTACTCCCTTTTGAAATGTGAACGGTCATTTTGTACCATTGTATGTTAGAAGTAGGTAACTTTGTTTTTACAAGCTCTCACAAGCGATTGACTTGAATTTCAAAAAAATATTTTGGGCTTGTCTTTTAAACTTTATTTAGAACCCATTCAGATAGTAATTGCTTGCCAATGGGTCTTATTTACATCAACTACTTTGTCTGGGAACTGTACCTGATACTGTAAACCTAACCAATAACCGTAGAAGGAAATAAATAAACAGGAAAGGACACCTCAGTGTTAATTAGAAAAAATTGATAATAAAACACCATTTAAACATTCCTTACTTAACCCTTAAATAAGAAAAGGTCTCAGAACTCAACCAAGATTCACCTTATTACAATGGTTCACTAGGTAGGCAGAAAACCACATCTGGCCATTGTGCAATATACAGGCGAATCTGAAATGCTCAGAATCAGTCTCTCAAAATCTTTTCTCACTCCGAGGCTCAAGGAAACTTGTTGAAGAGGTAGCACTAAGAATGTAAGATCTTAAAGGTGGGGTGAGGTACCCTTGATCAACACATTACAATGACAGGGCTGCAGTACCCGGAATCTCACTACAAAGAAAACTTCTACCACCAGATCTATACAATGGCCCACATCAGCATTTCCCAAGGACTAGCAAAGATCTTAGAAAAAGCAAATTCTCTTAGAGAGTGTCTCTGGGCCAGATACTGGACAAGGGAAGAGTAAACCTCCTTTATTATGACTTTGCCCACTAAAAAGCCACAGATACTACAGAAGATGTCATACCCCTTTACCAACACCCCAAAGGGAGCACTGTGATACACAGAAGCAGAGGGATAGGAGGATGGGTGTGACAGCACGATTTATTACATGAGGGGAGGGTGAAAGAGAAGGGCCTCTGGATAGGAAGTTTTTAAGAGTAGGGGTAGTGGGGTGATCTGAGAAAAGACATCACATCATTAGGTGGCCATGAGAATATAAAATCCAAGGAGAGGGACTGCAATGGCTCATGTTTTTGCATATTTATGTGGTGTCAAAGTTTGGGCAAGTTGTGACACTTCTGAAAGGAGGGATCTTGTTGTAGGAAGGTAAGTTTCATTGTTAGAGCCACGAGATTTGGTAACCTGCCCCTGTTTCCTCTCAGTTTATCCTTTTCTGCATCCTCATATCTATGCGAAGGTGACCCAAATTGTCTCCTGCTTCTCTCTCCAGCCATGCCTTCTGGTACGCCATTCCTTCCTTAATGGACTATATCCCCTCAGGAACCATAAACCAAATAAATGTCCCTGCCTTTCTTAGCTGTTTTTTTCAGAGAGTGTTATCTCAAAAGAAAAATAACTGCTTTGCCCCTTAAATCTTTACGCGTCAATTCCCTCCAAATTACTTTTCTCTGTTTCCTCTAGCAACATGGACTCTAGTTAACCACTATTCATTCTTTGGTTCTATGTACTTAAAATTTTATGGATTCTGTATAGAAGTAAGATATAACAAATTTTTCTATCTGGATTATTTTGCATTATGTAAAATACTGTAACATGTTCTTGCTTTTACAAATGGTAGTTCCTTTATTCTATTCTGACTAAGCATTATTCTAATGGATGTCTACACTATATTTTTTAAATCATATGTTGGCATAAAGTTAAATTGTTTTTATATCTTGGATGCTGTGGAAATTATCCAAGTAAAAATGTGAGTACAGATTTCTGTTTTTATTCAGAACAAAAGTAATATTTATTATTCTTTTTCAAGAATTATGGATATAATATAGCTTGATTAAATATTTCCCCATTTATTCTATATTATTTCCTTACATATCCCACCAAATCCATTCTTGTTTTCAAATACTTCTGCTTTCAGAGGTAAATGCCATTACCTTTTGCTATGTACGCAGAATAGTCATTCCCAGATAATGCCATTGTTCTATTTTAACTTGTTATGTATCCCGTTCCATTCTACAAAATGGCTGCATTAATTATGACTTAATTGTCAATTTGTGCTTCTATAATTTACTGATTTTTTAAAGTTGAGCTGAAAGCAGTTCACATCATTATGTGACCATGAGGCTATGGATCAAAGGAGAAGATTGTAATGGATAATGATTTTTGCATAGTAATTCTAATTTTAGTTAATAACTTACTTAATAGCAAGTGTTCCAGTGTTCCATTTTCTACATCCTTCTCATCCTTAATTAATTCTTTTAGATATTTCTTCCAGATATGCAATAACATTTTATATTTTATTTGCATGATTGCAGATATTAATTCAATAATTAGTGACAGTTAACAACTTTCATTCCCATTCATATGTGTTCTTTGGTATAAAAATATTTTTTCAACAACCTGGAAAATTTTGTGTTCTTTTTCCACTTTTAAAATTAAGTTATTTACATTCTTTTTTTAAAATTTTTTTATTTATTATTCAAGTGTGTGTGTGTGTATGTATATGTGTGTGTGTGTGTGTGTGTGTGTGTGTGTGTGTGTGTACAACCACGGGTGAATTCGGGAACCACTATGGACCGCCTTCACCTCCTCCTTGTTTACTCTGCCTCGGGATTCACAGGCTCCGCCCTACCAGGGCCAAAAACGCAGGCCTCCCGGCTTCTGCCCGGCCTCTATACGTGGGGTCCAGGATCCAAACTCAGGACCTTCCGCCTAGCAAGGCAGAGGCTTAACCCCTGAGCCACCTCACCAGCCTCAAGTTATTTATATTCTTAACAGCCAAAGGAGTATTCAAGAAAAGGCAACCTATAAAATAGGAGATTTATTTGCACACATTATGCCTACAATTGATATACAACCAAATAGAATAAACGAAAACTTGGATAGATATAGGGAGGATAATAAAATACTTTAATTAGTATTTATTTTGTTTTTGGCAGAGATACAGTCTGGACATTACTGAAGTTTGCTTGATAATTCTGTTTTGACTACTTCAGTTCTTTAACTTACACATACTTTATCAAGTGTCTGATTTCTTTGGTATATTGTTTGGTTCCTGCTATAATATGCTTTTCTTTACAGTTTTAGTAAAGTCTAAAAGTAGTTATGTTTTAGCTAAATATTTTCTGAAAATATGCAGTTGGCTTAGGATTTTTAAACTGTGTTTGACTATATGAAATTCAAAAACATACATATGAATGTAAAACCTATACACACAGTGTAATCATTTTAAACTTTCTCCTTATTTATTGCTTCTTTGGGGCAAAATATTCAATACCCTCTTTCATATTCATAGTACACAATCACTACTAATATTTCCACTGCATGAGAATTGTGTTAAATTCATAAACTATCTAATTATTTAGCGTCTACAGTGCTAAAGACTGGTGTGAGCTTAACAATGGAATGGTGCATCATTAAGCTCATTTGAGAAGAACTGGTCATTTTGGAAAGCCTTAAGCAAGCCTGTAGGATTATATCTAATTGATGAAGGAAGACACAGACAATGGTGTGTGTGCCTGTACCTTGGGCAGGTGGATAAAATGGACAGAGCTGGTTCATTATGGTGACATACTTCAGCATAATGTGTCAGACTACTAATATTGTTTGTGAGGGTATCCCTCTCTTATGATTCTTGATTCTTCAGAATGTAGCCAGTTTCCTCAACTCCAAGAGTTGGTAGGAACTCTCCTGCCAAGCTGGGCTGTGAATCATAAGCAAGAATAGAATCCCTTGATCCCTTTAGCTATTGGGCAATCAATTTACCAGCTTTATTCAGACAAACTCCAACACCTACTAATCAGTCTTTTTCTTATTTTTTTCTTCTCAAGTACTTTTTCTTGGCTCTGTTAGACCGTATAATATATTCCATTTCTAGGATATAAATTATGTTACTTCACAGTACAATTTTTTTACAGATTAGAGAGTAAATGCTAGTGGTAACTTCTGCATGGTGTCTCACAGCCTGCAATTTTTGGGTTAGCGATGTCTTTGTACTACAGTTCTGACAAAATCAAATTTTCTTGTTTTATGAAAGAAATACTCATTTTATTTTCAGATGTTGATTAAGAACCACTCAACTTCATCTACTATTAGGTTTGACCATGTAGTATACCTTCATCAGCAGTTCAATACATTCCTGAATGCATCAAGGGGAGTATCTAAACCCCTAAAGTTTCAAATCCCTTGCAAGAATTCATGTGGCTAGGTTAGGCCCCCTCTCAATAAACTTTCAGCCAACTGACTAAATACCTTAATTACATAAGAAAAACCTCTTCGTTGTTTTGTATGAAGCACCCTAAAATATACTTAAGCCAGTATGTCAGTTTCATACCTAGCATGCAAATTATCATGAATATAACTACTTAAAATAGATATTGTGTTCTCATGAATTAGAAATCTGAACATGGATTAGCTGATTCCACCACATTGATTCAGCATCTTTGATGAAGCTGAAAGAACAGAAATTCTACAAACTGTGCATATCAGCTTGGGCAAAGTAGAATTTTGTTTACTGTACTTCAGTGAGTTTGGTTAGAGGCATTTTTTTTCATTTTAAAGGGAATATGAACAACAATGTCCTTTAATAACAGGCAATTCTCTATCCACTTACATAGTCTATACCTGTAATATATATTTTCAGTGTTACAAATCTCTTTCTTTCAGTAACCTGAACACTGAGAAGAGCAGCACACACAACAGTTAAATATTTAACATCTCGGGGCTGGAGGGGTGGCTCAGGGTTAAGCCTCTGTGTTGCAGGCGGAAGGTCCTGAATTCGGATCCTAGACCCCACGTATAGACGCCGGGCGGAAGCGGGTTGGGGGGCCTGAGTTTCTGGTCCTGGTAGGGCGGAGCCTGTGAATCCAGGGGCAGAGTAAACAAGAAGGTGGAGGAGGTCCATGGTGGTTCCCGAATTCGCCTGTGGTTCTATACACACACACACACACACACACACACACACACACACACACACACACACATGCGTGCACACATCCACAATTGAATAAATAATAAAAAAAATTTAACATCTCTTTGTCACTATTCCTCCTCCTTTTTCTCTTCCTCGTTTTTCTTCTTAAGACTGTGGACAAGAAAATTCTGTTGCTAGATATTCTAATCCTTCTCACTTTTGATAATTGAGATCTAATTGGTAATGGTAGAAATCATTTGATTTATTCCCAAACTATTTAGGGTTCAACCAAACATTGTCCATTTCTAAAACACATAAATAAGTACATAGTGAAACAGGTAAATTTCTCCTTAAAAACAGAGTTTAAGATTCAAAAATATAATGCTTTGAAAATCATCAAACCATTTTAATATTGTATATTTGTTGTGTGCCCCCAAAGACTACTATTCCATTTTGGTATATTTAGGTTAGCATTATATGTTAATAAAACATAAATTAATTGTGAGAAGAATGTTTAATGAGCTTCACTTACCATCCAGTTAATTTAACTTGAAAATGGCTTAATTACATTCCTATTAAAGTATTGTATTTCTTCAAGAATATGTGGTTATTAATTTATAAATACAGAAATTTATTTTTGGCTGACTTATTGGTACTTTAAGTATATAGTTGTATATTAAATATAAATTGCTTATTTATGAAAATTAAATTAACAGCTAATGCTATTATTGACATAAATGTTTTTTGGGATGATAGCATTTAGCACTTTCATTTCTAGACTCATAGGTATGATTTTTTACAGCTATGTATTAACCAATAACATAGCAGTTTTCTTCTTAAACACTTCTAGTTGAAGTGGAATGCTTATTATGGAAGTGCCTAAAAATTTTATTGAAACAAAATTACAATGACCTATGATAAAAGCCCCGAGATATTTAGTATATTCTAAATATACAAAAATTCTTATAATTCATCTTATAACCAGTTACCATCACAAGATAAAATGGCAACATGCAGTGGAAATTTTGGTATTGTGGAATTATTTAAAATATGTAGAATTTCCATATTTTAAAATTTGATGAATATACATCGCTTGCAGAGAATGATGGGACTATTGGTCATCTTTTCATACATGCATGCAGCATATATTTCTTTACCAAACTGGCAAATTTTGCTTTATAAAAATATACACGTGCACAAAATATTCTATGTACTCTCCCCGTTTGATCCCTTGTTTCCCTCCATATCCTCTACTAATTTTTCCTCCATATTCATTTCATTTTTTTTACTTTTCCTTCTCTCACAATTTGCCTGCATACTACCAATAAAGTCACAAAGACATAGCTTAAAGGGGAACAAAGAATTTTATTTTTGCTAATGCTTATCTCGCCACATCTTAGTCCAGCTCTACAGGAGAGCTCATACCAACACCAGGGTCCAAGAGAATTGGCCACATAATATTCATATAGCTGCTGAAAAAGAGAGAGAGAGAGAGAATTGATACTTGCTAAACCAGCAGACCTGGCTAAGTATGATGAAGAATGCTAACTCCCTGAATCATCTCCCTTCATCTATTCCTGGCAAGGTAAGAGTCCCATCCTTCATGGTCTGGACCTTTTCCATCATTTAGACAATCTAAGACTTGTAAGGGCTTAACTCCACTACTAATTCTTCACAATTATGTCCAAAGCTGCAGTCTTCAATTGTCAATTTGACACCTATATCAAGCCATGAAGCCTATTTTTGTTCCCTAATTCCTTCCTTCCTGTACTCTCCATCTTGCCTTCTACTCTTCCGTCCATATTCAATTCCTTTTGTTCTTCGTGTACAGGGGCAACTAAGGCCCTCCTTGTGATTCTGGGCCAGGAAGTTTTCTCTTGGAACCTCAGAGGCTCCTCCATATGCACATTACTAGATACATTTTTCCACTTTTTCAAATTTTGTAGGGCCCCATGGACTTCACAGTTAATATTTGATCATGTACCTAGTATTGAGAGTTTATGACGTTTGACATCTTGAGTTAGTTTCTGTCACCCTTTTCATTCCTCTCTATATGTACCTTTTGCAGGGTACTTCTGTTAGACCTTTATATGTTGTGGTATTTTTGAAATAATGCACTAACTTTGACATAATTTCTCCTTTCCTTTTGCTCCTCTATTCTATCACTAATTTCACATGCAGTTTTACATCCCCCCTATGTTTCTATTCTCCATCTTTATTCCACTTGCATTCTTCTACATTTCTTCCCTTAAAATGTTCCCTCTTTTCTCAATGGCACTTTCCTAAGTTCTTGAATTCTAGAAATATTCTAGGTAGAGAATACATACAAGAAAATTTAGTGCTACATTAACTTTATAATTGACATATAAAAGAAAATATGCTATGTTTGTCTTTTTGGGTTTGAGTTACCTTGCTTGGTATAATTTTTCAATTCCATCCACTTATTTTTGAAATTCATCTTCTGATTTTTTAAATATTTATTTATTTATTATTCAAGGTGTTTGTGTGTGTGTGAGAGAGAGAGAGAGAGAGAGAAAGAGAAAGAGAGAGAGACAGACAGACAGACAGAGAGACAGAGAGAGAGAGAGAAAGAGAGAGAGAGAGAAAGAGAGAGAGAGAGAGAGAGAGAGAGAGAGAGAGAGAGAGAGAGAGAGAGAGAGATGGTACTATGTGTACCTGTAGAGGCCCAGGGATGACTTGGGGAAGAAGCTTAATCCCTGAGCCATTTCTTGTGGCCTGAATTTCACTTTTCTTAAAAACTGGATGATATTCCATTGTGTATATGTACCACGTTTTCATTATTCATTCATCAGTTGTAGATACTGAAAATGATTCCATTTCCTTGATGTTGTTGTAAATAGAATCAACTTCCCTGGTGTATACAGATGCAAAAATCCTCACTAATGTATTTACTAACTGAATAAAAATTCATAAGGATCATCCACCATGATCAAGTTTAATCACTTAAACTATACAAGGATGAATCGACAAATAAATTAATAAATTTAATGTAGCATATACATAAACTTAAAGATTAAAAACTATAGGATCATGCCAATAGATATAGAAACGGCCTTTGACAAAATTCAGCATCCCTTAATGATTAAAAACCTTTGAGACAATAGAGATCGAAGGAATATATGTCAAAATATTAAAGTATATATATGACAAGCCTAAAATAAGTATCTAACAGACATACTCAGTAGGGAAAAACTCAAGGCTTTAACACCTAGATAAAGAATAAGTGAGGCTGTTCACTCTGCTCTTTTTCAATATAGCTCAACATATTTTGATACAATCACTTTGCCAATGCTGTCCCCTTCCTTATCTCATCTCCGCAATTCTCATCATCTTTCCTAACAGTTTCCTTTATAGTTCCTCCTTTAGTTTCTGATTCTACATTAGAGATAAAATAATTGCCTAAGCCTCAGTCATTTGATTCAACATTATTATATATCATATCCATTTTCCTGCAAATATTATGACTTTCCCCTTATTTACTGTTTAATGAAGAAAATATTTGTCAGCTATTGTTCTGACCAAGTATTGATATCCAGAAAATATGATGAGGTCAAAATATATCTTCAAGTGGAGGATGCAGAGGGAAGTTTGATATTCACACTAAAGGATGCTACAGGGAATGGGAGGGGTAAGGAGAGGCACTGGGAGAAAGGGAGGGAGGAGGGGGTGAAAGGAAGGGAAAAATGGGGGAAGGTACAAGGGGGATTGGGGAGAGGTGGGGGGAGAGAAGGGACTGGGGTACCTATTAAGCTTGTATGATTGGGAAAAAATAAATATAATAATGAAAAAGACTGCTACTAGCATTACAAAAACATGTCTTGAAAAAGACAAGCATCCCAATGAATAAACAGGAAAATTAACTAATAATGCACCTATGAAAAGAAGTGTAATTGGTCCACAATTGTGTGAAAACCCATCCTATGTATACTTAATATGAATTCTTTTAAAACAAAGGTTCAATGTAATTGAGCACCAAAGAAATTTTAAAAAGATTACTGTGATTGCATTTCACTACACTCAAAAAGAATATCATACTCAATATATATAAACAACAATATATACTGGTGTGGGTACAGGGTAAAAAACTTTAGATATATTCAATGGGAATGTAAATTATTCCAGACAATGTGAATGAAACTCAGTAACTTATGTTACCCAAAAAGGAGAAGAGAAACATTGTAACTTATGATTCAGCTCTTGTTAACTCATCATGAGAATTAGCCTAGGAGCTCATTCATTTGCATAAGTTGCATAGATAAATAAACTATATTATACCATACATATCATTAAAAATAATGAATTATCCTTCTAAATCTATATACTTCATAACTTTTAACATGAAAAATATGGAATTTTTGGCAATGATAGCTTCTATTTATTGATATAATCATTGTTATATTTGTCTTCAATTATATTTATGTGATGAATTGTATTTATTGATTTGTATATTATTACTATCCTTGCATTCCTTGAATCCAACAAAATTGATCATGGTATATAAAATTTGTAATTCATCATTAAACTTTTTTTTCACTTCTTAACATTTTTATTACTATTTCTGCTCATACAAACTTAATAGGTAGACCAGTTCCCTACCCCCCTCCTCCTCCCACCGAACCCCCTGCTCCCTCTCCCTCCCTCCCCATCTCCCAGTGCCTCCCCCCCAATTCCCAGAGAGTCCTTTATTGTGTATGCCTAACTCTCCTCTTGATCCTCCTTTCCGATGACGTAAAAGGACCCAGTGGCATTTCCCTGAACCCTTTCTCGTGTTCCCCTTAAGCATAGGAACACTACTGTGGCCATCAATCCCTTGCCTCCAAGGATCTTGGTGCCTTTAGCCGATGTTAGACTTTGTGAGGTCAATAGTGTGACGGACATGACGCAGGGCATGCAAAGTCCTATTATGATTTCTTCAGCCCTATCTAGTGTGGAGACTCTTCAAATCATTGCTCCCCCCATCCTTTTGCGAGGGAGCAGTAACATCATTAAACTTTTTAACTGTGGTATTCAGAGATTTTGCATCTATGTTCATAAAAGATTCTATTGTATGTTTTTCTTTATTGTTTTCTGTATCCAGATACAGTTCTGGTATTTGGGTAATACTGGTATGAAAGCAATGCTAGCTTTATGAAACAAGTTTGCAAGTGTTCTTTCCATTGTATTTTATAAAATAGATTGAAAAATTTTGAAATAAATTCTTATTTAAAGATCTGTATATATTCAGCATTACTTCCAAAGTAAATTAGTTAATTTTCATTATGTACTTGATTTCAGTAAATGTATAATTGCATCCTGTGATACATATTAATTGTGATGGTAAATTGAGGTTCCATTAATTAAATGATTTACATATCCACTATAGCAATATCTTAAAATGTTTAAATGTATTTAACATGGCTTTACATTTTAATTAAATTTATATGTGATCTCTAAAATTTGAATTTGCAGATATAAAAATATCTCATGCTTTTCATTGTTCTTAATATTTTGAATATATTACATTTTGTCAGTCTTGCCACTGATAGAGACACTTAATTTTTATTTTTGTGATGTGGGGTTATTAAAATAGGGACATTAAATCAAAGTGCATTAGGTCAAATACAGCATAATATTGATTGCAGTTTGATAGTTAAGGACACAAGAAGGGGGGAGGAAGTGGAAAAGGGGGGAGAGAGTAAAGGGGGTCCGGGGAAGGGTGGAGGGAGGGAGGGGAATGAGGTACTTATCAACTTTATATGAGTGGAAGAAATAAAAAGAATTCAGAAAAGAATTCAAAGTGAAACTGCCTTTTGAATGGTCTGCTACCTAAAACAAACCTCATTCAGAATAAATTTTTATTGTATAAAAAAACCTTCATTCAGTAACAGGAAATACTTCAGGAAGTTTAATCCTAAAAGGCTCTCTTCAATGAGATCAATATGGTTATTGTGGAATTATGAAAGTTTTATATAGCTAACTGGGTGGTGTGTATCAGTAGGAAGTTGAAGCACTTTGAATGATTACTATTGACCAGTTAAATTTCTTTCTTTTTTTTTTGCAGTGATTGTTGTTTTTCTTTTTTTTAATACATTTTTATTATTATTTCAGCTCATACAAACTTAATAGGTACACCAGTTCCCTCCCTCCCTCCTCCTCCCTCCTAACCTCCTGCTCCCCATCCCCTCACCCCTCACCCCCATCCCCCCGTGCCTCCCGCCCCAATTCCCAGAGTCCTTTCTTGTGCATGCCTGACTCTCCTCTGGGCCCTCCTCTCCGATGACGTACAAGGACCCAGTGGCATTTCCCTGAACCCTTTCCTGTGTTCCCCTTAAGCATAGGAACACTACTGTGGCTGTCAATCCCTTGCCTCCAAGGATCTTGGTGCCTTTAGCAGATGCTAGACTTTGTGAGGTCAATAGTATGTTGGACATTGCGCCCGGCATGCAATGTCCAATTATGATTGCTTCGGCCCTAATTGTGTGGAGTATCTTGCAAATCATTGTTCCTCCCATCCTTTTGCTCTTACACTCTTACCGCCCTCTTTTCCGCAAATGTCCCTGAGCTTCAGGATGGGGAGAGATTAGTCTGGCCTAGTTATAGGTGGTTGATATAGAGACTCTGAAGTTCTGGATAGTGGTTTGCTGATTTTCTCTTGCAGTTTTGTTGCTCCTGCAATGCCCTTCACTCCATCGTGATGGGCACTGTATGTCACCCCCTGGCCAGAGACAGAAAGCTGTTAAACTGGAGTCTTATTATAAGAGCACATTCAAGGGTAGATGTAATACTTATACCCAAAAGTGGAATCGCAGGGTCATATGGCATTTGGCAATGGGAGGGGTCAATCACCCATTTGCAAAATGGTTACTTTTTAATCTGCCGTACTATATGCCCTCCTCTTCTGGTGAGTTCATACCCCCTTAGTTGTAAATGATCAGGAACGAATGTCTGTGAACTTAACAAGGTGTCACATTACTTTCTTGCAGTCCTTGATGGAGGCCTATTTTCTCTACTATAACATGGTCACTGCTCTCCTTGTTTCTGGTGTGGTCCTCCAACCCCATCCCTCCTGTTCATAATCCTTGAAATAACTGTAGGTAATACATAGATTTACCTATGAGTGTCTCAAGATGGGCTGGGTGGGTTTGGTATTAGGAGCCACCTATTAGGGAGTACATACGGCACTTAATTTTCTGGATCTGGGATACTTCACTTAATATGATTGTTTCTAATGACATCCATTTCCCGGCAAATTCCAGTAATTCATCATTTTTGATGGCTGAGAAGTACTCCATTGTATAGATGTACCACAGTTTCCTTATCCACTCCTCAACTGTTGGACATTTGGGTTGATTCCATGTCTTTGCTATCGTAAACAGTGCTGCTATGAACATGGTTGTGCTTGTGCTATCGAGGTGAACCTCTGCTGTATGGGGGGTTATACCCAAAAGTGGAATCGCAGGGTCATATGGCATTTCAATCTTTAATTTCTTTAAGAATCTCTAGACGGCTCGCCAGAGTGGCTGTATGAGCCTGCACTCCCACCAGCAATGTAGGAGAGTTCCTCTCTCTCCACATCCTCTCCAGCATTTGTTGTTGTTTGTATTGTGGATTTTTGCCATCCTGACCCGGGTGAGATGATATCTCAGGGAAGTTTTGATTTGCATTTCCCTGATGGATAAAGAAGTGGAGCATTTTTTAAGGTATTTGTTAGACATTTTAATTTCATCTCTGGTAAAGTTTCTTTTAAGTTCCAGGGCCCATTTTTTAATTGGGCCATTGGTTTCCTTGGTGTTTAGTTTTCTAAGTTCTTTGTGCACTCTGGAGAGTAGAGCTCTATCAGATATGTGGTTAGTGAAGATTTTCTCTCATTCTGTGGGTTGCCTTTGAGCTCCTGTTACAATCTCTTTATCTGAACAGAAGCTCTTTAATTTCACAAGGTCCCAACTGTTGAGAGTTGGTAGCAGTGACTGTGCCATTGGATGTCTGTTTAGGAAATGTTGGCCTAGCCCAATCATCTCGAGGGAGTTCCCTATCCTTTCAACTATGGTTTTCATAGTCTCTGGCCTGATATCAAGGTCCTTGATCCATTTGGAATTAAGTCTTGTACATGGTGACAAGTATGGGTCCAGCTTTAATCTTCTGCATGTGGAGATCCAGTTTTGCCAGCACCATTTGTAGAAGAAGCTGTTCTTTTTACGAATTTCTATCTAGTACCATCTTCTATATTCAATATGGTAAACAATATTCCATAAATGCCTGTCGTTCTGCTAAAGGTTCAAGCTTTGTTTTCTAAGAACCATCTGTATTGCATCATATTAACTTCACTTCAAATTATCTAGACTAATATGTGTATTTATTCACAACAATAGTATAGCTAAAATGATTGCATTTGTCAGTGTTTTGTTGCAATGAATTTACTGTTTATAAGAATCCTATGCTTAAGGGGAACACAGGAAAGGGTTCAGGGAAATGCCACTGGGTCCTTGTACGTCATCGGAGAGGAGGGCCCAGAGGAGAGTCAGGCATGCACAAGAAAGGACTCTGGGAATTGGGGCGGGAGGTGGGGGGATGGGGAGGGAGGGGTGAGGGGAGGGGAAGCAGGGGGCTCAGGGGGAGGAGGAGGGAGGGAGGGAACTGGTGTACCTATTAAGATTGTATGAGCTGAAATAATAATAAAAATGTATTAAAAAGAAAAGAATAATGGAATCTTTCATTAATAAAACAAAGAAAATGAATACAAATTTAATTTGAGTCACTGAATACTTTTAAGTATCTATAAAATGTAGGGTACTATTAGGCTCTGTTTGCTATGGGACTGCACTTATTTTTAGATTTGTGATAGTTCAACTATAATGGCAACAAACTAATTTGTATGGAAAATGGACCTTAATATGTACCTACATATGAATGCAGCTATATGTTCATGGCAAATATAATTCTTTGAAAATTTAAGGAAAGTGTTAACAGTTCCACTGGTGAGCTATTTTTTAATCTTTAAAGAAACACAGATATATCATAAATTGAGAATTTGATAAAAGTAAATATGATGTTAATATGGGCGTTTGGATAGCTTGGAATGACAGAGTATACAAACATATATATTAAAGTTACTATTTTGTTGTTATAACTTTTAGAAGACTTAAAACAAGTTTAACTTGAAATTTTAATGAACACTAAAATATTCAAATATGGAGGAAAAACTCAGCCTATATTTTTATTTCAAAGTAACAGATACATTCTATGAAACACATGACCTTATATGTGAAGATATTGTTTATAATACTCAGTGGTATTTACAAGACTTTCCTGTATTTTTTGTCAAACTTGTTTGAGTTTAAAGTTCCAGCAAATTCTTTTTCACTAGAACTTGACATGTTTTTACCAAGTGTGACTTGATTTATTTAAAAATATACCTCTGTACTTGTTTTGAAACTTAACCCAGATGTTCTTAAATGTTTTATGATTAATTAAAATTTTCTGTATATGCATGGGTAATAAGATTTCTGTGAAGGCCAGTTATGTTAAATTAGTCCATTCATCCAAGTTCAGGGAGGGAACTACTAAGAGTTATTCTGTTTTATAATTTAATTTTTAATTTTTATTTTGCTAGATTTACAAATATAATGGGTTGTAGTCCCTGTCCCCTCCCCTCCTTTTTTCCTCCCTTCACTGATCCTTCTCACTCCCTTCAACCTTCCTCTCTATTTGATTCTGTGGGCCACAGGTTTCCCTTTGGATTATCTGCTCTATTTGGGGCTCAGGACTCTGTGGCAGACTAAATGGCCCTTCTTAGTGTAGAGTCATTGATAAAGCCATATCCTTTCATCTGCCTGGCCCTAGCCCCTAAGATTACCATTGCATGTAATTGTTTTGCTGAGATCCTCTATAGTCTGTGGGGAAATGTTGATATGTCAGCCATTGTGCAAGTCTGGTGAGGATAAACCTCATTGCAGTGGGTTCCTGGATGCAGCAACCCAGTCTTGAGCAGAATTTCTTGACCAGCTATGGACTTCAACTCTTTAATCTCTTCCAGTCTTATTGTCCTTATTAGTCAGGGTTCTCTGAAGAAACAGAATCTATAGAACATAATATATATATATATTTAGTGTCCTTCAAAATAGCCACCTGCAGTTGCCTTGCTCTTGATCAGCATGTTCCACAAAGCCAAAAGATCCCCAGTAAGTATCAAGCCTTTACATCTCTGGAGTATTGAAGATGCTGGGTTCCAAAGTACGTGAAGAACAGCTGGGCTCTGAGGTCAGAGATGAACAGCAAATAGCAGGCCAGGCTCCAAAGGCAGCAGGAACAGCAATAAAGTGGTAGAAAAGGCGAAACTCCAAGTCAGCCAACGACAGAGGCAGCAGCATCAGCATCAAAGAAGGTTATGATGTTCTAAAAGTGCATCATGCTCAAAAGTGTACTCCATAGCAAGTCAACACAAGATAAAGGAAGACCGAGTCCTCTCTCCTTGCACTTCCTATTATCTGGTCCACCATTGGAAAGTACCACCCACTATGGGCTGGGTTCTCCACAGCAACCTATCAAGTACCTGTAGACTTGTTCAGGGGCCATTCCAACTATTAACCCTCGATAACTGAGCCCCAAACAGTCTGAAATTGTCAAGTTGACACCAAAATTAAAGTGTAACACTGCTTCATCTTCCACAAACTTCCCCAAGCCTTAGGATGAGAATTGATTTGGTTTGCTTGATTCTGGCTGCACATTTTAGGGTCACTGGCACTCTGCATTCTTGTCAGTTGTCTATTTCACTTCTCTTTCAGTAAACAAGAAACATTTTGTTTCAGTGTTGAGATATTTTCTTATCTTAATATAAAATGAGAGGTGTTTAGATGAAAGTTTACTCTGTTGTTTGTGGTTAGTATTACTATACTATCCTGTGTGCTGTCAGTTTGTTTAGACTGGTTTACAGTGCTGGGCCTTTGTACCCTGTCATGGGGTGGGGGACTAGGGACTAATTAGCAGATTATTGGTTACCTAGAGGCTAACCACACCTCTGCTAAAAGACTTTTCTTACATGAAAGACTTTTTTAAAAATCTGTTTGCACATGATCTTTTGTTTTGCTCTTTAAGCATCTTCTGCCACTCTGGCTTGTGTTCCTTCCTGTTAGTGCTATGAGAGTTTCTGTTCTATTCTATAAAACTGAGGGTTTAATATAAGGATCCACTTATAAGTGAGAACACTCCACATCTTTCTGTCTATGACTGGGATGTTTTACTTAGTAAGATTTCTTCCAGTTCCATACATTTACTGGAAAATATCATTAGTTCATCTTAACTGACAACTGAAGAGTATTCATTTGTATATACACACCACATTTTCATTACCAATTTATCAACTATTGGACATGTAGGTTGTTTTCATTTCTTTGCAATTGTGAAAAGGGCTACTATAAACATGATTGTACACATGCTTCAGGCGTTGGATACAATGTTCTTGGGAATACTCCCAGGAGTGACATAGTTGGGTCATAAGAAGTTTCTATTTCCAGCTTTTTTAGGTTCTCCAAATTGCTCTCCAAAGGGGTTGTATGAGTTTATAATCCCACAAGCAATGTATGAGCCTCTTTTTCTCACCACATGCATTCAAGCATTTGCTGTTTTTTGTGTTTTGGATCTTAACCATTCTGACTAGAGTAAAAAGGTATCTCAGGATGGTATTAATTTGCATTTCCCTAATGACTGGGGGGGAATTAGAACATTTTTTAAGATGATTGATAGGCATTTGAATACTGCCTTGAATAACGATTTTTGTCAATTCTATAGCTCATTTTTTGAAGAAATTGCTTACTTCCTGGTATTTAATTTTTGACGTTGTGTACTCTGGATGTTAGTCCTTTATCAGATATGTGATTGGTAAAGATGCTCTCCCATTCTGTAGGCTGCCTTTTTGCTCAATTAACCATCTTTTTTACTGAGAAAAAATTTTTTTTAATTTTATGTATTCTTACTTGTTTAGTGTTGGATTTATACTCTGTGCTTTTGATTCCTATTGTGGAAATGCTGGCTGAGGCCAATCAATTCAAGGGTTTTCCTTACTTTTTCTTCTAGGAGTTTTCTAGTCTCTGGTTTAAGTTTGAAGTCTTTGATCCATTTGGATTCAATTTTCCTGCAGGGACATAAAAGAGTCCTGATTCATTCTTCTCATGTAAATATCCAATTTTGCCATTACCATTTGTCAAAGTTGCTATCCTTTTGCCAATGAATTTTTGTTTACGCATTTGTCAAAGATCATTGACTGTAGGTGCATGCACTCAAATTAGACTCTTCAATTCTAACCCATAGGTCTATAGTTCTTTTTTGGAGCCAGTACCATGCTGTTTTTATTACTATGGCTTTATAGTATAGTTTAAGGTCTGGTGTGGTAATACCTCCTGTGGAGTTTTTATTACTTAGTATTGTTTTTGATATTCTGAGTTTTTTGTGTTTCCATATGAAATTTGAGATTGTTTAACCAATTACTGTGAAGAATTGGGTCGCAATTTTGATTGGTATTGTACTGAATATATATATATTCTTTTGGCTGAATGGTCATTTTAACAATCCAGGAACATGGGAGGTCTTTCCATCTTCTGGTAGATTATTTTTAGAGTTTTAAAGATTTCATTGTATAGATCTTACACACCCTTAGTTAGGCTTATTCCAAGGTATTTCATTTCATTTTTTTTGGAGCAATGGTAAATGATATTGTTTCTTTTAGGCCTTTCTGTCTTTGTTTATCCTAAGTATGTAGAAAAGTCACCAATTTTTGAATGTTATCTTTGTATCCTGCAACTCTGCTGAACTTGTTTATCAGTTCCAGGAGTTTCCTGGCAGAAATTTTAGGGTTTTTGAGGTATAGAATCATGTCATCTGAAAACAAAGATGTCTTGATTTCTTCTTTTCTGATCTGTATACATTTTATCTCTCTCTCTTGTCTTATGGCTTTTCTAAAACTTCCAACACAATGTTGAATAGAACTGGTGAGAGTGTGCAGCCTTGTCTAGTTTCAGATATGAATGGGAATGCTTCCAGTTTTTCACAATATAGCATGATGTGTGACATACTCTTGTTGTATATGACCTTTATTATGTTGATAAAAGTTTCTTCCAACTCTATTTTCTCTAGGGTCTTTATCAGAGTGTTAGATTTTGTCAAGAGCTTTTTCAGCATCAAATGAAAGAATCATTTGGTTGTTTTCTATACTTTTGTTTATATTGTGATTTATATTTATAAAACTACATATACTGAAGCAATATTGTGTTTCTAGAATAATGTCAACCTGGTCATAGAGGACGATCGTTTTGTCTTGTTTTTGAATCCAGCTTGCTAGAATTTTATTGAGAATCTTTGTGTCTGTGTTCATCAATGAGATTGGCCTTTAGTTTCCTTTTTTGTTTTTTATTTATTTGGTTTTGGGATCAGTCTGATGTTGACCTTGTAGAAGGAATGGGAAATATTCATTCCTTTTATATTTTCTGAAATAATTTAAGGAGTATTGGTTTTAATTTTTCTTTGAATATATGTTGAATTCTGTTCTGAATCCATCTGGTCCTGGGCTTTTCTTTGAAGGGAGATTCATAATTATTGATTTCACTTCATCCCTTGTTATCGGACTATTTGAATGATTCAGTTCTTCCTAGTTTAACTTTGGTGTGTTACATGTGTTTGAAGATTTGTGATATTTTGTAATTATCAAACTTGTTGATGTATAAATTTTTTAACTAGGACTTTATGATTTTGTAAATTTCCTTGATATCTCCTGTAGTCACTCCATTTTCATCCCTAATTTTATTAATTTGGGTTTTCTCTCTTTAGTTTTGGTTAGTTTTTCTAAGGGTTTATCAAACTTGTTAAGTTTTTCAAAGAACTGACTTCTGTATTTCTTATGATTTGTTTTGGTTTGAAGTCTCTTTTGTTGGCTATTAGGATAGCTACTCCTGTTTGTTTCTTAGTTGCATTTGCTTGGAGTATCTTTGACTATCCTTTAACCTGTAATTGTGCCTGTCTTTCCAAGTGAAGTGTTTTTAGTGGAGGAAGCATATTGATATGTTGTAACTTTTAAGCCATGCTGTTAGTCTATGTCTTTTGATTGGAAAGTTGTAATTGAGACACTTTGCAGACTCCTGTCATTTTTTGAGTTTATTGATTTTTTTTGTTTTGGGGTGTGCATGCATGTGTGTGTGTGTGTGTGTGTGTGTGTATGTGTGTGTTGGCAGTTCCCTGCCTGGTTTTTGTATTGGCATTATTTTTTTTAATCGTCTTGCATGTGATATTCATTTTCTGTCTTGTTAATTTCTTCTAGTATTTTTTGCAGTCCTGGTTTGGTAGATAAAACGAATTTCATTTTTCTTTCTCCTTCAAGCATAACTGATGGTTTGGCTGGATATAGCAACCTGGTTTGACATTTGAGATCTTTCATGACTTGAAGAATTCCTTTCCAAATTCTGAATTTTGCTGCTTCTGTTGAGAAGTCAACTGTTATTCTAGTAGGCTTGCCTTTAAATGTGTTTTTTTTTTCTCCCTTGTAGCTCTTTGTCCTGTATCTGAAATACTGTTACCATTATTTGTGTTGTTGTGCTCATATTTTGGTCATATCTAGATGGTGTATGATATGCATCTTGTATTTCATGTGGTACTTTCTTTAGGTGTCAGAAGTTTTCATTTATTATTGACTGAAATATCCAAACTGGGGTTTTGTGTTTGTTTTTTTGTTGTTGTTGTTTTGGAATTACATGAATGCATAGGCTTGGCTTTTTCATGGTATCCCACAGTTCTTGAATAGTCCTTTATTTTTTTAGATTTTTCAGCTATCTTAATTGAATGATCCTGTTCTTCCAGCTTGTCTTTCAAATCTGATGTTCTGTCTTCTGCTTGATCTATTCTGTGTGCTACTTTCTGTTGGGTTTTCAATTTAACTTAATTTCACTTTGAATTCAAGCTGATTTTCAGTTTGGCATTTTTTCACCTGTTCTAAATTTGTTGTTTCTTCTTCTATTACCTTTTTCATCTCAGATTTTTTCTTATTTTCTTGTTCATATGTGGTCATATGCCTATTCATTTCTCTGAATTTTTCATATTTCTTTTTTTGTTCCTCATGCTCCTTTTGCAAATTGTGACAAAGGTTATTGATCATGTCAGTAACATGTCTGTGGAAAAAATATCACCAGTATTGCTTTCTTTTTTTTTATTAATACATTTTTTATTATTATTTCAGCTCATACAAACTTAATAGGTAGGGGTAGCCATTATGATATCAGACAAAGTGGACTTCAAACCAAAGAAAATTATAAGAGACACAGATGGATACTACATTTTAGTCACAGGTACAATTCACCAGAAAGACTTCACAATACTGAACATATATGCACCCAATACGGGCCCCTCCACATTCATTAAGAAAACCCTACAGCGTCTAAAGTAAGAAATCAACCCACAAACGATAATTCTTGGGGACTTCAACACCGCCCTCTCAACATGGAATAGATCAACAGATCAAAAGCTTAACAGAGACACTTTGGAACTTAATCAAACCCTGAAAGAAATGGACGTTACAGATCTCTATCGAACTTTTCACCCACGTACCAAAGAATACACATTTTTCTCAGCAGCACACGGAACTTTCTCCAAAATAGATCACATATTGGGCCAGTATTGCTTTCTTAACTGGTGTCCATGAGGCTGTTCTTATTAGAATGTGTATTATTGGTGTCAGTGACTTTTGCAGGAGACATAGTTCCCTGGTATTTAGTATACTTTGAGTGTATTTTGTGGTTTTACAATGTGACTGAGCATTTTTCACAAGATTTTTTTCTGCTTCATTTTGTAGTTGTTTTTGGCTCTCCTGAGTCAGATGAGGTTGTAAGATTTTGACTGTTGCTGGGAAAGTTTTTCTAGACTTGGATGGGATCTACCTGTTGTATAAAACCCCTGGCTTCAAGCACTGAGTTCCCTTTCTGAAGCTCTGGATCTCATGTGTGCGGCCTGATGTGGTTCAGCATACTTGGTGCGTGCCTTACCTTGGGCAGTGGTGCCTTCCTGGGGTTTATTCCAGTATTTTGTATATATGAATATATATTTTTTGTTTTTCTTTCACAGGAGCCCTGTTCAGCCTGATCCTTAGCCTGTTTGTACTTTGGAAGGAATATGCTGTTGATTTTCCAAATTACATATCTATAGAAAGGAGCAACAGGTGTGTTCCAGAAAATGTCATCATTGATGTACAGTATGGGTGGTCATTTATGTTTGCTGCTTTTGGGACCCCTTTTGTATGTATATCAGGGATTATGTTTCATTTTATTGGCCGAGAGCTTGAAGAATTTTGGAAGTGAAGAAAAGGAATTCCAAGAGGTCATAGTGAAAACTTCTGGACAGATTCATGAATTTTGTTGGAACAAAAATAAAACAAATTTCAAAATTGGGCATTTGTGAAGTACTCATGACATTATCTACCTTCAGACCATATTTATTATGCATTATTTCCTAATGAATGGAATCTGCAAAATGGTGCTATTAAGTCAGAGTTAGAAGTAATGTCTATGGGACCTTGAAAGAGTCTCAATTTGATATCAGAATTAAGGGACACAATTTGTTTTCTCTTATGCATAATATTAGTGCAGAGAATAATCGCAATTTTCTGTGCCATAATTTCATTTCCAATCTTTTCTAGATGAAATAAATTGACAGTATGTTGTTTCTTTTTATGAGGAACTGCATTTCACTTATTCGATACATCAGCAATAATCAGTTAGCTTGCAATTACACATAAGATCTATGATTAACATATAAAGCTTCAGATGTGACAAGTAGAAAAAAGTTTTTTTCCCCTTATTTCCAGAACAGGCCAAATTTAATGTCGGTCAATACACATCTATTTAAATTGAGCAAGAAACTTTACATTTTTAATTAATTTTTTAAAAATTAGAATACTTAGAACTTAGAAAGTTCACTTGATTCAATACAGGTATAATTCAAATTTTCATATTTTAAAAAATGTTGCTTTATCAAGGAAACAAGATGTATCACAGAAGGTATCTCTTGCCTAGATAATGGGAAAGTTTGCAAAAACTTCAAAAATATGATGTTTGTCCATTTGGCTAAAAGTAAATAGCAACATCATATATTAGCAATAAGAAAGAATGATTAGCATATTCCTTAAGGTAACTCTGTTTCCATCTCTATAGTCAACTTTAAATGTTTCATTATTTAAATCTTACTTGTTATTAAACCTTTTCTGTTTGCTATAAAACTCATCAGACTCTGTGAAAACTCTGAGTACAATTTAATGTACCTTTGATAAGAAAATGTCTGTATGAATTTTTAAATTTGTATTAGAATTTAAAGTAAAAATAAAATGTAGTTTTTGACTTTTATGTCTTTTGTGAGAATACTATGCTGTTACCAGTATATGAACTTTTTTATTATTATTAATACATTTTTATTATTATTTCAGCTCATACAAACTTATTTGGTACACCAGTTCCCTCCCTCCCTCCTCCTCCCCCGTGCCACCCCCCCACACTCCTCTCTCCCCATCCCCCAGTGCGTCCCGCCCCAATTCCCAGAGAGTCCTTTCTTGTGCATGTCTGATATTCCTCTGGGCCCTCCTCTCCGATGACGTACAAGGACCCAGTGGCCTTTCCCTGAACCCTTTCCGGTGGTCCCCTTAGGTATAGAAACACTGCTGTAGCTGCCAATCCTTTGCCTCCAAGGATCTTGGTGCCTTTAGCAGATGCCAGACTTTGTGAGGTCAACAATGTGTTGTACAATGTGCAGGGCATGCAAAGTCCAATTATGATTGCTTGAGCCCTAACTAGTATGGAGTATCTTACATATCATTGCTCCTCCCATCCTTTTGCTGTTACACTCTTACCGCCCCCTCTTCCACAAATTTCCCTGAGCTTCAAGATGGGGAGAGATTAAGCTGGCCTAGTTCTAGGTGGTTGATATAGAGTCTCTGAAGTCCTGGACTGTGGTTTGTTGATTTTCTTTTGAAGTTTTGCTGCTCCTGCAATGCCATTCACTCCATCCTGGTGGGCATTGTATGTAACCCCCTGGCCAGAGACAAAAAGCTGTTAAACTAGAGTCTTGTGATAAAAGCACATTCAAAGGTAGATGTAATAAAAGTGGGAAACCACAGTGAGGGAGGGGTCTATCACCCATTTGCAAAATGGTTACTTTTTATCTGCCAGACTATATGCCCTCCTCTTCTGGTGAGATCACACCCCCTCAGTAGTAAATGATCAGGAACAAAAGTCTGTGAACTTAATCAGATGTCTCATTACTTATTTGGGTCCTTGATGGAGGCCTATTTTCCCTGCTGTAAGATGGTCCCTTCTCTCCTTGTTTCTGGTGTGGCCCTCCTACCACATCCCTCCTGTTCATAATCCTTGGAATTACTGTCTCTAGGTGGGCTGGGTGGGTTTGGTACTAGGAGCCACCTATTAGGGAGTACATACAGTGCTTAATTTTCTGGGTCTGGGATACTTCACTTAATATAATTGTTTCTAATGACATCCATTTCCCGGCAAATTCCAGTAATTCATCATTTTTGATGGCTGAGAAGTACTCCATTGTATAGATGTACCACAGTTTCCTTATCCACTCGTCAACTGTTGGACATTTGGGCTGATTCCATGACTTTGCTATTGTAAACAGTGCTGCTATGAACATGGTCATACTTTTGCTATCGAGGCGAACCTCTGCTGTATGGGGGGTTATTCCCAAAAGTGGAATAGCAGGGTCATATGGCATTTCAATCTTTAATTTTTTTAAGAATCTCCAGACGGCTCGCCAGAGTGGCTGTATGAGCCTGCATTCCCACCAGCAATGTAGGAGAGTTCCCCTCTCTCCACATCCTCTCCAGCATTTGTTTTTGTTTGTATTGTGGATTTTTGCCATCATGACCAGGGTGAGATGATATCTCAGGGAAGTTTTGATATCCATTTCCCTGATGGCTAAGGAAGTGGAGCATTTTTTCAGATATTTGTTAGACATTTTAATTTCATCCCTGGTAAAGTTTCTTTTAAGTTCCAGGGCCCATTTTTTAATTGGGCCATTGGTTTCCTTGGTGTTTAGTTTTCTAAGTTCTTTGTGCACTCTGGACAGCAGAGTTCTATCAGATGTGTGGTTAGTGAAGATTTTCTCCCATTTTGTGGGTTGCCTTTGAGCTCGCATTACAATCTCTTTATCTGAACAGAAGCTCTTTAATTTCACAAGGTCCCAACTGTTGAGAGTTGGTAGCAGTGACTGTGCCATTGGATGTCTGTTTAGGAAATGTTGGCCTAGCCCAATCAGCTCGAGGGAGTTCCCTATCCTTTCAACTATGGTTTTTATAGTCTCTGGCCTGATATCAAGGTCCTTGATCCATTTGGAATTAAGTCTTGTACATGGTGACAAGTACGGGTCCAGCTTTAATCTTCTGCATGTGGAGATCCAGTTTTGCCAGCACCATTTGTTGAAGATGCTGTTCTTTTTCCATTGGATTCTTTGGGCCCCTTTGTCAAAGACCAAATGGCTGTAACTTTGTGGGCTTATATCTGGGTCTTCAATCCTTATCCATTGATCTGTGTGTCTATTTTGGAGCCAGTACCAGGCTGTCTTTATAACTATGGATTTGTAGTATAGACTAAGGTTTGGTATGGCAATTCCTCCAGCTGTGTTTTTGTTACTCAGGATTGTCTTTGCTATCCTGGACCTTTTGTGCCTCCATATGAATTTTGAGATTGTTTGGTAAACCTTTTTAAAGAATTGCTTTGGGATTTTGATTGGTATAGCATTGAATCTGTATATTACCTTTGGTAGGATGGTCATTTTTACGATGTTGATTCTGCCAATCCAGGAACAAGGGAGGTCTTTCCACCTTCTGGTGTTTTCTGCAATTTCTTTCGTTAGGGTTTTAAAGTTTTCATTGTAAAGGTCTTTTACCTCCTTAGTTAGGTTTATACCAAGGTATTTCATTTTTTTAGGGGCTATAGTAAATGGGATTGTTTCTCTCAAGGCTTTTTCACTTCTTTCATTCTGGGCATATAAGAAGGCCTCTGATTTTTGCACATTTATTTTGTATCCTGCCACCCTGCTGAATTTCTCAATTAGTTCCAGGAGCTTCCTGGTGGAGTTTTTGGGATCACTCAGGTATAAGATCATGTCATCAGCAAATAGGGATAGTTTGACTTCTTCCTTGCCGATTTGAATCCTTCTTATGTCCCTTTCTTGTCTTATGGCTTCAGCTAAGACTTCAAGTACAATATTGAATAGAAGTGGTGAGAGTGGACAGCCTTGTCTAGTTCCTGATCAAAGTGGGAATGCTTCCAATTGTTCCCCATTGAGCATAATCCTTGCTGTGGGCTTGTAGTATAAAGCTTTTATTATATTGATAAAGGTTCCTTCCATTCCTAGTGTCTCTAGTGTTTTGATCATAAAAGGCTGTTGGATCATGTCAAAAGCTTTTTCTGCACTTGTCGGGAGTATCATGTGGTCTTGGACTTTGGACTTGTTAATGTGATGAATTACATTTATTGATTTGCGTATGTTGAACCAGGCTTGTGTGCCGGGGATGAAGCCTACTTGGTCTCCGTGAATGATCTTTTTAATATGTTTTTGAATCCGATTTGCTAAGACTTTGTTGAGAATCTTTGCGTCTGTGTTCATCAGAGAGATCGGCCTATAGTTTTCTTTTTTAAGTTAATCTTTATTAGGTTTTGGGATTAAAACGATATTAGCTTCATAGAAGAAATTTGGTAGTGTTCCTTCCTTTGCTATTTGATGGAACAGTTTAAGGAATATTGGTGTTATTAACTCCTTAAATGTCTGGTAGAACTCTGTGCTGAATCCATCTGGTCCACGACATGTTTTGGTGGGAAGATTCGAAATTACTTCCTCAATGTCCTTATATGTTATAGGGCCATTTAAATAATTCACAGCTTCCTGATTCAATTTAGGTAAGTTGTGTTTACTTAGAAATTCGTCCATCTCTTTCGTGTTGTCAAACTTCACAGAGTATAAGTTTTTGAAACATGATGTTATAATTCTCTGGATTTCATGGGTATCAGTAGTGATTACTCCATGTTCATTTCAAATTTTGTTAATTTGGGTTTTCTCTCTCTTGCTTTTGGTTAGTTTAGCTAGGGGTGTATCAATCTTATTGATTTTTTCAAAGAACCAGCTTTTTGACTGGTTGATTTTTTCTATCATTTTGTTAATCTCGATTTCAGATATTTCTCCCCTTATTTTGCTAATCTCCTCTCTTCTACTACTTTTGGGATCAGATTGCTCTAGTTTCTCTAAAGCTTTAAGCTGCATTATTAAGTTGTTTGTTTCTGATGTTTCCATTTTTTTGATGTAGGCATTAAGAGCAATGAACTTACCTCTTAGAACAGCTTTCATTGTGTCCCAGAGATTTTGGTAAGTTGTATTTTCGTTATAATCCACTTTCAGGAAATCTTGAATTTCCTTTTTAATTTCTTCCTGAATCCAGTTCTCATTCAGCATCATATTGTTAAGTTTCCAGGAGTTAGTGTATTTTCTCTTGTTTGATGTGTTGTGGATGTCCAGCTTTAGGCCGTGGTGGTCTGATAGGGCACAGGTTAGAATTTCAACTTTCTTGTATATGTGTAGATTCATTTTCTGGCCCAATATGTGATCTATTTTGGACAAAGTTCCGTGTGCTGCTGAGAAAAATGTGTATTCTTTGGTGCGTGAGTGAAAAGTTCGATAGAGATCTGTAAGGTCCATTTCTTTAAAGGTTTGATTAAGTTCCAAAGTGTCTCTGTTAAGCTTTTGACCTGTTGATCTATCCCATGTTGAGAGGGCAGTGTTGAAGTCCCCAAGAATTATCGTTTGTGGGTTGATTTCTTACTTTAGATGTTGTAGGGTTTTCTTAATGAATGTGGAGGGGTCCGTATTGGGTGCATATATGTTCAGTATTGTGAAGTCTTCCTGGTGAATTGTACCTGTGACTAAAATGTAGTATCCATCCGTGTCTCTTATAATTTTCTTTGGTTTGAAGTTCACTTTGTCTGATAGCATAATGGCTACCCCTGCCTGTTTTCTGCTTCCATTTGCTTGTAGAATTGTTGACCAGCCTTTTATTTTTAGAGCGTACCTATCTTTTGTGGTGAGATGGGTTTCCTGCAGGCAGCAGATTGATGGATTGTGATTTTTAATCCAAGTTTGTAATCTGTGTCTCTTGATCGGTGAATTAAGTCCATTAACATTTAGTGTTATAATGGAGAAACTATTGTTAATTCCAGACATTTATTATGTTTAGTAGCTTTTATAAGTATATTGCTTCGCTTTTAATGGTGTTATATTTGCCTTCTGTTCCTCTGGATATGCCTGTTTTTTTCTTCACGCCTGAGTATCATTTCTAGCATTTTTTGAAGGCCTGGTTTGGTGGACATGTATCCCTTCAAGTTGTCTTTGTGCTGGAATATTTTTCTTTCTCCCTTGATCATGACTGATAGTTTTGCAAGGTAAATCAGCCTGGGTTGACATTTTTGCTCATTCAATACTTGAAGGATGTTTCTCCAAGCTCTTCTTGCTTTTACTGTTTCGACTGAGAAGTCATTTGTTATTTTAATAGGTTTACCTTTAAAAGTGACTTGTTTTTTCTCCCTTGAAGCTCTCAGCACCAGTTCTTTATCTTGAATGTGAAGTGTTTTAACTATTATTTGCTGGGGCGTTCTTCTATTTTGGTAGTATCTGTTTGGGGTGTGGAATGCCTCTTGTATATGGATGGGCCTCTCATTTTTTAGATAAGGAAAGTTTTCCTTGATGATCATTTGAAAAATTTCCTCAGGGGTGGTATTTTGAGATTCTTGCCCTGGTATTCCATGAATACGCATGTTAGGCTTCTTCAGGGTGTCCCATATCTCTTGGATATTTCTCTCAAGTATCTTTTTGGCTTTAACAACCTCTTCCATTGAGCTGGTTAGTACTCCTACTTTATCTTCAAGGTCTGAAATTCTGTTTTCTGCTTGGTTAGTTCTTTTGATAAGACTCTCTGTGGGTTCTGGGTTGAAGATAACTTGTCTTTTAGCTCAGTTTTAAACTCTGCTTGAGTTTGTTTTAACTGCTCTATGCCAGTTTTTGTTTCTTGCACTGTTTTTCTCAACTCCTCCAAATGTCTGTTCTGTTCCTCTTCAACATGATTGATTCAATTATGTAATTCCTCCCGGATTTCCTCTTTCATAGTATTGAACATGGTAATGATCATATTTTGAAAGTCGTTATCCTGGGTGAGACTTTCTTGGCCTTTTTCCGCGGGTTTGTTCTGGTTGGAGTCTAACACTATGGGATTAATTTCTTCAATGGGAAATTTGTTTACTTGAGTGTTGCTTCTCATGGATTTGCACTTTGACTTTGGCATTGTCGTTTTAACTCTTAAGATCTTTCTATTTCACTAAACTAAAGTATTTGGCCTGGGGTCCTGGTGGGCAGGCGTGGGCGGAGACTTACCTAGGTCGCAGGGTGAGGCCTGGCACGCACGTGTCCCGACTGGTGGAGTGGGGTGGGGTAAAGGGAGGACGGGGGCGTTGGCGTGGAGCTATTTAACCCGAGGGCAGCTGGGAGGGGGCCCGGGAGCAGGGGGATGTCCTCCTCATCCCTTGGCCCTGAGCGCGGCTCCGGCAGGATGGTGGGGTCGGAGCTGGGTCCCTTTGGGCTGACCTGGGGTCCTGGTGGGCGGTGCGTGGGCGGAGACTTACCTAGGTAGCGGGGTGAGGCCCGGCTGTACCCCGCGGGTGCATCCGGACCGGCGGAGCGGGATGGGGTGAAAGGGACAGTATATGAACTTTTTAAGAAGAATTACTAGAGTAGTATTTATTAATAAATAAAATGAAAGTTTAATTTTTCTGAGACTTGTTCATTGTTTTTTTTAATTCATCTTAAGTCAGTATTTGTACATAGTACTAATATTTATGCTTCAGAATAAAGTGCTAGGAATTGATAAGTATCCTTCTGTGTTGTTACCAGTAGACATTATTCAATCATTTTATCATGATATTTACATGAAAATTTAGTTAGATAAAAGATATTTGAAATTTAAATTTAGGATCACATTATGTTCATTGTATTGGATTGATGAATTTAAAATTATTACCAATAAAATTCAAATTGAATTATGAATGCTTATGTCATTTCTTTTCTTTGTTGCATATATATTTTCTCATTCACATCTAAAACAGATATTCTTGGATACTCTTCAAACTAGCAAACAGAAGAAGGCAATTTTTGATTCAAAGCCTTCTCTTTCTCTAGTTATTAGCTTGTTTACTTCAAAAATACCCCTCCACTTCAGGATGCTGCTGTGCAACCAAATTTTATTATAATTGCAACTTCTAATAACACTCTAGACACCAAAATGAAGTTTTTGTACACCTTTTCCATCGTGTAGTATATTGCTGTGTTAGGGTTTCCAAGATAAATTATGGGAAAACTAAGTGACTTTAAAAAATAAAATTTTCTTTTTACAATTCTAGATACCATCAGTTTGACAGCAAGTTGTTATCAAGGCTACATGCTGTTCAAGATCTTAAAGAATGTGCTAGTTAGATATCTGACAACCTAAGCCTGATCTCTGAGCATATCTGTGACAATCAGAAGTTACGACAAGCATTAAACAATGTTGGAAGAGAGTGTCTGACAAAGCCAAAGCCACTAGTGGAAGGGACTATTCTCTGGACAGGTGAATAAGATGTGTAGAGCTCACTGAACAGTTTGTCATATTTTGGCAGACTGACAGGTGAGGAATTGGACACTTCTTAATAATTACTATAGCTATGTCCTGGCCAGTTCCCTTGGCTCTTGGTATTTGTTGCAGTCAGCCTGCATGGTTGCTGATAAATGACCATCAAATGGCTTAAAGAAACGAGGGGCTTATTTTCTTACTCATAGTCCAGTTACATTCTGTAGTTCAGCTTGATGGGACAGCATGCCCCAATACCAGTGCTGAGGGAACTGGCCACACCATCACCACATAGCAGCTGAGAGAGGGACAATCCTTACTTGCCAGACCAGCATGCCTGGCCAAGTGCACACAAGGATGCCAACTCTCTCAACCAGCTCTCTGTGTTTTATTCAAGGCCTAATCACACCCACCTGGGGGCCTTCCCCATCAGCCAGATAATCTCCTGCAGATTTGCTCTGGGCTTAGCCCAACCAATAATTTCCCGCAAATATATCCAGAGCTCAAAGCCCTCAACTGTCAAGTTGACACTTGTTCCTAACTGTGACAATGTTTTTATGAACTCTACTATCAAGCTGGTCTATGAACATAGCAGAATTGCAAGCAAGAATAAAACTTCCTGTTCTAACTTGTTTGATAGTGGTTTTATCAGTAATATGTAGACAAACTTCAATAGAGAAGAAGCTATTACAGAGTCTTTCTTATAATCTTCTTTTTATTGTATTGATGGCATTATAATTCCAAGGATCAAATGGTTACCTTCCTATGCTCCGGTCTGTTTTTATAATGATGCCATTTTTTTTGCCTAAGGTTTTTTCTTAATAAAGGATAGCTTAATATAAAGATGTATAGCTACCATCCTTCCAAATAAGGTCAATTTAGGGAATAATTGAGAAAAATGCATAGCAGGTAAAAAGAGGATGGGACAGGAGGGATATGGATGTAGGAGGGACAGAAGAACTTTTAGAAAAAACAAAGATTATGGGTAGCAATCCCAAAGGAATATTGTATGCTAGTAATATGTCAAAAATGTCTTTTGAAGAAACCAATAAGAATGAGCAGTCCCTGGGAGGAGGAACAAAGACTGAGAAAAACAAAGGAACAAGAGCCTTGGGTTGATCCACGTAGAACCCAGGGACAAAATTATAGAAAAGTAACATCAATGTTGCTCTTCCTGATAAAATTCTGGTCAGAGAGGTCTTAAAGGACCCAAAACAATATAGGCTTTTGCCATGACTCTTGGTTGCTCTCCAAAAATTGTCAGTAAGACCCTATTACTGAAGATGCAACACAAATGAATTACAGAAAATGAGCAAAATATAACAACTGGAACTGGTCTGAGGACTTCCTCCTTGCTGAATGGCTTACACAGCATCAAGGACTATTTTGGAAGCCGCTGGGGGAGAAAAATAAACACAAGCCCCATCAATGGCATGAGATCTGTAAGTTGCAATTTAAATCAACATAGCAACAGGTGACCACCAGTATAATAGTGGCATGAGCACCAAGGAAACAACCAACTGCTTTCTGATTGGACTCAAGACCCATTTGTCAATATGGTATGCATCTCTGGTATTGTAATGAGAACAAGAACCTAAAAAAAGGAAGGAAATAGATCAGTAGGGAAGACAGCCAGTAAACCTATTGGTAAGAAGACAGTATATCAAACTGCTCTATGGGCATCTGCTATTATACCCATAGAATGGAAACTCATAGTGGAAACCTTTGGATCTAAAACTGGATAAGTAAAAGGAAATACACCTGTCACTGGGGTGGCTGAAGACAGGATTAGACAAGCTAGAGTGAACCCTGAAGTCCATAGAAGCATACAGGCATAAGGGTGGGAGGGAGTGGGAGGGAATGCTTAAGAGAAGGCAGTGAATGGGAGGGAAGGGAATGAGAGTGAGGGGGGAGGGAGAGAAGCTGGGATGAATACTCAATACATTTTGTGAAAATAGAAAAAATAAATAAAAATGGAAAAATAGTGCATAATGGTTCCCTTTAAGAATGGAAATTTCGACTATATCATATCAATATTGAGGGAACATAATTTAACATTTAACATCTATTTCTGATTATAATCTATTTCTATTCTTCCAGATTTTCTGCAATTCCAAATATCAGGTATTCATGATAAAAGAAATATGTCTAGTGGTTTTCAGTAGGAGACAAAAGGGACAATTACCACTCACCTGCAAATTAATACCATTATAAGCATTGTATTAAAAAACAGAAATAGCTACAGATTAGGAAATTCATGGTTCTCAGCATTAGTGAATTAAATATAATAAGATAAAATCTATTTAGCTATATTATGAAATATGAAAGTACAAATAATTATGTTTTGTTTTTCTGGGTCCTGTTAAATATATATCTATGATATCATTTTAATATTTTTGTGAATTAAATTATTCTGATACATGAATATATAAAACTATAACAAAATGTTCTAATTCAGCACACACAGATGTATTGGAGAATACTAAAATTAGTATAAAAATTTCTATTCTTACGGCTATTATTTTTATGGTAAAAATGCTTAAATTCCTTGGATTTCAAACCAAAGTAAATCATAAGAGACACAGATGGATACTACATTTTAGTCACAGGTACAATTCACCAGGAAGACTTCACAATACTGAACATATATGCACCCAATACGGGCCCCTCCACATTCATTAAGAAAACCCTACAGCGTCTAAAGCAAGAAATCAACTCCCAAATGATAATTCTTGGGGATTTCAACACTTCCCTCTCAACATGGGATAGAACAACAGGTCAAAACCCTAACAGAGACACTTTGGAACTTAATCAAACCTTTAAAGAAATGGACCTTACAGATCTCTATCGAACTTTTCATCCACGGACCAAAGAATACACATTTTTCTCAGCAGCACATGGAACATTCTCCAAAATAGATCACATATTGGGCCACAAAATGAATCTACACATATACAAGAAAGTTGAAATTCTAACCTGTGCCCTATCAGACCACCACGGCCTAAAGTTGGACATCCACAACATAACAAACAACAGAAAATACACTAACTCCTGGAAACTTAACAATATGATGCTTAATGAGAACTGGATTCAGGAAGAAATTTAAAAAGAAATTCAAGATTTCCTGAAAGCAAAGGATAATGAAAATACAACTTACCAAAATCTCTGGGAAACAATGAAAGCTGTCCTAAGAGGTAAGTTCATAGCTCTTAATGCCTACATCAAAAAAATGGAAACATCAGAAATAAATAACTTAACAATACAGCGTAAAGCTTTAGAGAAACTAGAGCAATCCGATCCCAAAAGTAGTCGAAGAGAGATTAGCAAAATAAGGGGAGAAATATCTGAAATCGAGATTAGGAAAACAATAGAGAAAAATCAATCAGTCAAAAAGCTGCTTCTTTGAAAAAATCAATAAGATAGATACACCCCTAGCTAAATTAACCAAAAGCAAGAGAGAGAAAACCCAAATTAAGAAAATTTGAAATGAAAATGGACTTATCACTACTGATATCCTAGAAATCCAGAGAATTATAACATCATATTTCAAAAACTTATACTCTGTAAAGTTTGACAACACAAAATAGATGGATGAATTTCTAAGTAAACACAACTTACCTAAATTGAATCAGGAAGTTGTGAATTATTTAAATAGTCCTATAACATATGAAGAAACTGAAGAAGTAATCTCGAAACTTCCCAGCAAAAAATGTCCTGGACCAGATGGATTCAGCACAGAGTTCTACCAGACATTTAAGGAGTTAATAACACCAATATTCCTTAAACTCTTCCATCAAATAGCAAAGGAAGGAACACTACCAAATTCCTTCTATGAAGCTAATATCGTTTTAATCCCAAAACCTAATAAAGATTCCCTTAGAAAAGAAAACTATAGGCCAATCTCTCTGATGAACACAGATGCAAAGATTCTCAACAAAGTCTTAGCAAATTGTATTCAAAAACATATCAAAAAGATCATTCACAGGGACCAAGTAGGCTTCATCCCTGGCACACAATGTTGGTTCAACATACGCAAGTCAACAAATGTAATTCATCATATAAACCAGTCCAAAATCCAAGACCAAATGATACTCTCGATAGATGCGGAAAAAGCTTTTGACAAGATCCAACAGGAATGGAAGGAACCCTTATCAATATAATAAAAGCTGTATACAACAAGCCCACAACAAGGATTATGCTCAGTGGGGAAAATCTGGAAGCATTCCCACTTTGATCAGGAACTAGACAAGGCTGTCCACTCTCACCACTTCTATTCAATATTGTACTTGATGTCTTAGCTGAAGCCATAAGACAAGAAAGGGACATAAGAGGGATTCAAATCGGCAAGGAAGAAGTCAAGCTATCCCTATTTGCAGATGACATGGTCTTATACCTGAGTGATCCCAAAAACTCCACCAGGAAGCTCCTGGAACTAACTGAGAACTTCAGCAGGGTGGAAGGTTACAAAATAAATGTACAAAAATAAGAGGACTTCCTATATGCCCAGAATGAAAGAAGTGAAAAGGCCCTAAGAGATACAATCCCATTTACTATAGCCCCTAAAACAATGAAATACCTTGGTATAAACCTAACCAAGGAGGTAAAAGACCTTTACAATGAAAACATTAAAACCTTAAAGAAAGAAATTGCAGAAGACACCAGAAGGTGGAAAGACCACCCATGTTCCTGGATCGGCAGAATCAACATCGTAAAAATGACCATCCTACCAAAGGCAATATACAAATTCAATGCTATACCAATTAAAATCCCAAAGCAATTCTTTAAAAAGGTTTACCAAACAATCTCAAAATTCATATGGAGGCACAAAAGGTCCAGGATAGCAAAGACAATCCTGAGTAACAAAAACACAGCTGGAGGAATTGCCATACCAAACCTTAGTCTATACTACAAATCCATAGTTATAAAGACAGCCTGGTACTGGCTCCAAAATAGACACACAGATCAATGGATAAGGACTGAAGACCCAGATATAAGCCCACAAAGTTACAGCCATTTGGTCTTTGACAAAGGGGCCCAAAGAATCCAATGGAAAAAGAACAGCATCTTCAACAAATGGTGCTGGCAAAACTGGATCTCCACATGCAGAAGATTAAAACTGGACCCGTACTTGTCACCATGTACAAGACTTAATTCCAAATGGATCAAGGACCTTGATATAAGGCCAGGGACTATAAAAACCATAGTTGAAAGGACAGGGAACTCCCTCAAGCTGATTGGGCTAGGCCAACATTTCCTAAACAGACATCCAATGGCACAGTCACTGCTACCAACTCTCAACAGTTGGGATCTTGTGAAATTAAAGAGCTTCTGTTCAGATAAAGAGATTGTAACATGAGCTCCAAGGCACCCCACAGAATGGGAGAAATTCTTCACTAACCATATATCTGATAGAGCTCTATTATCTATAGTGCACAAGGAACTTAGAAAACTAAACACCAAGGAAACTAATGGACCAATTAACAAATGGGCCCTGGAACTTAAAAGAAACTTTACCAGAGATGAAATTAAAATGTCTAACAAATATCTGCAAAAATGCTGCACTTCCTTATCCCTCAGGGAAATGCAGATCAAAACTTCCCTGAGATATCATCTCACCCCGGTCAGGATGGCAAAAATCCACAATACAAACAACAACAAATGCTGGAGAGGATGTGGAGAGAGGGGAACACTCCTACATTGCTGGTGGGAATGCAGGCTCATACAACCACTCTGGCCAGACGACTGGAGATTCTTAAAGACATTAAAGATTGAAATGCCATATGACCCTACTATTCCACTTCTGGGAATAACTCCCCCATACAGCAAAAATTCACCTCTATAGCACAAGCATGACCATGTTCATAGCAGCACTGTTTACAATAGCAAAGTCATGGAGTCAGCCCAAATGTCCTACAGTTGACAAGTGGATAAGGAAATTGTGGTATATCTATACAATGATGGAGTACTACTCAGCCATCAAAAATGATCAATTACTGGAATTTGCCGGGAAATGGATGTCATTAGAAACAATTATATTAAGTGAAGTATCCCAGACTCAGAAAATTAAGCACCATATGTACTTCCTAATAGGTGGCTCCTAATACCAAACCCACCCAACCCACCTAGAGACACTCAAAGATAAATCTATGTAATACCTACAGTAATTGCAAGGATTATGAATAGGAGGGATGGGTTGGAGGGCCACACCAGAAACATGGAGAGAGGGGACCATGTTTTAGCAGAGAAAATAGGCCTCCATCAAGGACTGCAAGGGGTGACATACAATACCCATCAGGATGGAGTGAAGGGCATTGCAGGAGCAGCAAAACTGCCAACGAAAATCAACAAACCATAATCCAGAATTTCAGAGACTCTATATCAACCACATAGAACTAGGCCAGCCTAATCTCTCCCCATCCTGAAGCTCGGGGAAATGCGCAGAAGAGGGGGCAGTAAGATTGTAAGAGCACAAGTCTGGGAGGAGCAATGATATGCAAGATACTCCACATAAATTAGGGCCGAAGCAATCATAATTGGACTTTGCATGACCTAGCATTTGCTAAAGGCACCAAGATCCTTGGAGGCAAGGGATCGACAGCCACAGTAGTGTTCCTATGCTTAAGGTGAACACAGGAAAGGGTTCAGGGAAATGCCACTGGGTCCTTGTACGTCATCGGAGAGGAGGGCCCAGAGGAGAGTCAGGCATGCACATTAAAGGATTCTCCAGGGATTGGGGGGATGGCACTGGGAGGGGTGAGGGAAGGGGGAGCAGGGTGTCAGGGGGAGGAGGAGGGAGGGAGGAAACCAGTGTTTCTATTAAGTTTGTATGAGCAGAAATAATAATAAAAATGTTAAAAAAATAAGTTGGCAAACGTTAGTTTTCAGCGTTAAATTCAGTCCTGTACTTGATTTGAGAACAAAGTTGTATCAGAACATAGCTACACCCACTTATTTTTGCATTGGCAATGTAATGTAGAGTTGGGAAGCTGTGCAGAGACAACCAACTTGCAAAGACTAAGATACTGATTATCTGCTTCTTAACAGAAAAATTTTCTGCACTTGGTTTTCATGTTTCTAGTTGCTTTCATAATGTTTTACAATTTCCTGTGTAGAACTGACTTATCTATTTTCTTAAGTTGATTTCTAGAAATGTACTCACTTAAGATATCATGTTATGATATACATGTTATGTATCTTTTAAAGTTGTATTTTTTGGCTGTGGGTGCTTACATAAAAATACTATTTTTTGTGTGCTGGCTTCATATACAATATGCAGACTCTTTGTTTTCTATTTGCAAATTCTTACAAGTTTTTGTTTATTTCTTGCTGTATCTTATGCATTTTATTAAATTAACATTACTGTTTTGTTACTGATAGATAACTTTCAGTATGACATTGTTATGTAAGAAAGTTATTAATTTTATAACACTTATCAGCATTTCTATACTTAAATTTGAGCTTTTATTATGATAGATTTTGAATTTATAAAATATTTTCTCGGAACATGTTGAGTCTCACAATTTTGCTTCTTTAGTCAAATGATGTATTGTGCTCATCTCCATGTTACTGAAAGTAAGGTAAAGTAAAATCCATTTACTAAAGCATGTCCAACTGAGAGTGAGGTATTTAGTTCTTAATAAATCACTGATCTTTATTTGTAAAAAAAATGTTTAAATTCTTGATCAGCGTCTGTTTATTCTTTGCATAAATTAGTCATTTTACTTGAAGAAAGGAAAAATTAATAATAACTTGCTGCCATCTTAATTTGTACTCCCTGATTGTTTGTATTGATGAGGATTTTATCATATATCAGATATTCAGTTCTTATCTTTTGAGAAATGCACATTTAAGTTTGTTGACAAATTTAATTAGGGTAATTCCTTTATCCAGTGAGATACTTGTGTTCCTTATATATTTTACGTATTGAACACTTTTGAAATTGTATATATTGCAAACATTTGCCTTTTTTGTTGTCACCATTTCCAAAGTCTTTAAGCTTTTTTCTATATATTTTCTCCTAATAGTTTCATGGTTTTAAGTGTTATATTTAAATTCTTCAATCTTTTTTATTTGATAAAAGCCAGTGTCAGACTTTCAGTCACCTACGGCCACTCGATTTTCCAAGGAATATTTTTTAAAAATAATATATAATGTATGCACATATTCTTAGCATCTTTGACAAAAGAATTTGTTTACAATTTTGTGGGACTATTGAACATTCAATTCTTTTCTTGTGATCCATTTGTCTCTTTATATGTCCACATTATACTGTTTGAAGTCAGGTGCAGTATTTTTGCCTTGGTTCATTTTGCCATTCGTGCTAGAGTATTTGGGATCTTTTACACTTCTATAAAATTTTTATTTATTTTCTTTGTTCTATAAATATGCAATGAGTATTTTTATTTGGATCATTGTCTTGAAAGTTTTAAGTTGGTCAATGTGATTTTTGACAACAAATTTTCATCTTAATATTGCTTTCCTACATTATATGCAATGGAGTATATTGTGCTTCCATATTCAAATTTTGGAAGAAATTTTTAAATTTCTCTTGTGTGTAGCATAATTACATTTGTTTATGTGGCATTTTTTGAACTTTTTTGGTGGAATGGGAATATGGTTTATCTGAGGACCAGAATAATAGTAGGAAGACAGTGTGTTCAGACAGGTCAGGCAGGACCTCAAGTCGGATCTGGGGGTGGGAGTGTATACCTGTAGTGTCAGCCCTTCTTAAGTGAGGACAACCTGACTGAAGATATTCCAAAGGAAAGGGCTTTCTTTGGTGGAACTTGGGGGTCCCCTCTCCATAATCTTACAGTACCTCTTTAACCAACCCAAATGACTTCACTCATATATTGGCCCTGCCAAACATATCCACCTTGCACATTCACAAGCCTACACTCATTTCACACAGACCAGAGACTTAGATTTCCCCTCTGGTGTCCTCAGTACTGAGTCCTAACTATGGTACCTTAAGATTCCAAAGACATATCACACCTTTCCTGGTCCCAAGAGAGATCATATGATTGGCCCTGAAATGAAGAGGAGCTGTCCTTACTTGGGACAAAGCAGTTCGGTGTCTGGAGCTGAGTCTCAGAGGGTGGAAGTAGACACATCTTGCTGGGGCTAGAGGAAGCTCTGATGCACACCCCTCCCCCCGGGACCTCAAAGGGGCTAGACTTTTCTTTCTGAGTTGGAGGAATGTGGAAAGATGGGATTGGAGTGGTAAATGATCCAATCTCAGCAGAACCAGCAGGCTGAGATGGTATTTAAAGTCCAGCAGTGTGGTGCTGGTGCAAGAGCCCAAGGTCCGCTGTGCTATTATAGAGGAAGCTCTGGAAGCAGGGGATATCCACAGATGCTACTCCTCATTAACACCTGGGCCAGGACAGTTGAAAAAGCAGTCCATATTCGCCTGTATCAAAGGTGTCTCAATGCAGACACGGTCACACAATATTTCTCTTGGTCTGAGCACATAGTTAGTTTCAGGCAATACCAATTGCTTTTCTCATTGGTACAGGAGAAGCACAGTAGACTGTAAGCTTGTACCACACCCAGAAGAGCAGTCAGCATCATAGACAGGAATATCGTCATGCTATGGGTAACAGATATACACTGGCCCTGCCTACACTGGGACTGAACTGAGAGGCTGGAATTCCATCTTTTGAACTTTTTATAAAGTCCTCTGACTTTTCAGTTTAGACACACTGTTATTGTTACTCATACTGAATTACGCATCTTCAGCTATTTATTTTTTCTTCCATCACAACCATCATTCTTTTAATGTTTTTGTCTTGTTTCATGGATTCACAATTTTTAAATAGAATGTACTATAGGCTACAGAAAAAAATGTACTGTTCAGAGTTAGTTGTAGAATGGAATAGTCTGCAAGTGTACAGTTCATTTCATTTAGACTGCAATTTAATTTGACTGCTTTAATTATTTTTGTCTGTATGATCAGTTATTTTATGAAGATGGGAGGTTTAAGTCTCTTGATCTTATCATATTAGAAGTTATTTCTCCTTTTAGATCGAATAATCCTTTTTAGTAGAGTCCTACAATATAGGGTGAATATTTACTAACATTACTCTTATCTTCTCATTGAAAGGTTCCCTTTATTACTCTTTGATTCCTTTAGTGCTTCTCTTCACTATTATTTATGATATAAAAAAGCTACTTCTGCCCTTTTCAAGATTTTCATTGAAGAAAATATCTCTCCTTTCTTACACATTAATTCATTCTCTTTGTGTATATGAGTAGGACATATTGGTGAAGTGAATTTCTTGTAGGTAACATTTTTATTCCCTCAACTATTCTATAGGTTCGAATTGGGGAACTTTTTTTTGTTTATAGTTTTTAAAGGTAGATGTTGCAGTCAGCCTGCAACATTGCTGATAAATGACCATCAAATGGCTTAAGGGAAGAAGGGTTTATTTTCTCTTGTGATTCCTGGTTACAGTTCTCAGTCCAACTTGATGGGAGAGCACACACCAACACCAGGGCAAGGGAACTGGCCACACCATCACCACATAATGGCTGAGAGATGGACAATCCTTACTTTCCAGACCAGCATGTCTGGCCAAGTGTCGAGAAGGTGTCAACTCTCTCAACCAGCTCTCCATGATTTATTCCAGGGCCTAATTCCAAGAACCATAGGCTAGGTCTTCCCCATCAGCTAGACAATCAGGTTTGTTCTGGGCTTGACTCAACTACTAATTCTCTACAAATGTGCCCAGAGCTCAAATCCTCAACAGTCAAGTTGACACCTGTGCCTAACCATGACAGTAGATAAAAATTTACCAGTTTTACTTTGTTATAATTCATTTTAAAACTATTATTTAATTCTTTTTTTCTTTTCATTTATCATCATAATTTTTGTTAACCATATTAATATTTTAATATTTGTTTATTTTTGCACATATGCTTGTGTGTGTGTGTGTGTGTGTGTGTGTGTGTGTGTGTGTGTGTGTGTGTGTGTGCATGTCAGAGGGTACTGTGTGTCCCTGTGGAGGAACAAAAGTGGCTTAAGGAATTATTCTGGATTGCATCTACCTTCTTTTTGCCTCGCTCTGTGATTTCCCAGGCTCTGTCTATCATGGCCAGAAGTGCAGGTCACTGCCCTTTCTACCTGGTGTTTTTACTTGGTACCTAGGATCTGAACTCAGGACCTTCTACTTGGAAGACAGTCTTAACCCCTGACCCATCTCTCTGGCCCTAAATTTTATTTTTTAAAGATTAAATATATTAATGAGGCTCAATTCTTTTACAATACTATTCAACATACATGCTTTTGTATTTTTGTAATGAGAGATATTTTTATTCCTAGATATTGCTCCAAAATATATTTTATTTTTTAATTGTGAATTTTTCATGTACCAATAAAATGAATTTGTCAATGCCTGAACACTTCCCTGCCCACTGTCCTCTTTTGTTACCCTCCTTACCAGTCCTCCTCCTTTCCCACTCTCCTCTCCCCTTTTCAATTCAGTCATGCCTCTTCCATGTTCTTGTCCCTCTGTATATGTGGATCACAGGGTTCCCTTTGGGGTTCCTATGCTGTTGAGGGAGTCAGAATTCTGTCGTAGTATATTTGGCTTTCTGTGGGCAAGGTCATGAGTGGGGACATTCCTCTTCCCTTGTCCAATACCTTCCAGAGAAACACACCCTAAATGTTGTTGTTTCTTCTCAGATCCTTGGTAGTTCTTGGAGGAATGTTAATATGTCATCCATTGAATAAATCTGGTGCTAAAAGTTCTCATTGCTTGAACTTCTGAGATATAGCCATATTGTAGCTGGAGTGTTTTGATGAGAAGTACTCAAGCCCCACCTTCAGACTCTTATAATCTTACTGTCCCCTCTTCTGGGAATTTTTGAATTTCCATTTTGATTTCTCTCTGGAACCATTCCTCAATCAGTAGCTCGCTATTTAGTTTCCCAGAATTTGTGTATTTTCTGTTGTTTACCTTGTTATGGAGGTCTATTTTTATTCCATGATGATCATTAAAAATACAGGATGAGATTTTAATTTTCCTATACATGCAAAGGTTTGCTTTGTGGCCTAGTATGTGTTCTATTTAGCAGAACATTCCAAGGGCTGTTGAAAAGATTGTGTATTCCTTAGTGTTTTGATGAAAAGTTCAGTAGAAATTAGTCAGGTCCCTATGGTTTATAATATTATTTTGTTTCAGTATTTTTTCTGTTTAATTTTTAGTCTTTTGACCTATTCATTGGTGATAGTGGGGTATTGATATCTCTTATTATGGCTGTATGTGGGTCGATTTCTTGTTTTAAATGTAAATCTAATTTGATGGCCATGTGAGGATAATTTGAAGGCCTACAGTCAAAACCAAGTTCTATAAAAAGGTAAACGTGTTAGAATATGGTGGAAATTTTTGATTTCACCTTCAATTATGTCTAAAAATTTTGAGGGATACAACAAACTGCATGGCCTTTGTGATCATTCATAAGTTGAAATACATCTCTCAAAGCTCTTCTTGTTTCTACTGTTTCCATCATCTGATAAATCAACTGATATTCTAATAGGCTTACCTTTTTATGTGATTTAGTTTTTAATCTCTTGAGGATCTCAAAACACTCTCTTTATCTTGTATCTACGGGTCTTTTGACTGTTATTTGCCATGGTGCCTTTCTATCTTGGCCATATTTCATTAGCATATAGCATGTATCTTGTACTTGAATTAGGATCTATTTCCTTGTAGAAATTTTTCATTTATGATGGTGTAAAAATCTCTTCTGGTGTGGTTTTTGCTTTTCTTTTCCTGGGATTCTATGTATGTACATGTTTGACTTCCTCATGGTGTCACATAGTTCTTGAATATTCCTTTCATGTATGTTTTAAAAATATTTTCAGCTTGCTTAATTGACCTTGTTCTGTAATTTTATCTTCTAGTACTGATATTCTATTTCCTGCTTCGCTTGTTCTATTTGTGAAATGTTCTGCTGAGTTTTGGACTGTACTTAACTTGGTTGTGATTTACAGCCTTTCCCAAGTGTTCTATGCTTAGTTTTGTATGATCACTTGTCTTTTTCATCTCATTTAAGTGTTTATTACTTTCCTGTTCATATTTTCTTATATGATTAATTAATACTTTCTCAGATTTTCTTTGTATTTTAAAAATCAAGCATTGGAAATCATTATTTTTTTAATTATTTATTCAATTGTGTGTGTGTGCGTATGTATGTGTGTGTGCGCGTGCGTGTGTCTGTGTGTGTAGAACCACGGACGAATTCGCGAACCACCATGGACGCCTCCACCTCCTTCTGCCCCGGGATTCACAGGCTCCGCCCTACCAGGACCAGAAGCGCAGGCCACCCCCGCTTCCGCCTGCCGTCTATACGTGGGATCTGGGATCCGAACTCAGGACCTTCCGCCTGCAAGGCAGAGGCTTAACCCCTGAGCCACCTCTCCAGCCCCGGAAATCATTATTTTGACAATTGTTTTCTTGGCTTATATCCAAGAAGTTATTTGGTTGGAACTTCTCATTATGTTCTTGATTTTCTTATAGAATACATTTTTCCCCTTTTTGAATGTATTTTGTGGATTTACAGTATGACTTAGATATGTTGTGCTTGGTGCTTAGGTTCTTTCTTTGGTACGTATTTCTGACTCTTTTAAGTCAGATATAATTTCCAGACTTACACTATTGTTGTGGAAGGGATGGTGTGTTTAAGGATGAGTCTAAGAGTTCTTAGTGCAGTTTCGTGCATGCGGTTGTTGCAGTGCCCTAAGTGTAAATGCCCAGTTCTGGTTTCTGGGTGTGACAGAGTTGATGGTCTAGTTTTGATATGCTGGATAGGTGGGATTGGGATTAAATACAAGATCAGCCTTAAGAAAATAAATTAATGTGAGTATAGTATCTAGGAGTTAGAGTTGAGTGGAAGGTGACAGCTTTTACAGACTGTTATGTGTGTATGTGAAGTTGAGTGGCTAAGACCCTGAAGATATGAGTATATGGAGTTTGCTTATGCTATATAGAAATCTTAGGTTAGAGTAACCATTCTTTGAGAATAAATGTAAAATAAAAAAAATGGATTACTTGTCTTAGAGTTGGATGTCAAGGCTGAATTTGTTGATAAGTGAGAATCTTGGGTTCCTCAGGTGCATGAAGATGGTCTGCTAGTCCTCTGCCTGTGGTTTCTATGGCATCTGATAAATTTTTGCAGTTTTTTAGATGATTTGGAGGATGAGGTTAGTGAGTTTGGGTAGGGTGAGATGAGAACTGGAAGCTACCAGCACATGAACTATGGGGCAGATTCTACTGAAACTGACACTTTGCAGCCAAATCTAGCTGTGGAGCGAAGGCCAAGGAATACATTTCAAAGTCAATTATTTTTGTTTTTCTGCTTACGTGATTGTTTGTGTGATGTTCAAGCATGTATGTATGCATGTATACAAATGTTGGAACTTGTGCATGGTAGTTACCCATACACATGTGTGTTCTTGCTCATTGAGGTTCTCTGTTCATTTTTAGAATCATATTTGATCACTCATTAACATTGTTCTTTTTGAGACTCAAACTATAATTTAGCCCTGAGTTTTCTGATAGGTCTAAAGTAGTCTTCCAGGTTTTCTGGGGTCCCAGCCTCCAGCTTCTAAGTGCTGGAATTACAGCAAACTCATCTAACATTTACATCAGCTCTGGATATGCAACTCTAATACCCTGAGTTAAATGTCAAGCACTTCAGCTGCAAAGCCATCTTTCAGAGCATGGTATATATCTTCTTTCTTCCCTGGTATATAAAGTTTTTGTTGAGTAATCTGTTTATAGTTTTATTGATTTTTTAAGTGCAGCATAACGATTTTCTTTACAAAGTTTTAGAAACCTTTGCTTTATGTATTTGACAGCTTTAGAATAACATGTGGGAAAAATTTTTACTGATTATGTTGTTTGGATCTATGAAAGTCTTTTTCTTGACTGGTCATATATTTCCTAATATTAAGGATAAATTCAGCTATTTTTTTCTATAGGATTTCTTTTCCTATGGTTCATTAAAACTTTAGTTTTAATTTTTAAAGAAATTACTATACTTTTCCATTTTATCCTATTAATACAATACAAATGTAATAGTTTACTCAATAAGTGACATCCCTAATTCTTGGAGACTATCAATTTTATCTTGTTCTTACTGTGATATTTCAAAAATTGTGCTGCTTTGTTGTCTAGTCTATGAAGTCTTTCAATAGCATTTTTTTTTCAACACATACATCTGATAATTATCTAAGAATTTTATTTCTTTGGTGAATTACTGACTAATGGGAATGGTAAAACAGTTTTGAATGCCTTAGGTTGCAGTGCTGAAGTAACTTTCTTTGCAATAATGCGAATTGGAGAGGTGTGTGATGGCTGTATGTTCATTTCAAAGGAATATGTGACCAGGATATATGTCTTCACCCACAAAGAGCAAGTATAACAAATAGCTAGTAATATTTGGAGAGTTTTGGCCAAGGAAAAGCACTAAATGCAACAAAGGAGATGTGGGAATATTTTTAGACTCAGAAACCAGTGATGACAGCATATCAAGAGAAAAAAAAATGGACCCGTGCAATCCAGTTGCCTACACAGGAGAGAGGTAGCTTGCTTTTCTCGAAGAATAGGTAAAATACAGAGTATTAGGATTTTTCATTTGTGTGGCAATCCTGTTTATGAAAATTTCACATTAAGAACTTGTTTGCAGTGTGTCTCAGGGAGCAATTTGGAGCACAAACAAAAACATACTTACTATTAAAAAGTAAACCATGTAGTCAGCTAACTTTCCCAAGCTCAGGCTCTATTCTTAGCTAGTGAATTTTGTCTGATTCAATCTGCCAAAGGATTCAGAAAATTATTTATATTCCCCTTTCTGGAACTTTATTCACATTCTACCACACTAATATTGTTGATTGCAGCATTAGGAAACCAGCTTTTTCCAAGTGAGCACTTGTTACCACACGCAAGCCCATTTTATTCTCAACATTTGAAGAAGTGGAATGCAAATTATCAGTGATTGGTCAGACATATAACTTAAAAATCCTATTTCATACTTTGTATTTTCTTCCTATAGGATGTTAGATGTTTCCCTTATTATGCAGAAGGCTTTAGGCTTGATGATATCCTATTCATCTAATTTTAAATATTTTGCCCTATCACTTTGGGGACTTACATATAAAAATCTTTGTCAACTATAAATGTTTTGAAGCACTGCTGTTCTTTCCGTAATTTCATGGGTTTTGGTCATCTATTTCAGCCTTCTATGGAGCCCGAATGACATTTGCAATTTGTGAAAGATAGGTGTCTCTTTCGTGTTTCTGCACGTTCACATCCAATTCTCCCGGCATCACTTACCTGAAATTCTCTCCTTTCTGCACTACATATTCTCAGCACTTTTGTCAAAACGATATTAGAATGTGGGAAAAAAAATGTAACATTCTTATACTTTACATTTCTGTTTCTTTGTTGGTTTTTGAAGTTGAACATCTTTCCATGTTTATTGGCCATTTACATTTCATCATTTGAGAACTGTCTGTTCATTTCAGACAACTTTGCAATTAGATTGGTTTACTACTATCTCTTCGTCTTCTTCTTCTTCTTCTTCTTCTTCTTCTTCTGCTGCTGCTGCTGCTGCTGCTGCTGCTTCTGCTATTAGATTTTAATTTGTTCTGAATTCTTGGTATATTCTATGCAATAATCTTTTATCTGATGTAGAGCTATGAAAGATTTTTTCTAAATTTTGTGTTGTGTTTCATCATTCAATTGACAGCTTTCTAGGCTCCACAGAAGCATCTTAATTTTGTGGGTCCAATGTAACTGCTTATTGGTCTTATTTCCTGAGTTATTACATTTTTGATTACAGTTCTTGTCTATGCTTACATATCAAAATGTTTATCCATTTTTCCTCTAATAGTTTCTGAGTTTTAAATATTATATTAAGGTCTATTATTGATTCATAGGCGGTAAAACATAATAGTCTACTTTCTTATCAGAAGTTGATAGAGAGTGTATTGAATTAAGAAGGTGTTTTTTGGATATACATTATTCTCATTATTTAGGACAATCAATTTACATGTGAGGTTTTTTGATCTTCTAATATTTACTTCAAATATTTTTTTCTCCAACATTTTATTTTTTCCTAATCATACAAGCTCAATAGGTACACCCGTCCTCTCCCTCCCCCTCCCCCTACCCCATTGTCTCCCATTGTACTCTCTCCCCATTCTCCCTTCTTTTCACCCCCCTCCCTCCTGGTCTCCTGGTTTCTCCCCCTTCCTACCTCCTATCCCCTGGAACATCCATTTATGTGGGTGCTGAATCTCCCTCTGAGTCCTCCACCCTAGTGAAGTTTGAAGACTCAGGGGCATAAATTGGGGTTCCTTCTTGGGATCCCCATTATGGGAGCTCTACTATGACTGTTTAATCCCTTGCCTCTAAGGATCCTGATGCCTGAGTCCTTCTCCTCTGTGATCCCTGCTAGACTTTGGGGGGTCATTGACATGTCAGCCATGTGCAGGTCAGGCAAAGTCCAGTGCTGGACTCCTTTCTTTTGAGATCCTTCTTCCCCTTCCCTCCTGTTTATAATTGTTTGTGATTTCAGTGGTTATTACAGAGATTTTCCTTTGAGTATGTCATTAAGTGGGTTTGGAACTAGGATCCACTTAGGGAGTACATATGGCATCTTTCTGTGTCTGGGATACTTCACTCAATATAAATTTTTTTCTAATTCCATCCATTTCCTGGCAAATTTCATTCTGATAGAGTTCTATAATCCAGAGTGTACAAAGACCTTAAAAAACTAAATACCAAGAAGATAAATAGCCCAATTAGAAAATGGGCCTCTGAACTCAAAATAAACTTTTCCAAGGATGAAACTGAAATATCTAATAATTATCTTTAAAAATGTTCCACATCCCTAGCCATCAGGTAAATGTAAATAAAAACTAACCTGGGATATCATCTCATTCAGGTCAGGATGGTGAAAATCCACAATACAAACAACACCAAATGCTGGAGAGGATGTGAAGAGAAGGGTACTTTCATAAATTGCTGGTGGGAATTCAGGCTTGTTGCAGTCCGAGGCTGCAGCCTTGAATTCATGGCTCCCCTCGACAAGATGGGCAAGGCTTGGTGAATGGAGACAGACACACAGCTCTCTGGGCTGAGTGAATCTGAGCTCTTTATTAAGATTTTTGACAGACTTTATATACTTTAGAAAATATAGAGTAAAGGCCAGGGGGTGTGTTATTACGCCCACAGGGAAAACATCAAAGAAAACCAGGACCAAATTCTTCACATGATTATGTGAAACATTCATTCCAGGTAACAAAGGAAGAGCAGAGGTGACATATATTTTCGGTGTTAGGACAGACATGATATTTCCAGGTAGAGTTAAAGCAAGCGTGACACGCAGTTGCTAAAAGCAAATGGACAATGACTGTTTCAAAGCAGATTTTTCTCTGCTTTATGTATAAACATTAAATATTTGGGGAAGGGACTGCAAACTAGCCAGTACTGAGAAAAACATCAACAAAAAAGATCTAAGAACATACAGCAGGTAGACTCAAATTCCAGAGGAAGAAATCCTTCTGCCAGAGGTAAAACTTAATTTACATAGGGAGAGCCCTTAGCAACTGTCCATTTAGATCTTAATGTGTCACAGCAGGCTTTAGGTCTGAACCACACAGTAACACTAAGGCAGGTAGTGACACTAAGGCCTGACTATTCTATATTTTCCTTATTTTTTCTAATTTATTTCAAATATTGCCATGTCCTTTTTCCAGAAAATGTTTCCTTGAAACGATATTCTGCCATGCTTGTACCTTGTCCACCAGGATGATCGGATAAGGATGTGGCACAGGCTTATACAACCACTTTGGAGATCAGTATGGCTATTTCTGAAAAAGTTAAGGATTTGAAATGCCATATGACCCTGCTACACCACTACTGGGAATAATCTCCCATAATGTAGCAATTCACTACAGTGACATGAACATAACCATGATAACTGCAGCATTATATACAAAAGCAAAGTCGTGGAATCAACCCAAATCTCTATAGTTGAATGGATATGAAAATGTGGTACATTTATATAATGGAATACTAATCAACCATCAAAAAAGATGAATTAATCAAGTATTTTCTTAAATGCCTCAAAGTTTTCATTAGAGAGATATTCACTATCTTCTGGCTATTTTAGCTATATATATCAATTTTTTTATTGCATATGTAGACATGGTAGTGTGTGAGGGTGTATAAAAGAGGACATTTGTATGCTTATGATGACTCAAGAGTTACATCAGGAATCATCCTGAATTTCTCTACCTACTTATTGATTTGCTCTGGGGATTCCCAGGCTCCATTCTCCATGGCTGGAAGCATAAGCAACCACCATTTGTGTCCAGTATTTTTATGTCGAATATGGGATCCGAACTCAGATTCTATTGCTTGCCAGGCAAAAGCTTAATTTGTGAGCTATCTCTCCAGCTCTCACATATGTTTTGTAGATATTTTAATGGTGATTTTTTTCCTTAATGATTTGTTAGCATGTTAATTACTGGGATATAGAATGACTCTTCAATTTTTTATGCTGATTTTTTATTATTTTATTTTTTCAATTTATTTATTTACAAACTAAGTGGATTTATGTCTTTGCCCTGATCCTGTCCCTGCCCACTTCCCTCTTCTCCCACCCTCTCCACCCACATACCCTTCTTCTACATTTCCCTCCCTTCATCAATCATTACCTATCATACCCCCCTCCTGTTCCTCTCCCTCTGCTTTTGTGTATCATAGGACCCCCTTTGAGTACCTAAGTTGGTATGACAGTCAGATATCTGTTGAACTTTATGTGGCTATTCAGTGGGTAAAGTCATAAATGGGAAGGTTTCTCTTCCCTTGTCCAAAACCTGTTCCTGAAACACTCTCTGAGAGCAGTTGTTTCTTCTAAAATTTGGGAAGTGTTTAAAAATCAGCCATTTTGTAGATCTGGTGGTAGACATTCTCATTGCAGTGATTTCCTGGATATAACAACCCTGCCTTGGCTGGAGTTTGTTGTTCAGGAGTATTTCATCCCACCTTTATTCTCTCATATTCTTATTGCCCCCTGTAACATTTCCTGAACCTTGGTGTGGAATAAGATTTTGATGGGTGATTAAGGTTAAGTATTTAGGTGAGCTGATATTTTGTACTCCGTCTTGGTATAATTTTACTTCCATTGTAAAAGGGAGCAATTTGATTGACCTCTGAAAGCTTTTCTTCTAAGGGTGAATAAGAGGACTATTTAGATAGTGTTATATAATCAATCTTATAGTGAACACTAGAATATCTGTTCCACTCCATTTTTTCCTCATCTATCATTATTTGAATAGGTTTGCAATGCCAGCCATGGTTTTCATGCCATTAAGGAGATTAGATCCCACTCAGTAATTGCTTTTCCATGTTGTCTTACATACCTTTGTTTTCTGGTTGATTCTTTTTACCAGAGTTACAGTGGCTTATAGCATTCATTCTTGGGATAGGCCCTCAATCTATTTCCCCTGAGTTACTTACTTCTGCCACCCCCTTTACCCCTTATTATGACCTCTCACCTTACTTTATTTCCCTTACATGCTTTTTCTTTTTTTTTTCTCTTTCTTTTTTTTATTATTTATTCAATTGTGCGTGTGCGTATGTGTGTGTGTGTGTGTGTGTGTGTGTGTGTGTGTAGAACCATGGACGAATTCAGGAACCACCATGGACTGCCTCCACCTCCTCTTTGTTTACTCTGCTCTGGGATTCACAGGCTCCGCCCTACCAGGACCAGAAGTGCAAGTCGCCCCAGCTTCTGCCCGGCGTCTATACGTGGGGTCTAGGATCTGAACTCAGGGCCTTCCTCCTGCAAGGCAGAGGCTTAAACCCTGAGCCACCTCTCCAGCTCCACATGCTTTGTCTTAATAGTGGACTCATTCATCTTTTTTGAATGCATCCCTTTGTTTACATTCTCTTTGAGTGTTCTTTCCTGTACCCCTCAAGTTATGTTCCTTTGTTGTTATAATGGATATTACAGATAATTTTCCTTGAGTATATCATTTTGAGGGTTTTGTTCTAGGTTTGACTTATCAGGAAGAATATGCGACATCTGTCTTTATCTGTTTGGGATACTTTGCACAGTATAACTTCTTTCAAGTCCATCCATTAATTGGCAAATATCATCGATTCATTTTTTGATAGCTACATAGTGTATATGTACCACATTTTCCTTATCCATCTGTCAACTGTAAGGCATTTAGATTGATTCCATGACTTTGTTATAGTGAATACACTTTACTGTATTGAACATTGATGTATATGTGTCTCTATAGCAAGATGAAGCATTCTTTTGGAGTATATCCAGGAGTGGTATAGCTGCATCATATAGCATTTCAATATTTAACTTTTTATGGAGACAACCATACTGATCTCTAGAGTGATTGTACAAGTTTGAATTCCCACCAGGAATGTATGAGGGTTCCCTTTTTGCCACGCTCCTATCCAACTAATCTGGTAGAATATGTCTCAGTTTGGAAAAGGTGGATTCAAAGTAACATGTTTAGGGATAAGGACATGGCTTTATTTTAGAGAAATAAGGAAAATTATGGGAATTGTCAGGTCTTGGTGTTTCTTCCCAGTTCAGGCCTAAAGCCTGTTCCCTGGGAAGGTCACAGTAATCCCATGGGCAAGTGCTAGGAATTTCTCGGTATGCCACAATAAAGCCCATGGACAGGTGCTAAGCATTTTTACCTAGGTTTTGTTTGGGATAATTCAAGTTTTGCCTCTGGCAGGAAGAATCCTTCTGGAATTTAGGAGTGCCCTTTCTTAGGGTTTTTTGGAATTAGCTTCCTGCTCTCTGTTCTAGAGAAGAAGCCTGCTTTTTAAGTTTCAGTCAAATACTAAATAGAAATTTCATGTCTAGTCATTTACAATAAGTAGACTTGTTAATCAGAATGTGTGCACTGATTTTAAGGAAATTAGAGAATAACTTCTAGAGTCTTAAAACATAGGTGGGTAAAATTCCCACCTACGTACTAACTCAGAAATTCCAGAAGTACAAGACTATGCTCTCAGTCCACCAGAACCTTAAAAGAAACTGTGATACCCTCTTACCCTGGCTGAAGGCCAAGGAAGAGACCATCATGCCAGAAAGTCTAGATGCCAAGACTGCCCCTGGAGATGGTATTTGCAATCCAAACTGGGAGAATCCATGTCAGAAGCAAAGGGGGCCGTGTCTTTCCTACCCCAAACAGCACTCTTATGAGAAATCACAGAGATGGACCATCTGAGTGCACTCCCACCAATGATTGCCTCCGCCCCGAAAGAGACACCCTCGAAAGAGACACCCTCGGCATATGGGGCCTGACTGGACCCCAGGTTTGGAGTATGCATGGTTCACAGATGGGTCATCTAAATGATGGCAATACACTTCTGGAATTCCTCAAAGGAAGACATAAGCAACCTTACTATTAAAGGAATAGAAGGATGCTATTATAGAAGTTATTCTTTTAATAATTATATTGCTTAAAGATTTCTTCAGTGCATACCTCAGTGTTCCATCGACAGAACCAGCTATAGCTTATGGGCCTTGAGTATCCAAGTCAAGGCCCCCCCTTAGAGATGTGGTTTAAGCTTGGATAGTAGAGACTACATGAGCTGCATACATCTTCCCAAGTTAGAACCTGCTGCCATGCCTGGTGCCTATGTCGACCTGCCTGACTGAGAGTATCAACCTGGAGAGGACAACAGCCAAAGCTCATGCTGGGACTTATGGGGTGTTGGGGACTCCTATAGTTAATTGTAAAATATGTTCCTTGCTAAAATCAAAAGGAGATCATTCTGCCTCTGTATTTTAAAAAAACAGTTAAAATGTGGGCTCAGCCCCATAGCTATCCGGTGAAGCACTATAGATTAGATAAGTTTGGAAATACTGAGAGAATGTTTCTGTTAAGTGCCTCTGCCCTGAAGCAATGGGTTAGGTTCTTGAAAAAATGTCCACCCTGAAGGTGATTTTTGCTGACTAAAAAATTATATGTCTGTTGTAGGTGCAACATTCTTTACCCCAAAATTTTCTGTATAAAAGTTGTCACGAAAGTTTCAATAAACGGGTTCAGGATACACTCGGACGAGAGGGAGCTGTGTGTGTTCTGTTCTCCGCCCGGTCCTGGGGAGCCCTGGTCTCGAGGCCGCGACTCTGGTCTGCGGCACCTTTTACCTGCATCATTTGAAGCATTTTGTTGTATGTATTTTGGATTTTAGTTAATTTGACCATGGCAATGATATCTCAGGGTAGTTTTGATTTGTATTTTCCTAATAGCCAGGGAGGTGGAATATTTTTGAGGTATCTATTGGATATTCTAATTTTGTCCTAGGAAAAGCATTATCTTTATCTGATCAGAAGCTGTTTAATTCAGTGAGATCCTACTTTTCTGAATGTTGTTTTCTTTTCATATGCTATTGTGATCTTGTTTATCAAATGGTAGTCTAGGTCAATCAGTTCAAGGGAATACCTGATGCTTTCTTCTAGGGAATTTATAGTCTCTGATTTATTCAGCTTACAGTTCCAGAGGGGTGAAACAGTCTTTCATGGTGGAGGCGACCTGGCTGGTGGCTGAAGCTGGAAACAGGCTAAGTCACTGAAAAAATCCTAGAGAGTCAGAAAAGTGGAGAGTCTCTTTTCAAAGTCTTTTGTTCTATGGTTCCTTTTATTAGGTTTGCTACCAGGAGGTTCCAATCAGATCTAGGGCTGGTCTTTGTATTATAATGTCTTGATCTAGATAATCTCTTCAGGTAGTCTGACAGCTGATCTTAGTTAATGCTAGGTGTGTTCAAGTTGACACCCAAGATTAACTACCAAAAATATCTCTTCAGGTAGTCTGATAACTGATCTTAGTTAATGCCAGGTGTGGTCAAATTGACACCCAAGATTAACTGTCACAGATTTTATGATTCTCTGAATTTCCTTGGTATCAGTTGTAGTAACTCCATTTTAAGTTCTAATTTTAATAATTTGAGTTTTGTCTCTATTGGTTTTGGTTAATATGGTTATGGGTTTATTAATCTTGTTAGTTGATTCTTTTACCATTTTTCTTATATCAATTTTGGTTATTTCTCCCCTGATTTTACTTACCTCTACTCTTCGACTGCATCTGGGATTGGATTTTTCTTGTCTCTCTAAAGCTTTTAGTTGCAGTGCTGTTATGTACTTGTGATGTTTCAATTTTTTTATATAGGCACTGAGTGCTATTATCTTTCCTCTCAGGACAGCTTTCATCATATCCCAGAGATTTTGGTATGTTGTGTTTTCATTATCATTCACTTATATGAATTCTTGAATTTCCATTTTGACTTCTTCCTGAGCCCATTCCTCGATCAATAGCATGGTATTTGATTTCTAAGAATTTTTGTATTTCTGTCTTTTGCTTTGTTGTGGATGTTTGGTTTTATGTCCTGGTGATCTGATAAAGTGCCGAATATAATTTCAACTTTGCTGTATATGTGGAGACTTGTTCGTAACCCAATATGTGGCCTATTTTGGAGAAAGTTCCTTGGGCTGCTGAACAGAATGTGTATGCCTTGCTGTTAGGAAGTATGGCTTGGTAGAGATCTGGTTATGGCTTGATTCAACTCCAGTGTGTCTCTGTTCAGTTCGGCCTGTTGACCTATCCAATGGTGAGAATGGGGTATTGAAATCTCCTACTATTATTGTGTTAGGATTGATCTTTTGTGTTATACATTGCAGTGTTTAATGAATGTTGGTGAGACTATATTAGGTACATATATTTTCAATTTGTGAAGTCTTCTTGATGAATTGTTTCTTTGATTAATATGTAGTATCTTTCCATGTCTCTTATGATTTATTTTTGTTTGAAGTCTATTTTGTCAGATACTAGAATTGCTACTCCTGCTTGTTTCCTTTTTCTGTTAGCTTGGAGTACCTTTGACCAGCCTTTTGCTCTGAGAATATCCCTATCTTTTACGGTGTTTCCTGAAGGCAGCAAATAACTCTTGATTGAAAAGTTAAGTCCATTGTCTTTCAGATAAATAAATGAGAAATGTTTGCTGAATTCTGTCATTTTCTGAGTTTTGCAGGGGTTTTATATGGATATTTGTTTGCATAGTAGTTGTGTTGGTATTATTTTTTCCATTTTTTCCTTTTGGTTATGTTTGTCCTTTTCTTTGATCATGAGTATCTTTCCCAGAATCTTCTGTAGGTCTAGTTTGATGGTCTTGTGCTATTTCCATTTTTTCGATATAGGCATTAATACTATAAACTTTCCTCTTAGGACTGCCTTCAATGTATCCCAAAGATTTTGATATGTTATATTTTCTTTAACATTTATTTCTAGGAAATTATGAATTTCCCTTTTGACTACTGTCTGGACCCATTCTTCGTTCAGTGCCATGGTATTTAATTTCCAAATATTTGTGTATTTTCTGACATTTGCTTTGTTGTGGATGTCTAGCTTTATTCCACGGAAGTCAGACAGGGTGCAGGATATTATTTCAATTTTCCTATATATTTGAAGGTTTGCTTTGTGTCCCAGTATGTGATCTGTTTTGGAGAAGGTCCCATGGAATGTTGAAAAGAATGCGTATTCCTTATGGTAAGAATGGAAGGATTGGTAGGAGTCTGTAAAGTCCATTTGTGTTATGGTTTTATTAAGCTCCAGTGCATCTCTGTTCAGTTTTTAGCTTGTTCACCTATCCCATGGTCAGAAATGGTGTTAAAGTCCCTTACTATTATCATGTTTGGGTTGATTTGTTGTTTTAACTGTTGTAATGTAATGTGTGTATAATGAATTTGGCTGAGCATATATTACATTCAGTATTGTGAAGTCTTCCTGATGAATTGTTCCTTTAGCTAATATATGGAATCCTTTTGTGCCTCTTATGATTTCTTTTGGTTTGAAGTCTATTTTGTCAGATACCAGAATTACTACTCCTGCTTGTTTCCTTTTTCTGTTAGCTTGCAGTAATTTTGACCAGCCTTTTGCTCTTTCAATGTGCCTATCTTTCACTGTGAGATGTATTTTCTGAAGGCAGCAGATTGCTGGGTTGTGATATTTGATCCATATTTGTGGTCTATGTCTTTTGATTGGAGAGTTCATTTTATTAACATTCCAGGTTATAATTGAGAAATGTTTGTTGATTACTGTCATTTTCTGTGTTTTGTAGTTTTTATGTGACTCCTTTTGTAGGAAGTTGTATTGGTATTATTTTCCTTTCTGTCCTCTTGGACATGTTTGTTCTTTTCTTCATGGTTGAGTATCTTTTCTAGCATCTTTTGTAGGCCTCATTTGGTGTTCATGTAAGCCTTTAGCATGTCCTTATGGTGGAAGATTTTTCTTTTGCCCTCAATCATGACTGATAGCTTTAAGTAGTATTTTAGTCTTATTTGGCATTTGTGCTCATTCCTGACTTGAAATATATCTTTCCAAGCCTTTACTGTTTCCATTGAAAAATCAGCTGTTATTTTAATAGGTTTGCTTTCAAATGTGACTTTTTTTTCTCTTCATGCTCTCAGCACATTGTCTTTGTCACATATCTTTGTAGTTTTGAGTATAATTGTCATGGTGAGTTTCTATTTTTGACTCTATATGAATTTTGTTTATGATATGCCTCTTGTACTTGGCAGGGGATGTATTTCCTTATGTGGAAAATTTTCATTAATGATAGTGTGGAAAAATTCTTATGGATTGGCTTCATGGGTTTCTTCTTTGGATAGTCCATGAATGTGCAGGTTTGGTTTCTTCTAGGAATCCCATAACTCTTCAATATTCTTTTCCACTGTTCTTTTGGCTTTTTCATACACTTTGATTGAACCAATTTGTTCTGCCATCTTGTCTTTTAGTTCTGATTTTCTACTTTCTGCTTCATTGTTTTTGCTGCTAAGACTTTCTGTTGAATTTTGGATTTTAGCTAACTTATTATTTGTTTCAAGCTTAATCTCTGCATGAGATTTTTTTTCAACTGCTCTATGCCTAATTTTGTTTCTTTGACTACCTTTTTCATTTTATCTTAGTGACTTTTGTACACCTATTCATATTGCTAATACTGATAAACTCTCACATTTCCTCTTTCACTTTTTTCATCATGGTAAAGATCATGCTTTGAAAATGGTTGTCTTGGTTATTGAATTTTTGACTAATATCCAAGAGGTTTTTCTGGTAGGAGTTCATTGTTATGTGGTCAGTGATTTTTTTTGTGTGGGAGTTGGTGTCAAGTATTTTTTTTTTGTTTCTTGTAGATTAACAGTGTGACTTGGTCATTTTGTTTTTAATTTCCAAAATCTTTCTTGGTGAGGGTTTATGACCATTGTGAGTCAGAAAGTATTGCTGTACTTACAATGTTATTGTTACTGTTTACCTAAGTGTTTAAAGTCTCAGTCTAGGGTTCCTTGCTGTTATTTTGTGGGTAAGGTGATATACTACCAAAAAAAGGTGTGAAGGGTCTACTCTGATTCTGGTAATTACAGAGTTTAGGTCTAGAGTTACCTTGATGTTTGGGAATGAGTGTCAATAGTTGTTACATGTCATTTGGGTTAGGTATTAGATCAACTTTATAGTATGAAATAAGGTGGGTTTAGTAATCAGAAGGTAGATCTTAGAGTACTATGGCAAATATTATTTCCTCCCAGGTTTACGTTAGTAATTAATGCCCTAAGTGGTGGGTGTGTGGGGTTTTGGGTATGATGTCCACAGATCTGAAGCAGAGGTGACTGTCAACTAAGATGAGAAGGAAAGTGGAAATGTTACTTATCTTAGGGTTGGTTGTGAAGATTCCCTTCTGTTCACTGGCAGAAGCTTTAGAGTCATCAGTAGCAAGGTGTTGGTGCTCTGGCCCCAGGTTTGTGTTGCATGGATTGTTAAAATCTTGGGGTTCTATTATTGGTTGATTGATGAGGGTATTTGCTGAGGTTGACTTGTACTGTTTCCCAGGAGAGAGGAAATCTGATCTGGCAAAGCCTCTTGGTGTTCCAGAGCCCAGGGGAGTTGTGGAGTACCAACCAGGAGCCCAGTGCCATGCCCAGACTCTGAACCCAAAAGCTGATAGATTGATTGATTTTTTTTCCTTTGGCTTCTAACTTCAGAAATTCATTATCTCAGTTCTAGAGGCTACAAGTACAAAATGAAGGTGTCAGCAGGGTATACTGCCACTGAAACATCCAAAGAAGGATCCTCCTTGCCCTTTTCAGATTCTGATAGGCCACTGGTGTTCTTGACTTGTGGCTGCAGCTATTCATTCTTTGTTTTTGTCTTCATCATATGGCCGTGTTTTCAATGGCTGTGTCTTTTGGTTTCCCAGCATAACTGCTGCCCCCACAAGGGTCTTTTTTTTTTTTTGTCAGACCACCCTTTTGAGATAACAGATGAAGTTGAAGATCCTGGCTCGTCTTCTTCCTAAGGCTTCTTGTGTTTCCTCTATAACATTTTCTTTCTTGCATTCTTTCTTGCCACAGGCCAGAACCGCGGCCTTGAAACCAGGGTTCCCCCGACCAGGTGAGGCAAGGCTTCCGCTGATGGAGAGCAGAAACACACAACTCTCTAGGCTGAGTGAATCTGGACACACTTTATTGAAACTTTGTGACAGCTTTTATACAGAAAATTTTGGGGTAAAGAATGTTGCACCTACAAACAGACATGTATTCTCCTAGTCAACAGAAATCACCTTCATGGTAGACATTTTTTTTTAAATTTTTTAATTATTTATTATTTTTTCAATTGTGCATGTATGCGCGTGTGTGTATGTATGTATGTGTGTGTGTGTGTGTAGAACCACGGACGAATTTGGGAACCACCATGGACCGCCTCCACCTCCTCCTTGTTTACTCTGCCCCGGGGATTCACAGGCTCCACCCTAACAGGACTAGAAGCGCAGGGCGCCCCTGCTTCTGCCCGGCATCTATACGTGGGGTCTAGGATCCGAACTCAGGACCTTCTGCCTGCAAGGCAGAGGCTTAACCCCTGAGCCACCTCTCCAGCCCCATGGTAGACATTTTTTCTCAGGAACGTAACCCATTGCTTGAGAGTAAAGGCACTTAACAGAACCATTCTCCCAGTATTTCCAAATCTAGCTAATCTATAATGCTCCACTAAATAGCCATGGGGCTGAGCCCACATAGTTGTCATTGTTTTAAAAGAGACTGCATTTTTAAAATACACAGAGGAGGATTGAGCTCTTTTTGATTTCAATAAGGAACATGTTTTTCATTACAATTAACTATACCTGTGCCCAACATCCCATAAATCCCAGCGTGAGCTTTTGCTTTTGTCCTGTCTGGGTTGGTCCTCTCAGTCAGGCAGGTTGACATGAGCACCAGGCATGGCAGCAGGTTCTAGCTTGGGAAAGTTTCATACAACCCATGCAGACAATACAGGCCTGCCAGGTACATTCCTTCTACATATCCATCCTTTTTGACAGCCAGCGGGAGCCAGAGTTCTTTGCCCTGACCTTATTGATCCTGCCTCAGAAGGGGTCCAGCATAATGGACCGGTGCCTGTCTTAGGTCACCCTGTTTCACAGGATCTTACCCATCATTGATTACCAGCCCTGGAAGGACCTCTCCTCTGGAAGGCATGTCAGGATATTTGGATAGTAGATTAGACCAAGGCCTCCTGAATCTCTGCAATCCAGGCTTGAACCACATCTCTAGGGGGGCCATGGCTTGGATGTTCAAGGGCCATAAGCGCCTGTAGCATGATCTTGTTGTTGGAGCACTGCTGAGAGATGTGCTGAAGGAAACACTTAAGGAATATAATTATTAAAAGAACAATTCCTCCTATGATAGCGTAAATTACAATCCAAGAGGGATCAAACAGCCTTTTAAAGTTCTAGTGAACAGATGGCATGGTCTCATACTTCTAGAATTTCTGAGTTAGTTCATAGGTGGGAATTTTTTAAACATTTTTTATTATTATTTCCACTCAAACAAACTTAATAGGTTCACCGGTTCCCTCCCTCCCTCCTCCTCCCCCGACCCCCTTCTCCCCCTCCCCTCACCGTCCCTCCCCATCCCCAGTGCCTCTCCCCCCAATCCCCGGAGAATCCTTTAATGTGCATGCCTGACTCTCCTCTGGGCCCTCCTCTCCGATGACGTACAAGGGGAACACAGGAAAGGGTTCAGGGAAATGCCACTGGGTCCTTGTATGTCATAGGTGGGAATTTTATCCACCTATGTTTTAAGACTCTTGAAGTTGTTCTCTAATTCCTTTACAATCAGTGTACACATTCTGGCTAACAAGTCTACTTACTGTGTGTGACGAGACATAAAATCTCTAGTTGCAATTTGATTTAAAGTTAAAAGAAAGCGTTTTCTCTAGATCAGAGAGCAGGAAGCTAGTCTCCAATAAAATCTAAGAACAGGTAGGAGGTACACCCAAATCCCAGCAGAATTCCTCCTGCCAGAGGCAAAACTTAAATTACCTAGGAAGGAATTCCTAGCACCTGTGACATTCCCCAGGGAGCAGGTTTTAGGACTGAAGTGGGCAGAAACACCAAGGCCTGACAATTCCTGTATTTTACTTATTTTTCTTATTTATTTCAAATAATGCCATGTCTTTTTTCCAAAAGATGTTTCTTTGATTCCATCTTTTCAAACTGAGACCTTGTCTACCAGATTGGTCGGATAAGGATGCGGCACTTTCTCCTTTTCACTTCTTCAATCTGCCTTCATTTTTCCTTGTTTTTCAACTTGGGCATTTAGTTCTTGCATTTTCAACCAAACAGCTGCTAAAGCTCTTATCACTTAGCCATCACATCAGGTTCTAGAGCAGCACTGGCTTGATCCAGCTGCTTCTACCTCCAGGCTCTCCAATCAGACAGACAGCTTCTAGAAGATCATGCAGAGGAAAATGCAACTGAAGAGTTTGTACCAGTTGTAGGTTACCAGCAGGGAGTCCACTAAAACTTGCAGAAAGAGCAGTCTTTTGGTCTCCAGTGTCAGCCCACATGGCCAGCTGTTTTCCTTCTAGCTCCTTCGCTGCCACTCTGCTGCTGCCTGCCTGTGGGTCCTCTCCATCTGGGGCTTCTGGCCTATTCCTATGCACATGTGGCACTGCTGGATCTGGCTGTGTCTTCGACCTATTGTGGATCTGCCCACCTGGATACTTGACCAGTCAGAGACAGACTTGGTGCTTCTTCGGGTATACTACTCATTAGTGGGGGGAGGTAACTAAACTGTTTCCCTGGCATATTGTAGAATTTGAACTTTTCTACTAATATGACACAGAGGCTGAAGGGCTAGGGACCACCCTGGGGCAAGATGTGCCTTCATGCCTTGGTGGGTATGCATTGGGCAATGGGGCAACTTCCTTGGTCTTTCCTTCCCAGTGCAAGTGACTGTTTACACCAGTCCCTCCAAAATTCTCCACTGACCCCTAAGTGTCTATGGAATCACGGTCTCCTGGGAATGTTTAACCGTGTATTGAGGACATCATAGCTAATTCCAGGAGCCCCACAGCTTATTCAGAAAGCAGCCAAAGGCATTGCTGAGGTTTAAAATGGTTTGCCTCCAAAGTTTTAATATAATGGATTTAGAAGGGGGAAAACAATCTATGGTGTTTAAAAGTGGTCTTTTGGAAATAAATAGATGATGTCATTGGAGTAGAATACTTTTGGGAAGCAAGTAACATACATGCCACCACGACAGTATAAAAGGAAGAAGGTCTGTACTATGCTGTGTGGACTTCAAATCTACAAAACTGATCTAAAGAGACCTCTTTACTTAAAGTTAGCCTGCCTCAAAGAACTCTTTATAGTAATGGAAACAAACAGAGATTTCTGTGGAAGAGGTGGTGTTCATGGGGCATGCCAGAGAAAAACCTGATTTCTTCACATTTGTCAGCCACCTTGAAGATGGACATTTCAAATCAGGAAACTAACAAGATTCTGAATGTTATTGGCAATGAAGGATCTTAAGGTAGCCATTAGTTTACAGAGTTTAAGAATTTCTGTTTGCTTAATGTTTTCCTCTTGTAGAAAGTGATTGCTCCTTTTGATATAAGGTACCTCTGGGATCTGTACATATCCAGGTTTTTGTTTTAGGGAGTCAAAGACTGAAACCAGAACACAAGACAGAGTTTATTGGAGGAGAGAAAGAAGGAAACTCAGGACATGAATCCGTGGGGGGCAAGAGAACTGCCAGAGTTCACAGAATCCATCTGGAAATAGTTTGTTTGCTGAGTCTTTCAGGAACATTTATATTGAATGCCAGTTTAGAAAAATGCTTGCTATTCCCTTGGCTTGCTAAGTCTTGAATTTATATAATATTTGTTGAATTTCAATTGTGGAGACACTCTGAGCTCATTCATAGATGAATTATCTTTATTATCCTTGTTAAAAATGAGGAAAGGAACATACCTCTGGAATCTAGGAGGACCGGGGAAAGGTGAAAAAGGAACTCATGGACTCCAGACTTGTAGTACCATGAGGAGCAAGGCACCCTTTTGTATTTATTCATAATCTGTCTTTTGAATACCTTGTTTGGAATTCATCTAATTTGCTGATTTATTGGTCACTATTACTGTGGAATTGGTAACTTTTTTAGGAGTTTTATTTATTTGTTTATTTATTTTGGTTTTTCATGACACTTGAGTTTTAGAATTTGGACTTACCCATCTGGAAATAGTTTGTTTGCTGAGTCTTTCAGGAACAGTTATATTGAATGACAGTTTAGAAAAATGCTTGCTATTCCTTTGGCTTGCTAAGTATTGAATTTATATAACATTTGTTGAATTTCAATTGTGGAAACACTCTGAGCTCATTCATAGATGAATTATCTTTATTATCCTTGTTAAAAATGAGGAAAGGAACATACTTCTGATTTTATGAGCAAGAGTCCCATAATGCATTTTGAGGGATGTATTGGGAGCACAGTTTTTAGGCATCACCTCAACTTTTAGACTAAGTTACACAGTATAGAATAAGAGACAAGAAGTTCCATTCCCTATTCCTTCACAAGCCAGGGTATCTATGTATTGTTTATGTGTGTGCCAGGGTCTGTGGGTCAGGTTTTCCCAAACATGATGTGAATGTTATAGAAATTTGTGCTAGATGTGCAGAGATACTGAATATGTTAATCTTCCCACCTTGGGCATACATGGTGTGGCAGGAATGATCACTTGGCGTAGGGGAATCACAGCTGGTTTACACATGGGATAGCATAGGCATCTACTTATGATGGATTTTGTTGTGTCCTCTAATTTCATGAGCTTCCTTTCACAAGGAAGCTGGCACATGTCTAGGGAAGGTGCATCTCTGTCTTCATGAGCCACAGTACACAAGAACCAGATGGAATGTGCTGGAGTTGGGGAATCTCAAGTCTTATAATCTCATTGCATAGATGTGTAGGTCATTAGGATGAAAGGTGTTGAAAGTTTCAGATCCTTTCACATCTCCCAGCATTTATTTATATATACATTGGAAGTTTGTGCCCAGATCATCTTCTATTCTTTTTAATTTATTCTAATTTTATAAAGGTATTGAAGGATTTTCAAATTAATCACACATTTACATTGATCCATTCTTCCGCTTTACTTATTCTTCACAAGGTTCAGATTTAATGATAATTTTTTTACATTTTTTATTATTATTTCCACTCATACAAACTTAATAGGTAGACCAGTTCCCTCCCCCCTCCTCCTACCCCCAAACCCCCTGCTCCCCCTCCCTCCCTCCCCATCTCCCAGTGCCTCCCCCCCAATTCCCAGAGAGTCCTTTATTGTGTATGCCTAACTCTCCTCTTGGTCCTCCTGTCCGATGACGTACAAGGACCCAGTGGCATTCCCCTGAACCCTTTCTCGTGTTCCCTTTAAGCATAGGAACACTACTGTAGTTGTCAATCCCTTGCCTCCAAGGATCTTGGTGCCTTTAGCCGATGTTAGACTTTGTGAGGTCAATAGTGTGATGGACATGGCACAGGGCATGCAAATTCCTATTATGATTGCTTCAGCCCTAACTAGTGTGGAGACTCTTCAAATCATTGCTCCCCCCATCCTTTTGCTCTTACAATCTTACCGCCCCCTCTTCCGCAAATGTCTCTGAGCTTCAGGATGGGGGGAGATTTAATGATAATTTTAAATAATTTGCTTTTCAGAAAAAAATAATTTCTTTTAAATTTCTGTAAAATATATGATGATATATTTTCTAACTGAAATACATTTGCAAGCAATATAAATTACATAGAGTATTATAAAGAGAATATGAATCTTAAGGAGCATAAATTACTTATGCTTCCATGTAATGAGGCCTAATTACTTGATTCTTAATGCTTTTGGTGTAACTTGTTATATGCTTCATGTTATATATGATATGAAGTAATATTCAAATAAGATAATAGGAATATTTGAGGAATATTTAATACTCAGAAGATTTTTTCTTTGATATATATCATTAGAAAAAAAACTTCCTTTGCTCCACAAGTAAAGTCTTTCACACCTAATATATATGCTTTGGATGACACAGAAACAAAATTAATGGCTGTGAGTTGGTATTTGTATGTATGAATAGGGTGGAAAACTTATAAAATTGTATGAAAACATCATTACTCTCTGAATCAGACCTTATTATGCAATGACTCAGATAAAGTAGATGGATTTTTAAGTTATAGATGCTACTTTCATGTTAAAAGTATGCCTGTCACAGTAAATATTTCCATTTAATGAATCAAAAAATTATCTATCTACTCTTATCAATAATGACTTTTCTCTTCAGTTCGGTACACAGAATTCCTATTCCAGATCTTGGAAAGAAATGAACAATCAACTCAATCTGACATGAAGTTTTAGCAGTTAAAATGAGTTTCTGTTCATATGTTATGTAATCTTATTTCAAGGGTCATTTCCCAAAGTCCTATGACATCAGCAAGGACTCAAGATTCATCATGTGCAAAGTGACTAAGCTGTATTTGTTAAGTTATAAGCGGGGTTTGTGACAAGTACTTTTCGTAGTGTTTCATTGGATGTTCTTAATATCAATCATATTTGAATGGAAAAATAAACTTTCAGTAAAACTGTTACAGGAAATAATTTATTTTTTAATAAATTTAATGTTGAAATAATGGAAGTCCTTTTCTTCTATTTTCTTCCCTTTTGCACTTGAAATTGCATTTTCTTTAATTATCCCGTTTTGAGTAATGTCTCATTCATCATTAATTTATTTATTTAATGTGAAGTTTTCTTATTTCTCTTATTGCTGAGTGAACTAACTTTTAAGTCAAATGAGTTGTTTTTAATTATGGTACCTTTAAGCATCTGACAAGGAATGCTGATGACAGCAGTCTAGGTTGGAGTTGGAGCTAGATACCAGAAAATGCCTGCATTCATCTTCTAGGATCCACATTAAGCAGCAAGGATGTAGAATATTCAATTCTCAAAATGCCTAATGGATATTGGTATATAATATTCTGTCACAATTTAGATTTTAATAAGCAAAGAGGCATCAACGAATCACCCCAGTGTTTTAAACTCAAATGAGATCACCATGGATTTACACAACTGCTTGCATGGGCAGATATTACTATTGCTAAGGAATATTAAGATATGTTGCATGAATATTTCTATGGTAAGGAAGACCAAATTTGTTTAAGGATGTCAATAAAGAATATGGTTTTCAGTGTCTATTGAAAAGTGGTTGGATTATTAATGGTATAGCCATGCTAATAATTTCATATCAGTAATTCTCAGTACCCACAACAATAAATCAGAATGATAATATTCAAAAGCATGGATATATTGGAATAAATGAAATAATACTATGAAAGCATAGTAACCCTTATAAGTCCTAACTAATATGTTCAGTGATGTAATTCATTACTTTACAGATTTATCTATGGATGATCTAGAATATCAGAGGTAAGTGTTTTAGTCTCTGTTATAGTTCCTTTGACAAATAAATACAGCAAAGTGTAATTGGCTCATAGCTCAGGGTTGCAGTCCTATAAAACAAAGAAAACATAACACTATGCATATGAGAGAACTGGTCACATTACATCCACAGTGAAGGGCAGAAAACAATAGATGAACCCATGAATGTTTGCTCATTTATTCTTTCTATTTTTATACAGTTATTTATGTCCTGTATAGACATTGCTCCTGCTGACAATGAGATGAGTCTCCACACATTGAATATTTAATCAAGACAATCCCTGACTGTCATCTTTAGAGACCAAACTTAATTTGAAGAATCCCTCTTATTTGAGCACACAGACTTACCTCCTAAGTGTCAAGTTAACAATTGATCCTAACCTTCACTTTTGCCACAAGTGACTGCTTTCTAGGTAGAGAAAGGTAACATGGTGACCTTCAAGATTTATTGTTCTTTAAAACTTTATATTCTACTTTTTAAAATATGCCAGTTTTTATTTGGAACTTATATATAAGTAATCTTAAAAGTAATTATTTATATTGTCCCAAAATTCTAAGGGAAAAATGAAGTACCAGGAAGTACTTACTTTTTGTTTTTATAAATTATCATACGGGCTAATGAATAACTAGCTATGATACCTAATGATACGTTGAATGTATTGAGCTTATGATTATTTTATTCTTCATTTTATCATGTTTTCTTACATTTGATCAGGGTTCTTACATGCTTGACTAGAAACATAATGTGACTGTTTTCCTAGTTTATTTTGAGGATTAAAAGAGATAATTTAAAAAGCCAGAAATATACTAGTGATACGAAAGTAGTACTTGAAATTTTCACCTATTGTCCTAAGGACTTTCTAAGAACAAAGTAAATGCAATATGACATAACCGGTTTCTATGTATGCATTCATAACTCAGTCCACAATTTACACTACCATATAAGGGATGCAAAGAGTCAAAAATGCAAATGGGCAGCAGTAGAGGCTCCAGGATATAAATTTGTGTATAAATCTGCTGAGCCTGGTCAGTACCAATAAACACTGCTTCCTAACTGAAAGTCTCTGTGTGAATATCTAGCAGTGACATCACTTTAGTATTGTATATCTAACAGTTTCACTTTTCCACTGAAAGATGCACTTAACCATAGCTTTTAGGGGATATACTTCTCATAAGTTCAGATATTACAAAATACATATTCAACAATTTGATCTCTTCTCCACAGTCATTTTAATTTTTTTTTCAAATTGTTTTTCCTTATATCAGTATTTTAATGAATATTAAGCTTTACATTTTCTTAAACTGAATTTATGAAAGATATTTTCATGCAGGCCTGTAATAAACTTTGAGTATATTTACTCTCATTCCCTGCTATGTTCCCCTTTGTCATACTTCTTCACTACCATTAGTCTCCTTTATTAACCTAAACCATTTGGGGTCTGTATTCATGTTACCTGTAACATGTTATTTATATGTGAAAAATCTCAGACCCATAAGTGAGAGGAAACTTTCTGTATTTGTCTTTCAGAAACTGATTGAATGAACATAATATGATTATCTTTAGTTGTTCCATTTTTCTGAAAAATGAAGTTACTTTATTCTTTCTTATGACTGAAATAATCACATTGTTTATATTAAGAACATTTTGTTATTGCTCTAGGTACATTCACTTCATAATGCTTGATATTCATTATTAAAGTTATCTGGGTTAGTCTTAGTCCTTTGAATTTCATCCAAGATTTAGATTCAGTTTATAAATCTTTACACAAAAAGTATAATACAATATTGATAAGGATTATATGGAATCTGCAGATCGAAATACTGCTAATTTACATTTTTTGAAAGTAAAAATTTTTATCTTGATTGACTTCTCAATGTATAGTTCAATATGATAACAGTTTTTAATGACAAAAATTTCATTCAACTGAAAACTCCATAATACTACAGGGAACAACTACTTTTTCTAGGAAGTAGGTAGACATCTGAAAGAGAAAGCAGAACTGTGTAGCAGCAAGGCAACTTAAAGCATAGACTCAACAGTCTGAAACTTACACATTAACAATGGCATGGATACTTACCAGCTGGCAACAGAATTGAAAAATGGGGAATAACACATGGACACCAGATGGAGCTCTCTACACACTGTAAAGACCACACAACCAAGTAAAGGGGTTTAAGACTAATTATAGAAAAAGGAACCAAATATTTTAATCAAATGATTTTTAGAGTCTTTCTGTAGATACAAATACACACATACATATATATATATGTATATATTCATTTATCCAAAAATATGTTTTATACAGATAAATGTTTCTCAAATAAAGGTGGGTCCAAAGTACAGAATAACATAAAGCGCTGTCTATTTTTTAAGACTATCCACCCAATTTTCAATTTTTTAAAGTTAATGCATTAGTTTTCCAAATATTACCTGGCATCTTCTGTTATAGATACAAAATCAAGGAGGCATTATTTTTAAAAGGAATTGCAGGTTAAATGGCATTTCTCTAAGATGCTATGGATATCAAACTTATCAAAAGCCCTGCTAAGCATTATTACTAAATATATCAAAAAAGGCTGTGTAAGTTGGATATTCCTCTTCATAGTAAACATTTTCTGATTGCTAATTTGTGTTAACAATGCATGAAAAAGACTTTATAAGCACTTTATATTAATAAGAGATCTGATCCAATAATTGTGGTAGTTTTTGCATGCTGTTTAACGATTAGCATTTTTTATTTTTATTTTTTCAAATTATTTATTTATTTATTTTCTCAATCATACTAACTTAATAGCTACCCAGTCCTCTCCCTCCCTCCACCCCTCCCCGATCTCCCTTACTCCTTCACCCATTTTCCCCTACTTTTCATCCCCTCCCTTTCTCACAGTGACCCCCTCTTCCCATTGCCAATCCCTGAAGCATCCTTTAATGTGAATGTCAAACTTCTCTCTGTGTCCTCCACTCTAATGAGGTGTAGGACTCAATAGCATTGCCAAGAGTCCTTTCTTGTGCTCCACTTTACTATGGGAACAATATTGTGACCGTTAATCCCTTGCCTGTAAGGATCCTAGTGCATGTGATCCATGCTAGACTGTGGGTGGTCATTGATATGTCAGTTATTGCACAGGTCATGCAAAGTCCAATTATGGTTACTGTGGCCCTAACTTGTGTGTGGTATCTTGTGTATCATTGCTCCTCCCCATCTTTAGGCTCCTAAAATCTCACTGCCCCCTCTTCCGCAGATTTCCCTGAGCTTCAGGATGGGGAGAGATTTGGCTGAACTGGTTCCAGGTGATTAATGTAGGGTCTCTGATGTTCTGAATTATGGCATGTTGTTCTGTTCAGTTTTGCTGTTCCTGAACCACCCTTGGCTCCATCCTGATTGTTATTGGAGTCACCTCCTAACCAGAGATAAAAGGTTATCTACCTTTGAATATACTCTTATAACAAGACTCTAGTTTAACAGCTTTTTATCTCTGGCCAGGGGGTGAAATACAATACCCATCAGGATGGAGTGAAGGGCATTGCAGGAGCAGCAAAACTGCAAAAGAAAATCAACGAACCATAATCCAGAACTTCAGAAACTCTATATCAACCACCTAGAACTAGGCCAGACTAATCTCTCCCCATCCTGTAGCTCAGGGAAATTTGTGGAAGAGGGGGCGGTAAGATTGTAAGAGCACAAGGATGGGAGGAGCAGTGATATGCAAGATACTCCACACAAGTTAGGGCCGAAGCAATCATAATTGGACTTTGCATGCCCTGCACAATGTCCCACACACTATTAACCCCACAAAGTCTAGCATTTGCTAAAGGCACCAAGATCCTTGGAGGTAAGGAATTGACAGCCATAGTAGTGTTCCCATGCTTAAGGGGAACACAGGAAAGGGTTCAGGGAAATGCCACTGGGTCCTTGTACATCATCGGAGAGGAGGGCCCAGAGGAGAGTCTGGCATGCACATTAAAGGATTCTCCAGGGTTGGGGGTGGAGGCACTGGGGAATGAGGAAGGAGGGGTGAGGGGAGGGGCATCAGGGGGGCGGGGGGGAGGAGGAGGGAGGGAACCGGTGTACCTATTAAGTTTGTATGAGTGGAAATAATAACAAATTTTTTTAAAAAAATGGAATCTTACCATAAGAGTAGATTCAAAGGTAAATGGAATAAGAGTAGGAGACCTCGGGGGGGGGGGCGGGGAGGGTCCCGTCTCCCATTTGAAGGATGGTTACCATCTATCTTCCAGACTCTATACTCTCCCTGACTGGTGAGATCAAACCCCTTCAGTTGCAAGTGACCAGGAAGGAAAGTGAGGAGGCTTAACCAGATGTCACTCTACTTACTTGCAGTATTTGATGGTGACCTATTTTCTCTGCTGTAGCATGATCCTCTATCTACTTATTTCTGGGGGGGGAGGTTCCTTCCTCTTCCATCCTGTTTATTATCTTTGCAATTACTATAGGCATTACAGAGATTTATCTGTGAATATGTCACTAAAGGTGTTTGGTACTAGGATACACCTGTTAGGGAATACATACAGCACTTAATTTTCTATGTCTGGGATACTTCACTCAATATAATTGCTTCTAATTCCATCCATTTCCCGGAAAATTTCATTAATTCATCTTTTTTGATGACCGAGTAGTATCCCATTGTATAAGCGTACCACGTTTTCCTTATCCAATAGTCAACTGTTGGGCATTTGGGTTGATTCTATGACATTGTTATTGTAAATAGAGCTGCTATGAATATGGTCATGTTTGTGCCATTGAGGTAAATTATTACTTTATGGGGGATTATTCCCAGAAGTAGAATAACATAGTCTTATGGCATTTCAATCTTTAACTTTTTAAAAAATTGCCAGATTGATCACCAGAGTAGTTGTATAAGCCTGCATTCCTACCAGCAATGTAGGAGAGCTCCTTTCTCTCCACATCCCCTCCAGCATTTGCTGTTGTTTGTATTGTGAATTTTTACCATCCTGACCAGGGTGAGATGATATCTCATGGAGGTTTTGATTTGCATTTCCCTGATGGCTAAGGATGTGGAGCATTTTTTAAGATATTTGTTAGACATTTCACTTTCGTCCCTGGTAAAGTTTCTTTTGAGTTCCCAGGCCCATTTTTTATTAGGCCATTAATTTCCTAGGTGTTTAGTTTTCTAAGTCCTTTGTGTACTCTGGATAATAGAGCTTTATCAAATATGTAGTTAGTGAAGATTTTTCTCCTACTCTGTGGGTTGCATTTTTGCTCAGTTTACAATCTCTTTATCTGAGTAGAAGCTCTTTAGTTTCATAAGACCCATATGGTGAGTGTTGGTTCTAGTGACTGTGCAATTGGATTTCCGACTAGAAACTGTTGGCCTAGTTCAATCAGCTTGAAGGAGTTCCCTACCCTTTCACCTAGGGATTTTATAATCTCTGGACTAGTATTGCGCTCCTTGATACATTTAGAATTAATTTTTTACATGGTGACAAGTATAGGTCCAATTTTAATCTTCTGCCTGTGGACATCCAATTTTTCCAGCACCATTTGTTGAAGTGCAGGACTCTGGGGCCACTGCAGGTAGTGCGGCTAGGGACAACCGGACCAGCGCACGACCTGTGGGGCTGAGCGGGTGATGAGTGTCGTGGCCCAACAAACACAATGGAGCCAGGTGGTCTGTCAAAGCAGGAACTCAACTGTATTAAACAGGGGGATGAATTATATAGAGTGTGTAGCGGGGGGAAAGGTGAGGGGTGGTGTGATTATGGGGTAACCAATAGAAAGTGAATAAGTGACCAGAAGGTGATTGAATAGGTGTGACATCATTTCAGGTAAATGAAAGAGATGAGATTCGAAACCTAAAGTCAGGTCCTGAAACTCTAGCCAGGCTCAGGAAGTTCCAGCAGGCTTCAGGCCTAGTAAAGAGGCCCAACACCTCCCCCTTCTGTTTTTTTAAAAGACAATCCAGGGGCTACCTGCGATCGAGCAGGTCATATGGCCTTGAGTGACTGTGCCTGTCTTAGGTGTGAAAGCCCCCCTCCAGAGTCTTACCCGTCATGGGAGCTTGCAACTTTGAGTGTTACAAGTCCTGTCTTAGGTTGATCTCCGGCTGGGCCCTCACTTACCCGTCTCTGGCCACCAGCCCTCACTTAAGCGCCTGGCTAGGCCAGACTTGGGGTTTTCATGGTCACAGGGAGTCATCAAATGGCTCTAAGGCCAAATGTTCAGAGCTGGACTCCTGAGTGGCGAGCATCTGATAGTTGATATGGACCTGGTGAAGCTGGATAGATTCAATCTGTCTTTTAATAAAGCGAGTAAGAGCATTAATCACACAAGGCCCAACGGCTGTAAGGAGAAGTATCATGGACACAGGACCCAAGAGGGGAGTATGGTATGAGAGGAGGCCGCCAAAGGAGGACCAAAAGGGGTGTCCCTGGAGCTCTTTCCTTTGCCAATCCAGGTCCTCCTGTAGTTTCTTTATCTTGTCATGCACGAATCCTGATCCATCTGTCCTTCAATGATGATTCGGGCCTCATGTGGTTCTCCAAATCCTCCTCTCGATGGCTGGAAGATCACCGTCGGGTAGAGTAAGATCAACGGAGCCTTCATGCTTCTCTGTGGAGAGAGAAGAAAGAAAATCCTCAGGGGGAAATGACTCCCTGGGAAGGTTTTTATCCTCTCCCTCCACCAATGGAGGAAGGTATTTGATGTCCTGAGCAGGGACCCAAATAGGCCTTTTTTCACTTTGGGGGAACATGCATCCCAATCCTCTCCCCACAGTGATGAGGGGGTCTGGACCTCTCCATCCCCTGGTAAGAGGGTCCTTCCAGCGAACCTGGATGGATTTGTATGAGATCTTAGAAGTCCAGTGCTTCTGGAATGGTGTTTCTAAATCTGTTTTAGTCAAATTTAAAATGTTAAGCGTTAACAGAGCCTTCTTCAGTTGATCATGGGGGGGAGACTCCCCCTTTTGTTTTTGTAATTGGGCCTTAAGAGTTTGATTTTGACGTTCTATGATTGCCTGTCCCCGAGGGTTATGAGGGATGCCAGTGGAATGGGTAATATTCCAGGTCTGGAGAAACTTGGAAAAGGCCTTACTAATAAAGCAGGGGCCATTATCTGTTTTAAGTTGATCAGGCAAACCAAGGACGGCAAAGCATTGTAACATATGACTGACAGCATGTTCAGATTTTTCCCCTGCGTGTGCCATAGCCCAGAAGGCATGAGAGAATGTATCAATAGTGAGAAAGATATATTTAAGTTTACCAAATGGAGGGTAATGAGTAACATCTGTTTGCCATAGGTTGTTAGGTCATAGTCCACGGGGGTTAACTCCCATCTTTTGTAAAGGAGGGAGTTGAAGAAAGGGTTGGCAGGACTTGCAAGTGCGAATGATCTTTTTAAGATCTTTGATGGGCACCAAAGGATATTTGTGATGGAGGCCTCTCCAGTTAATGTGGGTTAACTCATGTAAACTGGTCACCTCTTGAAAAGTTAAAGCAGATGCCATCTTATCTGCTAGGGCATTTCCTTCAGATAGAAACCCAGGCAGATTTTGGTGACCCCAAAGATGTTGGATGAAGATGGGATTAAGTCTTTGTTTGAGTAATAATTGTGCCTGTAGCATCAATGGAGTTATAGGGTTAGAATCTAATTTAATATAAGCATCAAGTAGATTAGGCAGTAGGTTAACAACATAAAGGCTATCAGAAAACAAATTAAAAGGCCCAGGTATAGTGCTCAGGGCTAATACCACCACAAAACAATTCTTTAAATTGTGCCAAACCCTCAACCTCATGGGTGACCCTCTTAAGGGGGAACAATGGTTGCCCCTTCTTATGAGGGGAAAAGCCACCAAGGAGGCTCTTCTGCGCCCCCCATCGGTAAATATAGTAAGAAAATTAGGATCAGGTTGAGGGAGAAAGAGCCTAGGGGGTCTCCAATCTAGTCTTAAAAATGAGCTCATCCATTTATGAGGGCCATAATGGCAATCAATCTTTCCTAAGTATCCTTCAAGGGCTAAAGCAACCCTGTCGTTATTTCTCTGAAGCCAGGTAAAGTCTGACAGCTTAAAAGGAACAACAAGAAGGTGAGGTTCCAGCCCAAATAACCGGTTGCAAGCATCTCTGCCTTTGATAATACAGTCAGCAACTTGATCAGTCATAGAATAAACTCTAGGGGCTCCCCCAACTGAGAGGTGGATCCATTGAAGGGGATCAACTCCTTGTGCCAACATGGCAGTACATAACATCTCTCCAGAAAAAAGGTAAGGACAATGGGAAGGCCAGGATCATATCTCTTTAAGACAGAATGATCTATTGCTCGTTGAATTTTGTGAGAAATTTGATGATGATAAGGAGTGAGGGTTACCTGGGAGGAGAGATCCAAGCCCTTCAAAAGATCAAATAGGGGAGACAGTTCCTCTGTAGTGATGGGTATCCATGGCCTCATCCAATTAATTTCTCCCAGGAGTTTCTGTAGTTGGGGTAATATATAAGAGTCTTTGATATGTAATTGAGGCTTGATAGGAGAAACTGTATTGAGGGACAGTATGGAGCCCAGTATCTTGAAAGGAGGGACAGTCTGAATCTTATCAGGAACCACCATAAACTTGTTGGCCTCTAAGATAGCAAGACACTCATTAGTAATTTTTTGGAGACTGGCGGGGGAGAGAGCCCCCAAAATTATATCATCCATATAAATGTAAAATAAAATGTTAGGGCGGTTAAGCAAGGATAAGAAAATTTGTGACATAAAATACTGACAGATTGGGGGGCTATTGGCCATTCCCTGAGGCAGGACAGTTCACTCATATCTTAAATTTGGCCCCCCACAGTTAACAGAGGGGACAGAGAATGCAAATTTCTCTGCATCCTCTGGGTGAAGGGGAATGGAGAAGAAACAATCTTTAATATCAATAATAGTAAAATAATAATCTTTAGAAATAGCTGGAATCCAGGGCAGACCCCTTTGAAGGGTCCCAAAAGGAATCATCCTTTCATTTATTTTTCTTAAGTTATGTAAAAGTCTCCATGAGCCATTGACCTTCTTAATAAAAAAAAAACAGGGGAATTCCAGGGACTAGTAGAAAGTCGTACCATGTCCCAAAGACAATTGCTGTTCCACAAGAATATGAAGTTGTTGTAATTTGAAAGTAGGGAGTGGCCACTGCTCAACCCATATGGGGTCTCCTGATGTCCATCGAATCTTAGGTACCAGGGGGCGAGCAGTGAACTCTAGGATTGGGGGTGGACCGGAGGATGATTCCGCCTCAAATGCTCAAAATAAGGGTCATCCCTATAATTTGGATGACTATTTCTGCTGGCTTCAAATTGCTGCTCACATTCTTCATGATCAAGTACATCCTCATAAAAACTCTTATGATCAGTTGTAATATAGGCCTCAGCTTCACCAAGAATATCCTGGCCCAGAAAATTAGCAGTTAAGCCGGACACCACTAGGCGGCGCACCTCTCCATGGTTCCCATCCGGATCAGACCAGGGCTGGTAATCAATAGTCTCCCAGGAGGAAGACTGTCCACCCACTCCTAGTAATGGGGGGCCTGGGACCAGCCGCCAGGCTGAAGGCACCTCCTCTTTTCTTATACTGTGTGGTCAGCCCCTGTGTCAATGAGAAATTTGAAACTCTTTCCGCCAATGGTGAGGAACAGCTTAGGTCTCAGCCCCGGGACTAGAGGCACCATCCAATGAGCTCTGACGGTTCGCTTCCCCTTATTTAACCGGGCTGGGGGCGGCCGGAGGGAGTTTAAAGACTTCCCCTGAATGTCCACTTTAGATTTGCAGTCTTTAGCCCAATGGAATCCCTTTCTACATCTCCGGCAGGGGGTCCGAGGACTTTCTCATGGAGGGGCTTTAGCCTTAAGTGGGCACTCCCTTCTAAAGTGACCCTGTTGCCCACAGCCAAAGCAGTTTTGTTTCCCTTTTCCAGGAAGAACTTGTTGGAGGGCACACACCAGGGTGTCAATTGATTCCTGCCTGTCAGCTTCTCTGGCTGAGTGTAAAGCCGTAGCCATGGCCCTAGCATTGGCCCGGGCAGTGTGGGAAGTAGTGCCTATGTCCCTGGTGGCTACAATCCACCTAGCCATATTTTTATCCTTAAGGCCTGCACAGGTCAACTTGTGATCCTGATTCATACCTTCCCAGACTAGAGATCTTTCAAACTGCTCTGTATAGGCCCTGGGGGGACCTTGCGGGCTAGGCTTTTCTCCACCCTCTCAATGAAAGAGGCGAGGTCCTCATTTGGTCTCTGGGACAATCCAGAAATGGGGGACTCAGTTGGGCCATCATCTAGCCTTTTCCAGGCATTAGTGCCTGCAGTCCTCACTTGGTCTCTATAGGGGTCAGGGATAGCTGCCTGTTGAGCTCCGGTAGAATATTGGGCTTCAAACCCAGCAAGCATACCATAGGTGATGGGGATCACAAGGTTGGCCTCCTGATTCCTCTGTCCCTGAGTTCTACATTCATCTTGAAAAAAGGCACTCCACTTGATAAAGAGTGCCCCAGGGAGGACAGCTTTAGTTAAGTCCATCCAGTCTTGGGCTGTGCAGGGCTGATGATCAAGCCCTGAAGGGTCTCTGCCCAAGGGGAGTTGGGCCCATCCTCAGCTACAGCTTTTTTCAAATCTTTGATCTCAGTAGTTGTCCAGGGGTACCATGCTGCAGGGCGATTTCCCCCTGGCGCTATGTTAACCGGGAAAAGCTCAGTCGGCCCTAAGAGAGGATATGGAGGAGGAGCAGAAGGGGATAGAAAGGGGTTTGTGGGAGGTGATCGAGAGGTCTCAAGAACAAAGGAATCAGGAGGGGAGTGATTGATGGCAGTCGGGTTAGCCAAGCTTAGGCTCTCACCCGGATGCGGTTTCACTTCATCTCCTGGTCTATTAACTCCCTCCGCCCCAGTTTCCTTTTTCTCCTTAGGAGGCCGTGGGGGAAAACAACTCTTGAGGGCGCCGATGGTGGGTAGGACCCCCAAGGGGAGAATCTCCCCCTTCTGTTTTTGGGCCTTTAGAATCAACTTCTCTATCCGGTCCCAAGTGTCCCAATCAAATAAATTGCTCTCAGGTAGCCATGGAGCCACCTTGAACAAGCGGGACCATGATTGCTGTGCTTGGTTATCTGTGAGGTTTAAACCTCTGCTTTTTAAAAGCACTCGTAGGGAGTCCAGGGTTGGATCAGCCCTGGATGAGGACTGCCCCATAATTTATGGGGGTACACTCACCCGAAGACCGACTTGACCATCAGCGAGTTGAGGTTTTCCTCACACAGGGCACCAGTCTGCAGGACTCTGGGGCCACTACAGGTAGTGCGGCTAGGGACAACCGGACCAGCTGGGCGACCCGTGGGGCTGAGCAAGGGTGATGAGTGTCGTGGCCCAACAAACACAATGGAGCCGGGAGGTCTGTCAAAGCAGGAACTCAACTTTATTAAACAGGGGGATGAATTATATAGAGTGTGCAGCGGGGGGAAGGGTGAGGGGTGGTGTGATTATGGGGTAACCAATAGAAAGTGAATAGGTGACCAGAAGGTGATTGAATAGGTGTGACATCATTTCAGGTAAATGAAAGAGATGAGATTCGAAACCTAAAGTCAGGTCCTGAAACTCTAGCCAGGCTCAGGAAGTTCCAGCAGGCCTCAGGCCTGGCAAAGAGGCCCAACATTGAAGATGCTGTTAAAGATCAAATGGCTGAAATTGTGTGGGCTTATAGCTGAGTCTTCAATCCTTATCCATTGATCTATGTTTCTATTTTGAAATAAGTGCCAGGCTGTTTTTATTACAAAGATTTGTAGTATAGATTAAGGATTGGTATAATGATACTTCCAGGAGTGTTTTTGTTACTCAGGATTGCTTTGCTATCCTGGGTCTTTTGTGCTTCCATATGAATTTTGAGATTATTTGGTCAATTTCTTTAAAGAATTGTTTTGGGATTTTGATTGGTATAGCATTGAATTTGTATATTGCTTTTGGTAAAATGGTCATTTTATGGTATCGATTCTGCCAATCCAGGAGCATGGAAGGCCTTTCCACTTTCTGGTGTCTTCTGCAATTTCTTTCCTTAGGGTTTTAATGTTTTCATTGTAAAGGTCTCTTAATTCCTTGGTTAGGTTTATACTAAGGGATTTCTTTTTTTTAGGGGCTATAGTAAATGGGATTTTTTCTTTTATGGCTTTTTCACTTTTTTCATCCTGGGCATATAGGAAGGCCACTGATTTTTGTACATTTATTTTGTAACCTGTCACCTTGCTGAACTTGTGTATTAGTTCCAGGAGATTATTGGTGGCATTTTTGGGATCATTTGGGTATATGATCATGTCATCTGCAAATAGAGATGACTTCTTCCTTGCCGATTTGAATCCCTTTTATCTCCCTTTCTTTTTTTTTTTTCCTGTTAACATTTTTATTTTTTTAAGGTAACAGGAATTGTATACAAATGACAGTAGACCTTTGCCTCTTTATTTTTATCTAAATAAAGGATAACTCAAGATGAATTCTCAAGAGAAAAAAAAAGCTATGTACATAAGGGACTATATCTTCCTTCATTGTCTACTTGGAACCAGTAGTTGTGTTGCCGTCATAGAATCAGGAAAGAGGTTGCGGTAAGTTGGAAGAGGTACATATGCTGCTGTTATCATTTTACCAGCAAACCACCTGCCATGTAATGCATTGACAGCAGTGATTGCTGCAGCAATTGATGTGCACTTCACATACATGTTGCCCTGAGCAGAATTTTTGTCAACATAAATATGAATAACTCCTCCATGTTTATTACATTCTTCAATAACATCATCTTTAATTTCTGTGTCCCAACCAACTTCCTCTTCTGTTTGAGGATTGAACATGTTAGAGAGTTGGAAACACAGTGTTGCAAGTGGTTGAACAGATGCAGCTGCAGCTAAAGCTGAAGCTTCAGTCTGTTGGGAAAGTCGTGTTTGCAAATCTATAACAAAAGAGAATTCTGCCACAGCACCAAATGACAAAGAGCCACTCATCTGCAAAGCCTGTTGTGCCGCTGGTGGGATCTGCAAACCTGTACCTTCTGCAAGTCTCGCCATTAACTGGAGACAACCAGTTGTTCCCAAGTCAATTCCAGTCCTTTCTAGTTCATCGCTATCCAAAAATGAACTAGCACTAAAAGCATCCGTCCTTTCAGTAACATGACCCACTTTCATTGGCCTCCCGGCTAGTTCAAACCCATTAAGCTGTTCCAAAGCCTTTTTGGCACATTCTGAGTCAGAAAATGTAATAAATCCATATCACTTAGATCGACCTGTTTCACTATCCATCATGAGCTGGATACTTTCAATCCTTCCAAAAGGCTCAAAGATCCCCCGAAGCATGTTTTCAGTTATATTAAAGTGTAATGAGCCCACATAAAGTCTCATAGGTCCAGCACTTCCCTTTTGTAAATTGTTTGCCATTGCTGCAGCTCTGTTTTTTTCTGCCTGTGATGCCTGTACTATGATTGGAACTCCTAAAACTCGTTGGCCAGTTAATCCTATTGCTAGAGGCACAGAGCTAACATCAACAAACTCCACATAAGCAATTCCTTTGGAACGTCTTGAATTTCTATCAGAAATCATCTTTATATCTCGAACCTTTCCTACTGTTGAGAAAAACTCTTCCAAATATCTTGGTCAAATTCTTGCTGCCAGCTGCATGCAGAAAACTTTTCTTGCATCTCTTTCCTTAGGAGTTAGATTATCAATAGGTTCCCTCACAGGGCTCTTGTCTTTTCTGAATGGACTTTTGCTTTGAGAACGTCGTCTGCTTAATTTGATGCTATGAGGCAACCCAATCTTTCCTCGGATGGCACTGTTAAATTTTGGTCCGGAGTAGGGACTTCTGTAACGGCCTCGGAATCTTCGATCTCGACTTCGTGAGTGACTCCTCCTCCTTTCTTTGCTTCTACTTCGCTTCCATTCATGGCTTTTGCTCTTTTTCCTTTCTCTATCTCTACTTCGCTTCCGTTCCTTACTTTTGCTTCTCTTTCGCTCATGATTACTTCTGCTTTTGCTTTTTTTTCTCCTTCTGGAATCTTGAAACCCACACTCCAATCACAAGGAGATGTAGAGCTTTCCAAGGAGGCAGAAACTTAGTTTTTTGCTACGTTCTTCATGGCCGTTAGCACTGCTCAATTTGTTCTCATCCTTATGATTGACTGTTCACACTGGAATCAAAGGTGAATTCATGGGAGTAGAGGTGAGATATCGTTAGGCAAGTTTCTTGTAAGGGGCCTCAAGCATTGCTTCAATATCAATATCATTTGCCATTTTCTCTAAACGCCTGTGCCGGCTTTCTAGCGACTGTGCTCCTCTCCGGAAGTCGTCTGCAGCTGCTGCCGCCGCTGACACCGCTGTTGGTACTTTTAAGCCCCTAGGCCCAGACCGAGGTGCCGCCCAATCCTAATATCGAGCTCCGAGGGCGTCTAGGCCCAAATGAATTTAAAAGAAACAATAGAATTAAGGAGCCGGCTTCTGCAGCTCAGGATCCACCCCTGCGATAGCGTTGGCAAGCTCCCTGAAATGGCGGCCGCAGCTTCCCTGTACTCACATTCACCAATACCTCCCTTTCTTTTCTTATGGCTTCAGCTAACACTTCAAGTACAATATTGAATAGAAGTGGTGAGAGTGGACAGCCTTGTCTAGTTCCTGATCAAAGCGGGAATGCTTCAAGTTTTTCCCCATTGAGTATTATCCTTGTTGTTGGCTTGCTGTATATGGCTTTTATATATTGATAAAGGTTCCTTCCATTCCAACTGTCTCTAGGGTTTTGATCATAAAGGCTGTTGCATCTTGTCAAAAGCTTTTTCTGCATCTACCCAGAGTATCATGTGGTCTTGGACTTTGGACTGGTTTATATGGTGAATTATGTTTACTGATTTGCATATGTTGAACCAAACTTGTGTGACTGGGATAAAGCCTACTTGATCACAGTGAATGATCTTTTTGATATGTTTTTGAATCTGATTTGCTAAGATTTTTATGAGAATCTTTGCATGTTTTTTCATCAAAGAGGCTGGTCTATAGTTTTCTTTTTTAAGTGTATCTTTATTAGGTTTTGGGATTAAGATGATATTATCTTCATAGAACAGATTTGATAGTGTTCCTTCCTTTGCAATTTGATGGAACAGTTTAAGGAGTATTAGTGTTAATTTTCCCTTAACTGTCTGGTAGAACTCTGTGCTGAATCCACCTGGTCCAGGACATTTTTTGGTGGGAAGATTCGAGATTACTTCATTGATTTCCTCATATGTTATAGGACTATTTAAATAATTCTAAGCTTCCTGATTCAATTTAAATAACTTGTGTTTACTTAGGAATTCATCCCTTTCTTTTATGTTATCAAATTTCATGGAGTATAAGTTTTTAAAATATGTTCTTATAATCTCTGAATTTCTTGAGTATCAGTAGGGATAACTCCATTTTCATTTCTAATTTTGTTAATTTGGGTTTTCTCTCTATTGTTTTTGGTTAATTTAGCTAGGGGTGTATCAATCTTATTGATTTTTTCAAAGAACCAGCTTTTTGACTGGTTGATTCTCTATATCATTTTCCTTACCTCAGTTTCAGATATTTCTCCCTAGGTTTTGCTAATCTCCTCTCTTCTACTGTTTTTGGGATTGGATTGCCCTTGTGTCTCTAAGGCTTTAAGGTGCATTGTTAAGTTAATTATTTGTGATGTTTCTATTTTTTTTTGATATAGGCTTTAAAAGCTATAAACTTAACTCTTAGGACAGCTTTAACTGTGTCCCAGAGATTTTGATATGTTGTATTTTCATTAAGTTTGCTTCTAGAAAATCTTGAACTTCTTTATGATTTCCTCCTGAACCCAATTCTCATTCAGCATCATAGTGTTTAGTTTCCAGGAGTTAGTGTAATTTCTGCTGTTTGTTATGTTGTGGATGTCAAGCTTTTGACCATGGTGGTCTGATAGGGTGCACATTAGAATTTCAACTTTCCTGTACATGTGGAGATTTGTTTTGTGGTCCAATATGTGGTCTATTCTGGAGAAAGTTCCATGTGCTGCTGAGAAAAATATGTATTCTTTGGTGTGTGGATGTAAAGTTTGATAGAGATCTGTAAGGTCCATTTCAGTAAGGGTTTGATTAAGTTCCAATTGGTTTCTGTTAAGTTTTTGACCTGTTGATCTATTCCATGTTGAGAGGCCAGTGTTGAAAGCCCTCAAGAATTATGATTTTGGGGTTGCTTTCTTGCTTTAGACACTGTAGCATTTGCTTAATGAATGTGGAAGAACCCATATTAGGTGAATATGTGTTCAGTATTGTGAAGTCTTCCTGGTGAATTGCACGTGTGACTTAAATGTAGTATCCATCTGTGTCTTATGTTTTTGTTTTTGGTTTGAAGTCTACTTTGTCCAATAGCATAATAGCTACCCCTGCTTTTTTGCTAGTTCCATTAGCTTGCAGAATTTTTGACAAGTCTTTTACTTTTAGGATATGCCTATCTTTTGTGGTGAGATGAGTTTCCCAAAGGCAGCAGATTGATGTGTTGTGATTTCTAATGCAAGTTTGTAATCTGTGTCTTTGGATTGGTGAGTTAATTCCTTTGACATTTCATGTTATAATGGAGAAACTACCTTTAATTATGGACACTTTCTATGTTTAGTGGCTTTTGTAAGTGTATTATTTGGCTTTTAGGTTTTGGTGATATTATACTTCCCTTCTGTCCTTCTGGATATACTCGTTCTTTTCTTCAAGCTTGAGTATCTTTTCTAGCGTTTTTTGAAGGCCTGGTTTGGTAGATATTTAAGCCTTCAAGTGGTGTTTGTGCTGGAAAACTTTTCTTTCTCCCTCAATCATGACGGATAGTTTTGCCAGGTATATCAGACTGGGTTGACATTTTTGCTCATTCAATACTTTAAGTACGTCTCTCCAAGCTCTTCTTGCTTTTACTGTTTCCATGGAAAAAGAATTTGTTATTTTAATAGGTTTATCTTTAAAAGTGACTTGTTTGTTTTTCTTCCCTTGAAGCTCTCAGTACCTTTTCTTCGTCTTGAATATGAAGTGTTTTGACTATTATTTGCATTGCGAGTTTCTATTTTGGTCATATCTGTTTGGGATGCAGAATGCCTCTTGCAGTTGGATGGGCCTTTCTTTAGATGAGGAAAGTTCTCCTTTATGATAATTTGAAAAATTTCCTCAGGTGTGGTATTTTGGGATTCTTGTTCTGGTATTTCACGAATGCGCATGTTAGGCTTCTTCGAGGTGTCCCATAACCCTTGAATATTCCTCTAAAGTATCTTTTTGGCTTTAACAATCTCTTCCATTGAGCTGGTTAGTTCTTGCACCTTGTAATCTAGATCTTATATTCTATTTTCTACTTCGTTAGTTCTGCTGATAAGATTCTCTGTTGAGTTCTGGGTTGAAGGTAACTTGTCTTTTAGTTCAATTTTAAACACTGCCTGAGATTATTTTAACTGCTTTATGCTTATTTTTGTTTCTTCAACTGTTTTTCTCATCTCCTCCAAGTGCCTGTTGTCTTCCTGTTCCAAGTGGTTGATGTGGTTATTTAACTCCTCCTGGATTTCCTCTTTTGTAGTATTGATCATAGTAAAGATCAGGCTTTGAAAATTATTAGCTTGGGTATGGCTTTCTTGGTTATCTTCTGTGAGTTTGTTCTTGTTGGATTCTATCATTATGGGGTTAATTCTTTGGGTGGAAGATTTGTTGTCTTGGTTTTTGTTTGTCATAGATTTGCTCTGTGACCTGGGCACTGTTGTTTTATCTCTTAAGACATTCTTTCAATTTCTGAGTTTTTTTGAATGAACTGAATTAGTTGGTATTACTATTCTTGAGTCGTTATTACTAGTGTTTTCCTTGGAGTTGGGTATGCTCTACATCTCCTTGTGATTGGAGTGTGGGTTTCAAGATTCCAGAAGGAGAAAAAAAAGCAAAAGCAGAAGTAATCATGAGCGAAAGAGAAGCAAAAGTAAGGAACGGAAGCGAAGTAGAGATAGAGAAAGGAAAAAGAGCAAAAGCCATGAATGGAAGCGAAGTAGAAGCAAAGAAAGGAGGAGGAGTCACTCACGAAGTCGAGATCGAAGATTCCGAGGCCGTTACAGAAGTCCCTACTCCGGACCAAAATTTAACAGTGCCATCCGAGGAAAGATTGGGTTGCCTCATAGCATCAAATTAAGCAGACGACGTTCTCAAAGCAAAAGTCCATTCAGAAAAGACAAGAGCCCTGTGAGGGAACCTATTGATAATCTAACTCCTAAGGAAAGAGATGCAAGAAAAGTTTTCTGCATGCAGCTGGCAGCAAGAATTTGACCAAGATATTTGGAAGAGTTTTTCTCAACAGTAGGAAAAGTTCGAGATGTAAGGATGATTTCTGATAGAAATTCAAGACGTTCCAAAGGAATTGCTTATGTGCAGTTTGTTGATGTTAGCTCTGTGCCTCTAGCAATAGGATTAACTGGCCAACGAGTTTTAGGAGTGCCAATCATAGTACAGGCATCACAGGCAGAAAAAAACAGAGCTGCAGCAATGGCAAACAATTTACAAAAGGGAAGTGCTGGACCTATGAGACTTTATGTGGGCTCATTACACTTTAATATAACTGAAAACATGCTTCGGGGGATCTTTGAGCCTTTTGGAAGGATCGAAAGTATCTAACTCATGATGGGTTTGCCTGGCTCATGCCTGGGGCCACAACCTCTTTGTTCCTCCTGCCCTCCTGCCCATCCAACTGGGACAGGACTTGCTTGGGTCCTCCATCCCTGAAGCCTAGATGGGCCACTAAGTCAAGTCCCAGGTCCCAGGTGAAGAGTTCTGCCATCACCATCAGTCCTTCTGCCTCTCTGACCAACCGGGAACCCTTGCTCATGGTCACGGAGGACACACTGCTACTCAGAACTCAACAGAATCCAAAGAAAACCAAAGCAAAGCTCAAAGGGACAAAGGCCATACATCTGAAGTCCTCTAAAATCATCCTATCACATGGGAGAGATTCTTATATCCAGCCCAAAGATAAGTAAAACTCTTTTTTTTTTAACCATACTGCTCCTTTTTAGTATTAATCACTGTAGATTAACTTTTCCATACAGCCACCCCAAAAATATATACAACTACAGGGATTATACTAAATCGTAAAAGTGCAGTACCATACTATTCACCCCCTGTCTACTTAACCTGACTTAACTAATGTACTAACAACCTCATCTAGGAAATAATACAAACAACAGACAAATGAACCCAACTACAAGGCAAGCACTAGTAATAACTGCCCAAGAGTATTAATACCAATTAAATCAGTTCAGTCAAAAACACACAGAAACTGAAAGGTCTTAAGAGACAAAATGACAATGCCCAAGTCAAAGTGAGAAACAAAACCCAGGAAGACAAATCTCCCACTAAAGGAACTAACCACATAATGATGGATTCCAACCAGAACAAATTCACAGATAATAGCCAAGAAAGCCAGACCCAAGATAACGACTTTCAAAGTATGATCATTACCATGATTAATACTATGAAAGAGGAAATTCGGGAGGAGTTAAACAACTACATCAACCACTTTGAAAAGGAACACAACAGACACTTGGAGGAGTTGAGAAAAACAGTTGAAGAAACAAAAATAGACATAGCACAGTTAAAACAGTCTCAGGCAAAGTTTAAAATCGAACTAAAAGACGTTATCTTCAACTCAAAACTCAACAGAGAGTCTTATAAGCAGAAATAATGAAGCAGAAAATAGAATTTCAGATGTTGAAGACAAAGTGGGAAAATTAACCAACTCAATGGAAGAGGTTCTTGAAGCCAAAAAGATACTTGAGGGGAATATTCAAGAGATATGGGAACCCTGAAGAAACCTAACATGCACATTCATGGAATACCAGAGCAAGAATCCCAAAATACCACACCTGAGGAAAATTTTCAAATTATTATAAATGAAAACGTCTCTCAACTAAAGAACAAGAAGCCCATCCTAATACAAGAGGCATTCCGCATCCCAAACAGATATGACCAAAATAGAAAATCGCCATTTCAAATAGTAGTCAAAACACTCCATATTCAAGACAAAGAAAACGTGCTGAGAGCTTCAAGGAAAAAAAAAGTCACTTTTAAAGGTAAACCTATTAAAATAACAAATGACTTCTCAATGGAAACAGTAAAAGCAAGAAGAGCTTGGAGAGACGTACTTCAAGTATTAAATGAACAAAAATGTCAACCCAGGCTGATATACCAGGCAAAACTATCTGTCATGATTGAGGGGGAAAGAAAAGTTTTCCAGCACAAAGACAACTTGAAGGGATACATGTCTACCAAACCAGGCCTTCAAAATATGATAGAACTGATACTCAAGCTTGAAGAAAATAACAAGTGTATCCAGGAGGACAGAAGGGAAGAATAATACCACCAAAATCTAAATGACAAACAATACACTTACAAAAGCCACTAAACATAAACAGTGTCCAGAATTAAAAATAATTTCTCCATTATAACATTAAATGTCAATGGTATTAACTCACCGATCAAGAGACACAAATTACAAACTTGGATTAAAAATCACAATCCATCAATCTGCTGCCTTCTGGAAACTCATCTCACCACAAAAGATTGGCACATCCCAAAAATAAAAGGCTGCTCCAAAATTCTGCAAACTAATGGAATCAGGAAACAAGCAGGGGTAGCCATCATGCTATCAGACAAAGTGGACTTCAAACCAAAAAAAAAATTATAAGAGACACAGATGGATACTACATTTTAGTCACAGGTACAATTCACCAGGAAGACTTCACAATACTGAACATACATGCACCTAATACTTGCCCCTCCACATTCATTAAGCAAACCTTACATCATTAAGCAAACCCTACAGCGTCTAAAGCGAGAAATCAACCCCAAACAATAATTCTTGGGGATTTCAACATGCCCTCTCAACATGGAATAGATGAACAGACCAAAAGCTTAATAGAGACACTTTGGAACTCAAACAAACCCTGAAAAAATGGACCTTACAGATCTTTATCGAACTTTTCATCCACACACCAAAGAAGACACATTTTTTTCTCAGCAGCACATGGAACTTTCTCCAAAATAGATCATATAATGGGCCACAAAACGAATCTCCACAAATACAGGAAATTTGAAATTCTAGCCTGTACCTTATCAGACCACCATGGTCTAAAGCTTGACATCCACAACACAATAAACAGCAGAAAATACAGTAACTCCTGAAAACTTAACACTATGATGCTGAATGAGAATTGGATTCAGGAAGAAATTAAAAAAGAAATTCGAGATTTCCTGAAAGTGAACGATAACGAAAATACAACTTACCAAAATCTTTGGGACACAATGAAAGCTGTCCTAAGAGGTAATTTCATAGTTCTTAATGCCTACATCAAAAAATGGAAACATCAGAATTAAATAACTTAACAATGCAGCTTAAAGCCTTAGAGACACTAGAGCAATCTGATCCCAAAAGCAGTAGAAGAGAGGAGATTAGCCAAATAAGGGGAGAAATATCCAAAATTGAGATTAGGAAAACAATGCAGAGAATCAACCAGTCAAAAAGCAGGTTCTTTGAAAAAATCAATAAGATTGATACACCCTTAGCAAAATTAACCAAAAGCAAGAGAGAAAAAACACAAATTAACAAAATTAAAAATGAAAATGGTGTTATCACTATGGATACCCAAGAAATTCAGAGTATTACAATGTCATAATTCAAAAACTTATATTCTGTGAAATTTGACAACACAACAGAAATGGATGAATTCCTAAGTAAGCACAACTTACAAAAATTGAATCAGGAAGTTGTGAAATATTTAAATAGTCCTATGACATATGAGGAAATCAATGAAGTAATCTCGAATCTACCCAAGAAATGTCCCAGAACAGATGGATTCAGCACAGAGTTCTACCAGATATTTAAGGAGCTGATAACACCAATATTCCTTAAACTGTTTCATCAAATAGCAAAGGAAGAAACTATACCAGATTCTTTCTAGGAAGCTAATATCATCTTAATTCCAAAACCTAATAAAGATAAACTTAAAGAAGAAAACAATATGCCAATCTCTTTGATGAACACAGATACAAAGATTTTAAACAAGGTCTTAGAAAATCAGATTCAAAAACATCAAAAAGTTCATTCACGGGGACCATAAAGGTAATCCACCATATAAACCAATCTAAAATCCAAGATAACATGATACTCTTGATAGATGAAGAAAAAACTTTTGACCAGATCCAACAGCCTTTTATGATCAAAACCCTAGAGACAGTTGGAATGGAAGGAACCTTTGCAATACAATAAAAGCTGTATAAAACCAACCCACAGCAAGGATTATACTCAATGGGGAAAAACTAGACAAGGCTGTCCACTCTCACCACTTCTCTTCAATATTGTACTTGAAGACTTACCTGAAGCCATAAGACAAGAAAGGGACATAAGAGGGATTCAAATCGGCGAGGAAGAAGTCAAGTTATCTGTATTTGCTGATGACATGATTTTATACCTGAGAAATCCCAAAAACTCCACCAGGAAGCTGCTGGAATTAATGCAGAAGTTCAGAAGGGTAGCAGGATACAAAGTAAACATACAAAAATCAGTGGCCTTCCTATATGCCCAGAATGAAAGAAGTGAAAAAGCCCTGAGAGAAACAATTTGATCTACTGTAGCCCCTAAAATAATGAAATACCTTGGTATAAACCTAACCAAGGAAGTAAGGGACCTTTACAATGAAAACTTTAAAACCCTAAAGAAATAAATAACAGAAGACACTAGAATGTAGAAAGACCTCCCATGTTCCTGGATTGGCAGAATCAATATCATAAAAATTACGATCCTACCAAAGGCAATATACAGATTCAATGCTATACCAATTAAAATCCCAAAGCAATTCCTTAAAGAAGTTTACCAAACAATCTCAACATTCATATGGAAGCACAAAAGACCCAGGATAGCAAAAACAATCCTGAGTAACAAAAACACTGCTGTAGGTATCACCACACCAAACCTTAGTCTATACTACAAATCCATAGTTATAAAAACAGCCTGGTACCAGCTCCCAAATAGACACACAGATCAATGGATAAGGGTTGAACGCCCAGATATAAGCGCACACAACTACACCCATTTGATCTTTGACAAAGGGGCACAAAAAATCCATTGGTAAAAGAACAGCGTCTTCAACAAATGGTGCTGGCAAAACTGGATCTCCACATGTAGAAGATTAAAACTAGACTCGTACTGGTCACCATGTACAAGACTTACTTCCAAATGGATCAAGGACCTTGATATAAGGCCAGAGAATATAAAAACCTTAGTTGAAAGGGTAGGGAAGTCTCTGGAACTGATTGGACTATGCCAACAGTTCCTAATCAGACCTCCAATAGCACAGTCAATACAACCAACACTCAACAGATGGGATCTTGTGAAATTAAAGAGTTTTTGTTCAGATAAAGAGATTGTAACTTGAGTACAAGGGCAACCCATGGAGTGGGAAAAAATCTTCACTAACCACATATCTGATAGAGGTTTATTATCCACAGTGCACAAAGAACTTAGAAAATTAAACACCAAGGAAAAAAATGGGCCAATTAAAAAAGGGGCCTTGGACCTTAAAAGAAACTTTACCAAGGATGAAATTTTTTTAACATTTTTTATTATTATTTCCGCTCATACAAACTTAATAGGTAGACCAGTTCCCTCCCCCCTCCTCCTCCCCCCGAACCCCTACTCCCCCTCCCTCCCTCCACATCTCCCAGTGCCTCCCCCCCCAATTCCCAGAGAGTCCTTTATTGTGTATGCCTAACTCTCCTCTTGGTCCTCCTTTCCGATGACATAAAAGGACCCAGTGTCATTTCCCTGAACCCTTTCTCGTGTTCCCCTTAAGCATAGGAGCACTACTGTGCCCATCAATCCCTTGCCTCAAAGGATCTTGGTGCCTTTAGCCCATGTTAGACATTGTGAGGTCAATAGTATGACGGACATGGCGCAGGGCATGCAAAGTCCTATTATGATTGATTCAGCCCTATCTAGTGTGGAGACTCTTCAAATCATTGCTCCACACATCCTTTTGCTCTTACAATCTTACCACCCGCTCTTCCGCAGATGTCCCTGAGCTTCAGGATGGGGAGAGATTAGTCTGGCCTACTTCTAAGTGGTTGATATAAAGTCTCTGAAGTTCTGGATTGTGGTTTGTTGATTTTCTTTTGCAGTTTTGCTGCTCCTACAATGCCCTTCACTCCATCCTGATGGGCACTGTATGTCACCCCCTGGTCAGAGACAAAAAACTGTTAAACTGGAATCTTGTTATAATAGCACATTCAAGGGTAGATGTAATAAAAGCAGGAAACCTCGATGAGGGAGGGATCAGTCACCCATTTGCAAAATGATCTCTTTTCATCTGCCAAATTATATGCCCTCCCCTTCTGGTGAGATCGTACCCCCTCAGTTGTACATGATCAGGAACGAAGTCTGTGAACTTAACCAGATGTCACATTACTTACTTGCATTCCTTGGAGGTCGATATTCTCTGCTGTAACATGGTCCCCTCTCTCCTTGTGTCTGGTGTGGCCCTCCTACCCCATCCCTCCTGTTCACAATCCTTGCAATTACCGTATTACATAGGTTTACCCTTGAGTGTCTCAATGTGGGCTGGGTGAGTTTGGTACTAGGAGCCACCTATTAGGGAGCACATACGGCACTTAACTTTCTGGGTTTGGGATACTTCACTTAATATAATTCTTTCTAATGACATCCATTTCCCAGCAAATTCCAGTAATTCATCGTTTTTGATGGCTGAGTAGTACTCCATTGTATAGATGTACCACAGTTTCCTTATCCACTCCTCAACTGTTGGACATTTAGGTTGATTCCATGACTTTGCTATTGTAAACAGTGCTGCTATGAACATGGTCGAGCTTGTGCTCTCAAGGTGAACCTCTGCTGCATGGGGGGTTATTCCCAAAAGTGGGATAGCAGGGTCATACGGCATTTCAATCTTTAATTTCTTTAAGAATCTATAGACGGCTCGCCAGAATGGCTGTATGAGCCTGCATTCCCACCAGCAATGTAGCAGAGTTCCCCTCTCTCCGCATCCACTCCAGCTTTTGTTGTTGTTTGTATTGTGGATTTTTGCCATCCTGACCGGGGTGAGATGATATCTCAGGGAGGTTTTGATTTGCATTTCCCTGATGGCTAAAGAAGTGAAGCATTTTTTAAGATATTTGTTAGACATTTTAGTTTCATCTCTGGTAAAATTTCTTTTAAGTTCCAGGGCCCATTTTTTAATTGGGCCATTGGTTTCCTTGGTGTTTAACTTTCTAAGTTCTTTGTGCACTCTGGACAGTAGAGCTCTATCAGATATGTGGTTAGTGAAGATTTTCTCCCATTCTGTGGGTTGCCTTTGAGCCTGTGTGACAATCTCTTTATCTGAACAGAAGCTCTTTAATTTCACAAGATACCAACTCTTGAGAGTTGGTAGCAGTGACTGTGCCATTGGATGTCTGTTTAGGAAATGTTGGCCTAGCCCAATCAGCTCAAGGGAGTTCCCTATCCATTCAGTTATGATATTTATAGTCTCTGGCCTGATATCAAGGTCCTTGATCCATTTGGAATTAAGTCTTGTACATGGTGACAAGTACGGGTCCAGCTTTAATCTTCTGCATGTGGAGATCCAGTTTTGCCAGCACCATTTGTTGAAGATGCTGTTCTTTTTCCATTGGATTCTTTGGGCCCCTTTGTTGAAGATCAAATGGCTGTATTTTTGTGGGCTTATATTTGGGTCCTCAACCCTTATCCATTGATCTGTGTGTCTATTTTGGAGCCAGTACCAGGCTGTTTTTATAACTATGGATTTGTACTATAGACTAAGGTTCGGTGTGGTAATAACTTCAGCAGTGTTTTTGTTACTCAGGATTGTCTTTGCTATCCTAGGTCTTTTGTGCCTCCATATGAATTTTGAGATTAATTGGTCAACTTCTTTAAAGAATTGCTTTGGGATTTTAATTGGTATAGCATTGAATTTGTATATTGCTTTTGGTAGGATGGTCATTTTTACAATGTTGATTCTGCCAATCCAGGAGCATGGGAGGTCTTTCCACCTTCTGGTGTCTTTGGCAATTTCTTTCTTTAGGGTTTTAAAGTTTTCATTGTAAAGGTCTTTTATCTCCTTGGTTAGGTTTATACCAAGGTATTTCATTTTTTTAGGCGCTATAGTAAATGGGATTGTTTCTCCCAAGACTTTTTCACTTCTTTCATTCTGGGCATATAGGAAGGCCTCCGATTTTTGCACATTTATTTTGTATCCTGCCACCCTACTGAACTTCTAAATTAGTTCCAGGAGTTTCCTGGTGGAGTTTTTGGGATCACTCAGGTATAAGATCATGTCATCTGCAAATACGGATAGCTTGACTTCTTCCTTGCCGATTTGAATCCCTCTCATGTCCCTTTCTTGTCTTATGGCTTCAGCTAAGACTTCAAGTACAATATTGAATAGAAGTGGTGAGAGTGGACAGCCTTGTCTAGTTCCTGATCGAAGTGGGAATGCTTCCAATTGTCCCCCATTGAGCATAATCCTTGCTGTGGGCTTGTTGTATACAGCTTTTATTATATTGATAAAGGTTCCTTCCATTCCTAGTGTCTCTAGCGTTTTGATCACAAAAGGCTGTTGGATCTTTTCAAAGGCTTTTTCTGCATCTATCGAGAGTATCATGTGGTCTTGGACTTTGGACTGGTTTACATGATGAATTACATTTATTGATTTTCGTATGTTGAACCAACCTTGTGTGCCGGGGATGAAGCCTACTTGGTCCCTGTGAATGATCTTTTTGATATGTTTTTGAATCCGATTTGCTAAGACTTTGTTGAGAATCTTTGCGTCTGTGTTCATCAGGGAGATCGACCTACAGTTTTCTTTTTTAAGTGAATCTTTATTAGGTTTTGGGATTAAGATGATATTAGCTTCATAGAAGGAATTTGGTAGTGTTCCTTCCTTTGCTATTTGATAGAACAGTTTAAGGAGTATTGGTGTTATTGACTCCTTAAATGTCTGGTAGAATTTTGTGCTGAATCCATCTGGTCCAGGACATTTTTTGGTGGGAGGATTCGAGATTACTTCTTCAATTTCCTTATCTGTTATAGGGCCATTTAAGTAATTCACAACTTCCTGAACCAATTTAGGTAAGATGTGTTTATTTAGAAATTCATCCATCTCTTGTGTGTTGTCAAACTTTACAGAGTATAAGTTTTTGAAATATGATGTTATAATTCTCTGGATTTCTTGGGTATCTGTAGTGATTACTCCATGTTCATTTCTAATTTTGTTAATTTGGGTTTTCTCTCTCTTGCTTTTGGTTAATTTAGCTAGGAGTGTATCTATCTTATTGATTTTTTCAAAGAACCAGCTTTTTGACTGGTTGATTTTTTCTATCGTTTTCTTAGTCTTGATTTCAGATATTTCTCCCTTCATTTTGCTAATTTCCTCTCTTCTACTACTTTTGGGATCAGATTGCTCAAGTTTCTCTGAAGCCTTAAGCTGCATCATTAAGTTATTTATTTCTGATGTTTCCATTTTTTTAATGTAGGCATTAAGAGCTATGAACTTACCTCTTAGGACAGCTTTCATTGTGTCCCAGAGATTTTGGTAAGTTGTATTTTCGTTATCGTTCACTTTCAGGAAATCTTGAATTTCCTTTTTAATTTCTTCCTGAATCCAGTTCTCATTCAGCTTCATATTGTTAAGTTTCCAGGAGTTAGTGTATTTTCTCTTGTTTGATGTGTTGTGGATGTCCAGCTTTAGGCCGTGGTGTTCTGATAGGGAACAGGTTAGAATTTCAACTTTTTTGTATATGTGTAGATTCATTTTGTGGCCTAATATGTGATCTATTTTGAAAAAGTTCCGTGTGCTGCTGAGAAAAATGTGTATTCTTTGGTACGTGGGTGAAAAGTTCGATAGAGATCTGTAAGGTCCATTTCTTTAAGCGTTTGATTAAGTTCCAGAGTGTCTCTATTAAGCTTTTGACCTGTTGATCTATCCCATGTTGAGAGGGTGGTGTTGAAGTCCCCAAGAATTATCGTTTGGGGGTTGATTTCTTGCTTTAGGTGCTGAAGGGTTTTCTTAATGAATGTGGAGGGGCCCGTATTGGGTGCATAAATGTTCAGGATTGTGATGTCTTTCTGGTGAATTGTACTTGTGACTAAAATGTAGTATCCATCTGTGTCTCTTACGATTTTCTTTGGTTTGAAGTCCACTTTGTCTGATATCATAATAGGCTACCCCTGCCTGTTTCCTGGTTCCATTAGCTTGAATTTTGGACCAGCCTTTCATTCTTAGGATGTGCCTATCTTTTGTGGTGAGATGAGTTTCCTGAAGGCAGCAGATTGTTGGATTGTGGTTTTTAATCCAAGTTTGTAATCTGTGTCTCTTAATCGGCGAATTAATACCATTGACATTTAGTGTTATAATGGAGAAATTATTTTTAATTCTGGACATTTTTTATGTTTAGTAGATTTTGTAAGCATGTTGTTTGATATTTATGTTTTGGTGATATTATACTTCCCTTCTGTCCTCCTGGATACGCTTGTTCTTTTCTTCAAGCTTGAGTATCAGTTCTAGGATTTTTTGAAGGCCTGGTTTGGTAGACATGTATCCCTTCAAGTTGTCTTTGTGCTGGAAAACTTTTCTTTCTCCCTCAATCATGACAGATAGTTTTGCCGGGTATATCAGTCTGGGTTGGCATTTTTGCTCATTTAATACTTGAAGTATGTCTCTCCAAGCTCTTCTTGCTTTTACTGTTTCCATTGAGTAGTCATTTGTTATTCTAATAGGTTTACCTTTAAAAGTGAGTTGCTTTTTTTCTCTTGAAGCTCTCAGCACCTTTTCTTTGTCTTGAATGTGGAGTGTTTTGACTATTATTTGCCGTGGTGATTTTCTATTTTGGTCGTATCTGTTTGGAATGCGAAATGACTCTTGTCTTTGGATAGGCCTCTCATTCTTTAGTTGTGGGAAGTTTTCATTTATGATGAATTGAAATATTTCCTCCGGTGTGGTATTTTTGGATTCTTGTTCTGGTATTCCATGAATGCGCATGTTAGGCTTCTTCAGGGTGTCCCGTATCTCTTGAATGTTCCTCTCCAGTGTCTTTTTGGCTTTAACAATCTCTTCCATTGAGCTGGTTAATTCTCCCACTTTGTCTTCAAGATCTGAAATTCTATTTTCTGCCTCATTTGTTCTGCTGATGAGACTCTCTGTTGAGTTTTGGGTTGAAGATAACTTGTCTTTTAGTTCAATTTTAAACTCTGCCTGAGACTGTTTTAATTGCTCCATACCTATTTTTGTTTCTTGAACTGTTTTTCTCAACTCCTCCAAGTGCCTGTTGTGTTCCTGTTCGAAGTGGTTGATACGGTTGTTTAATTCTCCTCGGATTTCCTCTTTCATAGTATTAATCATGGTAAGGATCATACTCTGAAAGTCGTTATGTTGGGTCTGTCTTCCATGGCTATTTTCTGTGGATTTGTTGTGGTCAGAATCCCTCATTATGGGATTGATTCTTTTGGCAGGAGATTGGTCTTCTTGGGTTTTGTTTCTCGTGGATCTGCACTTTGACTTGTACATTGTTGTTTTGTTTTTTAGGACCTTTCTGTGTTTTTCACTGAATCAACGTAGTTAGTATTGTTACGCTTGCCAGTTATTACTAGTGCTTACCTTGGATTGGGTATGTTTGTGTATTGTTATTATATATCCTAGATGAGGCTACTAGGCTGTTAGTACGTCAGTTAAGTCAGGTTATGTTACCAGGGGGTGAATATTAGTTTGGTAGTGCACTTTTACGATTTAGTTTCTTGGTGAAATGTGGGGGTGAGTGGTGTACTCCCTGGAGTTGTATGTTGTGGAGTGGCTGTATGAGAAAGTTGATCTACAGTATTGATACTTTAAAGGATCAGTAAGGTGAAAAGAAAAAGTTTACTTATCTTTGGGCTGGATGAGAAGAAACTTGCCCACGTGATATAATGATTGTAGTGGAGTCCAGATGTATGGCCTGTGCTCTCTTTGTTCCTTAGAATTTTGCTTGAGTTTCATTTGGGCTCTATTGAATTCTGAGTAGCAGTGTATCTTCCGTGGACCACGTGCGTGGGTCCCGGGTGGGCCAGAAAGGCAGAGGGTCTGATGTTGATGGCAGAATTCTTCACCTGCGACCTGGGAATGTAGGCGCGGAGAGGGGTGGGGCCCCGGGGGCAAAGCCGGCGGCTGAGCAGCGTGGTGCTGCTGGCCGGGCAGCTCCTGGGTGGGGGGCGGGACTGGGCTGGGCTCTTTCGCTCCCTGGCTCAATGGCAGAATTCTTCACCTGGGATCCAGGGGGCAGGATGCGAGGGGCTTGGGTCCGGGGCGGGGCCCAGGCTAAGCCACAGTCGGCCTGGGTGCTCGCTGCCGCTGGGACGCGTGGGGCTCCGGGTTGGTTGGGGGCTGGGCTGTGCTCTCTCTCTCTCTCTCACTCACTCACCTTGGGCGGTGGTGGGGTGGCACGGAGGGGTCTGGGGTCGGTCCGAGCCGGGGGGCACAGGCCAAGCCGCAGTTGGCCTGGGTGCTCGCCGCTGCTGGGATGCGTGGGGCTCAGGGTTACCAAGGATGAAATTAAAATGTCTAATAAATATTTTTAAAAATGCTCCACATCCTTAGCCATCAGGGAAATGCAAATCAAAATCTCCGAGCTATCATCTCACCCCGGTCAGGATGGCTAAAATCCACAATACGAACAACACCAAATGCTGGAGAGGATGTGGAGAGAAGGGAACTCTCCTACATTGCTGGTGGGAATGCAGGCTCATACAACCACTCTGCCAAGCCGTCTGGTGATTCTTAAAGAAGTTGAAGATTGTAATGCCATATGACACAGGTATTCCACTTTTGGGAATAACCCCACACACATCAAAAATTCACCTCGATAAAACAAGCACGACCATGTTCATAGCAGCACTGTTTACAATAGCAAAGTCATGGAATAAACTCAAATGTCCAACAGTTGATGAGTGGATAAGGAAAATGTGGTACATTTATACAATGGAATACTACTCAGCCATCAAAAATGATGAACTAAGGCAATTTGCCGGGAAATAGATGGAATTAGAAACAATTATATTGACAGAAGTATCCCAGGCACAGAAAATTAAGCACCTTATGTACTCCCTAATAGGTGGATCCTAGTACCAAACCCACTTAGAGACATACTCAAAGATAGATATCTGTAATACTTACAGTAATTGACAAGATTATAAACAGGAGAGAAGGGGAAGGAGGGTCCTGCCAGAAACAAAAAGAGAGGGGATCATGCTATAGCAGAGATAATAGGCCACCATCAAAGACTGCAAGTAACAAATGAGACATCTGGTTAAGCTCACAGACTGTCCTTCCTGGTCACTTGCAACTGATGCAGTATGATCTTACCAGAAAGGGAGGGCATACAGTCTGGCAGATAGAAGGTAACCATTTTGCAATGGGAGACTGATCCATCCCTCAATGCAGTCTCCTACTCTTATTCCATCTACCTTTGATTCTATCCTTATAATAAGACTTTATTTTAACAGGTTTTTATCTCTGACTAGGGGGTGACATCCAATACCCATCAGGATGGAGCCAAGGGCACAGCAGGAGCAGCAAAACTGAAAAAATCAACAAACCATAATTCAGAACATCAGAGACTCTATATTAACCACCTGGAATCAGGCGAGCCTAATCTCTCCCCATCCTGAAGCTCAGGGAAATTTGTGGAAGAGTGGGCGGTAAGATTGTTAAGAGCACAAGGATGGGAGGAGTGATGATATGCAAGATACTCCACACAAGTTAGGGCCGAAGCAATTATAATAGGACTCTGCATGATCTGTGCAATGACCAACATATCATTGACCCCTCAAAGTCTAGCATGACTAAAGGCACTAGGATCTTTAGAAACAAGGGATTAACAGTCACAATAGTGTTCCTATACTTAAGGGAAACACAAGAAAGAGTTCTAGGAAATGCCACTGAGTCCTTACACCTAATGAGAGAGGAGGACCCAGAAGAAAGTTTGATATACACATTAAAGGATGCTTCAGAGATGGGGGAGGGGGCACTGGGAGAAAGGGAGGGAGGGGGGAAAGGTAGTGGAAAAGGGAGGAAGGAGCAGGGAGGTCCAGGAGGGGTGGAGGGAAGGAGGGGACAGGGGTACCTATTACGTTTTTATGAGCAGAAAAAAAATAATGAAATCCAGTAATTTTATTTACAGAAAAAAGTGTTTTAACCCCTGAATCATCTCTCCAATTCTAAAAGTCAATTTTATTTCATTAGTTTACTTAATTCTTTAATTCTGAAAGTTATATATATATATATAATTAAAATTATGTAGTTTTATTAACATTGTTTATCCCTCCCTCAATTATTCTCTCTCACCTCTTTAACCCTCTCTCCTTTAACTCCACTTTCATCTTCATAGTACTTTCATTCTTTTAATTCCCTTTCCTTAAAATCATTTAATCACTTCACCTGGAATGGAATCTATGATCTATTTAGTGCACTTTTTATGTGTTTTATAAGCCCTTCAGGCAGAATTCCCATGTGAGTAAGGAATATGCATGACTTGTGGGTCCCTAGCTAATGCTGAGAGTCTCACAGTGGTGCTGCAGTAGTATTGAGACATCCTCAGGGAGACCCAAGTGTGACTCATGGGATTGAGGCTTGGTGTTACTCACTGAATTGACAAGGCCACAGTGGACTGCTTGGTGCTCGGGAGATGAGATGGAGAGGGCTGTTGTGTCTCTCCACATAGCCTGATTATTCATTGGGTAAATATGTCTTTAATCTCCTTGTCTGGTGATATTAAAATGTAGTAATTGTGCATGCAATTTCACTGGTTTGGGGTGAGTTTGAATATCTGAATCCTAATGGGCATTTCTAATAACCTTACTGAGATAGATTTAAATGTCATTCCACTGTATTCTACACAAGGGAACACAGAGAGGGAAAGAAAACAAATTGACCTGTCAAAAGTAACTGTGAATGGCTTGGTCCTAATCAGGACATCTAAATCATCCCATTACAAGGCTCGTGAAACCTTGCAGAAAAAGTGGTAGTAAGAATAAAGAACTGGAAGATGAGAAATGGTAATGCTACACAGTAGCTTCTATTCGTACCATGTTCGAGAATTCAATGCAACCATATTTACTTCCAATAGACCTCCACAATAGCTAGCCAATAAACATTTAGTCATGGATCAGGGAAGAGACTGTATGGAACTAGAATAAGACAGGAGAAGGGGAACCTATTTACCCTGTGGTTTTCACACTGGTGGTCCATTCACATCATTGCATGTGCTGAGGCACTAGATAGTACAAGCATTTTAGATAGGACCCAGTGGATCACTTTCACATTTAGGGGGATGTTGGAGAGGGAGGAAAACTCACTGGAGGGGCAAATATGTGGGGTGGGACTAGATAGTGGGTGATAAAAACACATAAATTCATTGTTAATATAATTAAAAGTAAGTAATATGGAAAAAATGATTTGTTTTATATTGGATGTTTCATCTCTAAACCTTAGTGTTGTCATTTATAATTATAATAATTACTCTTAACTATTTCTGTGAGAGAGCATTCAAAGTAAAATAACTTAAGGGAGAAAGGGAGATCTATTTAACTTCCAGTTCCAGAGGGGAAATACAGTCTTTCATGGTGGAAGCAGCATGGCTGGCTGGTATAAGCTGCAGACAATGTCACACACATTTGAGAGGCTAGTGGGCTTCCAGGAGAATCTCTCTTCTTCTGAATTCTGTTCTGTGGTTCCTTTTATCTCGTCCACTACTGAGAGACACCAATGGGATCTATGGAGGTTCCCATGGGATTTAGGTCTTATCTTTGTATTACCCAGATAATCTCTTCAGATGTTCTCAGCTGATCTTGTCAGCTATGGTCTCAGCTGATCTTAGTTAATGCCAGGTGTGTCAGTTGACACCCAGAATTAACTATAACAAGTCCCCCCCTTGTCAACTTGACACCAGATCACATTTCCTTAGGTCATTCTTAAACTCCACATAAAAACAGTAAGATTCATAGTTCCACCTAACATGATATAGCTATCCATGTAAAACCGCACATGCATTACTTTTCCCAAGATATGTGACAAAGTCCCTTGAGAAATGCTTCGTCTTTAGTGTCCCATCACATAATATCATAATGTAGATTACAGCATTTTACCACATAACTACAGATTAACATTACATAACATAACATAAATATCTTATTAGTACAAACCATATTCAGTCCAACTGTAAAAGTGTCAGTACAGTCTATATTAGTAGTCCCAATATAATCTAAAAGCTAAAGTCCAAGCCTTCTATAAAATTAAAAGACAAATTACACACCTACAACATAAAATGGCACAGAATAAACATTCCCATTCCAAAAGGGAGGAATGGGGGCATATCCAGGAAAGATCAATGTATAATAAGATTAAAGAACAGTAAAGTAAACTGCAAATCCTGTAGCTCCAAGTCCAACAGGTCATTGAAATGATCTCAGTTCCAAAGGGCTTCGGTTTCACCCCTGCAGCACAGCTGCCCATAGAACACATCACTCTCTTGGGCTGACTACTTCCAGGTTAGACATCTCTCCTTGGCAGATATACCACATTGTCTTTGGCATCTCTAACATCTTTACTTCTCAATGGGAAACCAGACTTTAACTCCACAGCACAAACTGCCCTTCTTGGGCCTCAAAATTACAGGCCTTCTGCCACATGCTTCCTGGATTCCACCATTTTGTGAAATCTTTCCTCCCTCTAAAACCAGAACTACGTGGATGAATTTGCCACTTTGCCAAGTTTTGCTATAGACTTGGGTTAGAGATTGCCCCCCTCCAATCATAGCTGATTTAGCTTCTTTGTGCTGATTATAGGGGGAAAAAATCTCTTTAACAGTTAGTATTTTGTCATCTGCTTTTTTTTTTTTTTTTGGTTTAACTCATTAAATTTGCCATTGCAGTTTTCATCATCAAATCTTAGTTATTTCTGCTTCCTGTCCAATTCCTTGCTTTTTTTCATAACTCTGAAGACAACTAAAAAGTAGCCATATCACATTATCAAGACTACACTTCCTTGAAGTTTTCTCTGTCATGCACTCCAGTTTAACTTCAGGCAAGTTTTCAGGATGAGGGCAAAACCTCACTAAACTCTCCACCAGCACATGGCTCCGTGTGTCACTCAACAGTTGCAAACACCGTCCCTGTTCCCCTCTGGACCATAGCAAACTTGACTTCCACTGCCTGCATCTCTCACAGCATTGCTCCCTTCCAAGCTCTCAAGAGAAAGTTCCACTTCGCTCCATTGCCAAGATGCAAAGACTTTCCTAGCACAAAGTCCCAAAGTCCTCCATATTTCTCCCAATCAACAGTTCCAAAGGCACACTAGGCACATCACAGCATTGACCAACTTCTCTCAACTTCATAAAGAGCTTCACCTTGTAGTTCCAGATGTTCTTAGTTTCACACTGATACCCCACAACTTGGAAACAATTTATGTAACAGTTACTTTTAACTGTTGCTATGATAAAACACACAAAGTCAAACAGAAAGGGAGTTTTATTCAACTTATGGTTCCAGAGTGAAGAAACAGTCTTTCATGATGCAGAAGACAAGGCTGGTGACTGAAGCTGGAAGCCGGCTGCAAACATCCTGGAGGCTCAGAGTTACAGAGTCTCTCTTCTTCTCAGTCGTCTGTTCTATGGTGCCTTTTATCTGGTTTAATACTGGAAGGTTCCAATTAGATCTAGGTCTGGTCTTTGTATTGTAAATGTATTGACCCATATAATCTCTTCTGGTGGTCTGACAGCTAATCTTAGTTAATGCCAGGTGTGGTCAAATTGACACCCAGGATTAACTATCATAAGTATCACTTCAGGTAGTCTGATGGCTGATCTTAGTAATGCCAGGTGTGGTCAAGTTGACACCCAAGATTAACCATTCCAGCCGTGTTGGTGGTGGCCCCACCTATTCTTGACCTTTTCCAAGGCTGTAATCTATTGTTGCAATGTATATAATGTCATCTATCTGCACAACGTCATCCTCCTGCTTCATGGGATTAGATTTTAAAATAAATTTGATATTGGTTTCAGCTTTTCCAATATCTCCTCTGACCCAGTCTGACTCAATTCCCACTGATCCCACTCTGGGAAAATCCATTCACGTAATTGAGGTAAGCACGCTAGGCATGAATGCTTGTACATGATACATAAGTAGTTTCTTCTTGTTCACTGATGACTAGTATTTCATTTATTAGATATACCACTGAATTTTTTCGCTAATTCATGGACATATAGATTCATTTTTATTTTCCTTGCTATTTGTATAATTACTTTTCATTTTGATCTTGTAAAAAAAGTAATACCAAACTTAAATGGCAGATTGATTTAACTACTGGTTTCAGAGCAGATGTAGTACATTATATTGTGGGTAACATAGTTAAAGGCATGGATGGAGACCAAAAAGGAGGCCATTTCAGTTGTCCACAGCCATCAGGAAGATAGAGCAAAAACTGGCAAAATCAGGGCCAAGTTACTAAACCATAAGATCTGCCCACTGTGATATACATTCTCCAAGCAAGACTTCAATTCCTAGAGATGCTATAACCTTCCAAAATACTAACACCAGCTAAGGATGGAAGCATATGAGTCTCTGGGGGGAAACTCACCACTTCCTAATGATGCTACAATCTTCCAAAACACTAACACCAGCTAAGGGTGCGAACATATGAGTCTTTGACAGAAAACTCAACATCCTTGCAATGACAGCTATTATGTATAATAATACCATATGTACTCAAATGCAGTTTCAACTGTTTATAGTACACTGTTATCTTTAAGGGAACTATACAGCTTTTAAAAAAATTGACTACATATATATTAATATTTGCTTTTTGAGAGTTAATTAAACTTCATTGATTTGGAAATGTTCTATATATTTTAACAATCTTAAGCTATAGATGTGATGTTTGAATGGGTAATTCTTTGCTGTTGAAAATTGCTTTGAGCATTCTGTAGTACAGGTATTTCCATATAAATTTTGGTACCTGAATGTCAATTTCTGAGAATAAAAAAAAAACCTGCCACTATATTCGTGTTGTTTCTTTCTTTATGGGAGGGAAAATGGTGTGAGTAGGGAGATTAAATGTAATGGTTTATATTCATTTAAAATTGTTTTTAATATAATGAATTTATACCATTTTTACTCTTTATTACCCAATCCAATTTCCTTCTTTTTCCACTGTAAATATTCCCAAGTATTATTTTTTCCACTTTTCTATTCTTTTTGCATGTGTGGCCCATAGAGTTTCATTGGGTTGTCTGCACTAACTTGTATCTGATATTAGCTAGATCATGGTAGATACATCAACTGATATACCACTGAAGAAAGTACTTCCCTATTAATCCCCCTACCCTGTACTTATACTGATTAGTCTCTTGGGGAGAATGGTTCCTCCTAAAAACTTGCCCCTTCCGTGGTGAATTATTGATATTTTGCACGGGTCTTATGGATGTATACCCAGATGTGGTGAGTTAATGCCTGCAGTAGCCCTATAACATCCAGGAGACACTGTCTGGCAGCATGCTTTCCCATCCTCTGGTTCCAAAAGTTTAGCTACCCATCTTCTACAATGTTTCTGTAGCCTTGGGATGGAGCTGATTTTATGCCCTGTATGGAGCTGTACACTCCACAGTTATTTATTCTCTATATTGCATCAAAAAACTAAACTGGCCTATGTGCTTAAGTTCTTTCTGATTCATTGCCTACTGGAAGACCTATTTTTTTCCTGGGCGAGAGGGATATAGTGAAGGCCGAGGTGTGAGAATGAGGTGAGATAGTGTGGGAAGGGTGTTCTGTTGCACTCATGCCATAACTCAGCAGTTTGAGCTTCGATCTAGCATCACAGAGGGCCTGTGTAAGAAGTCCTCGGCCCTGCCAATGGCAGGAGTAGTCATAGGTGTCTGGTGTGGGTAGGAAAGCCTGGAGGCACAGAAGTTCCTGGTACCCGTCCAACTCAGAGACACAATCACCCTGCTGGGATCCTTGGAGTACTAGTCTAAATGCAAGATACTAACTCAAGAGAATATATCCCTTCCATTCCACTTCATTATCTAGCCCTGTTCTGAAGACTCCCAATAGCTTACCTAGATAATACCCTGAAATACCTGAAGTAACTGGAAGCCAATATGCCCTTTATCCACATCTGAGATAGAGCCTCGACTTCTATCCACTCCAGGGGTCACCCCAGAAACTTCAATTCCCCCATGGATTCAGGCTTTTTACCTCAGAGACCTTTCTGGGACCTCTGCCCCCTCATTGCCCCAGGAGAAGTAGCAACAACAAAAATCAGCCAGGCCAGGCTTCCTAGCAACAAAGAGCCATTCTCTGATTACCTCACAAAGGCCTTGCCAGCTGAGAATATCCACACCTGTCTCACACTCCACCTCCCCTCTGTAACAAGCTGCAAAGCTGCCTCCACATGTTGCCAATTATCCCTTGAAGTTTATGGAATCTAAGAAACCAGCGTCAATACCCAGTAAGTTTCATGACTCGCGTGTGCCCAAAAACATCAAGAGGTATCAGACCCAGACTTTCAGGAGAAGGAATCTCCTTTTGTAGTCTGGTTGTGTTGCCTCTCTTCCAGAAGACATTTCAGGGTCCCCAAGGTCAGGATAGTCATGACACTGGCCAGAGGCACCTGTGCCCATGACCAGCCTATGGCAGGAACCACTATTGCCAGAGACTAGCCTCTAGTGGGGCTTTGTGAGGGCCAGGTAGAACTGACTCCCCAGGGGAATCCATGCCAACAATGTCCCCTGCCTCATGGCAACTGGGAACAGATTGATTCCTAAATTTTTTAGGTTGCTCGCCTGGGAGAGTTTATGGAGAGCAAGAGCAGGGCTTGGATTTCCAAATTTATTTTTAAAAATGGATTGGAGAGGTGTTTCAGATTAAGCCTCTACCTCACAAGCAGAAGGACTTGATTTTGGATCCCAGATCCCATGTAAAAAAATGCCAGATGGAAATGATAGTGATCTATACTTCTAGCCCTGAAAGACAGAGCTTGAGAAACCTCAGAGCAAAGCATAAAAGAGATAGAGCAATTCAGGGCAATTTTGAGGTTACCCTTGGGCCTCCACAGGCTCCCAAAATTCTCTCTTCTACACACACACACACACACACACACACACACACACACACACACAGGCCAACTGAGATACCTCTGATCAGTTTTTGTATGTGTTTAAGTATTTGTAGGTAATTTGTGATTGTCTAGAATTCCATTTGTCTCTTCTATGCATTATTATAAGTTTATTTTCATAAAGGTATTGCTGAAAAGTTTTTTAATTTCTTTTGAAAAAGTACAATGGGAAAAATTCAGCATATGGAGGACCAGGTACTAAATGTAAGAAGCACCAATGAAGAAAAAGGGAAATAAAAAAATAAAATCAATAATTATACAAGAGAAAATTATTCGTGGAAAAAAAGCTTGATTTGCATAGCTGAAAGACAAGAAGGAGCCCAATACATGAGGAAAAGTCAAGCAATTCATATGATAAGGTAGACAAAGCTAGCCATATGCAACAGATGTACCAGAACTCTTGCAAAAATACTATCAATATATGAAAACCCACAGTCAACTGTCAGTTTAGAGATAGTGCAGATATCAATGATAGACATGAAACGTTGAATTGGTTTCATTCATTCTGTGATGTTTAGAATGGAATGAATGCTAGGGTCAACTGGAAAGCAAAGGAACAGTTACAATTAAAGAAGTTGTAGACATTTCAAGCTGGTTGTCTGCACAAACCTTTGTTTTAATTGATTTTCTCAATCCTGTTTTCTGTTTGCTATTTTATTAATTTTTGTCTTAAATTTATTATTTTCTTCTTCACCTTGATCTATACTGGATTTTGTTTTTGTTCATAGAGTTCTCAGAAATTTAGTTAGTGACTACCCAAGCTTTTTGGAGTTCATAGCAGAACTTGTGACTTGAATACAAGATATGAAGCAGCAAGATTTAATATTTTCCCTATAGACTTGAGTTCTTGCTTTGTTTACATTTCTCCTTTCCAAGGCTTCATTCTTACATTTTACTATGGGAATTTTTAGCTTCTGTTCTATATAACTATTTTTTTACAGAAGCTCACAACTTTGGGATTGACTTGAATACTAAAGGAGACTTTGGGCTTCCAACTCCCAGCATTAGTGGAACTATCAAAATTGTGGAGACACTTAGAAACAATGAAAATATCTTTCACCATTAAATAGGTATGAGCCTTTGAGGTTCGTGGTCAAAATGTTATCTTCTGGTGCAGAAAATCTTAATATGTTGGAAACTTGTTCCTTGAAGCATGTGTTCACATGTGGAACTCTGAAAGATTATTGAGTGCTCTTAACTTATTAATGTATTTAATCCATTTGTGAGTTTATAGCTTAATGATCTAGGCTGAGGTGAAGACTATTTAGATGTTGTAGCTAACTGTAGTATATCTTTGAACAGAATAATTTGTTGATTTTTTTATTTCCTTTTTTCCTCAATCATATAAGCTCAATAGGCACCCCAGTCCTCTCCCTCCCTCCACTCTTCCACAGTCCCCCCCCTGCACTTACCCCCTTCTACCCTCAGTTCACCCCCCTCCTTTCCCCTCTCCCACTGCCTCCCCATTCCCCCTTCCTATCCCCTTGAACATCTTTCTGTGTGAATGCCAAACCTACCTCTGAGTCCTCCACCCTAGTGAGGTGCAAGGACTCAGCGGAACAGCCAGGAGCCCTCTATTGGGCTCTCTGTCAGTATGACTGTTAATCCCTTGCCTCCAAGGATCCCACAGTCTGTGATCCATACTAGACTTGGGGGGTCGTTGACATGTCAGTCATTGTGTGAGTCATGCAAAATCCAATTATGGTAACTGTAGCCACAGCCCACATGGAGCATCTTCCACATCGTTGGTCCTCTTCATCTTTAGGCTCTTACAATTTGGCCGCCCTCTCTTCCACAAGTTTCCCTGAGCTTTAGGATGGGGAGATATTTAGCTGGTCTTGTTTCAGGTGATTAATGTAGGGTCTTTGATGTTCTGAATTATGGTTTGTTGTTGTTTTCAGTTTTGTTTTTCCTGCACCTCCCTGGGCTCCATCCTAATTGGTATTGAAGGTCACCTCCTAACCAAAGATAAAAGGCTGTTTAAATGAAGATCTTACCATAAGAGGAGACTCAAAGGTAGAGGGAATAGGAGTAGGACACCTCAGTGAGAGGTAGGGGAGATCAGTGTCCCATTTGCAGGATGGTTACTATCTATCTACCAGTCCCTATACCCTTCCTCATTGGTGAGATCAAACCTCTTCAGTCTCAAGTGGCCAGGAAAGGAAGTGAGAGTGAGCTTTACCAGATGTCTTGCTACTTACATGCAATACTTGATGGTTACCTATTTTCTCAACTGAAGTGTGATCCCATATCTCCTTTTTTCTGGGGGGCCCTCCTGCCCCTTCCTTCCTGCTTATAATCTTTTCAATTGCAGTAGCTATTACAGAGATTTATCTTTGAATATGTCATTAAGTGGGTTTGGTACTAGGATCCACCTATTAGGGAATACATAGGGCACTTAATTTTCTGTGTCTGGGATAATTCACACAATATAATTTTTTTTCTATTTCCACCCATTTCCCAGCAAATTGCATTAATTCATCTTTTTTGATGGCTGAGTAGTATTCCATTGTATAAATGTACCATATTTTCCTTATCCACTCGACAACTGTTGGGCATTTGGGTTGATTCCACGACTTTGCTATTGTAAATAGTGGTGCTATGAACATAGTTTTGCTTGTGCCATTGAGGCAAATTTTTGCTTTAAGGGGGATTATTCCCAGGAGTGGTATAGCAGGGTCTTATGGCATTTCAATCTTTAACTTTTTTAGAAATCACCAAACTGATCGCCAGAGTGGTTGTATAAGCCTACATTCCCACCAGCAATGTATGAGAGTTCCCATCTCTCTACATCCTCTCCAGCATTTGGTGTTGTTTGTACTGTGGATTTTGCCATCCTGACCAGGATTAGATGATATCTCAAGGAAATTTTGATTTGCGTGAGTCATGCAAAATCCAATTATGGTAACTGTAGCCACAGCCACCATTTCAATTTCATCCCTGGTAAAGTTTCTTTTGAGTTCCCAGGCCCACTTTTTAATTGGGCTATTTATGTCCTTGATGTTTAGTTTTCTAAGTACTTTGTGCACTCTGGATAATGGAAATCTATCAGATATGTATTTTTCTCCCATTCTGTGGGTTGCCTTTTTGCTCAGTTTACAATCTCTTTATCTGAACAGAAGCTCTTTAGTTTCATAAGATCCCATTTGTTGAGTATTGGTTCTAGTGATCAGGCTATTGGATTTCTATTTAGTAACTGTTGACCTAGTCCAATCAGCTCGAGGTTGTTCCCTATTTTTCAACTAGGGTTTTTATAGTCCCTGGCCTTATATTGAAGTCCTTGATCCATTTGGAATTAAGTCTTGTACATGGTGAAAAATACGGATCCAGTTTTAATCCTCTGCATGTGGACAACCAATTTTACCAGCTTCTGCATGTGGACAACTAATTTTGCCAGCACCATTTGTTGAAGATGTTTTTTCTCCATTGGATTTTTTTGTGCCCCTTTGTCAAAGATCAAATGGCTGAAATTGTGTGGGCTCATATCTGGGTCTTCAACTCTTGTCCATTGATCTACATGTCTGTTTTGGAGCCAGTACCAGGCTGTTTTTATTACTGTGGATTTGTAGTGTAGATTAAGATTTGGTATGGTGTTACCTCCAGCAGTGTTTTTGTTACTCAGGATTTTTTTTTTTTTTTTTTTTTTTTTTTTTTTTTTTGCTGTACTGGGTCCTTTGTGCTTCCATATGAATTTTGAGTTTATTTGGTCAATTTCTTTAAAGAATTTCTTTGGGATTTTGATTGTATAACAGTGAATCTGTATATTGTTTTTGGTGGGGTGTTCATTTTTATGATGTTGATAATGCTCATCCAGGAGCATGGGAGTTCTTTCCACTTTCTGGTATCTTCTGTAATTTCTTTCTTTAGGGTGTTAAAGTTTTTATTATAAAGGTCTTTTCACTTTCTTGGTTAGGTTTATACCAAGGTATTTCATTTTTTAGGGGCTATAGTAAATGGGATTGTTTCTCTTAGGGCATTTTCACTTTTTTCATCCTTGGCATATAGGAAGGCCACGGATTTTTGCACGTCTATTTTGTAACCTGACACACCACTGAACTTCTGTATTAGTTCCAGGAGATTACTGGTGGGTTTTTAGGATCACTCAGGTACACAATCATGTCATCTGCAAATAGTGATATATTGACTTCTTCCTTTCTAATTTGAATCCTTTTTATCTCCTTCTCTTGTCTTATGGCTCTAGCTAAGACTTCAAGTACAATATTGTATAGAAGTGGTGACAGTGGACATCCTTGTGTAGTTTCTGATGGAAGCAGGAATGCTTCAAATTTTTCCCCATTGAGTATAATCCTTGCTGTTGGCTTGTTCTATACAGCTTTTATTATGTTGATAAAGGTTCCTTCCATTCCAACTGTCTCTAGGGTTTTGAGCATAAAAGGATGTCATATCTTGTCAAAAGGTTTTTCTGCATCTATTTAGAGTATCACGTGGTCTTGGATTTCAGATTGGTTTATATGATGGATTACATTTATTGATTTGCATATGTTGAATCAATCTTGTGTGCCTGGGATGAAGCCTACTTGATCACAGTGAATGATCTTTTTGATATGCTTTTAAATCCAATTTGCTAAAAATTTGATGGGAATCTTTGCATCTGGAACAGAATAATTTGTCTCTGAACCTTTCTTCATTTGTTCTCCTTTTTTTCTCACTGCTATAAGGTGTACTGCTTTACTCTTCTGTGCAGTCTCAGCCATAATATTCAGCCTATTTAAATTTGCAAATCATTGGGCAAATAACAATGAATTTAATCCTCCTTTAATGTTATTTTACTCAGGTATTTCATCAGAGTGGTGGAAAGTTTGATAAAACACATGTATTTCAGTCACAAGCCAAATATGAAATAATTATGTTAAATAATTTATTATTTTTCATGCTTTAACAAATTCTCTATTCTGGAGAATGTTCCATATGCAGATAAAATATTCTATATTCTCCAGTCTGACCTCCGATCAGTTAAGTGAGAAGCGCCAGTGTTTGGCAGAGCCGGTGTGAGACGAAGAGACAATCCTTGCCCGTCGCCCGGAGAATCAAGAGTTTGGGCCGGACCTTTGACCACACATCAAGACAGTGAGGAACCAGGCGGAAAGCACAGACTATGGCGCTGAAACGGATTAGTAAGGAGCTTAGTGATTTGGTCCGTGACCCTCCAGCACAGTGTTCTGCAGGTCCAGTTGGGGATGATATGTTTCATTGGCAAGCCACAATTATGGGACCTAATGACAGCCCATATCAAGGTGGTGTGTTCTTTTTGACAATTCATTTTCCTGTTGACTACCCCTTCAAACCACCTAAGGTTGCATTTACAACAAGAATTTATCATCCAAATATTAACAGTAATGGCAGCATTTGTCTTGATATTCTAAGATCACAGTGGTCTCCTGCTTTAACTATTTCTAAAGTTCTTTTATCCATCTGTTCACTGCTATGTGATCCAAACCCAGATGACCCCCTAGTGCCAGAGATTGCATGGGTCTATAAAACAGACAGAGATAAGTACAACAAAATATCTCGGGAATGGACTCAGAAGTATGCCATGTGATGCTACCTTAAAGGCAAAATAACCTGCATTATAGCTGGAATAAACTTTAAATTACTGTTTCTTTTTTGATTTTCTTATCCGGCTGCTGCCCTATCAGACCTCATCTTTTTTAATTTTATTTTTGTTTACCTTCCTCCATTCATTCACATGCTCATCTGAGAAGACTTAAGTTCTTCCAGCTTTGGACAATAAGTGCTTTTAAAACTGTAAAGTAGTTACAAGAGAACAATTGCCCAAGTATCAGAATTTTTTTTTAAAAATGGAGCATGTGTATTATGTGGCCAATGTCTTCACTCTAACTTGGTTATGAGACTAAACCATTCCTCACTGCTCTAACATGAAAAAACCATCTGAGGGGGAGGGAGATGGATGCGCAGCTGTCACATCAAAAGAAGCAGCATTATTCTAGCAGCATCCATTCTTGTTTCAGCCTTCCACTGTTAGAGATTTGAGGTTACATGACATACTTTATGCTCATAACTGATGTGGCTGGAGAATTGGTAATGAATTTATAACATCAGCAGAACAGAAAATGTAATGTATTTCATGCATGTCAATAAAGGAATGACCTGTTCTTGTTCTACAGAGAATGGAAATTGGAAGTCAAACACCCTTTGTATTCCAAAGTAAGGTCTCAAAAACATTTTGTAATTTTCATTTAAATTGTTATGAGGCTTGGAGCTATTAGTTAATCTATCTTCCAATACACTGTTTAATATAGCACTGAATAAATGATGCAAGTTGTCAATGGATGAGTGATCAACTAATAGCTCTGCTACTATTTGATTTATTTTTCTTCAATAAAGTTGCATAGGAACACTACTGTGGCTGCCAATCCCTTGCCTCCAAGGATCTTGGTGCCTTTAGCAGATGCTAGACTTTGTGAGGTCAATAGTGTGTTGGACATTGCGCAGTGTTCCTATGCTTAAGGGGAACATGGGAAAGGGTTCAGGGAAATGCCACTGGGTCCTTGTACGTCATCGGAGAGAAGGGCCCAGAGGAGAGTCAGGGATGCATATTAAAGGACTCTCTGGGAATTGGGGCGGGAGGCACGGGGGGGATGGGGAGGTAGTGGTGAGGGGAGGGGGAGCAGGGAGTTCGGGGGCAGGAGGAGGGAGGGAGGGAACCGGTGTACCTATTAAGTTGGTATGAGCAGAAATAATAATAATAATAATAATAATAATAATAATAATAATAATAAAATAGAGTTGCATAAACCAAAAAAAAGATTCTATATTCTGCTCCTGGCATGAAAATTAGTCAAAATATTTTTCTTAGATTAAGTTAGTAGGTACCATTAGTAACAGGGAGTTCGGGGGCAGGAGGAGGGAGGGAGGGAACCGGTGTACCTATTAAGTTGGTATGAGAAGAAATAATAATAATAATAATAAAATAAAGTTGCATAAACCAAAAAAAAGATTCTATATTCTGCTCCTGGCATGAAAATTAGTCAAAATATTTTTCTTAGATTAAGTTAGTAGGTACCATTAGTAAACATCTTAAGATTGTTTTGGCATGGTTTTTACCTTTATAACATTTAGTGAAAGTGGACTATTAAAAATTCAAATATTTTCAGTTGTATATTTCTACATTTAATTATGTCTATTGTTGTTTTATTCATATTGAAAGTCTTTGTTGCCTGAATATATGCTTATATATATGCTTATCTATTCCTGTTCAGTGAGTCTTACAATATAAATAATGTTTTGATAATACTTCTATTTTTACTTTAAAGTCTATCTACTTAAATTAGTTACAGATAATGAATCTCATTTTTTGGAACTCCTGTGTGTGATATGGGTATATTTTCCACTGATAACCTATTTATTGTCTTAAAATATAAAGTACAACATTTGTATATACTTAGCTCATTTAATTTTATTAATTATACCAATGCTTTTGATTGGCATATCCAATAATTATTTGCTAATAAAATAATATAATTCCTAATATGCCTACAAACTAACCTGTGGAGTCTGTAAAAGTTCTCATATGTTGTGATGTTTCATATTGATTGGCTCCTTCATAGAGTATAGAATCCCCTAGAAAGTCAGTCTTTAGGCATAACTACGGAGTTTTTTAGATTAAGTTAACTGGGATTAACTGAGATAGGAAGACCCACTTTTTTCCATTTATATATAGATAACACTTTTTATTTGGAAAAAATATAACTAAAATTTGAATCTTATTTCATTTAAAAATTATTTAATGGTGCGGGTTGCTATGACCTGCACACTTACCTACTATCCTGATAGGTACCAGAGTGGGATCAGCAGGAATTGAATCAGGCTGGGTCAAGAGGTGATGTGGAAAAGCCAAAACCAAATCGAGTTTATTATAGAATCTAACTCCTTATGTACCATGAAACAGAGGGGTGACATCTATACACTGCGCAGAGGGATGACATCAATTGTGGCAGACATTCTATATGTGCAAGTCAACAATAGGTGGGGCCATCATTAACAGTGCAACTCTGCTAATCCCTAGACATGTTGATATGTCGTAATGACCCCATTCCTTGTGGAGAAAGAACAGGCTACTAATATGTACCAAGGTCAGCAACACAGTGACACAATTACAGTGATAAAGCTCTGTGCTCATTCTTTAGATGTACTAATTAATGTCTCGATTGCTTTCAAAAAATAGGAAGAAATATGCAAAAAACACCTCTGCCCTAGACCCTGCTTCAGGAGAGAACAAAATCCATGCCTGTTCCATGCAGGAAAGTCAATAGGAGTTAGTCTTGACTATTGCAAGCAATAGAAGGCACACGGTTACTATGACTGTGAGGAATGCTCTTGGCATCATCTTCTAGAAATCAGGGTCATGAGATTGAATGTTTCCTATATATAACAGTTCCATACATGAATGCAATGAATTTATGTTATCCTCACCCTTGAATATCCAATCTTAATCCTCCTCCTTTTCTCACTTCAAATCTTCTCTACCAGTCTTCCTCCTACTTTTGTGTATGTGTGTGTTATTTTGTGGAGAGGGGGAACTGGGTGGCCTGTGGTGGTATGTATCTGAAAATTTGCTGGAGCATGTATATAATATATCAGTGAGTATACTACTGAAGAAAGCAGCTCCATTCACCACACTTTGACTCTTGCATTCTTATCACACCCTCTTCATATTCCCTGAACTTTGGGATGGGAGACAGTTTAGAAGTTCTGTTAGGTCCAAGTGGTTGGCATCAGCTTACTTTCTGCACTTCTGGAAGTTATGTTTCTGTTTATATAACACTTTCTGTTAAAAAAAAAGGAGGATTTCAGGTTGAGGATGGGGAGCTGCTCTACTACACGAGTCTAAGAAATGCTTAAAAAGTGTTTCTTTTCTCTAGCTATCAGTGAAATGTGACTTAAAAATATTTTGAAATTTAATCTCACCATGGTCAGAGTAGTTAAGGTCAATAAGACCCATGTCAAATTCAGATGGTACCATTCTGTAGAATGGGTGCTGGATTACCTTAAATGAAAATGTCAACTTGACAGTTAAGGGTTAAAGCTCTGGGCACATTTGTAAAGAATCAGTGGTTGCATTAGGCCTTAAGCAAGCCTGCAGGAGATTGTCTAGTTAATGGGAAGGCCCAACACATAGTGGGCATGACTAGTCCCTGGACAGGTGAATAAGATGTAGTGAGCTGGCTAAGTTTTCATCCTTTGGCATAGTTGGCCAGACATGCTGGTTTGGCAAGCAAGAATTGTCCCTCTCCCAGTAGTTCTGTTGATGTATAGATATGGTGTGGGTATTACCAGTTCCCTTGGTTCCAGGTGTTGATGTGGACTCTCCTGAAAAGCTGGATTAAGAATTATAAATGTATTGTCATAAGAGAAAATAAAAATAGTGTTCCCTTAAGCTATTTGGTCATAAATTTATCAGCAACATGCAGGCTAGCCAAAAAGAAGATGCAGTGTTATCAAGTAGAAAAACTTTGAGTAAATCATTTATTTAGACAAATCATTGGATTTATCAAGTAGAAAGACTTTGAGTAAATCATTTATTTAGACAAATCATTGGATTTATCTAGTAGTTAACTGGATTTATTTAAGAGTTTTACATGAATCACCTGATATGCTATCTTAGAAATCGAAAATATTTCTTGATTGCAGACAATATGAGAAACACTTGAGTATAAAGGAATTATCACAGGTATAATACTATTGCTGGTTTTGAAAATGTCAATCAGGTGCTATTGAATAAGGTGTGTGTGATTATCATATGGCCACTAGAAAGGCCTAAGGAATGGTTATTCCCTTAAAGTCTCTGAGATGGACTGTGTTAATACTGACCTTTTGTTTTTACTTAGTAAGAACTATATTGGACTTCTAACATACAGTAATGTAAGACAATAAATGTAGCTGTTTTAAACCTACAAATTTGTTTGCAATTTGTTATTCCAAAATAGAAAATTAACCCATCATATGTAAATATTGATAAAATGGATTGTATATGCCATTTAGTTATTAGTAATTTACATATTTTATGTTTTTCTTTCTGTTCTTATATTACATCTTTCTTCTTGTGTGAAGTAAAAGTTTTTATTGCGTAATTATACTAGTTAGATATGTATGTATCACCTTGTCAATTAATGGTTGAGTTCTTGGCACATTTGTGAAGAATTAATAGTTCAGGCAAGCCCTTGAGCAAGGCTACAGAATATTGCTTGATTGATATGGGTAGATAGAGTCCATAGTATGTGGGACATTCCTTGGACAGGTGGATAAGATGGGGAATTCTGTTTCAATAAATTGGCATTGTTTAGAATACTTCAGCAGACTTGCAGTTTGGAAAGGGATGTTTGCCCCTCCCTCAACAATCCCATGGATATGGTGTGGCCAATTCCATTGGCTCACAGTGTTGGTGTGAGCTCTCTTGCCAGCCTGGACTAAGACTGTAAACTAGAATTTTAAGAAAAACTAGAAACTGTTTGTTCCCCTAAACTTTTTTATCATGATTTTATCAGCAACATAAACTGCAACAAAAATTGTATTTCTTTTATCTTCTTGTGCATTGTATGATATATGTGTGTGTTGTGTGTGTTGTTGTTGTTGTTGTTGTTGTTGTTGTGTGTGTGTGTGTGTGTGTGTGTATGTGTGTGTATGTGAAGTTCAGAGAACAACTTCAAGTTTATTACACTTTACACATCATTTGAGACAGTGTCTCTTGAGTTCACTGCTGCATGTCAAGCTTCCCGGCCTGAAAATTTCTGGGGAGTCTCTTTATCTACCTCTCACCATCCCACAGCAACACTGGGATTATGTTCACATGCTACAGTTTCTTGATTTATGTACATTCTTGGGATCTCAACTTTAGTTCTCATGCTTGCATGGTAAAGATTTTACCCACTTAGCCGTCTCTCCAGTTCACAAATTTTCTTTTTTGTTTTAGAATTCTTTATTACTCTGAACCTGAGAGTCATGATGACCAGAACAATCCAGCAAGACAGAAGCAATAGCAATTGAAAGTGAACTACAAGCTTAAAAATCTCAATAGACAGGAGGATTTGCTTGTGGTCTGGGGTCAATATACAAAGTTGCAGGTTTGCAAACTTACATTAGGGCCTAGAGAAGACAGCAGCTGACTTTTGTGAGGGTTCTCAGGTAACTTCATGTTCTGACATTGAAGTCAGGGGTTGTGAGGGAAAGAACCTGACAGTCACATGCTGTCAACATGGATCGCGGCTTGGCTTGATTGGGCATCAATGGTATCTTTCATGGGAGCTTTTTTTTTGGGGAGGGGGAGTGCAGTGATTTGGTTCTTTGACAAAAGTGAAGGCATAGCTACAGAAATAAATCAACAGGCAGTATCCCATGTTCCTCACCTACAACACCAGCTGGAGTGCCGCCCCTTGTTACAGATGTGCAGGAACCAATTGGAGGTGGAGATAGGGGTTGGGAGGCTGGGATACCCAGTGACTCTGCCCCCATGGGTCTAGTGAAAAGGAATGACTTCCCAGAGCTCTCACAAAAGGGAACCAAATAATTGACTATGCAATACTTCTGGAGACTCAGAACCCAGTGTGTCATCTAAATCGTATTAACAAAAGTTAGATTGCTCATTATGTATTTCTTTGATCTAGAGTTTTATTGATAAAAATTCATGTAGAGGATAAATATGCCCTTATTATCTGCATCATTAAGACATATCATTTTTGCTTGGGGTTTTTTGTTTTGCTTTTATTATAGAGAACATTCCCAGGAAATTTCTCTTCTGCCTATTTAGTTTTATTAAAATGTCATCTTGTACTGTTAGGTCACATAATAATCTATTTTTCCCCATATATTTTTCATAGACAGAGGAAAGCAGGGATTTTTAATAGTAAAATGTTACTTACTCCCTTATTATTATTATTTCTGTATCATAATATTTACAGTATGAAAAAAATTATTTTAGCTGAAGTATGCTTACAATGATAATGATGCAGCACACTTACAGTTTGTGAGAAAAGTGTTCACCAGATTGAAATTTAATATATAAAAAAATAGCCTCCATGAGCAGACTCAGGGCCATGGCATAACTCCTTTGCATGGATTTTATTAAGAAAGGCCAAATCTGAAAACATACGCTGTCATAAAAGAAGCAGGCCAATGCAGAAATAATTGTGGACGTTCTCAAGAGAGGATTGCAGGGTGATTCAGGGGTGCTTGACAACTCGGGTGTTAATTTAAGTCTTTCACTGGGTGACAGATTTCTTCTATGAAGTCTGAGCACTTTGAGTTGCCTGACAGAATTTTCATCAAGCTCTTTCCATCCTTAATTGTGGCAAAATATGCAGCCTCGATTTTTGCAGCGTGGTATAGCATCATCACAGCGCTGAACAGGAGGGCCATGAGATTGGCCATATCCTTGCCCGCAATGTCTGGGGCTGTCCCATGCACCCACCAAAAGATGGCAATTCCATTAACTCCATTGTTGCTGCTTGGATTCATCAATCCCTCGCACAGGTCGTTGAGGATTTCTCCATATAAATTTGGCATAACAAGAACATCAAATTAGAAGGGATCTTGTACCATATGGAAACATATGGTATCAAAATATATCTCGTTAAATTTAATTTACAGTTCTCTGCAAATTCCCTACATTTGTGCAGAAAAAGCCCATCCGACATTCACATTTTGTTGGCTTTGTGCACAGCTGTGGCATTGCTTCAGTGATTGTTCTAAGCATACTCAAAGGCAAATTTGGTAATATGCTTGTTTACCTCCTCAGTGATGAGCTTGATGCTCTGCACAACTTCATTAATGATCACATGCTCAGTCCCACTGTTTTCATGTTCAGTGACAATATTTACATTAGTGTAATGGGTTTTATAGCCTTCCATTGAGACATATGGTCGGATATTGGCCTAAAGGTCAAATGTCTTATGCAGCAGTATATTCACAGATGGGTGGCCAGTTGCTATTGGGGTCTTTAGAGGGGCTTTTAAGCCCATCTTGTTCTTATTCATGGACTCTTTGCCTTCTGGAGGGATCATCCACTTTCCTCTCTGTCCTTGAATGACTTTGACAATCAGCTCCTCCCACTGAATAGGTGGTTTGGCAGCATCAAAAATCTTCATTACAGACACTAAAATTTCTGCGTCATTCCAGTCTCCTGGAATTAAAGTTACTCTTTGAATGCCATCAGAAAAATCTCTTGTCACCTGTTTCGTGTTGTGGAATACACCCAGCAGGCGAGAGACCTTAGAGATCCATGTGGACCTAGCCAATTTGTCCACAAATTTTCTTTTTTAAATGATTTTTGTAGATCATTTTTTTTTTCTCTCTGCTACACTGGGAGGTACAAATCTTTTATTTTCTCCCACATTTTATTTTTTTCCTAATCATACAAGCTCAATAGGTATTCCTGTCATCTCCCTCCACCCTCCCCTTCACCGTCATCCCCCATCGCACTCTCCCACCTTTCCCCTTCCTTTCATACCCCTCCTTCTTTCCCTCTCCCCAGTGTCTCCCTCTTTCTCCCTTCCATCCACTAGAGCATCCATTTGAACCTCCCTTGAGTCCTCCATCCTACTGAAGGCTCAGGAATCAGTAGCATAGCCCGGAGCCTCTTCTTGGGCTCACCGTCAGCATGGGAACTCTATTATGACTGCTAATCCTTTGCCTCTAAGGATCCTACTGCCTGGAGCCTTCTCCCCTGTGATCCATGCTAGACTTTGAGGGGTCATCGATATGTCAGACATTGTGCAGGTCTGGAAAAGTACAGTCCTGGTTGCTGCAGCCCTAACACGTGCAGTATCTTGCATATCGTTGGTCTTCCCCATCTTTAGGCTCTTACAATCTGGCCACCATCTCTTCTGCAAGTTTCCCTGAGCTTTAGGATGAGGAGAGATTTGGGTGGTCTGATTCCATGTGACTAATGTAGGATCTTTGGTGTTCTGAACTATGGTTTGTTGTTGTTTTTAGTTTTGCTATTCCTGAACTGCCTTTGGCTGCATCCTGATTGGTATTGAAGGTCATCTCCTAATTGAAGATAGAAGACAGTTTATATGAAGAAGATTTTAATATAAGAGTAGACTCAAAGATAGAAGAATAGGAGTAAGACAGCAGTGAGGGGTAGGGGGTGTCAGTCTACCATTTTGCTAGTTGGTTACCATCTGGCTGCCAGTCCCTATGTCCTCCCTGATTGGTGAGATTAAACCTGTTCAATCCTAAATTACCTGAAAAGGAAGTGAGAGTGAACTGCATCAGATGTCTCGCTACTTACATGCAATACATGACCGTGGCCTATTTTCTCTACTGAAGATATTCCCCTATCACCTTTGTTTTGAGCTGCTTTCCTCCCTTCCCTCCTGATTATAATCCTTTGCAATTACATTGGATATTACCTTTGAATATGTCATTAAGTAGGTTTGAAAATAGGATTCACTTATTAGGAAGTACTTATGATATCTAACTTTCTGTGTCTGAGATACTTCCCTCAATATAATTTCTTTTATTTTTTGATTTTTTATTCTTATAGCATTTCATGAATTAATGTACTGAATTTATGAATTTTCTTTTTTTTAAACATTTTTTTATGATCTCCGCTCATACAAACTTAATAGGTACAACGGTTCCCTCCCTCCCTCCTCCTCCCCCCACCCCTCTGCTCGCCCTCCCCTCACCCCTCCCTCCCCACCCCCCAGTGCCTCCCCTCCCCCAATCTCCGGAGAATCCTTTAATGTGCATGCCTGACTGTCCTCTGGGTCCTCCTCTCCGATGACATACAAGGACCCAGTGGCATTTCCCTGAACCCTTTCCTGTGTTCCCCTTAAGCATAGGAACACTATTTTGGCTGTCAATCCCTTGCCTCCAAGGATCTTGGTGCTTTTAGCAAATGCTAGACTTTGTGGGGACAATAGTGTGTTGGACATTGCGCAGGGCATGTAAAGTCCAATTATGATCGCTTCAGCCCTAACTTGTGTGGAGTATCTTACATATTATTGCTCCTCCCATCCTTGTGCTCTTACACTCTTACCGGAACTTCAGAGACTCTATATCAACCACCTAGAACTAGGCCAGCCTAATCTCTCCCCATCCTGAAGCTCAGGGAAATTTGCAGAATATAATTTCTTTTAATTCCATCCATTTCCTGGAAATTTTCATTAATTAATTTTTGGTGACTAAGTAGTATTCCATTGTGTAAATGTACCACATTTTCATTATCCATTCATCAATTGTTGGGCATTTGGGTTGATGCCATGATTTTGCTATTGTAAATAGTGCTGCTATGAGTATTTGTGTCACAGTAGTGAATTTCTGCCTTTGGGGGTATTATTCTCAGTAGTGGTATAGCAGGGCCATATGGTATTTCAATCCCTAACTTTTTTATAAATCATTATACTGATCTCCAGAGTGGTTGTATAAGCCTAAATTCCCACCATCAATGTATGAGTGTTCACTTCTCTCCACCTCCTAATCTACATTCAGTGTTGTTTGTGTTGTGGATTTTCACCATCCTGACAAGGGAGAGATGATATCTCATGGTAGTTTTGATTTGCACTTCCCTGATGGCTAAGGATGTGGAGCAGTTTTTAAGATATTTGTTAGACATTTTAATTTCACCCCTGGAAAAGTTTCTTTTGAGTTCAGAGATCCATTTTGTAATTGGGCTATTTGTCTCCTTGGTGTTTTTTTTTTTTTTTTTTAAGTTCTTTGTGGACTCTGGATAATAGAGCTCTATCAGAAATGTGGTTAGTGAAGATTTTCTCTCATTCAGTGGGTTGACTTTTTCCTTGACTGACAATATCTCCTGCCATGTGGAAGTTTTTCAACCTCATGAAACTACACTTGTCAAGTGTTGGCCACTGTCCTGAGCATTTGTGTCCATTTTAGAAAATGCTGATCTCTGGTAGAACATTGAAGTCTTTGATCCATTTGAAGTTAATTTTCATGAAGGGTGATGGATACTTTTCTAACATGACTCTATTGCACGTAAATATCCAATTTTGCAAGTCTCATTTGTTGTAGATGCTGTTCTTTTCCCATTTTTTGGAACCTATACCAAAAATCAGTTGACTGTAGGTGTGTAAGTTCATATGTGGGTCTGGAATTCTAAGGCAGCGAATTGAATCTTAGTTTTGGAACCAATGCTATGCTGTTTTTTTTTTTTTTAATCACAATGGCTTCGTAGTATAATTTAAGGTCTGGTGATACTTCCAGCAGAGTTTTTATTTCTTGGGATTTTTTTTTTTTGCTATCCTGAGCACTTTTTGCTTCTGTATGAAATTTTATGCTGTTTTTTAAAATTAATTTCTGTGAAAATTGTGTTGGAAGGAATTTTTATTTATATTGTACTGAATCTATATATGGCCTTTAGTAGTATGGTCTTCTGATCTAGGAACAAGGGAGGTCTTTCCATTTTTCTGGTGATTTCTGTAATCTCTTTTTCTCAGTGTTTTAAATTTTTCATTGTACAGGTCTTGGTTAGGAGCTTTTTAAAACATTTTTTATTATCTCCGCTCATACAGACTTAATAGGTACACCGGTTCCCTCCATCCCTCCATCCCTCCTCATCCCCCCACCCCCCTGCTCCCCCTGCCCTCACCCCTCTCTCCCCACCCCCTCCCCTCCCCCAATCCCCAGAGAATCCTTTAATGTGCATTCCAAACTCTCCTCTGGGTCCTCCTCTCCGATGACGTACAAGGACCCAATGGCATTTCCCTGAACCCTTTCCTTTGTTCCCCTTAAGCATAGGAACACTATGAAATTGGTTCTCTCAGGGTTTTCTTTCTTTGTTCTTCCTTGGAATATTGGAAATCTACTGATTTTTTTTTCCACAACCCCCCCCAGGAAATCTACTGATTTTTAAACATTAATTTTGTAACCTGCTAATCTGCTAAACATATTGCTTAGTTTCAAGAGTATCTTAATAGAAACTTTGGGATCTCTCAGGTATAGAATCATGTCATCTATGAATAGAGTTTTATTTATTTCTTCCTTTCCTCTTTCTATCCTTTTATTCTCACTCTTTTATCTTATACCTCTTGCTAAGACTTTGAGTACAACATTAAATGCAAAATTTGTGAAAGGACAGCCTTGTCTAGTTCTTGATCTAAGTGGTAATGCTTCAAGAATTTCACCACACATATTAGGGCCGAAGCAATCATAATTGGACTTTGGCATGCCCTGTGCAATGTCCAACACACTATTGACCTCACAAAGTCTAGCATTTGCTAAAGGCACTAGGATCCTTGGAGGCAAGGGATTGACAGCCACGGTAGTGTTCCTATGCTTAATGGGAACACAGAAAAGGGTTCTGGGAAATGCCACTGGGTCCTTGCACCTCATCGGAGAGGAGGACCCAGAGGAGAGTTTGGCATGCACATTAAAGGATGCTTTGGGGATGGGAGTGGGAGGCATTAGGGGATGGGGAGGGAGAGTGAGGGGAGGGGGCACAGGGCAGTGGGAAATTGGAGGGAGGGAGGGGAATGGCATACCTGTTAAGTTTGTATGAGTGGAAATAAAAAAAAATTAAAAAAAAGAATTTCACCATTTAGCGTGATTTTTGCTGTATATTCTCTTCATTATGTTGATATATGTTCCTTCTATCCTTGTTCTCTCAAAGACTTTTATCACAAATGGGTGTTGAATTTTGTCAATATTTTTCTTCATCTATTCAGAGGATCCTGTGATTTTTGTCTTTGATTTTGCTTATGTGAGGAATTACATGTACTACTGTGCCTATTTTGAAACAACCTTGTGTTTCTGGAATAAACACAGCCTGGTCATAATGAATTATATCTTTGATATATCTCTGAATGCAGTTTGCTGCTAATTTTTGAAGATTTTTGCTTCTATGTTCATCAGTGAGTTTGGCTCATAGTTTTGTTTAATTGTTTTGTCTTCATTTGGTTTTGCAATCAGTGAATTTTGAATTCATAGAAAGAGTTTAGAAGTGTTCCTTTTCCCTTTTGTGGAAAAATTTGAGGAATGGATGTGTTAGTTGTTGTTTAAATATCAGGTAGAATCCCGAACTGAATATATCCAGTCCTACTCTTGTTTTGGTTGGGAGATTTGTAATTGCTGTTTTAATTTTATCACTTGTTAAGCTAGTGTTTAAATAACTTAGTTTATCCTGAATCAACTTATTGTAGGTTATTTGTATTTAGAAGTTCATCCACTTTATTCTGAGAATTAAATTGGTTGAGTTATAAATATATGTTCTATGACCTTATGAGTTTGATCCTTGGGATTGGTTGTGATAGCTCTTTTTTCCATCTCTAATTTTATGAATTTGGGCTTTCTCTCTTTTGGTTTGATTAATTTGGCTGAGGGTTTATCAATGTTGTTTAGTTTTTCAAAAAACCAACTCTTCCTTTGATTAATTCTTTATATTGTTTTCTTTGTCTCCACTTGTTATTTTCTTCCTGAATCTTGATAATTCCTCCTGTCCACTCCTTTTAAAATGTATTATTATTATTATTTATTCAACTGTGTGCATATGCGTGTGTATGTGCGTGCGCGCGTCTGTGTGTGTGTGTCTGTGTATGTGTAGAACCACAGACGAATTCGTGAACCACCATGGACGCCTCCACCTCCTTCTGCCCCAGGATTCACAGGCTCTGCCCTACAAGGACCAGAAGCGCAGGCCGCCCCCGCTTCCGCCTGGCGTCTATACGTGGGATCCGAACTCAGGACCTTCCACCAGCAAGGCAGAGACTTAACCCCTGAGCCACCTCTCCAGCCCCCTGTCTACTCCTTTTAGAGTTATATTATTCTTGTTTCTCTAAGACTTTAAGCTGAATTGTTAGGTTACTTACTTGGGATGCTTTATTTATTGATTGCTATAACCATACCTTTAGGACTACCTTCTTTATGTCACAAAATTTAGGTATTTTTTTATTATTATTAAATTCCAGGAATTTTGGGATCTCCATTTTGCTTTGTACCCAGACTCATTCCTCCCTCAGTCTCATGTTGTTTAGTTTCTAAGAGTTTGTATATTTTCTTCTGTTTATCTTGCTATGGATGTCTAGTTTTATTCCATAGTGATCAAATAGGATATAGTATATTATTTCAATTTTCCTCTATTTGTATAGGCTTGCTTTGCTGCCTAGTATGTGGTTGAGTTTTGAGTAAGTTCCATTGGTGCTGAAAACAATGTGTAATCCTTGGTGTTATAATGGAAGGTTAAGTAGTTGTCAATCAGTCCCATTGGTTCATGGCTTCGTATATTTCCAATGTATCTCTCGTTCAGGATGGCAAGAATCCACAATGCAATTAACACCAAATGATGGAGAAGATGTGGCAAGAAGGGAACTCTCCTACATTGCTGGTGGGAATGCAGGCTTATACAACCACTCTGGCGAGCCATCTGGAAATTCTTGAAAAAATTAGATTGAAATGCCATATGACCCTACAATTCCACTTTTGGGAATAATCCCCCATACAGCCAAAATTCACCTTGATAGCACAAGCATGACCATGTTCATAGCAGCAATGTTTACAGTAGCAAACTCATGGAATCCAACCAAAACTCCCAAAGGCTGATGAGTGGATAAAGAAAATGTGGTACATTTATACAATGGAATACTACTCAGTCATCAAAAATGAAGAATTAATGAAATTTGCCAGGAAGTGGATGGAATTAGAAACAATTATATTTTTTAAAATTTTTTATCATTATTTCTGCTCATACAAACTTAATAGGTACACCGGTTCCCTCACTCCCTCCTCCTCCCCCCAACTCCCTGCTCCCCATCCCCTCACCCCTCCCTCTCCATCCCCCAAGTGCCTCCCGCCCCAATTCCCAGAGAGTCCTTTCTTGTGCATGCCTGAATCTCCTCTGGGCCCTCCTCTCTGATGACGTACAAGGACCCAGTGGCATTTCCCTGAACCATTTCCCATGTTCCCCTTAAGTATAGGAACACTACTGTGGCTGCCAATCCCTTGCCTCCAAGGATCTTGGTGCCTTTAGCAGATGCTAGACTTTGTGAGGTCAATAGTGTGTTGAACATTGCGGAGGGCATGCAAAGTCCAATTATTATTGCTTTGGCCCTAAATTGTGTGCAGTATCTTGCAAATCATTGCGCCTCCCATCCTTTTTTTTTACACTCTTACCGCCACCTCTTCCACAAATTTCCCTGAGCTTCAGGATGGAGAGAGATTAGGCTGGCCTAGTTCTAGATGGTTGATATAGAGTCTCTGAAGTTCTGGATTGTGGTTTGTTGATTTTCTTTTGCAGTTTTGCTGCTCCTGCAATGCCCTTCACTCCATCCTGGTGGGCATTGTATATTACCCCTTGCAGTCCTTGATGGAGGCCTATTTTCTCTACAGTAACATGGTTACTTCTCTCCTTGTTTCTGGTGTGGCCCTCCAACCCCATCCCTCCTGTTCATAATCCTTGCAATTACTGTAGGTAATACATAGATTTACCTATGAGTGTCTCAAGGTGGGCTGAGTAGGTTTGGTACTAGGAACCACCTATTAGGGAGTACATACGGCGCTTAATTTTCTGGGTTTGAGATACTTCACTTAATATAATTGTTTCTAATGACATCCATTTCCCAGCAAATTCCAGTAATTCATCATTTTTGATGGCTGAATAGTACTCCATTGTACAGATGTACCACAATTTCCTTATCTACTCGTCAACTGTAGGACATTTGGGTTGATTACATGACTTTGCTATTGTAAACAGGGCTGCTATGAACATGGTCGTGCTTGTGCTATCGATGTGAACCTCTGCTGTATGGGGGGTTATTCCCAAAAGTAGGATAGCAGGGTCATATGGCATTTCAATCTTTAATTTCTTTAAGAATCTACAGACGGCTCACTAGAGTGGCTGTATGAGCCTGCATTCCCACCAGCAATGTAGCAGAATACCCCTCTCTCCACATCCTCTCCAGCTTTTGTTGTTGTTTGTATTTTGGATTTTTGCCATCCTGACCGGGGTGAGATGATATCTCAGGGAAGTTTTGATTTGCATTTCCCTGATGGCTAAGGAAGTGGAGCATTTTTTAAGATATTTGTTAGACATTTTAATTTCATCCTTTAGTAAAGTTTCTTTTAAGTTCGAGGGCCCATTTTTTAATTGGGCCATTGGTTTCCTTAGTGTTTAGTTTTCTAAGTTCTTTGTGCACTCTGGACAGTAGAGCTCTATAAGATATGTGGTTAGTGAACATTTTCTCCCATTCTGTGGGTTGCCTTTGAGCTCCTGTTACAATCTCTTTATCTGAACAGAAGCTCTTTAATTTCACAAGATCCCAACTGTTGAGAGTTGGTAGCAGTGACTGTGCCATTGGATGTCTGTTTAGGAAATGTTGGCCTAGCCCAATCAGCTTGAGGGAGTTCCCTGTCCTTTCAACTATGGTTTTTATAGTCCCTGGCCTTATATCAAGGTCCTTGATTCATTTGGAATTAAGTCTTGTACATGGTGACAAGTACGGGTCCAGCTTTAATCTTCTGCCTGTGGAGATCCAGTTTTGCCAGCACCATTTGTTGAAGATGCTGTTCTTTTTCCATTGGATTCTTTGAGCCCCTTTGTCAAAGACCAAATGGCTGTAATTTTGTGGGCTTATATCTGGGACTTCAAGCCTTATCCATTGATCTGTGTGTCTATTTTGGAGCCAGTACCAGGCTGTTTGTACAACTATGGATTTGTAGTATAGACTAAGGTTTGGTATGGTGATACCTCCAGCAGTGTTTTTGTTACTCAGATTGTCTTTGCTCCTGGGTCTTTTGTTCCTCCATATGAATTTTGAGATTGTTTGGTCAACTTCTTTGAAGAATTGCTTTAGAATTTTAATTGGTATAGCATTGAATTTTTATATCGCCTTTGGTAGGATTGTCATTTTTACGATGTTGTTTCTGCCAAACCAGGAACATGGGAGGTCTTTCCACCTTCTGGTGTCTTCTGTAATTTCTTTCCTTAGGGTTTTAAAGATTTCATTGTAAAGGTCTTTACCTCCTTGGTTAGGTTTATACCTAGGTATTTCATGTTTTTAGGGGCTATAGTAAATGGGATTGTTTCTCTGAGGGCTTTTTCACTTCTTTCATTCTGGGCATATAGGAAGGCCTCTGATTTTTGCACATTTATTTTGTACCCTGCCACCCTACTGAACTTCTCAATTAGTTCCAGGAGCTTCCTGGGGGAGTTTTTGGGATCCCTCAGGTATAAGACCATGTCATCTGCAAATAGGGATAGCTTGACTTCTTCTTTGCCGGTTTGAATCCATCTTATGCCTCTGTCTTGTCTTATGGCTTTGGATAAGACTTCAAGTACAATATTGAATAGAAGTGGTGAGTGTGGACAGCCTTGTCTAGATCCTGATCGAAGTGGGAATGCTTCCAATTGTTCCCCATTGAGCATAAACCTTGCTGTGGGCTTGTTGTATACAGCTTTTATTATATTGATAAAGGTTCCTTACATTCCTACTGTCTCTAGCGTTTTGATCATAAAAGGCTGTTGGATCTTGTCAAAAGCTTTTTCTGCATCTATCGAGAGTATCATGTGGTCTTGGACTTTGGACTGGTTTACATGATGAATTACATTTATTGTTTTGCGTATGTTGAACCAACCTTGTGTGCCAGGGATGAAGTCAAATTGGTCCCTGTGAATAATCTTTTTGATATGTTTTTGAATCCGATTTGCTAAGACTTTATTGAGAATCTTTGCGTCTGTGTGCAACAGATAGATCGGCCTATAGTTTTCTTTTTTAAGTGAACCTTTACTAGGTTTTGGGATTAAAACGATATTAGCTTCATAGAAGGAATTTGGTAGTTTTCCTTCCTTTACTATCTGTGGAACAGTTTAAGGAGTATTGGTGTTATTAAGTCCTTGAATATCTGGTAGAACTCTGTTCTGAATCCATCTGGTCCAGGACATTTTTTGGTGGGAAGATTCGAGATTACTTCTTCAACTTCCTGATATGTTATAGGACTATTTAAATAATTCACAACTTCCTGATTCAATTTAGGTAAGTTATGTTTACTTAGAAATTCATCAATCTCTTTTGTGTTGTCAAACTTCACAGAGTATAAGTTTTTTTTTGAGAATTAATACCCTATATCACATGCAACACAATAGATGTAATTCTGTTTTTATTTTTTATTAATACATTTTTATTATTTCAGCTCATACAAACTTATTAAGTACACCAGTTCCCTCCCTCCCTCCTCCTCCCCCCGAACCCCCTGCTCCCCCTCCCCTCACCCCTCCCTCTCCATCCCCCAGTGCCTCCCGCCCCAATTCCCAGAGTCTTTTCTTGTGCATGCCTGACTCTCCTCTGGGCCCTCCTTTCCTTTGACGTACAAGGACCCAGTGGCATTTCCCTGAACCCTTTCCCGTGTTCCCCTTAAGCATAGGAACACTACTCTGGCTGTCAACCCCTTGCCTCCAAGGATCTTGGTGCCTTTAGCAGATGCTAGACTTTGTGAAGTTAATAGTGTGTTGGACATTGCGCAGGGCATGCAAAGTCCAATTATGATTGCTTTGGCCCTAACTTGTGTGGAGTATCTTGCAAATCATTGCTCCTCCCATCCTTTTTCTCTTACACTCTTTCCGCCCCCTCTTCTGCAAGATTAGTCTGGCCTAGTTCTAGGTGGTTGATATAGAGTCTCTGAAGTTCTGGATTGTGGTTTGTTGATTTTCTTTTGCAGTTTTGCTGCTCCTGCAATGCCCTTCACTCCATCCTGCTGGGCACTGTATGTCCCCCCCAGGCCAGTGACAAAAAGCTGTTAAACTCGAGTCTTATTATAAGAGCACATTCAATGGTAGATGTAATAAAAGTAGGAAACCTGAGTGAGACAGGGGTCAATCACCCATTTGCAAAATTGTTACTTTTTATCTGCCAGACTATATGCCCTCCCCTTCTGTTGAGATCATACCCCCTTAGTTGTAAATGATCAGGAACGAACGTCTGTGAACACAGAGTATAAGTTTTTGAAATATGATGTTATAATTCTCTGGATTTCTTGGGTATCAGTAGTGATAACTCCATGTTCATTTCTAATTTTGTCAATTTGGGTTTTCTCTCTCTTGCTTTTGGTTAATTTAGCTAGGGGTGTATCAATTTTATTGATTTTTTCAAAGAACCAGCTTTTCGACTGGTTGATTTTTTCTATCATTTTGTTAATCTCGATTTCAGATATTTCTCCCCTTATTTTGCTAATCTCCTATCTTCGACTTCTTTTGGGATCAGATTGCTCTAGTTTCTCTAGAGCTTTAAGCTGCATTTTTAGGTTGTTTATTTCTGATGTTTCCATTTTTTGATGTAGGCATTAAGAGCTATCAACTTACCTCTTAGAACAGCTTTCATTGTGTCCCAGAGATTTTGGTAAGTTGTATTTTCATTATCATTCGCTTTCAGGAAATCTTGAATTTCCTTTTTAATTTCTTCCCGAATCCAGTTCTCATTCAGCATCATATTGTTAAGTTTCCAGGAGTTAGTGTACTTTCCCTTGTTTGTTGTGTTGTGGATGTCTAGCTTTAGGCCGTGGTGGTCTGATAGGCACAGGTTAGAATTTCAACTTTTTTGTATATGTGTAGATTTGTTTTGTGGCCCAATATGTGATCTATTTTGGAAAATGTTCCTTGTGCTGCAGAGAAAAATGTGTATTCTTTGGTGCGTGGGTGAAAAGTTTGATAGAGATCTGTAAGGTCCATTTTTTTAAGGGTTTGATTAAGGTCCAAAGTGTCTCTATTAAGCTTTTGACCTGTTGATCTATCCCATGTTGAGAGGGCAGTGTTGAAGTCCCCAAGAATTATTGTTTGGGGGTTGATTTCTTGCTTTAGACGCTGTAGAGTTTTCTTAATGAATGTGGAGGGGCCCGTATTGGGTGCATATATGTTCAGTATTGTGAAATCTTCCTGGTGAATTGTACCTGTGACTAAAATGTAGTATCCATCTGTGTCTCATGATTTTCTTTGGTTTGAAGTCCACTTTGTCTGAAAGCATAATTCAGCCTGTTTCCTGGTTCCATTAGCTTGCAGGATTTTGGACTAGCCTTTCATTCTTAGGACGTGCCTGTCTTTTGTGGTGAGATGAGTTTCCTGAAGGCAGCAGATTGTTGGATTGTGATTTTTAATCCAAGTTTGTAATCTGTGTCTCTTAATCGGTGAGTTAATACCATTGACATTTAGTGTTATAATGGAGAAATTATTTTTAATTCTGGACACTGTTTATGTTTAGTGGCTTTTGTAAGTGTATTGTTTAATATTTATGCTTTGGTGGTATTATACTTCCCTTCTGTCCTCCTGGATACGCTTGTTCTTATCTTCAAGCTTGAGTATCATTTCTAGCATTTTTTGAAGGCCTGGTTTCGTAGACATGTATTCCTTCAAGTTGTCTTTGTGCTGGAAAACTTTTCTTTCTCCCTCAATCATGACAGATAGTTTTGCCGGGTATATCAGTCTGGTTTGGCATTTTTGCTCATTTAATACTTGAAGTATGTCTCTCCAAGCTCTTCTTGCTTTTACTGTTTCCATTGAATAGTCATTTGTTATTCTAATAGGTTTATCTTTAAAAGTGATTTGCATACTTACCTGGCAGGGGAGATACCATGATCACGAAGGCGGTTTTCCCAGGGCGAGGCTTATCCATTGCACTCTGGATGTGCTGACCCCTGAGATTTCCCCAAATGTGGGAAACTCCACTGCATAATTTGTGGTAGTGGGGGACTGCGTTCGCACTCTCCCCTATAAAAAAATAAATAAATAAAAGTAAGTTGCTTTTTTTTCTCTTGAAGCTCTCAGCACCTTTTCTTTGTTTTGAATGTGGAGTGTTTTGACTATTATTTGCCGTGGCGATTTTCTATTTTGGTCATATCTGTTTGGAGTGCAAAATGCCTCTTGTATTTGGATAGGCCTCTCATTCTTTAGTTGTGGGAAGTTTTCATTTATGATGAATTGAAAAATTTCCTCAGGTGTGGTATTTTGGGATTCTTGTTCTGGTATTCCATGAATGCGCATGGTTTCCCATATCTCTTGAATGTTCCTCTCCAGTATCTTTTTGGCTTTAACAATCTCTTCCATTGAGCTGGTTAATTCTCCCACTTTGTCTTCAAGATCTGAAATTCTATTTTCTGCCTCGTTTGTTCTGCTCATAAGACTCTCCCTTGAGTTTTGGGTTGAAGATAACTTGTCTTTTAGTTCAATTTTAAACTCTGCCTGAGACTGTTTTAACTGCTCTATGCCTATTTTTGTTTCTTGAACTGTTTTCTCAACTCCTCCAAGTGCCTGTTGTGTTCCTGTTCTAAGTGGTCGAAACGGTTGTTTAACTCTTCTTGAATTTCCTCTTTCATAGTATTAATCATGGTAAGGATCATACTCTGAAAGTCATTATGTTGGGTCTGTCTTTCATGGCTATGTTCTGTGAATTTGTTCTCGTTGGAATCTATCATTATGGGATTAATTCTTTCGGTGGGAGCTTGGTCTTCTTGGGTTTTGTTTCTCATGGATCTGCACTTTGACTTGGGCATTGTTGTTTGGTTTTGTAAGACCATTCAGTTTCTGTGTGTTTTTCACTGAACTGATGTAGTTGGTATTGTTACACTTGCCAGTTATTACTAGTGCTTGCCTTGGATTGGGTATGTTTGTGTTTTGTTATATCCTAGATGATTCTATTAGGCTGTTAGTACATCATTTAAGTCAGGTTAGGTAACCAGGGGGTGAATATTAGTATGGTAGTGCACTTTTATGATTTAGTATCTTGGTGATATGTGAGGGTGAGTGGTGTACTCCCTGGAGTTGTATGTTTTTGGGGTGGCTGTATGAGAATGTTGATCTACAGCAACTGATACTAGAAAGGATCAGTAAGGTAAAAGGAAAAAGAAAAAGTTTACTTGTCTTTGGGTTGGATGTGAAGAATCTCGCCCACGTGATATAATGATTGTAGTGCAGTCCAGATGTATGGCCTGTGTTCCCTTTGTTCCTTAGAGTTTTGCTTGAGTTTCCTTTGGACTCTGTTGAATTCTGAGTAGCAGTGTGTCTTCCATGGGCCACGTGGGTAGGTCTCCAGTGGGCCGGAGAGGCAGAGGGTCTGATGTTGATGGCAGAATTCTTCACCTGGGACCTGTGGGGGGGGGCTCAGAGGCACGCGGGGGCAGGAGGATGTGAGGGGCTGGGATCCGGGGCGGGCTCAGGCTAAGCTGGAGTTGGCCTGGGTGCTCGCCGGGCTGGCGGGTAGCTCCGGGGTGTGGGGGCTGGGCTGTGCTGGGACAGGCTCACTCACTCATTCACCTGGGGAGCTGGCGGGTTGCGGCAGCTGGGAGGGGTCTGGGGGCATCAGGGGTGGGGGCCCAGTGCCAAGCGGGAGTCAGCCTGGGTGCTCACCGGGTGGGCGGGCGGGGAGGGGGGGGTTGGGATTAGAAACAATTATATTGAGTGAAGTATCTCAGACACAGAAAATTAAGCACCATATGTACTCCCTAATAGGTGGATCCTAGTACCAAACTCACTTAGTGACACACTCAAAGATAAATCTCTGTAATACCTACAGTAATTGCAAAGATTACATACAGAAGGAAAGGGGAAGGAGGGCACCGCCAGAAACAAGGTGAGAGGGGATCATGCTACAGCAGAGAACACAGGCCACTATCAAGTACTGCAGGTAAGTATTGCGATGTCTAGTTAAGCTCACAGATTTTCCTTCCTGGGCACTTGCAACTGATGTGGTTTGATCTCAACAGAAAAGAAGGGCATAGAGTCTGACAGACAGAAGGTAAACATCCTGCAAATGGGAGACTGACCCCTCCCCCTCACCGTGGTCTCCTATTCTTGTTCCATCTACCTTTGAATCTACTCTTATAATAAGACACTATTTTAACGGCCTTTTGTCTCTAGCTAGGAGTTGACATCCAATACCCATCAGGATGGAGCTAAGGGCGGTCCAGGAACAACAAAACTGGAAGAAGAAAAAAAAGAAGAATAACAAACCATAATTTGGAGCATCAGAGACCTTACATTAATCACCAGTGACCATGCCAGACTAATCTCTCCCCATTCTAAAGCTCAGGGAAATTTGCAGAAGAGAGGGAGGTAAGATTGTAAGAGCATAAAGATGGGGAGGAGCAACAATATGCAAGATGCTCAACACACGTTAGGGCTGAAGTAATCATAATAGGACTTTGCATGACCTACATGCAATGACCAACATGTCATTGACCCCTCAAAGTCTAGCATGGATCACAGGCTCTAAGATCCTTAGAGGCAAGGAATTAATAGTCACAATAGTATTCCTATACTAAAGGGGAACACAAAAAAGAGCTTTAGGCAATGCTACTGAGTCCCTACACCCCATCAGATAGGAGGATCCAGAGGGAAGTTTGCCATGCACGCAACAGGATGCTTCAGGAATGGGGGGGGCACTGGGAAAAAGGGAGGGAGGGAGGGAAAGGAAAGGGAATAGGAAGGAAAGAACAAGGGGATACAGGGAGGGCTGAAGGGAGGGAGGGGAATGGGGTACCTATCAAATTTGTATAAAATTATTAATAAAAAATTCTAAACTCAAGTGAACTGTCAAAAAACTTCATTAAATATTAGAGGGATCATATAAAGTCATCTATATGAGGTTATTACCAACTTAATTTCAATAATATGCAGAAATGGTACTCACAAATTACTTATTAACTTATATGAATTTCTTATTGTCAAGGTTTGAAATGTGAGTTGTCCCCCAAAGACTCATGTGTCTGAATCTTCAGTTGTGAGCAAAGGTCATGACACATTTAAGAGATGGAGATTTGCTGAAGAAAGGCAATTACAAGGGGTGAGTCTTGAGGTAGATTAGCTCCACCTTACTTCTAAGAGAGGGCTGACCTCTCAGTTGGCAGTTTTGTAGCTCTTAGCCTCCTTGATGGATGTAATTTAAGCCTATTCCAGCTTCTGTCACCAGCCATGCTCTTTCTGCCATGAAAGACTCTATCTCCCCTCTGGAAGTGTAAGCCTAATAAAACATTTTCTCCCTTTTAAGTTGCTTGACTTTGAATGGTGTCTCACAGCAACAGATAAGAGTGACTGATACACTTACTGCCATACAAAAGCCCATTGACATAATTCTATTGACAGTAGATATTTTGCTAAGCAGTTGAGTTAAAGAAAAAGACACAATGTATTCTTCTATATACTTATTACCTGTTGCTTGATTGCTTTTATTCCTGTTGTGTTAATTTCTTCAGATAGATAATAAGTACTGTCTACTAATCTCAGGCAATTAAAAGGTTTGTTATGATGTTTGTACCTAGGTTTGAATTATTTTGAGTATATGCAACTTTAAGCTATTCAAACATTATATATATATATATATATATATATATATATATATAGATTGCTTTTTGTTACATTTGGAAATTTTTCATTATTTGTTTTATAGTATTTAACTTCTCATAATTCTTATATTTTCCTCACATTCTGTAACTAAAACATGGCATTGGTAATATTGTAAATATTTCAACATGTGAAATATTTTGCTATTTTATTCTGCCAAGATTATAAATAGAAATGTTTTTAACTTTATAATATGGAGAGCTTTCCCTTACCTCAATGTACATTCCTTCAGGTAATTCATTAAAAATTCAGAGAGAAAGTATATTTAAATTTATGTCTCAATGTTCAATGTACTATGTATTCTATTAAATAATTCAAATAATTTGATTTTAATTCAATAAGCATATATACTTTTTATCATTTATACATGATGTACCTATTTATGTAAATATAGTGTGCCCCTTCTTCCTCTATCTTTCAAAAGTCTTTTCTCCCTTTTTTTTTTCATGACAGTGTCTCATTTTGCAGCTCACACTTATAAATCACATTTAAGTCAAGTTAAAAGTGACTAATACATAATTGATTGTCAGAACATTTTGTATTTTCAATTTTGTTTCTTATACAAAATAGTAGTATATTCTCTGAGGTCAGTCTGCCACTTCATTTTAGTATATTAAAAAAATGTTAACTTCCTTATCATGGTGTAAGAAGAATGACTTTTAGACCAGTGTTTAATAAAATCATCATTTTTGTCAGAGTTCTGTTCACTGAAAGTTATTTACACTGACATACTTTTAACTTATATCTAGACTGTATATCTTCTGAACCCTCATTTGCTTACCTCCAATACTGTCTATACTTTAAGGGTCTTTTTCTTTCATGTTGTTCTAACATTTTCATTTTTCAGCCAGTGATCCAGAGTTGTAATAATGATCCTATTTTTCACATCGATTTTCTGTACCAGTATATTTTATTACTGCAATAAAATATAGGGCATGATATGACATGTCAGGTACCAGGCATATGTATTAGTTTTAATTTGGTTCTGGTGTGCTCTTTCAAAACCGCCAAGACTTAATAATGAGAATTTCACCCTTATAACATTTCTTAAATGTAATGAATTTTCAATATCTTCACCTATAAACTTTAGATAGTTGACAATTCTCTTCAAACTATATAAAGGAGAAAAATACCAATTCATAAAGCTTTAGTGAGAATATAAAAAAAAGCTTTTGAATACTGCCTTTTAAAATTTAGTGTCATCCATTCAAACATAAATTTCTGTAACACCTACAGTAATTGCAAAGATTATAAGCAGATTATAAGGGGAAAGAGGACATTGCCAGAAACAAGGAGAGAGGGGACCATGCTACAGCAGAGTATAGGCCACCATCAAGGACTCCATCAGGATGGAGCCAAGGGCAGTCTAGGAACAGCAAAACTGAAAAAAAATCAACAAACCATAATTCAGAAAATCAGAGACTGTACATCAACCACCTGGAACCAGGCCAGCCTAATCTCTCCCCATTCTAAAGCTGAGGGAAATTTGCAGAAGAGGGGGCGGTGAGATTGTAAGAGCGTAAAAATGGGGAGGAGCAATGATATGCAAGATACTCCGTACAAGTTAGGGCCGAAGTAATCATAATAGGACATTGCATGACCTGCACAATGACCAACATATCATTGAACCCCCAAAGTCTAGCATGGATCACAGGCACTAGGATTCTTAGAGGCAAAGGATTAACAACCACAATAGTGTTCCTATACGAAAGGGGAACACGAAAAACAGCTCTAGGCAATGCCACTGAGTCCTTACATCTCATCAGAGAAGAGGACCCAGAGGGAAGTTCGACATTCACACTAAAGGATGCTCCAGGAATGGGGGAGAGGGAGCACTGGGAGAAAGGGAGAGAGTGGGGGAAAGGAAAGGGAAACGGGGAAGGGACCAAGGGGATCCAGGGAGGGGTGGAGGGGAATAGGGTATTTATCAACTTTGTATGAGTGGAATAAATAAATAAATAAATAAATAAATAAATAAATAAATAAATAAATAAATAAATAAAATTCAGTGTCATTGATATTTTCTCAAGATGTTTGTGTTTCTGTTTTATTTGTTTAAGATATTCAATTTCTGCCACTTATTTACTGTATTTTGTATTTTCATTTTTAATAGTTCCTTAAGGTATTTAAATTATTTTATTCATTTTGGATCTTCTGCATTGCTAGTATACTCCAGCTATTTTTACAGACTTCCTCATTGATACTGTTTCTCATGAATCACATAAATTTTGGTATCTGGTTGGATTTAATCTATACTTTTTTAAATTAAAAATTCCTTTGTAGTTTAATCATTAATCCTTTGTCTGAGTAAGAGCATGTTGCTTAATTTGTAAATTTTCCTAAATACTGTTATTATTTTTGGTGCTATTTATTCAAGGATACTTTATATGAAACTAATGTTTCATTTATTTTTTAAAAAAATATTTTTCAATTTAACATACATAATATATTTCATCATGTAAATTTCATGCATATGAGATAATATACTTTGTTTTCTGTGTCAATTTCAGATATTTTGAAAATATTTTCATACACCTACATGTTCTCATACATTTTGATATTAGCATATACCTTGTATCTTTTTGAGTTGATATACATTGAAGATAATTGCATCAGAAATTGTGAACTACTTTGATAATTTGATTTTTATTATTTTTATTTTATTTTTTGAGCTTTCATACAGAAATATAATGAGTTCCTGTTTTTATGTTGTGCTCCTCATCAAACCTCCTCTCATCCCATTCCATTTGTTCTGCTGAGCTCATCTCCCTCCAGTTCCCATGTCCCTCTGTACGTGTAATCCATTGGGTTCCATCCAGGACACCACCATTGTTAAGTTTCTTGGCACTTTCTAGGACTTGAGTGACCTTCCTGAGGGCAAATCATCTTGTAAAGAAACTTCCTTTCTCTTGTCTACCACTAGATCCAGAGAGTCTCTGTGTTACCACATCTTTTGTGATCCACTTTCCTGCCTACTGAAATGTTGATAGGTCAGCAATTGTGGAGGTCTGGTGGAAGTAGACATCAATGAATTGAGCTCTTAGGTATGGACGCCCTGATATGATTGGAGGATACCATATGGCAGTAACTCTCCCCACCTTTAGCCTTTTACATTATTACCACACTCATCTGTTTTTAGTTACATTTTTCTTTTTATTCTTTGATATGTTCATATACAAAGAAAATTAATTTATGTCCTTGCCCACCACACACTCCCTTTCCTAACCTTCTCCTCTCCCACCTTCCCTTTGGTTCCCCAGTCCAGCCATTTCCCTATCACTTTCATGTCCTCATGCATGTGTGGACCACAGCTCTCTTTTTGGGGGATCTGTGGTAGTATAAATGGCCCTCCAGTAGGCAAACCCACATATGGGGAAATTTATTTTATTTTGATGGGACTTAACTGCAAAAATTCTCTCTGATTGTAGTTTCTCCTGAGATCCTAGGTAGTCCACAGGGGGATATGTCAATATGCCAGCCATTGTGTAGATCTGGTTGAAGTAGATCTCATTGTAGTCAGCTTCTGGATGCTCCAGTCTGACAAGAATGGAGTGTCTTGGCCAACAATATATCTTCCCAACTTTAGGTTCTCTCAATCTTACCACTTCTGCTAGGTTCCCTGAGACTTGGGATGGGGAAATATTTTGATTACCTGATTAGAACTTAATATTGTAGGCTTGCCTATATTCTTTTTTTATCCCACTTTTTTTCCCTAATCATACAAGCTCATGAGGTACCCCCATTTGCCAACATTCTGTACTCTGACCATTTATAGTTCTCTGCATCACAAATATTCCATTCCAACAGGATGCATATTTTACCATGTTCTTCTGCAATGCTCCCTGAACCATAGGATGGTGGGGGTGATTTAGATGTCTTGGTTAAAGCTCAGCTGTCCACAATTATTTTTATGTGGCTCTTTTAAATGTTGTGGGATTCTGCCTTGTTTATTCTCCATTGTAGAAAAATATGTTTTGATTGAATGTTGAGTATTTCTCTTGTCTTTCATGTTACTTATTATTTGCTTATGCTACTAATGACTTTTGCTTTTGAATATTTCCCTTCAACAATTCTAGCACATAAGTCAGTTTTGAAGATCTTCCTCAGCTTTTGTTTGTGCAGGAAAGCCTTCAATTTCCCTTTGTTTTTAATACAGTAGTTGTTGCGTCTTCAATGTTAGGAACATGATGTCTGTCATGGGGTCATAATTATTGATCTTGGACCTTGAGTCAGCTAGAGGTGACTTAGACTCTAAGTTCACTTTGCTAAATATAGTATCACTGGCTTGGTTCTTTCCTTCTTATACATTTATTTTTACAGTCTTCTAGCTATTAATTTCTTTTCAGAAGATTTTCATTAAGCTTTAATGGAACTGCTTTATCCACTTATGCTTCTTTACCTTTCTATTTTCAAAATCTTTTCATTGTCATTTGTGTTTGACATTTCGATAATAATATGCCATACAATGACCTTGATTATGTTTGGTTTCACTAATTTTGAATTTCATTTCTTTGATATATATGTACACATATATATCATGCATGATTGCTTTTTATTTTCCCTTTCAAATATTTTCATAATTTGAATATTTTTCTTTTTGATGCTTTACTTTATAAATGCTGATAATGTTCATTGTTTCACTTCTTTCTTTTTGTTTTTTCCTTACTGATTTTACATATATGTACAAATAACTTACATAGCTCACAGATATTTTCTGCTGATAGCTTTATTTTGGCATTGATGCTATTTCAATTTTTATTTCAATTTTTCACCTTTAAATTTACTTTAAATATTAATAAACTTAATGTGTTAAATACTTTCTTCTGTTCACTTATTATTTTCCTGATACATTAAAATTATTCTGTATTTTTCTGAAGTTTGACATTTCCTAAAATAATTATCTTTTCAGACATTTCATATGTCTTTATTTTGGTGACTAATTAATGTGACATTATGGGTTTTTTTAAAGAAAAGTTATATTTCATTATCCTCTCATACTTATTATTATTTTATATTGCTCTCTGTCCTGTGAGGAAGTAACAGGGTTTTTTTTTTTTTTGTGAACAGGCTTTGTCTCAGAGAGTCTTTCATCCAAAATTCTAGACAGATTTTCCTTTTAATAAGGACCTTGAGTCTTGAAATCGTAAGGACTGTCAAGGGGATGTAATTAGCCTGCTGCCTTTATCAAATTCAATGTGCATGGAGCTTGAATTCATGGCCAATTGCCCAGAATTTTGGTGGTCATAATCCTGGGCTTGTATCAGTTGCCTGTTTGTTTTTTCTCTATTTGTTTGAGACTTTTCTAGAATTATTGAGTGATGTCATATTACCCAGAGTTGTATGAAATTCTTTATGCAGCGTGCTGGTTAATATTGCTTCTCAGATTGACTGCACCTTGAATTGACTAAGAGATAATCCACTGGATATATCTGTAAAGATTTTCTTGATCAAATTATTTGAACTGAAAGGACTCATTCTAAATTTGGGTGGCACATTCCATTGGCTACCATATAATAGGATATCTGAGGGAGACTACATTGCTTTTTGCCTGTCTTTACTCTTGATGGCAAATTCATCTAATGTTCTGTCACAAATGTTGATTCTAAATTCCTTTGCTAGTATGAGAACTCTGCTTCTTCAGGCTTCCAATGAAGACTGAAGAACAGTGGCTGTCCATGAATCCTCCAGGCCTTCAGTACTAGTCAGGACATCTGAAGCATTTAGCCACCTCACTTTCATCTCAGCCTCTTCAGTGTTAAGTCAGACACTGTTGGATACCCATAACCATAATATGCAAACCAATATTATAAATCTACTTTAAGTGTATTCATCATATCTTAAGTACAGCTTATTGTTTCTAAGAATATATAATTTTTCCACCACTGCCCTGGGAATGGTTATAATTTGATGTGTATAATATTTTTCTTTTAAACATTAGTTACATAAGTTTGGAGTATATGTACAATGCCTAATTACCTTATCTTGCCCCATTTTATTCTGAATGATTCCTTTTGTTTTCCCAATCAGTCTCTCTGTTTCTCTTCTATTTTATGCTTTCACGTATTTATTTTTAAACTTTTTTGTTAAAAAAGTAGCTTATTTAGTGTTGCTTACAGGACTATAGGCACTTTGGAAGTTGTTAAATTATAGAGCAAATATCCCCCCTAATCAAACTTTAATTATCTAAACCTCAGGGAGGCATGGAGCCTTATGATTCCATCAATTGAGTAACTACTAACCATCTATAATAGTTACTCTTAACTGTTGCTGTGAAAGAGCATAAAGGAGAAAGGAAGATTTATTCAGCTTATGGTTCCAGAGGGGAGAAACAGTTTTTCATGACAGAGGCAACATAGCTAGTGGGAGAAGCTGGAGGCAGGCTAAGTCATTGCAAATATCTTGGAGTCTCTCTCTCTTCTAAGTCTTCTGCTCTATGGTTCCTTTTACCTGGTCCACTACTAGGAGGTTCCAATCAGATCTTTGGAGGTTTTAATCAGATCTACGGTTGGTCTTTGTATTCTAAATGTATTGATCTGGATAATCTATTCAGATAGTCTGACAGCTGATCTTAGTTAATGCCAGGTGTGGTCAGATTGATACCCAAGATTAACTCTCACACTATCTGCAGATCTGCGGGGATGGTTAAGAGTTAGTGAATCCCTCTCTGCTCTGTAATGGAGTATTGATGAGCTCAACAATATACACATCTCACGAAGGTGTTTATAGCTGCTGTGAGTTCATGAGTACAATGGCCATTTCATGTCAGAATGACAACTTTTATAACACTCTTTAGTTTCCTCCAGTACTAAAAGCCTCTGTCTTTTCATCTACAGTTGTCTATAAATTGTAGGCTGACTTTAGGCTGAACATCCAATACTCAGTTATTCTTATTACTTTTAACAGGTTTCAATTTATGTAATTACTACTTTTCACTGAAAAAGAAGCACATGACCATATAACTAAAAAAATATAAGTAACTGCTCTACTTAGGGCCTATGACTTCTGCAACCATGGACTTTTCGTAACATTTATAGCACCAGTTATGAATAAGCTTCTGTGGAGTAGACATTAAAGTCAGTCATAAGATATGTTATTCCTACAACAGTCATACCACTCCACATTTTAAATTTCGTACTCTTTTAGACTATAAATAAATGAAATTTTTACCCACTATTGCCAACACCAGTCCCCTAACTTTTCCCAAGGTAAACTTTCCTCTACCTCACTAATCTACTTCCAACTCTCAAATCCTTATGTGGGTATGGCCCATCAAGTCCAATCTGGAATACTGTTAATGACATATATCTGTGCTCTTGCTGCAGCAAGAACAATTTCTTAGTGAGTGTACCATTAGAGAAAGTATCTCTTTCTCTCCTTTCCAGAATCAACCAACATTATTCTTTTGGAAGGTGTTACCTCTTGGAAAATTTTCACTTTCGTGTTAAAGTGTCGATGAAGATAACTTGAGTTTGAGTTGAGCAGATTTCCTGGAGTAGACACAGCTGGAATAAGTTCATCAATGAAGCAGCACTGTAATGTCCATTAGATATCTGTTCACACCACTTCCAATCTTCAGGTTCTTACATTCTCACCACATCTCCTACCATGATGCTGTCTGTGCCTCAGGTTTGGGGGTGACTTGTATGTCTTATTAAGGGCTGAGTAGTCTACAGTCATTTATTTTCTGTACTTTAGCCAGCTTCTTTTTATGGAATAACTCCATTGCAATAAAAATTTGTAGGTCAATTTATGAGATGACCTCTAATCCATAGAAATTAGGATAAATGTTTAGAAGACAATTTTATATTAAGTCCAAATAACTATATCTCACATTTTTCTCCACTAAAGACTATGGTGACCCTTTTTGAAAATCTTTGGATTGCTTTGCATTATATGCTTATAAATGTGTCTTAGATGAAATCAGATAGCAGTCGGTCACCCTTACAATATCCATGTCACTTTTGTGCTGATGTTACATCTCTAACCATGGTGATTGCTAGTGTGACTTGCAGCTTTTATAGCTCGGAAAACTTCTGACTGTTTTTCTTCCCCAACAGCTTATGTAGCACTTTCTGGTGTTAGGAAATTTGTCCAGGAATGAGAAAGCTCCCAGATCACTTATCACTTTCTTCTTTTTTCCATATCTTGTGATCAATGTGTATAATAACTTCAGCAACAGGGCCTCACAGTCAGATTCTTGTGGGAAATTAAGATATGTATAAATCCTAGTCTCCTAGAAGCCTTTGAGACCTCTTTGATCAACAGCTCATTAGACGGTATCACACATCTGGTACTGGAAATTTTATTTATTTGTCTATAGTTCCTGATAGTAATATCTCATATCAATTTCCACAGTATCTCACTTACATCTCTCTGTGCTTCCATAAGTAGAGTGAGTATGTCTATTCAAAGCTTATAAAAGTAATAAAATACAAATAAGTATGTGTTATTTTTCTTCCTTTTTAAATAAGGATTTAAGTATATATAATAAAGTAGAAGGTATTTATGTGGTTGCATCCAAAAATCTCAATTTTATACATTATTCTCACCGTCCCTACTTGAAAACCAGTATATTTCTATTATCTCCTCAATACCCTCCTTTCCATCTGGCCACAGCCCCATTTTGTCAGTTCCCTCTATGACTTTCCTCATTCTTCAACATTCTCCAACTCCTATAGTTCCTCTTATTTTTTGGGGGGGTAAGGTGGTGTTATAAGTATTCATATTTAAATATATATAAGTGACGTTTTATGCTAGAATCTGCATATAACAGAACATCCAACATTTCTCTTTCCATGTCTGGGATATCTTACTCAATGTGACCTTTGAAAGTTTCATCCATTTATCCACAAATTTCTTAATTTTTTTATTGACAGTATTCCATATGTAAATGTGTATATTTATCACATTTTCTCCATACTTTCCTTAGTTTATTGGTATTCAGGCTTATTTCAAAATTTTCTATTGTGAATTGGGCCACTATGAAGATGGGTTGCAAGTATCTCTATAGTATGATGTTGCATCCTTTGGGAATATGTTCAGAAATAGTATAATTAGATCATAGCACTTTCAGGAACCTCCATACTGATTTCTAAAGTGGCTGTACAAGCTTACATTTGCAAGCTGAATCCTTGCCAGCATTTGTTGTTATTTGATCTTAGCCATCCGGTTGGGGTAAAAATGACAAGTAGATTAATTTCCCTTTTGGCCAGAGACATTGACATTTTTAGGTACTTCTGAGATATTTGAGTTACTTCTTTTGAAAACTTTGTTTAGTTCAAAGGTCTGTTACTGTGCAGGCTCTTGGTCCCTCTGGAGTAGGTGGTACAGACAACATTCAGGTGGGTAAGCAGGTCTAATGGTACATTTTAAGAAGAAAATCAGTAGTGCAATATCTAGGATACCCAACTAAGTATGACTGTGTGACTTTTCTCTTCTAGCTGTCTTTATATCACCTTCTGATCCTGGGAAAGCTAGTCAGTAAGGAAGAAGATTCCAAGTCAGTTACAGTGTGATTTCTCTATGTCTTACATATATGTCCTATCTTCAGCAATAGACTCTTGCAATTGAGTTCTGTTAGGCAGTGAGAAGTACTGAAAATAGCCTGTATTTTTTGAGACCTTAAGTGTCTATCTGATCAGTAATTTATAGCAAGGTAGTCCCTACATGGGGCTTTTATTTAATAGCTTACAGATTCAACATTAGCTACCTATGCAGAATACATCTGCTCAATTTTGTTTTTAAGTTTTAGTTTTAGTTAATTTAAAAGTAGGAGTAATGTTGTTTTTAATATCTTATGAGAGAGAGAGAGACTATGCCACAATCCACATATGGTGGCAACGTGACAACTTTTGGAAGTTACGTCTCTTCTTCCACTATATAAGCTCCAGAAATTGAACTTGGTTTGCTAAGTTTGTGCAAAAGTCTCTTCATCTGCTGAGCCAACTTTCCAGGCTTCCATATAGACATTTACATTATTGTCTGTTTTTCTACATCTTCCTGCTAAAAGTCCAGCTGCTCTGTTTCTGCTGGAATCACATGTATTTGTTAGATTTCATTAATTTATACTTAATATTTCTACTGTTTTATAATTCCATGAAGTAAAAATTTCTAATGTCTCATCACATAGATTTTGGATCCTTTTATAATAAACTGAAGACTTTTTGAAATTTTGATTACTCTATTGTCCATTTATATAATACTTGTTTTCCTTGTCTCTAAAATAGAAGGAACCAAATCCTTGTAATTACTCATCTTCAGTATCACCTTTGCCTTTGAATGGCATCTATAAGTTTGAAAATCTCCAAGGTTCCTTCTAATCAAAAGTTACTCCCCTTTAGGGGACCTACGTTATCCTCTACTTCTTCAGCTATCCCTCTCTTAAGGAATTCATTGTAAGTGACTATGCTATGTGGTTTAATTTAGAGACAGAGGACCTTTTGTCTCTGGATGATATTCATGTTTCCTTGAGAGGAAGCCACATAGGCATAAAAAATCTGGTATTCTTTACTACTCCTGATGTTACATATTCACATTTTAATCAAACTAAGATAAGAGTTACTGGGGTCCAGTATATAGAAATCTCTATTCATCCATTGTATTCTTTGCCAGTTCTGTCAAAATTCCTGGAGAACCAATGGCTCTCTTCATATATTTCAGAAAAATCTTCTCTTATGTATCAAAAGAAAATCATTCTTAGATTTTTATTAGTACTTAATTAAACCAATAGATCAGTTTAGAAAAAAATTGATCCTTTCAGGTCAAATCTTATAAATCATGAATATAATATGTTTCTCCATGCTATTAATTTTTCATAATTTACTTCTTTCTTATTGTTCAGAATTTAGATTCTGTCCATATGCATTTGTTCATAGCCCTACATTTTAATTTGGAATTCTGCTTGCTTATATTTTGTTTTGATTGTTATGTTCAACATAAAATATCACAAATATGACAACCTATAACAACAGAAATGGTTATTTCATTGCTTTAGAATCAAAAATTGCAAAACATAAAATGTCAGACTGGATTTCTTTTGGGAACTATGTTAGAAAATGTTACATTCTTGTCTTCTAGTTTTTAATGATAGCCTACAATCTTTCATATGTCTTAGCATATAGAGGCATCACACCAGTCTCTTTTTCATGTTCATTTTCCCTCCCCCCATATTGTTTTTATTAACACTAGTGAACTAAAACGTATTTTGCCTCATGTTAATTAATTATGTCTGTAAGTCCTTGTATTTGAAATCATATTTATGAATACCAAAGGTAAAATTTTGTTATAATGTATTTTGAAGAGGCACAATCCAAGCCATATCTGTACATGGTAATTCATTCTTATGCTAGTTATATGTTAATCTTCTTTCCTTCAATTTTTCTGTATTCATTGACTACTTCTGGAAAGTTTTTGTAAAATCATTCAATGTTTTCATGTAACATGTCACATAAAAATAAGAAAATACTGCTTTACTCTGTTTCAGTATATATACCTTTTTAACTTTAATAATCTAGAATTTCCAATGCTATATTAAGTAATGGTGGTAAGAATATACATTCCTTCATCATTCTTGATATGAAGAAAAAACTAGCATATTATGTTATTTGTAATTTGTATTGTTGTGTTTTTTCATTTTTGTTTTAAGAGGGTCTTACCTAGCTGAGGAATGTGAAAATTTTTATAGTTTTATCAGAAAAAGGTGCAGAATTTTTTATCAAATATTCTGAGTCAGCTATTATTGTATCTTATGATTTTACTTTTACATTTGACATCTCATAAATTACATTAATTACATTTTTAATATTGAACAAAACTTCCATACACTTGGTCATTGAATATACTTGTGCAAATAATGAATTTACATTGCTATAATTTTTCTTTTCTGTATCTAAATTCAAGAGAGTTATATCAGATTCATCAGTCTTCTTTTTCCTTTCTCTGATTTACATTTCAAGATCATACCATATTCATGAATGAACATGTTAGGTGTTCCTTTAGTATTTTCTAGAAAGAATGGTAATGTTAGTTCTCCACATGTTTGATAAAAATTATCTAGATATTGTTATTTTATTTTTTGTGATCTTTAAATAATTCATGTTTTTCCATCTATATTACTACTTTATAGTGTTTCTATCTTCCTAGTTAATTATCAGAATTTTGATGTTTTGGATCATTTGATTTATTTCTGTAAGTTATTGAATTAATAAGCAAATGCATATTTATTTGCTTTTAATAACTTCAAGATCTGCATTGATATCTCCTATTTCATTCAGAATACTGGTAATTTGTGTTTTTATCTCTTCTTTATTTTTTCTTTTTTCATTTTTTTAACAATTTAAGTGAGATTTATTCAGATTACAGTTCCAGAGGGGAGACACAGTCTTTTATGGGGGATATGGCATGGGAAGCTGGAGACAGGCTAAGTCACTGCAAATATTTTGGAGACTGAGAGCTGCAAGACTGCTTGCTGCAAAGCAGACTGTTCCAGAAGGTAGGGTGAGACTAATCCACTTCAAGGCCCACCCTTTCTTTCTGCCTTCCTCCAGCAAGGCTCCACTTCTCAAAAGTGTCATGACCTTCCCAAACAATGAGACTGTGGGAGACACATTTCAAACCATGACACTTAACTGTTCACTTTTCCTCATTCTTTTTTTTTTATTTCCACTCATACAAACTTAACAGGTACACCGGTTTCCCCCCCCCAATCCCCTATCCACCTGTGCACCCCTCGGGTCCCCCTTCCCTCCCCATCCCCTGGTGCCTCCCCCTCCCATCCCCAAAGCATCCTTTAATGTGCATGCCAAACTCTCCTCTGGGTCCTCCTGTCTGATGAGGTACAAGGAGCCAGTATCATTTCCCAGAACCCTTTCCTATGTTCCAGTTAAGCATAGGAAAACTACTGTGGTTATCAATCCCTTGCCTCCCAGGATCCTAGTGCCTTTAGCAAATGCTAGACTTTGTGAGGTCAATAGTATGTTGGACATTACACAGGGCATGTAAAGCCCAAATATGGTTGCTTCGGCCCTAACTTGTGTGGAGTATCTTGCATATCATGACTCCTCCTATCCTTGTGCTCTTACAATCTTACCGCCCCTTCTTCTGCAAATTTTCCTGAGCTTCAAGATGGGGAGAGATTAGGCAGGCCTGATTCCAGGTGGTTGATATGAGTCTCTGATGTTCTCCATTATGGTTTGTTGATTTTTTTTTTCAGTTTTGCTGTTCGCACAATGCCTTGGCTCCACCCTGATGGGTATTGGATGTCACCCTCTGGCCAGAGACGAAGACCTGTTAAATTAGAGTCTTGTTATAAGAGTATGTTCAAAGGTAGATGTAATAAAAGTAGGAAACAGCGGTGAGGGAGGGGTTAATCACCCATCTTCGAAATGGTTACTTTCTATCTGCCAGACTATATGCCCTTCCCTTCTGGTATTATCATACCCCATCAGTTGTAAATGATCAGGAAGAAAAGTCTGTGAACTTAACCAGATCTCTCATTATTTACTTGCAGTCCTTGGATGGTGGCTTATTTTCTCTGCTGTAACATGATCCCCTCTCTTGTTACTGGTGTGGCTCTCCTTCCCCATCCCTCCTGTTCTTATCTTAGCAATAACTGTAGTTATTACAGAGATTTATCTTTGAGTGTCTCTAAGTGGGAGTCACCTATTAGGGAGTACATACAGTGCTTAATTTTCTGTGTCTGGGATACTTCACTCAATATAATTGTTTCTAATACCACCCATTTCCTGGCAAATTCCATTAATTTATCATTTTTGATGGCTGAGTAGTACTCCATTGTGTAGATGTTCCACAGTTTCCTTATCCACTCATCAAATGTTGGACATTTGGGTTGATTCTATGACTTTGCTATTGTAAACAGTGTTGCTATGAACATGGTCGTGCTTGTGCTATCGAGGTGAATTTTTGCTGTATGTGGGGTTATTCTCAAAAGTGGAATCGCAGGGTCATATGGCATTTCAATCTTTAATTTCTTTAAGAATCTCCAGAGTAGCTGTATGAGCATGCATTCCCACCAGCAATGTAAGAGAGTTCCCCTCTCTCCACATCCCCTATAGCATTTGGTGTTGTTTGTATTGTGGATTTTTGCCATCGTAACTGGGGTGAGATGATATCTCAGGGAAGTTTTGATTTGCATTTCCCTGATGGCTAAGGATGTAGAGCATTTTTAAAGATATTTGTTAAACATTTTAATTTCATCCCTGGTAAAGTTTCTTTTGAGTTCCAGGGCCCATTTTTTAATTGGGCCATTTGTTTCCTTAGTGTTTAGTTTTCTAAGTTCTTTGTGCACTCCGGGTAATAGAACTCTATCAGACATGTAGTTAGTGAAGAGTTTCTCCCATTCTGTGGGTTGCCTTTGAGCTCGTGTTACAACCTCTTTATCTGAACAGAAGCTCTTTAATTTCACCAGATCCCAACTCTTGAGAGTTGGTAGCAGTGACTGGGCTATTGGATGTCTGCTTAGGAAATATTGGCCTAGCCCAATCAGCTTGAGCGAGTTCCCTACCCTTTCACCTATGGTTTTTATAGTCTCTTGCCTTATATCAAGGTTCTTACTCCATTTGGAATTAAATCTTGTACACGGTGACAAGTACGGGCTCAGTTTTAATCTTCTGCATGTGGGCATCCAATTTTACCAGCACCATTTGTTGAAGATACTGTTCTTTTTCCATTGGATTTTTGGGCCCCTTTGTCAAATATAAAATGGCTGTAATTTTGTGGGCTTATATCTGGGTCTTCAAGCCTTATCCATTGATCTGTGTGTCTATTTTGGAGCCAGTACCAGGCTGTTTTTACAACTATGGATTTGTAGTACAGACTAAGGTTTGGTATGGTGAAACATCCAGTCGTGTTTTTGTTACTCAGGATTGTCTTTGCTGTCCTGCGTCTTTTGTTCCTCCATATGAATTTTGAGATTGTTTGGTCAACTTCTTTAAAGAATTGCTTTGGGATTTTAATTGGTATAGCATTGAATCTGTATATTGCCTTTGATAGGATGGTCATTCTTACGATGTTGATTCTGCCAATCCAGGAACATGGGAGGTCTTTCCACCTTCTGGTGTCTTCTGCTATTTCTCTCTTTAGGGTTTTAAAGTTTTCATTGTAAAGGTCTTTTACCTCTTTGGTTAGGTTTATACCAAGGCATTTCATTTTTTTAGGGGCTATAGTAAATGGGATTGTTTCTCTGAGGGCTTTTTCACTTCTTTCATTCTGGGCATATAGGAAGGCCACTTATTTTTGTACCTTTATTTTGTATCCTTCCCCCCTGCTGAACTTCTGTATTAGTTCCAGGAGCTTCCTGGTGGAGTTTTTGGGATCACTCAGGTATAGTATCATGTCATCTGCAAATAGAGATAACTTGACTTCTTCCTTGCCGATTTGAATCCGTTTGATGTCCCTTTCTTGCCTTATGACTTCAGCCATGACTTCAAGTACAATATTGAAAAGAAGTGGTGACTGTGGACAGCCTTGTTTAGTCGCTGACTGAAGTGGGAATGCTTCAAGTTTTTTCCCATTCAGTATAATCTTTGCTGTTGGCTTATTGTATACAGCTTTTATTATATTGATAAAGGTTCCTTCCATTCCAACCTTCTCTAGGGTTTTGATCATAAAGGGCTGTTGGATCTTGTCAAAAGCTTTTTCAGCATCTATCGAGAGTTTCATGTGGTCTTGAACTTTGGACTGGTTTATATGGTGAATTACACTTATTGATTTGCATATGTTGAACCAAGCTTGTATGCCTGGGATAAAGCCTACTTGATCCCCGTGAATGATATTTTTGATATGTTTTTGAATCAGATTTGTTAAGACTTTATTGAGAATCTTTTCATCTGTGTTCATCAGAGAGATTGGCCTATAGTTTACTTTTTTAATTGTATCTTTATTAGGTTTTGCAATTAAAACAATATTAGCTTCATAGAAGGAATTTGGTAGTGTTCCTTTCTTTGCTATTTGATGGAACAGTTTAAGGAATATTGGTGTTATTAGCTCCTTAAATGTCTGGTAGAACTCTGTGCTGAATCCACCGGGTCCAGGATGTTTTTTGGTGGGAAGATTTGAGATTACTTCCACAATTTCTTCATATGTTATAGGACTATTTAAATAATTCACAACTTCCCGATTCAATTTAGGTAAGTTGTGTTTAGTTAGGAATTCATCCATCTCTTTGTGTTGTCAAATTTCACAGAGTATAAGTTTTTGAAATATGATGTTATAATTCTCTGGATTTCTTGGGTATCAGTAGTGATAACTCCATTTTCATTTCTAATTTTGTTAATTTGGGTTTGCTTTCTCTTGCCTTTGGTTAATTTGGCTAGGAGTGTATCAATCTTATTGATTTTTTAAAAAAAAACAGCTTTTTGACTAGTTGATTTTCTGTATCATTTTCCTAATCTCTATTTCAGATATTTCTCCCCTTATTTTGCTAATCTCCTCCCTTCTACTGCTTTTGGGATCAGATTGCTCTAGTGTCTCTAAAGCTTTAAGCTGCATTGTTATTTAATTCTGATGTTTCCATTTTTTTTGATGTAGGTATTAAGAGCTATGAACTTACCTCTTAGGACAGCTTTCATTTTCTCCCAGAGATTTTGGTAAATTGTATTTTCATTATTGTTCACTTTCAGGAAATCATGAATTTCCTTTGTAATTTCTTCCTGAATCCAATTCTCATTCAGCATCATAGTGTTAAGTTTCCAGGAGTTAGTGTATTTTCTGTTGCTTGTGTTGTGAATGTCAAGCTTTAGGCCGTGGTGGTCTGATAAGGTGCAGGCTAGAATTTCAACTTTCCTATATATGTGGAGATTCGTTTTGTGGCCCAATATGTGGTCTATTTTGGAGAAAGTTCTGTGTGCTGCTGAGAAAAATGTGTATTCTTAGGTTCATGGATGAAAAGTTCGATAGAGATCTGTGAGGTCCATTTTTTTCAGGGTTTGATTAAGCTCCAAAGTGTCTCTGTTAAGTTTTTTAACTGTAGATCTATCCCATGTTGAGAAGGCGATATTGAAATCCCCAAGAATTATCGTTTGCGATTGATTTCTCACTTTAGACATTGTAGGGTTTGCTTAATGAATGTGGGGGGGGGGCTGTATTGGATGCATATATATTCAGTATTGTGAAGTCTTCCTGGTGAATTGTACCCGTGACTAAAATGTAGTATCCATCTGTGTCTCTTTTTTTTTTTTTTTTTTGGTTTGAAGTCCACTTTGTCCAATAACATCATGGCTAACCCTGCCTGTTTTCTAGCATAATGGCTACCCCTGCCTGTTTTCTGCTTCCATTAGCTTGTAGAATTGTTGAAGAGCCTTTTATTTTTGAAATGTGCCTATCTTTTGTGGTGAGATGGGTTTCCTGCATGCAGCAGATTGATGGATGATCAGTTTTAATCCAAGTTTGTAATTTGTGTCTCTTGATCGGTGAGTTAATTCCATTAACATTTAGTCTTATAATGGAGAAACTATTTTTAATTTTGGACATTTATTATGTTTAGTGGTTTTTGTAAGAATATTGCTTCACTTTTAATGGTGTTATACTTCCCTTCTGTTCTCCCAGATATGCCTGTTTTTTTCTTCATGCTTGAGTATCATTTCTAGCATTTTTTGAAGGCCTGGTTTGGTGGACATGTATCCCTTCAAGTTGTTTTTGTGCTGGAAGATTTTTCTTTCTCCCTCGATCATGATGGATAGTTTTGTGAGGTATATCAGCCTGGTTTGACAATTTTTGCTCATTTAATACTTGAAGTATGTGTCTCCAAGCTCTTCTTGCTTTTACTGTTTCAACTGAGAAGTCATTTGTTATTTTAATAGGTTTACCTTTAAATGTGACTTGTTTTTTTCTCCCTTGAAGCTCTCAGCACCAGTTCTTTATCTTGAATGTGGAGTGTTTTAACTATTATTTGCTGTGGCGAGTTTCTATTTTGGTCATATCTGTTTGGGGTGTGGAATGCCTCTGCATATTGATGGGCCTCACTTTTTTTAGATGAGGAAAGTTTTCCTTGATGATCATTTGAAAAATTTCCTCAGGGGTGGTATTTTGCGATTCTTGCTCTGGTATTCCATGAATACGCATGTTAGGCTTCTTCAGGGTGTCCCATATCTCTTGGATATTTCTCTCAACTATCTTTTTGGCTTTAACAACCTCTTCCATTGAGCTGGTTAATACTCCCACTTTGTCTTCAAGATCTGAAATTCTGTTTTCTGCTTTGTTAGTTCTGCTTATAAGACTCTCTTTTGAGTTCTGAGTTGAAGATAACTTGTCTTTTAGTTCCGTTTTGAACTCTGCTTGAGTCTGTTTTAACTGCTCTATGCCTGTTTTGTTTCTCAACTCCTCCAAGTGTCTGTTGTTTTCCTCTTCAAAGTGGTTGATGTGGTTATTTAATTCCTCCCAGATTTCCTCTTTCATAGTATTTAACATGGTAATGATCATGTTTTGAAAGTCGTTATCCTGGGTTAGCTTTTCTTGTCCATTTTCCATGGGTTTGTTCTGGTTGGAGTCTATCATTATGGGATTAATTCCTTCAGTGGGAGATTTGTTTACTTGGGTGTTGTTTCTCATGGATTTGCACTTTTACTTGGGCATCTTCGTTTTAACTCTTTTAATTTTTTTTATTATTATTATTATTTATTCAACTCTGTGCATATGCGTGTATATGTGCGTGTGCGCGTGTGTGTGTGTGTGTGTGTGTGTGTCTGTGTATGTGTAGAACCACGGACGAATTCGCGAACCACCATGGACGCCTCCACCTCCTTCTGCCCCGGGATTCACAGGCTCCGCCCTACCAGGACCAGAAGCGCAGGCCACCCCCGCTTCTGCCTGGCGTCTATACGTGGGATCTGGGATCTGAACTCAGGACCTTCCGCAGAAGCTTAACCCCTGAGCCACCTCTCCAGCCCCTTCATTTTAACTTTTAAGACCTTCTTTGAATTTCTGTGTGTTTTTAACTGAACTAAATTATTTGGCCTGGGCTTTTGGGGTTGGGTGGGGGCGGAGCTTACCTAGGTCAGGTGAGTCCCGGGTGGTGGAGTGGGGAAAGGGAGGATGTGGCGGTAGCAGGGCGTTATTTAACCTGGGGGAGTTGGGGCATGGCAGTGGGGTGGGGCAGGCGGGAAGGGGTAGGGGGTGGGGGGTGGTTCCGGCTCCGGCTCTGGGGGCTGGTGAGAGGAACTGGGTCCCTTGGGCTGCCTGGGGTTCTGGGGGTGGGCGGGGGCAGAGCTTACCTCGGTTGTGGTGAGTCCCGGCTGGACTGCCCGTCTCCCGGGGTCCGCGGAGTGGGGAAAGGGCTTTTTTTATTTTTGAAAGAGATTTATTAACTTTCTTGATGTAGGATATTTTCTTCTTTTATATTTTTTCTGTTGTTTTTCTACTTCTGTTTTTTTCCAGCAGTACTTATCTATCAATTTATCTATATGAATATAATTTTTACCATAAATTTAGGTTAAAATACAAGATAAGGCTGCAGTAGACATAATGGGGCTTTGCATGACCTGCACAATGACTGATGTGTCAACGACCCCCCAAAGTCTAGCATGGATCACATGCAGTAGGATCCTTAAAGGCAAGGTATTAGAGTCATAATAGAGTTCCCATACTAACAGGGAGCCCAAAAAAGGGCTCCCGGCTATGCCAGAGTCCTTACACCTCACTAGGGTTGGGGACTCAGAGGGAGGTTTGGCATTCATACAGAAGGATGCTTCAGTGGATGGGAGGGGGAAAAGGAGAGGTACTGGGAGAAGTTAAGGGGGGGTGAAAGGGAGGGGAAGGGCGGGAGAGTGCAAGAGAGGACTGGGGAAGGGTGGAGGGAGAGAGAGGACCAGGGTACCTATTGTGCTTGTATGATTGGGAAAAAAAAAAGGAAAAAAATGTTGAAAACATACAAAAAAAGAAAGAAAACAAACCCCTTGCTCCCTTAAAAAATAAATAAGGTTTAAAAAGAATATGGATTATTCATATAGATTGTTTGGTAATAGTCTACCATGTGATTTCAGTCTGTGAAGATAGGGGTAGGTTATCTATTGTGTCATTTTGTCTACTCTTCAGACATTATCACTAGGATTATCTGTACAGTACAGTAAATGAAATATCAGCAGACATGTTGACAGATGTAATGAATTAGAACTCAGCATACTTCTTAAATAAATCTACTTGAAAATGGGATATTCACATGCAAAAGGGAAAATTTTGACTTTTTTACATTACTATAAACTTCATACATATTAGATGTAAGATTTAAGAATAAGACTTAAAAGAGCAAACTTCTGAGATAAAATTATTAGAAGCAAAGTTAATGACATTAATCTTGGCAGTAATTTCTAATAATGACACTAAAATACAGGTGAAAGCAAATAAAAACAGATGATACTGCATCAAAATGTTAAGCTTCTACACGATAAATAAACTCACTGAATTCAGTAGATAATGTAAATTTCAGATTCCTGTTATTGGAAAAGTCTTTTCATTTATGCATATGTATCATTTTCACCAGATTTGTTTATTGTTAAATATGTGTAAGAAGTTTTTTTCATTAAAGAGAAAAAAATTTGAAAAACAACTAATGTTTTTATTACTATGATTAATGCTATTCTTCATTTTTGTTAAATAGGATGAGTTTCATGTTTCTCAAGTGCAGGGCTTCTCTGCTTTGGGACTTTTAGCAATTTTACAAAAATTTTTATTGTGTAAATATTAACCTGTGTGTGCCATAGGACATTTCACAATACATTGATTCTATGCACTGAATACTAGTCTGAACATCTCTATCTGCATCACTGTTATAGCTAGATAGAGGTGTCAACTTGAAGGTTAATAGTTTGAACTCCAGATACATTTTTAGAGAATTAATAGTCTAGTTAAGCCCAGTGCAAACTTGCAGGAGATTGTCTAGTGCATGAGGAAGGCCCAGCTCATGGTGGATAGAACTAGTGCCTGAGCAGGGAAATAAAATGGAGGAAATTTCTTGAGGAAGTTGGAATCCTTTTGTATACTTGACCATGCATGCTGGTCTGGCAAGTAAGAATCATCCTTCTCTCATTCATTATGTGGATATGGTGTGGCCAGTTCCTGTGGCCCTTGGCGTTGGTGTGGGCTTTCCTGCCAAGCTGGACAAGTGACTATAATAAGATTGTCATTAAGTTAGAACAAACCCCTTGTTCCATAAGCAATTTTTTCATGATTTTACCAGTAAAATTGAAGAGTAACTGAAAAATACACTGTCTAAAAATATATATATACAAATTTACAAATACTTCTTGACATACAAGTTGAAAATTTTGCAAAATCTATTATATGTTAAATTTTAACCTTGAGTATATAGGTATGGTATCCTTTATAGCTTATTTTGTAAAGTTGTCAGATATAAGAACTATTCAATATTATGTATATAGTATTAATATATATATGCAGAAATCGTGTTTCCAATTAGTTATTTTGGAAAGGTTTGCATGCAATTTTATACGATTGTGAGATTAATGGTAAATTATAGTTTTAATCTGTATGTTTTTCTTATGAGTAACTTTTTATTTATTTATTTATTTATTATTTTAAGATATTTTATTAGTGTGTGTGTGTGTGTGTGTGTGTGTCTATAAAGGACCAAAGGTGACTTCAGGAATCATCCTGGATAGTTTTTACCTCCTTCTTGCTTTGCTCTGGGATTTCCCAGGCTCTGTCCACCAGAGCTGGAAGTGCAGAAATGCAGGCTGCTGCCATTTCTGTCTGGCATTTTTATATGGGACTTGAGATCTGAACTTAGGAACTTCTGCTTGCAAGACAGAGTCTTAACCCCTGAGTCATATCACCAGTCCATGAGTAACTTTTTAATTCTTATAGAATCTCTTAGGACAGTTTTAAACATTTCGCTTATTGAATGGCTCACATATATGTAGACATGAAATATATATGTGTGCATGTATACATGCCTTTGACACTGTTAGGAGACCAAAATAAGTATGAAATGAAAGAATCCAGGACTTTGGACCTGTGAAATCTCCTGGGATATTTCTGTCTTTGACCCTTATATATATTTATGGGCAAGAAACCTCTCTGTAAATAAATCAAGCATGGATGTGCTCTAAGGAATATCTATAACAGCCAGATATTATGTATTTGTATACAATGAAACACCCACACAAGTGTGTGCAAACATATACACATTTGTATACATATATGTACATTACATATATTATATATGAATGAATGAAAATAAACAGTAGATATGTATGATATGCTGGAAAATTAAAGGACATTTTTGTTGCTTAATGTGCCAGTCTGATAGTCAAAACACTATTTTTCAGAAAACTATCTCTAAATAAGGGACACCCCCACCCTTTAAAGCAACCTTTTTGCAACATTTTCTTAATGACTCATAAAAGCTAATGTGAAGGCTGGTGATAAGGAGCTGCTCTGTAGCAGACAGTAACTGCAACCAAAAAAGCAAACTGAACTGGCATAAATAATTGTGCTGTAGAAAGCCTTTCTGCTGCACCTTGCCGATCACTGACAATTTCCATATCTTAGGAAAACCTTTGTTGGCTTCTGTCATTTCCTCACTATTATGTGCCTTTCTGGATAATTACCAGTTAATGTGAAAAGGCAGATGGAAAAAACCTTGAAATTTCTGATAGAGAATCCTCAAACCTCTCCTCTTATCAGTACATAGCAGCTTCCTGATTTCAAAAGAAGTTTCAAAACCTTTGTTAAAAATGTCCCTGATTCCCTGTTTGAATGAACCAAATGACATTCAGCAAAAATTATTCTCCTTTTTTCCACAATTAAATTCCATTATCATGAACTGTCAAAATAAAATGGAAGACTTCTTAACTAATGTGTCAGATGTTTGCTTGGTATGTTTTGTGGCATGGATTGTATAATGGTATGTGAAGTGTTTGTGGAATGGAGGGGACAACTGTGATTTGGCAACAATGTGTGAGTGGTATAAATCAGTCTTGTTCTATTTTGCTCGTCCTTCCCACAATGACTTTTTTTTAAGAGAGAAAAGAATGACCATTTAGCAAAATTTAACAGCTAGTGGGTATACATTATTGGTTCCTCTTCGAAGTAAATTGTCTGTCCTGACTTTGTATATGACCTGTGTTAGACATCAAACAAATTCAAATGTCACTTCTCTTATTAATGAAGATGTGATTGTGACATAATTCTTGGACATTATTATAAGGAAATATTCAAATTTCTATCATGAGGAGCACAATGGCAAAATGTATTTATAGCTAATGATAAGAGACAAAAGTTACCCCATAACAGTCATAAAATGTCCCTAGCATCACCTTCTGTGAACTTGTCTCTTATTGCCATACCTTTGAATACTTGTAACAGTGATGAGCTTTAAAGAATATCGTCCTCATTTCTTGCATTGCTAAAAATAAATCTAATCTTAATTCTGGACCGAGATCAAGAATTCTTATTCAACAAATTATTTGCTTTATTGAACACCTGTAGGCAAATTTACAATCTTATTACAGCTTTTGTACTAACTGTTTTTGTACTTTTCTCATCCTTCTGGGTATTCAGAATTAGACAGACAACATCATATATAAAAGTATGTCTGACATATAATTAGTTTGTCCAAATGAGAGATGTTTACTGTAAGAATATTATCTGTATTTGAGATCCTAAGTGGATCGAGGACCTCAGCATTAAGCCTAAAACTTCAAAATTATTAGGACACAGATTGAGAAATATACTTGATAGCCCTACATGAAAATTTTCTGAACAGAAACCCAAATGAGCAGGAACCAATAATCAGCCAGAGAGACATTATGAAATTAAAAAGCTTCTGTTTTCCAAAAATTAAACAAAAAGGGAATCCATGGAATGGGATAAGAACCTTCTTAGCTATGAATCTTACAAAAGATTAATCTCCAGAGTATACAAAGAACTTGAAAAGCTGGACACCAAGAAAGTAAAACCCAATTTTGAAACAGACCTGTAAAGGGCCATTGTCATAGTTAAATACACGTGTCAACTTGACAGTTGAGGGTTTGACAGTTTGGGGACATTTGGAAAGAATTATTACTTGAGTTAAGCCCAAAGCAAATCTGCAAGAGATTGTCTAGCTGATGGGGATGGCCCAGCCCATGTTGGGTAGAACTAGTCCCCAGGCAGGTGAATAAAATGGAAGGAACTGTTTCAGAAAGAAGGCATCTTTGTGTATACTTGGTCAGACATGTTGGTCTGGCAAGGATTCTCTCTCTCCTGGTTGCTATTTGGAGAAGGTGTAACCAGTGCCCTCGGCCTAGGTGTTGGTATGAGATCTCATGCAAAGTTGGACAAGGAACTGTATGTGACCAGTCTATCATAAGAGAATAAATCCCCTTGTTCTCTTAAGCTGTTTGACAGTGATTTTATCAGCAACCATACAGAGCAATAGCAACAGAATTTAGTACCAGAGAAGTGGAGTGTTGCTTATAAAACTGGTTATATATCTTTTGTGAATTTTCAGTGGTGGTGTTGATGAATTTTGAAATGTTTGAAGATTTTGGGACTGTAGATTATAAAAACATTTTTTTGCAGGCCTGTTTGGAGAACAGAGATGCTCAGAGAATTGTGAATTGTTTGGGCCCTGTTTGTGATGAAGGGAACAAGGGCTCTGGTGAACTTGAATTTAAAGACGATGGACTGGTTTACTTGATAGAGGAGAGCTGTGTTGCCAGCCTTGAAATTTTGAATGAAGAGAGCTCAGACAACAGAGCAGCTGTTGCTATTGGAAGTAAGAGTATCATTGGAAAAAAAAAAACATAGTGCTTTGCACTGGGATGGTGGAAGAAATGAATATCATTGTGTCAAGACTCTGCCCAATGTAGAGATTCTTCTGAGAGTCAGCACAAAGAAACTGAATCAGCTGTGATTCAAGGGAGCCAATCTCCCACAGAGAATATGACAGAACTTGGCAACATCATCCACATGGTACTACTGGTTTTGGAGGCATCAAAGATGTAAGAGGGAGGAGGTCATAGATCCCTCCTCCAAGGTTTCAGAGAATGGCAGAAATCAGGCAGTGTGTGGAAGCAAGACTGCGGAGAGACCCAACAAGGGCTTTTTTGTGCTGTGGAGTTGCAGCTGGCCCAAAGGGCATTTTGTGCTGTGGATATGAAGCCTGGCTTTCTATTGAGAAATAAGGTTTTGGAGATGCCAGATATATTCACCTGCCTGGGGACTAGTTCCACCCACTATGGGCCAGGCCTTCCCCATCAGCTAGACAATCTCTTATAGGACATCTTGTGGGACATCTGCCAAGAAGAGCTGCATACATGGCATGTATGCTGAGGACAATTGTAGTGGAGATTCAATGTGGTCCAGAGAATTTCTGTTTGTGCAGCTTCAAGCTCTGAGGAGAGATTGGAATTTCCCAGACTCTTTGAGCCACCGTGAATGTGTAATGAGCAACAAAAGAGGGACATTGAACTAGAGGATGTGGGAAGTAGTTAACTGATTTGACAGGATCTTATGTTTATGGAGATGTTGGACTTTTGAAAGTATTAATACTATAAGATAAACTAAATATCTGTGGGGGCAAGATTAAGGTTACAGTTTAAAAGTGATTTGTTCTTGTTTCAAGTTGACAAGGGGTGGAGTATTAGATAAACATGTCAACACTACAGTTGAGGGGTTGAGCACTGGGCACATGTGTAGAGAATTAGTAATTGAGTTAAACCCAGAGCAAACCTACAAGAGATTGTCTAGCTGATGGGGAAGGTCTGGCCCATAGTTGGTGGAACTAGTCCTCAGGCAGGTGAATACAATGGAGGGAACTATTTAAGAAGGCATCCTTGTGTACACTTGGCCAGACATGTTGTTCTGGCAAGTAAGGATTGTCCCTCTCCCAGTTATTATGTGGATATAATGCAGCCAGTTTCCTTAACCCTTTAGTGATGGTACATACTCTCCTTCCAAGTTGGACTAAGAACTGTAACCAGACTACCATAAGAAAATAAATCCCTTGTTCCCTTAAGCCATTTGATGGTGATTTTATCAGAAACCATGAAGGCGAACAGCAACAAGCTTCTTGCAAAAATATGTTCAGATATCAAGCCAGTATCTTCAAAAATGTTCAACCTCCCTGATCATCAGGGAAAGGTAAGTTAAAACTACCCTCTGATAGCATCTTATGCTTGTATGATTGACTAAGATTAAAAAAAAAACACAAATAATAGTGAATGTTGCCAAAGATGTGAAGAAAAGTGAACAATTTCTGGTGGGATTGTAAACTGGTACAGCCACTTTGGAAACTGATGTGAGGTTTCTGAGAAGGCTAAAAATGGGACTTCCATATGACCCAGCTATATCACTATTGGGAATATTCCCAAGGGGCTCTGCATCTTGCTATATAAATCTTTGTTCTTCCTTGTTCATGGCAGCTCTCTTTTCAATAGCAAGAAAATGAAATCAACCAATATACCCATCAACAGAGGAATGGGTAATGAAATTGTAGTATATGTACATAATAAAATATTATTCAGCTATGAGGAAGGAAGATTTGCTGACAAACAGATGGAACTAGAAAATATAATGTCAGCTGGGTTATCACAGACATAGAAAAATAAATGCCATATATTCTCCCTTCTATATGGATTTAACTCTTGTCTTGAGTATTTGGTTTGGAATTCCAATGTGATTATGGAGCTTGTTGTATATGCTAAGTTATTATAGATTCCTATGAATCTGAGATGCTTAGGTAAACTGAAAAGTTCCATGAGTGGGATTCAGAGGTAGGGTTCATATGTTGCTATGATTGCAGTATTGTCTGTTAAGGGTTTGGTGGTGGGTGATATTTTGTATAGTTGGTGATGAGTTCTGCTTACTGTGCTAGATGATGTGTGTAGTGGTGTGATCTTCATAGCTGGAAAAAGAGGTTGGGCTTTTGAATGAAGTGGGGTCAAGAAAAAGAAACAAAAAAAATCACAAAATTTGCTTCTCTCTTTGTATTTTATAAGATGTAGTTTTTTTATCGTTTCCATGGCTACTTTTGGTTTGGGAATTTTATTTCCCATACAGCTTTTTGTGAAGTGTCCTCCAATTTTAAATCTTTTGAAATCATAAAGTTTTGATAAAAGATAAAATAGAAAGCATTGTAAAAAAAAAGGCTAAGGAGCAAACCTCAGATATTGAATTGTAAGGTTGGAGACATCAAAATCAGTAAAAGTTGAAGTAGTGGAAAATACTTTATTTGTTCATCAATCAGATCTGCCTTTTAAAATGAATAAATGAATATTAGATATATTAAAATAATAATCGGGCAGTCAGTGTCATTAGACTTCATTACAATGGTTACATTTAATTGCCATTTATTCTTCACAAGATTTTTTCAAAATTAGTTTTATTTATTACTTGTGTTAGTTTTATTCAGTGTTTTAAAAAACAATTAAAACTGAATAATTCATAAGCAGTGTAACTTTATTTCTAATAGTTCTGAAGACTGAGGAGTACCACATTATGACATTATCAGATTTAAAAGTCTTCATTTATAACATCTCTTGGTGCAGCCTCGTTCACATGGATGAAGAGATGAGGCACACAGGATCTGATCTTATATACGAACACGGAGATTACATTGCATAATGAAAACACAATGTATTGATATTTTAATAACATCTTGAAAAGTATCAGAATATAGCTTTTTGGATACATAGACAAATAGCTTTGACATTATTTTACTTAATCCTTGCAGTAGCACATTATTTTATATCTTACATATGAGAAAAGAGTGGTTACAAAAGTAATTCAACCAAAAATTGTAAGCAAGGATTGTTTCCAGCCTGTCTGATTGCAGAACCATTATTTATTAAATTCCAAATTACCTTCTTCTCTACTTCCTCTTTCATTTTCAGAAGCAAATCCTTTTTTCTGTAGCATGAATAGTCAGAACTATTCTCTATCTTTCATTGCATACAATATAGAAAAGGTTATTGATTTGAACTAAATTCTTCTACTGGTTACTAATATGCCAGAGGGAAATAAAGTTATTCATGCAATACTCTATATCACCAAACAAAACAAGTTCATTGCTCTATTGCTTGAGAATTTACAGTAGATGTGATAGCCAAATTTTCAAACACTCAAATTTTAGTTATCATGATGAAGTTTTCTCTGATGCAAGTCTTATAAGTTAAGTAACCTGGAGTTATGTAATCGTCAGTTAACCAATATGCTTTATATGTTATGTTGTATTGTTCCATTTAAGATACTTTATTTAAAATGAAACTAAGTTCTATGTCAAACAAAGAACTTAAATGTTTCTCAGGTGAGAATCTTCCAAATTCTAGAATTGGAAAGATGCACAAGTAGCTCTACAATCTAGGCTTGGCTACCTTCCCATTACAACATTTAATGTGATGATCTGTAGTGAAAAGCAGAGAGAAGATTTATTCAATGTGATCATATTGTAAAGAATAAATGAAGGAGCCCTTTTCCCGAACCCGCCACTCCCCCAAAGCGCGCAGTCCAGCCGGGACTCACCCTGACCTAGATAAGCTCCGCCCCCACCCACCACCAGAACTCCCGGGTCAGCCCAAGGGACCCAGCTCCTCCCACTAGCCAGCCGGACCTGAGCTGCGCCGGGAGGGGGAGGACCCCAGACTCCAAGGACAGGACTCAGCTCTCCAGGTTAATAGTGCCCCACCACCCGCCGCATCCTCCCTTTCCCCAACCCCCAGTCCCACCCAGGACGCGTGCAGATCTAGCCGGGACTCAATGCAACCTAGATAAAGATACTCAAGAGAAATATTCAAAAGTTATGGGACACCCTGAATGAAGCCTAAAATGCGTATCCATGGAATACCAGAGCAAGAATCTCAAAATACCACACCTGAGGAAATTTTTCAAACGATCATCAAGGAAAACATTCTTATCTAAAAAAAGAGAGGCCCACACATATACAAGAGGCATTCCGCACCCCAAACAGATATGATCAAAATAGAAACTCGCCATGGCAAATAATAGTTAAAACACTCCACATACAAGATAAAGAAATGGTGCTGACAGCATCAAGGGAAAAAAAACAAGTCACTTTTATAGGTAAACCTATTAAAATAACAAATGACTTCTCAGTTGAAACAGTAAAAGCAAGAAGAGCTTGAAGGGACATACTTCAAGTATTAAATGAGCAAAAATGTCAACCCAGGCTGATATACCCCGCAAAACTATCCATCATGATCAAGGGAGAAAGAAAAATCTTCCAGCACAAAGAAAACTTGAAGGGATACATGTCCACCAAACCAGGTCTTCAAAAAATGCTAGAAATGATACTCAATGATACTTTAAATAGTCCTATTCCATATGAGGAAATTGAGTAAGTAATCACAAATCTTCCCACCAAAAATTGTCCTAGACCCGATGGATTCAGCACAGAGTTCTACCAGACATTTAAGGAGCTAATAACACCAATACTCCTTAAACTGTTGCATCAAATAGCAAAGGAAGGAACACTACCAAATTCCTTCTATGAAGCAAATATCGTCTTAATCCCAAAACCTAATAAAGATACACTTAAAAAAAAAACTATAGGCCAATCTCTCTGATGAACACAGATGCAAAGCTTCTCAATAAAGTATTAACAAATCTGATTCAAAAACATATCAAAAAGATCATTCATGGGGATCAAGTAGGCTTTATCCCAGGCACACAAGGATGGTTTAACATATGCAAATCAATAAGTGTAATTCACCATATAAACCAGTCCAAAGTTCAAGACCACATGAAACTCTTGAAAGATGCAGAAAAATCTTTTGACAAGATCCAACAGCCCTTTATGATCAAAACCCTAGAGAAAGTTGGAATGGAAGGAACCTTTATCAATATAATAAAAGCAGTATACAACAAGCCAACAGCAATGATTATACTCAATGGGGAAAAAGTAGAAGCATTCACACTTCAATCATGAACTAGACAAGGCTGTCCACTGTCACCACTTCTTTTCAATATTGTACTTGAAATCTTTGCTGAAGTCATACGACAAGAAAGGGACATAAAAGGGATTCAAATTGGCAAGGAAAAAGTCAAGTTATCTCTATTTGCAGATGACATGATCCTATACCTGAGTGATTCCAAAAACTCCTCCAGGAAGCTCCTGGAACTAATACAGAAGTTCAGCAGGGTGGCAGGATACAAAATAAATGTACAAAAATCAGTGGCCTTCCTATATGCCCAGAATGAAAGAAGTGAAAAAGCCCTGAGAGAAACAATCCATTTACTATAGCCCCTAAAAAAAATGAAATACTTTGGGATAAACCTAACCAAGGCAATAAGAGACCTTTACAATGAAAACTTTAAACTCTAAAGAAAGAAATAGCAGAAGACACCAGAAGGTGGAAAGACCTCCCATGTTCCTGGATTTGTAGAATCAACATCATAAAAATGACCATGCTACCAAAGGCAATATACAAATTCAATGCTATACCAACTAAAATCCCAAATCAATTCCTTAAAGAAGTTGACCAAATAATGTCAAAATTCATATGGAGGCACAAAAGACCCAGGATAGCAAAAACAATACTGAGTGACAAAAACAAGGCTGGAGGTATCACCATACCAAACCTTAGTTTATACTACAAACTCATAATTGTAAAAACAGCCCAGTATTAGCTCCAAAACAGACACATGTATAAGCATTGAAGACCCAGATATAAGCCCACACAATTACAGCCATTTGATCTTTGACAAAGTGGCCCAAAAAATCCAATGGAAAAAGAACAGTATCTTCAACAAATGGTGCTGGCAAAACTGGATCACCACATGCAGAAGATTAAAACTGGACCCATACTTGTCACCATGTACAAGAATTAACTCCAAATGGATCAAGGACCTCGATATAAGGCCAAAGACTATTAAAACCATCGTTGAAAGGGTAGGGAACTCCCTAGAGCTGATTGGGCTAGGCCAACAGCTCCTAAACAGACTTCCAATAGCACAGTCACTACAACCAACACGCAACAGATGGGATGTTGTGAAATTAAAGAGCTTCTGTTCACATAAAGAGATTGTAACTCTAGCACACAGGCACCCCACAGAATGGGAGAAAATCGTCACTAACCACATATCTGATAGAGCTCTATTATCCAGAGTGCACAAAGAACTTAGAAAACTAAACACCAAGGAAACAAATGGGCCAATTAAAAAATGGGCCTTGAAACTTAAAAGAAACTTTACCAAGGATGAAATAAAAATGTCTTACAAATATCTTAAAAAATGCTCCACATCCTTAGCCATCAGGGAAATGCAAATCAAAACTTCCCTGAGATATCATCTCACCCCTGTCAGGATAGCAAAATTCACTATATGCTCAAATGCTGTTGAGGATGTGGAGAGAGGGGAACTCTCTTACATTGCTGGTGGGAGTGCAGGCTCATACAACCACTCTGGTGAGAAGTCTGGCGATTCTTAAAGAAGTTAAAGATTGAAATGCCATATGACCCTGCTATACCACTTTTGGGAATAACCCCCCCATACAGCAAAAATTCACCTCCATAGCACAAGTACGATCATGTTCATAGCAGCACTGTTTACAATAGCAAAGTCATGGAATCAGCCCAAATGTCCAACAGTTGACGAATGGATAAGGAAAATGTGGTACATTTATACAATGGAATACTACCTAGCCATCAAAAATGATGATGTAATACAATTTGCTGGGAAATGGACGGAATTAGAAACAATTATATTTAGTGAAGTATCCCAGACACAGAAAATTAAGCACCATATATACTCCTTAATAGGTGGATCCTAGTACCAAACTCACTTAGAGATACTCAAAGACTGATCTCTGTAATACCTACAGTAATTGTAAAGATTATAAACAGGAGGGATGGGGAAGGAAGGCCCCACCAGAAACAGAGGTGACCAAGTTACAGCAGAGAAAATAGGCCACCATCAAGGACTGCAAGTAAGTAATGAGACATCTGATTAAGTTCACAGACTTTCCTTCCTGATCATTTCCAACTGATGAGGTACGATCTTTCTAGAAGGGGAGGGAATATAGGTTGCCAGATAGAAGGTAACCATTTTGCAAATGGGTGGTTGACCCCTCTCTCACCGCGGTCTCCTAGTTCTGTTCCATCCACCTTTGAATAGACTCTTTTTTTTTTTAAATGTCTAACATTTCCTCAGCTTTAATTCCTACCATTGCAAATGAAAGTATGCAACATTCAGAAACAAAACTCTCCAGGATCTTAACAATTTTCAAGAGTCGTTTTTAGCTTATTCAAATATATTTTCTGGCTTCATTTATAAAATTAGTCTGTATTTGAAAATTGTAGCTTCCAGAACCACATTTTCAAATTTAGGAAGATTAATTTACAGTGTTCTTCATTTTGGCATTTTGAAGTCCTGTGTGATATCTTATTTGCTGCCATGAGAAAGTAGAAGATTAATAGGAAGGGTTAAATCTTTTCATTTCCACATAAGTGCTTCATGAACAATCAAAATTAGACTCAAAGCCGTGTATAACATTGTCTGAAAAGTTAGTACTATATGGCCAGGGATTTTCTTCATTCTGAATTTATAGAGATATATGCATGTCTTAGCTAACTGACTTAAAGCTAAATTTCATGGTGTTGCAAATTATCACTAATTGGAGACTTTTGAATATCTATATCATTTATTTTGGTGGTGTTTATTAATGTGATATATTAATTTCAACCTAATGGACAAAACCCAACTGCATTGTCCACTTCTCCATGTGACATGATATTTAATAGCCCAAATGACTCCTGCTTATCACAGTAAAATAAACACATTGTGTTTCAGGTAGAAGCCAAGGAAATGAACTCCATTGTTCATTGATGAACAAAGAAATTGCATCTATCTATCTATCTATCTATCTATCTATCTATCTGTCTGTCTGTCTGTCTGTCTGTCTGTCTGTCTGTCTATCTATCTATCATCATCATCATTTATCCCTCTATCTTCACTTAGTAGATCCATTTTCCTTGCACTGCTTGCTCAAGATCATGAATAGATTCTGCAGGAAGCTGTGCAGATCTGGTCAAATCTAGGTTCAAACAAGAATGCTAGTGAGGTTACTCGAGTAGTAGTTTAGGCAGTTTTACAATAGCCATGCTGGGATGGTCTCTGAAGGTCTTTGACGGTCATAACCCTGCTGGTATTATACTCTGGTATTACCCTGAAGGAACACACCCTTTGCCAACTTCCCCCAACCATCTGTTCATGAAAGGATGTGGAGTTTAGTTCTCCATTACAGATAATCCCTATCTTTTTTTTTTTTTTTTTTTTTTTTTGGGAATGGGTGCTTTTATTTTTTTATTTTTTTTTATTTTTTTTATTAAAAATTTAATTATACATTTTAAAATTTTTTACCAGTTCCCTCTCTCCCCCCTCCTCCCCCTCCCCTTCCCCCAGTGCCTCCCACCCAATTCCCAGAGAGTCCTTTATTGTGTACGCCTAACTCTCCATTGGGTCCTCCTCTCCGATGACATATAAGGACCCAGTGGCATTTCCATAAGCCCTTTCTCTTGTTCCCCTTAAGCATAAGATCACTACTATGGCTGTCAATCCCTTGCCTCCAGGGGTCTCGGTGCCCTTAACAGATGCTAGACTTTATGAGGGCAACAGTGCGCTGGACATTGCGCAGGGCATGCAAAGTCCCATTATGATTGCTTTGGCCCCAACTATTGTTGAGAATCTTGCAAATCGTTGCTCCTCCCATCCTTTTGCTCTTACAATCTTACCGCCCCCTCTTCCGCAAATGTCCCTGAGCTCCCGGATGGGGAGAGATTAGGCTGTCCTAGTTCTATGTGATTGATATAGAGTCTCTGAAGTTCTGGATTGTGGTTTGATTTTCTTTTGCAGTTTTGCTGCTCCTGCAATTCCCTTCACTCCATTCTGCTGGGCACTGTATGTCACCCCCTGGCCAGAGACAAAAAGCTGTTAAACTGGAGTCTTGTTGTAATAGCACATTCAAGGGTAGATGTAATAAGAGTAGGAAACCTCCCTGAGGGAGGGGTCCATCACCCATTTGCAAAATGATTACTTTTTATCTGCTAGACTATATGCCCTCCCCTTTTGGTGAGATCAGGAAAGAACGTCTGTGAACTTAACCAGGTTTCTCATTACTTACTTGCAGACCTTGATGGAGGCCTATTTTCTCTGCTGTAACATGGTCTCCTCTCTCCTTGTTTCTGGTGGGGCCCTCCTAACCCATCTCTCTTGTTCATAATCCTTGCAATTACTGTGTTTCATAGGTTTACTTTTGAGTGTCTCAATGTGGGCTGGGTGAGTTTGGTACTAGGAGCCACCTATTAGGGAGTACATACGGATATCAGCACAAAATCAGCTGGGTTGGTTCCTGTAGGAGGAACCGACCGGCAGGCCTGTATTGTCTGCGTGGACCACATGCATGAATTCAACTTCCCCAAGCTAGAACCTGCTGCTGTGCCTCGTGCTGACATCAAACCGCTTGGCTGAGAGGACCAACCCAGACAGGACAACACAGCAAATACCTCATGCTGGGACTTATGTCAGGTGGGGTATATAAGCAGCCTGATATGTAGAATAGAGGAGCCTGCAAGCCTGCGAGCCTGCTATTGCCACTCACCTGACTCCCGGAGTCTGGGTCATTGACTTCACGCCAGCTTATCCCTGACCCCAAGGGTTTATGTGGGCCCCCCGAGACTGCTACATCTGGTGCCCCAAGGTGGGGCTTTCACGGCAGCCCTTTCTTCCTTGCAGCACCAGTGTTGAGTACTGTGCCCCCTTCGGCAGTTGTTTGATAAGCTGGCCCCTTTGTGTTTAATGTCTTTACCTTCGCAAGAGGTGAGCGTGAAGGTCCCTTTCCCTTTTTCTGTGTTTGTCTGTCCATGGATAGGGAGGTACACATTTTGGTTCTGGTTTTCCTGGTGAATAGACTCTTATAACAAGACTATAATTTAACAGGTTTTTATCTCTGGCCAGGGAGTGACATCCAATACCCATTAGGATGGAACCAAGGACATTGTAGGAACAGCAAAACTGAAAAAGAAAATCATCAACAAACCATAATCCAGAACATCAGAGACTCTATATCAACCACCTTGAATCAGGCCTGCCTAATCTCTCCCCATCCTGAAGCTCAGGGAAATTTGTGGAAGAGGGTGCGGTAAGATTGTAAGAGCACAAGGATGGGAGGAGTCATGATATGCAAGATACTCCACACAAGTTAGGGTTGAAGCAATTATAACAGGACTCTGCATGATCTGCACAATGACCAACATATCATTGACCCTTCAAATTCTAGCATGGACTAAAGGCACTAGGATCCTTAGAAGCAAGGGATTAACAGTCACAATAGTGTTCCTATACTTAAGGGGAACACAAGAAAGAGTTCTAGGAAATGCCACTGAGTCTTTACACCTCATCAGAGAGGAGCACCCAGAGGAAAGTTTGATATACTCAGTAAAGGATGCTTCAGAGATGGGGGGAAGGAGCACTGGAAGAAAGGGAGGGAGGGGGAAAGGAAGGGGAAAAGGGGAGAGGGAACAGGGAGGTCCAGGGAGGGGTGGAGGGAGGGAGGGGACAGGGGCCCCTATTATGTTTGTATGAGCAGAAAAAAAAAGAATAAATAAAGGAGTTCAGTAATCCATTGAAGTCCATCTTTGGGGTGTTCATATGAGGTATACACTTAAATAGAATTCAATATACTGACTTTAAATGTTGGGTAATAAGAATTTGAAATTTTTGCTGAATGTATTTTATATTTAAAATGAATTTGTTATGTATGCAGACAAGGGAGAAAAGGTTATGTTTGAAAAGTTGTATATTTTTGTGTCAAGTAGACAAGGGCAGAGTGTGTCAGTTAAATACAATCATATAAACTTGTCAATTGAGAGCTGAGACTTTTAGCACATTGTGAAGAATTAGTATTTAAGATAAGCCCTGATCAAGCCTGTGGGATTGATGTGGGATGACCCACTTCATGACAAGTGGGACCATTTCCTCAGCCAGTAGATAAAATGGAGAGAGTTGGCTCAGAGTTTTGGCACATTGGGATGTAGATGTTGCTCTCAATTCTTTCTGTGGCTGTGCTGTATCCAATTCCCTAGGCTCATGATGTTGATATGAACTTTATTGTCAAGCGTTAAACTGTAGCCAGAATCATAAGAAAAATAGAATCCCTTATTCATTCCCTTAAGCTGTTTGGCTCTATATTTGTTTAGCACTGGAAAGATGATGCAAACAGAAATCTCAATTTTGCCTTGTGTACCTTAAGTATGCAAGGGAAAAAAGGAAACTAGGTAAAGGGAAGGAGGGGCAGATGGCAAAGGAGGATAGAGAGATTTTGATTACCTATTAGAAACTGAGAGTAAGACCCTATTGTTGAAGCTGTAAACATTCATCACAGGATGTGGAAGAAAGATGAAATAATCTGGAAACATCCTCCTCCCTGGCCAGATTTCATAATATCTGAAATTGTTATGCAAAGCTCCTGGGGAGAAAAACAAACAATAGTCTCACTTTGCTATACAAACGACAAGATACAGTGACAACTATTCTGGAAAGAGATGAACATCAGTGCAATAGTGGTATACATGTCATGGGATAATGAAGTGAGGGCATATTTGATTTAAGGCTCATTCTTCAGCAGGGAACACGGAAACCAAGGGAGACCAAGAGCTCTAGAGGAAAACGATTTATCAAGATTTAACTATACGTAATTGTCATCAATATATATTCTAATTCTAATTCAATCTAGAAACTTCCATTTGCAATGAAAAATATTCTACACAGAGAATCACAATTTAACAATGTGGAGAGAAAAGGTTATTGTGTATTGCTTGGCCCTAAATAAGACATTGAATTCAGTCTCCCCTAACCAGTGCTCAGGAAGTATCTAAAAAAAGGGGCAGAAGGATATAATCAGTAGAATTATATTCTGCAGTAGCAAGGTGTGTGACTGGATCAGGTGTGGTATTTTGGTATTCTTAGTCTGATATGCACATGTTTGGCTACTTCAAGGTGTCCCATATCTCTTGAATATTCCTCTCAAGTATCTTTTTGGCTTTAACAATCTCTTTGATTGACCTGATCTATTCTTCCACTTTGTCTTCAAGATGTTCTATTTTCTGCTTCTTTTGCTCTGTTGATAAGTCTTTCTGTTTTGTTCTGGTTTGAAGATAGTATAATCTCTGCTTGAAATTGTTTGAACTGCTCTATGCCTATTTTTGTTTCTTCAACTGTTTTTCTCATCTCATCCAAGTGCCTGTTGTGTTTCTTTTCAAATTGATTGATGTGGTTATTTAATTTCTCCTGGATTTGCTTTTCAATTTTTTGATCATATTAAAGATCAGGATTTGAAAATCATCATCTGGGTTATGCTTTCTTGGCTCTGTTCTTTGAGTTTGTTCTGGTTGGATTCCATCATTATGGGCTTCATATTTTTTAGCTGATTTATTGTCTTGGTTTTAATTTCTCACTGAATTGCACTTCGGCCTGAGCATTTTTCATTTTATCTCTTTATTTTTCTCTTCTTTTTTTAACATTTTTATTATTATTTCCGCTCATACAAACTTAATGGGTACACCAGTTCCCTCCATCCCTCCTCCTCTTCCCAAGCCCCCTACTCCCCCTTCCCTAACCCCTCCCGCCCCATCCCCCAGTGCCTCCCGCCCCAATTACCAAAGAGTCATTTAATATGCATCCCTGACTCTCCTCTGGGCCCTCCTCTCCGATGACCTACAAGGACCCAGTGGCATATCCCTGAACCCTTTCCCGTGTTCCCCTTAAGCATAGGAACACTACTGTGGCTGCCAATCACTTGCCTCCAAGGATCTTGGTGCCTTTAGCAGATGCTAGACTTTGTGAGGTCAGTAGTGTGTTGGACATTGCGCAGGGCATGCAAAGTCCAATTATGATTGCTTCAGCCATAACTTGTGTGGAGTATCTTGCAAATCATTGCTCTGCCCATTCTTTTGCTCTTACACTCTTACTGCCCCCTCTTCTGCAAATTTCCCTGAGCTTCAGGATGGGGAGAGATTAGTCTGGCCTAGTTCTAGGTGGTTGATATAGAGACTCTGAAGTTCTGGATTATGGTTTCTTGATTTTTCTTTTGCAGTTTTGCTGCTCCTGCAATGCCCTTCACTCCATCCTGATGGGCACTGTATGTCACCCCCTGGCCAGAGACAAAAAGCTGTTAAACTGGAGTCTTATTATAAGAGCACATTCAAGGGTAGATGTAATAAAAGTAGGAAACCTCAGTGAGGGAGGGGTCAAGTACCCATTTGCAAAATGGTTACTTTTTATCTGCCAGACTATATGCCCTCCATTTCTGGTGAGATCATACCCCCTTAGTTGTAAAGGATCAGGAACGAACGTCTGTGAATTTAACCAGGTGTCACATTACTTACTTCCAGTCCTTGATGGAGGCCTATTTTCTCTACTGTAACATGGTCACTTCTCTCCTTGTTTCTGGTGTGGCCCTCCAACCCCATCCCTCCTGTTCATAATCCTTGCAAATACTGTAGGTAATACATAGATTTACCTATGAGTGTCTCAAGGTGGGCTGGGTGGGTTTGGTACTAGGAACCACCTATTAGGGAGTACATACAGCGCTTAATTTTCTGGGTTTGGGATACTTCACTTAATATAATTGTTTCTAATGACATCTATTTCCTGGCAAATTCCAGTAATTCATCATTTTTGATGGCTGAGTAGTACTCCATTGTATAGATGTACCACAGTTTCCTTATCCACTCGTCAACTGTTGGACATTTGGGTTGATTCCATGACTTTGCTATTGTAAACAGTGCTGCTATGAACATGGTCATGCTTGTGCTATCGAGGTGAACCTCTGCTGTATGGGGATTATTCCCAAAAGTGAAATAGCAGGGACATATGGCATTTCAATCTTTAATTTCTTTAAGAATCTCCAGACGGCTCACATTTTTTTTAAGTGAATCTTTATTAAGTTTTGGGATTAAAATGATATTAGCTTCATAGAAGGAATTTGGTAGTGTTCCTTCCTTTGCTATTTGATGGAACAGTTTAAGGAGTATTGGTGCTATTAACTCCTTAAATGTCTGGTAGAAATCTGTGCTGAATCCATCTGGTCCAGGACATTTTTTGGTGGTAAGATTCGAGATTACTTCCTCAATTTCCTTATACGTTATAGGACTATTTAAATAATTCACTACTTACTGATTCAATTTAGGTAAGTTGTGTTTACTTAGGAATTCATCCATCTCTCTTGTGTTGTCAAACTTCACAGAGTATAAGTTTTTGAAATATAATGTTATAATTCTCTGGATTTCTTAGGAATCAGTAGTGATTACTCCATATTCATTTCTAATTTTGTTAATTTGGGTTTTCTCTCTCTTTTTTTGGTTAATTTAGCTAGGGGTGTATCATTATTTTTGATTTTTTCAAAGAACGAACTTTTTGACTGGTTGATTTTTTTCTATCGTTTTCTTAATCCCGATTTCAGATATTTCTCCCCTTATTTTGCTAATCTCCTATCTTCGAGTTCTTTTGGGATCAGATTGCTCTAGTTTCTCTAGAGCTTTAAGCTGCCTTGTTAATTTGTTTATTTCTGATGTTTCCATTTTTTTGATGTAGGCATTAAGAGCTATGAACTTACCTCTTAGAACAGCTTTCATTGTGTCCCAGAGATTTTGGTAAGTTGTATTTTCATTATCATCCGCTTTCAGGAAATCTTGAATTTCCTTTTTAATGTCTTCCTGAATCCCGTTCTCATTCAGCATCATATTGTTAAGTTTCCAGGAGTTAGTGTATTTTCCCTTGTTTGTTGTGTTGTGGATGTCCAGCTTTAGGCTGTGGTGGTTTGATAGGCACAGGTTAGAATTTCAACATTTTTGTATATGTGTAGATTCGTTTTGTGGCCCAATATGTGATCTATTTTGGAGAATGTTCCATGTGCTGCAGAGAAAAATGTGTATTCTTTGGTGCGTGGGTGAAAAGTTTGATGGAGATCTGTAAGGTCCATTTCTTTAAGGGTTTGATTAAGGTCCAAAGTGTCTCTATTAAGCTTTTGACCTGTTGATCTATCCCATGTTGAGAGGGCGGTGTTGAAGTCCCCAAGAATTATCGTTTCGGGGTTGATTTCTTGCTTTAGATGGTGTAGGGTTTTCTTAATGAATGTTGAGGGGCCCTGTTGCAGTCCGCCTGCATAGTTGCTGATAAATGACCATCACACAGCTTAAGGGAACAAGGAGTTTACTTTCCTACGACAGTCCAGTTACAATTCATAGTCCAGCTTGACAGGAGAGCACACACCAACACCAGGGCTGAGGGAACTGGCCATCATAACAGCTGAGAGATGGACAATCCTTACTTGCCAGACGAGCATGTCTGGCCAAGTGAACAGAAGGATGCCCACTCTCTCAACCAGGTCTCTCTGATTTATCCAGGGCCTAATCCCACCCACCATAGGGTGGGTCTTCTCCAGCAGGTAGACAATCTCCTGCAGGTTTGCTCTGGGCTTAACTCAACCATCAACTCTCTACAACTGTGCCCAGAGCTCAAACCCTGAAAAGTCAAGTTGACACCTGTGCTTAACTATAACACTCCACCCCTTGTCAACTTGACACAAAAACAACAGCACTTTTAAACTGTAACCTTTACTTGTCCCCACAGATGTTAAAATATAAATACATCCCATGGACAAATTTAAAATGTTCTCTCATTAAACTTCAGTTCCAATATTTTAAAAGTTCAAAGTTAACACTCTTAAATCAAAATAAATTAAATACTTTGAAACAGATAAAACATTAAAACAGAAGGATCTTAAAACAATAAGAAAACATTAAGATCAAAGTCCAGCAAATCACCGCATCCTGTACTTCAATGTCCATCTTCTGTTGCTCATCACGTAGTCAAGGCGGCTCAAAGATTCGAGGCATTCCCAGTCCCTGTTTGCAGCTCGAAGTTGTAAGTGCAGAGTTCCTCTGAACCAGGCTGAATCTCCACTCACAGTTGTCCTCAGCAGCAGTCCCACAGTTCTGGCATCTCGCACACAACTCTGGGTTCTCCTCTGCAGCTTTAAGCTTCACCATCTCTTGCAGGAACTCTACGCCTGCCACTCGGTGCCAAGCTTTTGCTGCTTTCCATGAACCCCTCAGTAGTTCGCCCAAACTAGTATCACCTGAGGGACGCTGCCAGATTCTGAAGCGAGGTTGAAACGCAGCTTAGTCCACTGGAGCCACAGCTGCACCAACTTCAACTGACACTGGAAAAGCCTCTCTTCTAGGCAACCAAACTTGCAAAGGGCAAGAAACAGCTTTAACTTGGGCTTTCGCCCCTGAAGGAAATTGAGTTTCCAAACCAGGAACTTGCCATACAGTGGTTGTTACGTCTTCCACCGTCTCAGTGCAAGTCACTAGGTTTTCCTTCACTGATACTCATTTGTCCAACAGCAGCAGATATTCTACTGCCTGCCCTTGGCACATCCAAACCTTCAAGGCTGCCAACACAGCTCTCCTTTGTCAAGCAAACCAGTCCATCATCTTTAAATTCAGCTTAACAAAGTCCTTGTTCCCCTCATCACAAATTGGGCCCAAACAATTTCTCTCAGCAATTGGCCCACTAAACTCTGAAGAACGGTATTTGTAAATCCACAAAGTGAAAATTCTCCAGCATTTCCAACTTTGTCCAGCAGAACCGTTCAAAAGCCACAAAATCCACATGGTCAGATTTATCAGCAACACCCCACTACTGGTACCAAATTCTGTTGCAGTCCGCCTGCATAGTTGCTGATAAATGACCATCACACAGCTTAAGGGAACAAGGAGTTTACTTTCCTACGACAGTCCAGTTACAATTCATAGTCCAGCTTGACAGGAGAGCACACACCAACACCAGGGCTGAGGGAACTGGCCACCATAACGGCTGAGAGATGGACAATCCTTACTTGCCAGACAAGTATGTCTGGCCAAGTGAACAGAAGGATGCCCACTCTCTCAACCAGGTCTCTCTGATTTATCCAGGGCCTAATCCCACCCACCATAGGCTGGGTCTTCCCCAGCAGCTAGACAATCTCCTGCAGGTTTGCTCTGGGCTTAACTCAACCATCAACTCTCTACAACTGTGCCCAGAGCTCAAACCCTCAAAAGTCAAGTTGACACCTGTGCTTAACTATAACAGGCCCGTATTGGGTGCATATATGTTCCCTATTGTGAAGTCTTCCTGGTGAATTGTACCTGTGACTAAAATGTAATATCCATCTGTGTCTCTTATAATTTTCTTTGGTTTGAAGTCCACTTTGTCTGATATCATAATGGCTACCCCTGCCTGTTTTCTGCTTCCATTAGCTTGTGGAATTGTTGACCAGCCTTTTATTTTTAGGGCATGCCTATCTTTTGTGGTGAGATGAGTTTCCTGCAGGCAGCAGATTGATGGATTGTGATTTTTAATCCAAGTTTGTAATCTGTGTCTCTTGATCGGTGAGTTAATTCCATTAACATTTAGTGTTATAATGGAGAAACTATTTTTAATTCCAGACATTTATTATGTTTAGTAGTTTTTATAAGTATATTGCTTCGCTGTTAATGGTGTTATACTTGCCTTCTGTTCTCCTGGGTATGCCTGTTTTTTTCTTCAAGCTTGAGTATCATTTCTAGCATTTTTTGAAGGCCTGGTTTGGTGGACATACATCCCTTCAAGTTGTCTTTATGCTGGAAGATTTTTCTTCCTCCCTCGATCATGATGGATAGTTTTGCAGGGTAAATCAGCTTGGGTTGACATTTTTTCTCATTCAATACTTGACATATGTGTCTCCAAGCTCTTCTTGCTTTTACTGTTTCGACTGAGAAGTCATTTATTATTTTAATAGGTTTACCTTTAAACGTGACTTGTTTTTTCTCCCTTGAAGCTCTCAGCACCAGTTCTTTATCTTGAATGTGGAGTGTTTTAACTATTATTTGCCGTGGCGAGCTTCTGTTTTGGTTATACCTGTTTAGGGTGTGGAATGCCTCTAGTATATGTATGGGCCTCTCTTTTTTTAGATGAGGAAAGTTTTCCTTGATGATCGTTTGAAAAATTTCCTCAGGGGTGATATTTGAGATTCTTGCTCTGGTATTCCATGAATACGCATGTTAGGCTTCTTCAGGGTGTCCCATATCTCCTGGATATTTCTCTCAAGTATCTTTTTGGCTTTAACAACCTCTTCCATTGAGCTGGTTAATACTCCCACTTTATCTTCAAGGTCTGAAATTCTGTTTTCTGCTTTGTTAGTTCTGCTGATAAGACTCTCTGTGGAGTTCTGGGTTGATGATAACTTGTCTTTTAGCTCAGTTTTAAACTGTGCTTGAGTCTGTTTTAACTGCTCTATGCCAATTTTGTTTCTTGCACTGTTTTTCTCAACTCCTCCAAGTGTCTGTTGTGTTCCTCTTCAACGTGATTGATTCGATTATTTTATTCCTCCTGGATTTCCTCTTTCATAGTATTGAACATGGTAATGATCATATTTTGAAAATCGTTATTCTGGGTCAGGCTTTCATGGCCATTTTCCGTGGGTTTGTTCTGGTTGGAGTCTAACATTATGGGATTAATTCCTTCAGTGGGAAATTTGTTTACTTGAGTGTTGTTTCTCATGGATTTGTACTTTGACTTTGGCATTGTCATTTTAACTCTTAAGATCTACTTTCAATTTCTGTGCGTTTTTCACTAAACTGAATTATTTGGCCTGGGGTTCTAGATCGAGGTGAGGCACGGCTGTACCCGGTGTGTCCCTGGCGTTAAAGTGGCGGAAGGGAGGATGGGGCTTCTGCGGGGAGCGCTATTTAACCTGGGGGTAGCTGGGGCGGGGCCCGGGAGCAGAGGGGGTGTCCTCCTCCCACGCCCTGCCCGGCTTCCGCTGGATGGCAGGAGGAGATGGGTCCCTTGGGCTGCCTGGGGTTCTGAGGGTGAGCGGGGAGCTGGAGCTTACCTAGGTGTCGGTGAGGCCCGGCTGTCATTTTATCTCTTATGTCCTTCTTGATGTGTATTTTTGGATGATCTGAATTAGACAATACTTCTACACTTGAGCAGTTGTTGTTAGTTTTTACCTTGGAGTTGGATGTACCTGTCTGGTGTTGCTTGTTGTTGTTTACTAAATGAGGCTATTTGATTGTTAGTACATCAATTAAGGTGGGTTTATTAGGCATGGGTTGAAGATTAGTACCGTGGTGCTCTTCTTTAGGTTTACTTCCTTGGCAATGTGTGAAGGTGAATGGTAAAGTCCCTTAAGTTATATAGGTTTTTGGGTGGGCTACATGGAAATCTTAAACTGTGGTGACTAACAATTGAGAGTAACAGGAAAATAAAATGGTTTACTTATAGTAGAGCCTGGAGTGAAGATTCTTTTCCATTTTATGCCATGATTTTAGAATTCCTCAGACGTATGGTGTTGGTACCCTAGTCTTTTGCTTGGGTTTTCTCTGGACTCTTTTGAATTCTTGAAAACTTTAAAGTATGAGAAGCAGGGAGCTTGCTATATTAAGAATCCTATTGGGGCCTGAAGGAGACAGGGTGAAGTGGCTATTGGGACCCTCAGATGACCTGGTGCCTGGATTGTCGCCTAAGGTCCTTCCTGGTCTTACAAAAAGAGCAGGGAGCCTGCATGGGCCCAGAATAGAAAAGATCCTTCCTTTATTTTTGAATAGTGTTTAATCATGCCATTTTGCTCTCTCCACAAACCCCTGGCCTTGCTGATTATAGGGAATACCTATAATATGAGTAAGTTCATGTTGTTTAGTAAACTGGAAGAAAGGATGGATGTATATGCTGGTCCATGATTGGTTTTTATAATCTGAGGAAATCCTAAAAATGTGGATATATGAAGCAGGAATGAAATAACATAATTAGTATCTTTTCCTGGAAAGGACAATGCAAATACCAACAAGGAATAAGTACTAAGAAATGAACATATTGTAATTTACCAAATGATGACATACTTACTTTTATACAGGATGGGCATTGTTTGACTATGAGATCAGCCTGTTCCCTAGTAAGATGAAACCATTTGTGAAGGGCCCTGGTGTTCCGGTCATAAAGATCATGAGAGGATTTTGCTATAGGAAAATTGTTTGCAATTTCTAAAAGCAAAAAATCTGTATGTTGGTTTCCCTCTGTTACAGGACCAGGCAAGCCTGAATGCGATTGAATGTGTTGTAAGAAAAAGGGGCTGTTTTGTTTATGTATCAACATTTGAATGGAAAAAGGACAACTCATATAAAGGCTGGTTATGATCCACAGTCCAGGCAGTTTCAAGCTAAACTGAGGTTACTGCATATTGGGAATCAGAAAAAATATTAGCAGGTCCTGAAAAACAAGAAAGGACTAAATAAATCATGTATAGTTCCATATGTTGTACTGAAACTTTGTTCTTACAGTTACAACTTGTTCTAGATCTGACCTGACCAGGGCTCCTGTTCTTCTACTATTTGCATCAACAAATACTGAAAGTTCAGGAGGTGGCAAGGAAACCGAAGAAATCTTTGAGGGGAAAAGAAATGATATTTATTTAGAAATTGTAACACCTTATTAGCTGGATAATGATTGTCAACCTGAAATGGATATTCAGCCAAGGAAATAGCAAATTAATCAGAATCACAAAAAAAATTACTTTGGTGGCATCATAGGGCAAAACAATTACTTTATTTGTTCCTCAGCAGAAAGCAGCTGTGTACAGCATTTTCTCCCATAATAATAATATCAGCCACCATCTTCCAGTAGGGATTTATTACCCATTTTGGCCAAATAGACAAATGTATTCATTCCAGAAGTCTGTCATCCTATAGAAATTCTATAGGTAAGTCAGGGGAAGACATAACAAGCAAGGAAGGAATGAGAAAAGACTGGAGATATGTTTTAATTGGGCCTTACATAATGACCTTGTTTAAAGCTGCACATGTGTCCATGGTGATTTTCCTAAGTGAATCTGGCTTGGTAAGTCCTTTTAAAATGTTGAATAGTGGCTCAAGTTCCCTAGTTGTTAAATGCAACATAGGCCTCACCCAGTGTATATCTCCAAACAACTGTTGAAAATCACTTAAAGTACAGAGAAGGTCCATATGAATCTCTAAATTTTTGTGAAATTATCTCCCTCATTAATACATTTTTTCCCAAATATTGTGTAGGATGTGTCCTCTGAATCTTTTCAGGGGCAACTAGCAGACCTGATTCATGTAAACTTACTTGAGGGCAGCAAACAGCTCTTGTAAAATGTTCTTCTATTCTGTAGCAAGCAAAATGTCGTCCATATGATGTAATATATAAGCATTAGAAAATTTTGAATTCACTGTTAGAATACTTTCATGTGCAAACTTCTGACACAAGGGGCTATTAGCTATTCCTTGTGGCAAAACTTTCCAATGGTACTACTGCATAGGAGCTTCCAAATTTTTGGATGACAGACTAAATGTAAAGTGTTTTCATTCCTGGGGTGACAGACAAATATTTTTTAAAAACCTTTTAAATCTAGCACAATCTTGATGGAGGCCTATTTTCTCTACTCTCCATCAAAGACTCTACTCTCCATAAAAGACTGCAAGTAAGTAATGTGACACTTGGTTAAGTTCACAGATGGTCGATCCTGATCATTTACAACTAAGGGGGTATGATCTCACCAGAAGGGGAGGGCATATAGTCTTGCAGATAAAAAGTAACCATTTTGCAAATGGGTGATTGACCCCTCCCTCACTGAGGTTTCCTACTTTTATTACATCTACCCTTGAATGTGCTCTTATAATAAGACTCCAGTTTAACAGCTTTTTGTCTCTGGCCAGGGGGTGACATACAGTGCCCAGCAGGATGGAGTGAAGGGCATTGCAGGAGTAGCAAAAGCACAAAAGAAAATCAACAAACCACAATCAAGAACTTCAGAGACTCTATATCAACCACCTAGAACTAGGCCAGACTAATCTCTCCCCATCCTGAAGCTCAGGGACATTTGCGGAAGAGGGGGCAGTAAGAGTGTAAGAGCACAAGGATGGGAGGAGCAATGATTTGCAATATACTCCACACAAGTTAGGGCCGAAGCAATCATAATTGGACTTTGCATGCCCTGCGCAATGTCCAACATACTATTGACCTCACAAAGTCTAGCATCTGCTAAAGGCATCAAGACCCTTGGAGGCAAGGGATTGGCAGCCACAGTAGTGTTCCTATGCTTAAGGGGAACACGGGAAAGGGTTCAGGGAAATGCCACTGGGTCCTTGTAGGTCATCGGAGAGGAGGGCCCAGAGGAGAGTCAGGCATGCACAAGAAAGGACTCTCTGGGAAACGGGGCGGGAGGCACTGGGGGATGGGGAGGGAGGGGTGAGGGGAGGGCGAGCAGAGGGGAGGGGGATCAGGGGGTTCGGGGGGAGGAGGAGGGAGGGAGTGAACTGGTGTACCTATTAAGTTTGTATGAGCTGAAATAATAATAAAAATGTATAAAAAACACAGTATAATGGGCTGGAGAGGTGGCTCAGGAGTTAAGCCTCTGCCTTGCAGGCGGAAGGTCCTGAGTTCGGATCCCAGATCCCACGTATAGATGCCAGGCAGAAGCGGGGGCGGCCTGCGCTTCTGGTCCTGATAGGGCGGAGCCTGTGAATGCTGGGGCAGAAGGAGGTGGAGGCGTCCATGGTGGTTCGCGAATTCATCCGTGGTTCTACACATACACAGACACACACACACACACATGCGCGCGCACACATACACACGCACATGCGCACAATTGAATAAATAATAATAATAAAAAATAAATAAATTTAAAAAACACAGTATAAGAACATGGGAAATATAAAAAAAAAAAATCTAGTACAATCTATGGCCAGTGTTCAGATATCACAGTAGGGGACAGAAGTTCCATAGCAGCATTAATGTATCATAAATCTTGTAGTAGGTGTCATTTTCTAGACTTCTTTTGATAACAATAATTGGGGTGTTTCATGTGCTAGTAGATGATTCAATATGACCCAGTGCTAGATGTTTTGAATTAATGTGTGGGTGGCCAGGAATTTTTCTTTTGTTAGGGACCACTAGTCCACCCATACTGGCTCATCTAGGGCAGTTTTAACATCAGTGGGAACTGCTAAAAATACCCTAGTCCAGAGCGGACTGGTCTTTGGGTAACCTCCATGCATTGAGTTCTGGCGTACTCTTGTCTACCTAATCCTTTTCCTGGAATCCACCCAGATACTATAATCATTCTTTCTGCTGGGAAGAGATGAACAAGTAAGCACCCATCCTTTGTAAAATGTGATGTCCTCACAGATTCATTGTTAGGTTGGGCAAAAAGTATGGCTGAAAAGTTCCCTTTTGCCCTTCGCTTTCCCAATGAAAAATAGCAGCACTGCATTAGGGTCCAGTGGAAACTCCTATACCTCTCAATTTGCTTTGGTTCCACATAGATAACAAGAGCTGAGCCAATGTCATTGTGATATAACAGAGACATTAGCTTCACTGTCCATAAATCCTCTACAGGATCTTCCATTTATCTTTAAGGAAAATGTTGGCGGTTCATTGGTTATAAATTCTTAACAATATCAGAAGTACCAAACCCTTCTTTACCTCTGGATGCTTGTTTGATATCCTTTCCTACCTCTTTTCTGACAATATTAATAACTGAGCAATATGTTGTCCCTGATCTATGGTAAATATTCCTAGTGGCAAGGAGGCCATAACCATAATTTGTCCTTCAAAATTAGCTTCAATAACTTCTGAATAAATAAACATCTCAAGGTTATGTTATTTCTCCCTAAAATCAATCTCAAACAGTCTCCTGGTAGAGAGTCTCAAACCTGAGTGGGAATCCCAACAACAGCTTGTTTAGATGTCAACAAGACTGAGAAGGCAAGCCCTGTACTACCCAGGCATGTCCTGGTGAGATTTGATATGCATTTTAGGCCTCTGAGGAATTACCGATAGAGGGATTATAATATACTTTAGTTTTTTAAGTCATTATTATGACATATATAACATAATATATAACATTATTGCAACCTTATTATAACATAACATGAGTAACCATAAACTTTATCTTTAAAAGAAATAAAGAGTTAGGTTTTCTTAGGCAATGGTGAAGACAACATACATTTATATATAGTCATTTATAAATATATACTTTGAAATCTAAGATATTGTAGCTCTCAATTTATTTATTTGGTTTAGCATTAAGCAATCATAATATTTGTATCTTCAAAATGCATGAACCTTAAAATATAAATATGATAGAAAACTTTTGATTTAAGATAAAAAGCTTTAAGCTTTAAATCACATTTTGAAATGAAAATATTAAACAAATTTATTTAAAATACTAAAATTAAATGTAAAATTTTTATAAATATCCTTTAGAGCCAAATGTATAGATGAATTATAGTGTAAGTTATTAAAAGTTCATTTAATTTTGTAGAGACCAAGACATTATTAAATATAGCATAAACAAGCAGCACATGGTGACAGGAGAATACCTGCATATCTCTGGCTAGATAAGCAACTTTTCCTTTAAAAATAAAATCTCATCAATCACCAATACTGAATAGAAACTTCCCCATATCTGTGAGCTATATTGTGCTGCAGAGAGCCTTTATTAGTCTGTTAATCTGTTTCTACTTTCCAAACTTATTGTGACAAGAAAGCCCGCAATATTTGTGGGCTACCCTCAAAAAATTATGTTTAGATTAATGAATTTTGGACTATTTACAAAAAAAACCAACATTATTATTCGAGATTATTGTTTTTTCTTTATGATTAACTGTAATTTGTTAACTTATAAGTGATTTTAATACATTATATATGAAATGTACCAAACTATACATGTGTAAAAGCAAACATTTTAACTATAGGATAGAAATGTGCAATACAGTAAGCATGCATTAGAAAAATTAAGATTCTAAATACAATGTTAGAGAATATCACAACAGGGGAAATTAATGAAAATTCATTTTTATGTACATTATGATATTTAACAAACCAGTTATTCTTAATTGGAATTATAAGACAAAGATAGTAAAACCATACCTTTCTTATAACAAGTTACATTATCTTTTGTAGGGACAGTTATCATACATGAAGCAAGATGTGACCATTTTATGGTACACCCAGGAGATGAGGGAATCTGATTTTAAAACTCTATAGGCACATTATACAATGTAGTATTTAAAATTTAGAATAAGCTTTTCATATGACAATAGAAACATTTAGATATTATCATATCTTACCACAAGGAGAATGAGGAAATGAATTTTTTAGAATTGTATTTTCCCGGTTGTTAAGTTTATTGGGAAAATTCTATGAAAGAAATCAGAGGAGTGAGCATGTTTAATTAATATCATAGTAGCTTTGTTATTTTGGGAATACATGGAAAAATCTTTAAGAACACTATGGCATTTTTATTTGTAAAAAATCAAAACCAAGCAAAATAATTTTTTATGAAAGAAAACTCACAATCTACTAGAAAGAGTTGGGATTGATTAAAACATAAATTATTTACAGTATTGAAGTAGTAAAGGCCTTAGATGTTATTAAAATAATTTGTTCTCATTTTTAAGTATGCATGCATGTTTTTAAAAAAGGGAATGCCCAAAACGTGCAATAGGAATGACAAAAATTGACGTGACCACAAATTTGTTACTTTGAAACACAAAATACACAACATATAGTAACAAAACATACAAGGATACAGAAGCATTTTGTTGGTACTTCCTACAGACAAAAGACTTAAAATTCACTGGCAACAGCTTTAAAATTACCTTGGAAAACATCATCAAAAGCACATTACATTTAGGAAAAACGTCACTGAAAACAAAATCTCATATTAGTTAAGTCCAGCAGATTAGTTTAACTATGAAAAAATTTACCAAAAGCAGACTAAACTTTAAAATTTAGTACCAAAAAAAACAAATTACTATTTAAGAAAACTTTTATTTAGCAATTACTTCAGTTATTAACGATGTAATACTCCTGGTGACCTGGAAAGAAATTGTTTAAATCTTTTTTTGTTTTGTTTTTGGAACTTCAGAGAAAGCTTACATTCTTTTCTCCAAAAATCTGATAGCAGTCCCCCAAGAGTCACTTGCATTTTCAAAGGCCAATTGTTTTGCATTCTTGTTTCCCCAGCTGAGATCCTCCTGCCAACAGCCCTCACAAGTAGCTGTTTTGAAAATTTTGGGTGGCAGCTGTTTTAGAAAGATTTTTGATTTTTCTCTATGGTTTAAAAATATCAGAAGGAACATGTGCTTGTCTTATTTTTCTCTGATCTACATGAAACCAAATTCTAGGATTTAAGCTCTCTTTAGTAAAAGAGGGTTATAACTCTGTAACAAGACCTAAAAACTTTCACATTTTCTTTTTTTCTACTTTTATCTTTTCCGCCTTTAGTATTTGCTTCAAGACTTCCACAGAGACTTTCTTTGCTTTCTTCCTGTCCCATATTCACCTCTGAATACTTCCTTTGACACTAATTACTTTGGTCCCCTGTTGAAGGTTCCTCACTTTATGAATTAAATTCTCCCATACTCTGGTACAGGTGCCATATGTGGGCATCCATGACTAGCTTATTTGGGTCGATTTTCTGAAGTGGAATCAGAGGGAATTGAGTCAGGATGGGTCAGAGAAGATTTTGGAAAAATCAAAACCAAAATCAAATTTATTTTAGATCTAGTTTCTTATATACCATGAAGCAGGGTATATACATTGAAGGAAATAGATGACATCCATACATTGCTAAAGATGTACTACAGCAACTAGCAAGGTCAACTATAGGTGAGGTCACCACCTACAACACAACCCTGACCATAATATATCTTAATGACCTCAAAAGAACAGGAAGAAATATGCATAAAATACCTTGCCCTCTAGCCAATAGGACCAGAAGCACCATAGCCCCTATTCCAGGAAGGCCAGCAGGAGTCAAATATCTACTGTTAACACAGGATATCTCCTGCTACTGTTTACCACTGAGAGTGTCCCATTTACCACCTCAAGAAACTGGAGCCTCAGGCTTCAGTGTACCCAATAACCTATCTCTTAAGTGAAATATATATATTACTTTAAAACTTTTTTTATTTTGAGGATACATGTTAGACTATATATGAAAATTACTTGGCCTTTATATATAGATTGGAATTTAAAATGATAAAAATTTGAAAAGAACAAAGGTAGGTTATTTAAAGAATGGAGATTTGAAAACAGAAATTACAGTGAGTGAATGTCCAACTGTTGAATGCTAAGTGAAAAGTTCTGACTTGATGCAAAAGACCATCAAAGCAGACCAGATTATAATAAGTCAAAAGCCAGCTTTAATGGGGAAGCTCTCTTGCGAGGTTCTGCTGTCCAAATAGGCTTGGGCTGGAGAAGTCACGCCCACAGGGGATCCAATAAGGATTGTAAAGGGTCAGGAAGGGGTCCCAGTGAGAGATTGGAGACATCCACTGAGGAGGTTGCAACAGTCATCCTGCAGGTCTTCTGGATTTCTGGGGACTTTCCAGACTGGGGAGGGAGTGGTAGAAACAAGAGAAATACGTAACTGATCCAACCTAACACTAAGGTTTCAGAGATGTAGAGAAAAGAAAGATTTTTGTTTAGAATTGTGCTGAGTCCCCAACTCTGGAGAAGGGAGACAAGTACTAGAGTGGACAAAATCCTTATGGTCTATTTGGGTGAAAGGAAAGGCAGATCCCTGGATTTGTTTACACAGATACTAAGAAGAACGAAGACTTTGCAGGAGAAAAGGATGCAGTAATGCAATATTTGGAGACTCTCTAAAAATATATTCCTAGAACAAAAAATGATCTTCACTAGGATTAAAAAGAAGGGAGAAAGGACTTACTTGATAGCATTTCTTTTTTATTTAATTAAATTTATGTAATTACATACAAATAGGTTTTATATATTTCCCCTGACCCCAGTCTCACCTATCTCCCTCCTTCCCCACTCTCCCCATCCATACACCTTTCTCCCACCTTACCCTACTTCATTCATCCTGCCCTATCCCATGAACTCACCCATCCCTCTGCTTGTGTTTATCACAGGACTCTCTTTTGGATGCCTGTATTGGTAAGGGAGACAAAGACTTCTGTTGAACTTTATGGGCTCTTCAGTGGGTAAAGTTGTATTTTGGGATGTTACTCTTCCCTTGTCTAGAACATGTCCTTGAGGCACTCTCTTTGAGCATCTGTTTCTTTTAAGAGCATAGATAGTCCTTGGGGGAAATGTTGGTAAGTCTACCATTGTGTAGGTCTGATACACAATGAAGTTCTCATAGCAGTGACTTTCTGGGTACATCAGTACTGTCTTCCCTGGAGTGTGTCTGTCATCAATATTTCATCCCGCCTTTAGGCTCTTAAAATTGTACTGCCACTTCTTCCATGAGTTTCCCTGATCCTTGATGTGGAATAAAAATTTGATGTGCTGATTAGGGCTGAACATTCTGTAGTGTGGCCTGATGAAATTTTCTGCCTTACTAGTCTTCCATTGTAATAGGCTGAAACTTGGTTGAGCTCTGAGAGCTTTTCTGATCTAAGATTTTAATAAAAAGAGTTTTTAGATGGTATTGTATCATCAGTCTTTTACAGTTAACACTAGGGTATATGTTCCTGTACATTTACTTCCTTTCTACTATTATTTGGATAGGTTTATACAGTATCAAGCATGATTTCCCTGACATTAAGTGTCAGAGAATAATTGCTTTCCCAAGGGTTTTACATGCCTCTGTTGCTCCCAAAGATTCTTCTTGCCTGAGTTGTAGTGGTTTACAGCATTCACTACTCGATTAAGCTCTTGATCTCTCTTTTCCCCTGCACCCTTGCCTCTTTTTTTCCCTCCCTTACCCTTATTAAGTCTTATCATTTTACCTTCCTTCACTTATGGATTTGTCTTCCTTATTTGTCTTACCTGTTTACCTGTGTACCTTTGTCTCTACTTTCTTGGGATCTTCTTCACCTACCCCAAAAGTAGTGTTCCTCTTTGGTTATAATGGATATTATAGGAACTTCACCTTGAGTATATCTTTTTTGACAGCTTAGTGCTGGGTTCCACTTATAAGGTAGATCATGTGTCATCTGTCTTTCTGTGCTTGGGATACTTCTCTCAATATAACTTCTAACTCTGTCTGTTTAGCAGCAAATTTCATCAATTCATTTATCTTCATAGTTGAATAGCATTCCATTGTATACATGTACATTTTCATTATCCATTTGTCTACTTTTGGGCATTTAAGCTGATTCCATGATTTTGCTATTGTGAATAGAGCTACAATGAGCATGAATGCATGCATGTCTGGGTCAAATGACATTTCAATTTTCACATATTTTTAGGAACTACCATACCGGTCTTCAGAGTGGTTGTATAACTTTGCATTCTCACCAGCAATATATGAGTGTTCCTTCCCCAACCCCTACACACTCAGTCTTCTCCAACATTTGCTGTTGTTTATGTGTTAACGTTTAGCCATTCTGACCAAAGTGAGATGATATCTCAGAGTAGTTTTGATTTTCATGTCCTTAATGGCAAGGGAAATGGAACATTTTTTATGTTAATTGCTAGACAGTTTAATTTCATCCTGGAAAAACTTTCTTTTATGTTCCAAGGGCCACTTTCTATTGTTTTCCTCCTTGATATTTAATTTTCTGAGTTCTTTGTGTACTCTGGATATTAGTTCTTTAACAGATGTGTGGTTAATAAAGATTTTTCTCCCATTCTGTAGGTTTTGATTTTGCTCCACTAACATTATGTCTTTAATTTTTTTATTATTTATTCAATTGTGCATGTATGCATGTGTGTGCATGGGTGTGTGTGTGTGTGTGTGTGTGTGTGTGTGTGTGTGTGTGTGTAGAACCATGGACGAATTTGGGAACCACCATGGATGCCTCCACCTCTCCTTGTTTACTCTGCCCCGGGATTCACAGGCTCTGCCTTACCAGGACCAGAAACACAGGCTGCCCCCGCTGCCGCTCAGCATCTATATGCGGGGTCTAGGATCCGAACTCAGGACCTTCTGCCTGCAAGGCAGAGGTTTAACCGCTGAGCCACCTCTTCAGCCCCAACATTATGTCTTGATGAACAGAAACTCTTTAAGTTCATTAGCTCACATTTATTGAAGGTTGGTTGTGTTTCCTGTGCAATTGAGGTCTTATTTAGAAAACATTGGCCTAGAAAAATCCACTAGAACAGATTTCCTACTGTTTCTTCTAAGTTTTTATTGTCTCTAGTCTTACATTTAGGTTCTTGATCCATTTGGAATTGATTTTTTTTTTTTTGTGCAGGGAGACAGGTAGGAGTCCAGTTTCAGTTTTCTACATGTGTATATCCAGTTTTGCTGGAACCATTTGTTGAAGATTCTGTTTTTCAATGGTTTTTCTGGACACCTTTGTCAAAAATTGGTTGACTGTAGGTGTATGAGCTTATGTCTGGGTCTTCAATTTTTATCCCTTAACCTATGTGTCTATTTTGGATCTAGTACTAGGCTGTCTTTATCACAATGGATTTGTAGTATAGATTAATGTCTGGTATGGTGATACCTCCAGGAAAGATTTTATTATTCAAGATTGTTTTTGCTGTCCTTGGCCTTTTATGTTTCCAAATGCATTTTGAGATAATTTTATCAATTTCCGTGAAGAATTGCCTTTAAACTGATTGGCATTACATTGACTCTATATATTGCTTTTGGTAGGATGGTCATTTTATGATGTTAGTTCTATGCTCCAGGAGCATGGGAAGTGTTTCCACCTTTTGGTGTCTTCTGAAATTTCTTCCTTTAGGATTTTAAAATTTTCATTGTACAGGTCTCTCACATTATTTATACCAAGGTATTTCATTTTTAGGGGCTATGGTAAATGGAATTGTTTCTCTTAGGACTTTCTAACTTTTTTATCCTTTGTGTATAAGAAAGTTACTGATTTTCAAAAATTAATTTTGTAACCTTCCACTCTACTGAACTTATTTATTAGTTCTAAGAATTTCCTGGTGGAGTTTTTGGGGTTTCTCAGATACATAGTCATATCATTAACCTCCACTTCTATAGTTTCTGTGTGTTTTCAAATTAGGGAATTTCACATGTGGTGATTTAATTGATCCAGTAGAACTACACTGAGTACAGCAGTATTCTTGCTAGAGATATCACTTGTTATCACTTATCCAAATGGCTATAGATGATTCCTTCTTTTGTGTATGTGTGGGAGGGAGGGCAGGGGTTGGAGAAGCAGGTACTGTGTGTGCCTGTGGAGGCCTGAAAGTGACATGGAATAATCATCCTGGAGAGCTCTACCTCTTTTCTGGTTTGCTCTGGAACTTGTTATGCCTCACCTTCCAGGGTCTGAGGTGTGGGCCACTGCCCTTTCTACACAGTGGTTTTACACGTGATTAGGGATCCTAACTCTGATGTTTTTGCTTGCAAATAAAAGGCTTAACCCCTGAACTTTCCTGTCCAGCTCAGATGATCCGTTCTTAAAGTATTCTTCTTCCATGCCCATCAAGAATTTCAGCTTCAGTTTTACACATTGCACTTTAGCCATCATGATCCGTCATTTACCTACCCATGATTGATCTAGCCCTTATTCATGTCTTTGCAGCCCATCTCTCTCAAACTGTCTGTTACTACAGCACAGAATGTTGGGGTAGGAGATCAAGTATCTCTCTGACAGTTCCTAGGACAATCTCAGTGTCCTAGGACTGCTTGCTTCTTTCTAGAAACCTCCCCAGAAGATTCCCTTACTTTTGAGCTATTGTCAAAGTAGAAATAAAGACTATCATTCGTATTACTATTACTATTACTGGACCATGCCAAGATATCTTATAATCTGCTATCTCACTCAAAAATCTTGCAAGTGAATATGTAAGGGAATCTGGTAAAAGTTTAGAACCAAACTGGTGATACAACTGCTTTAGAGGAGCAGGTAAATATATTGGAAATCTGACCTTCAGCTCTTTCCTTCGAAAAGAATTTGTATTCTTTTTTTTTAAACATTTTTTATTATCTCCGCTCATACAATCTTAAAAGGTACACCAGTTCCATCCCTCCCTCCTCCTCTGCCTGACCCCTCTGCTCACCCTCCCCTCACCCCACCCTCCCCACCCCCCAGTGCCTCCTCACCCCCAATCCCCAGAGAATCCTTTAATGTGCATGCCAAACTCTCCTCTTAGTCCTCCTCTATGATGATGTACAAGGACCAAGCAGCATTTCCCTGAATGCTTTCCTTGGTTCCCCTTAAGCATAGGAAAACTATTTTGGCTGTCAATCCATTGGCTCCAAGGATCTTGGTGCTTTTAGTAAATGCTAGACTTTGTGGGGTCAGTAGTGTGTTGGACATTGTGCAGGCCATGCAAAGTCCAATTATGATTGCTTTAGCCCTAACTTGTGTGGAGTATCTTGCAAATCATTGCTCCTCCCATCCTTGTGCTCTTATAATCTTACCGCCCCCTCTTCTGCAAATTTCCCTGAGCTTCAGGATGGGGAGAGATTAGTCTGGCCTAGTTCTAGGTGGTTGATATAGAGTCTCTGAAGTTCTGGATTGTGGTTTGTTGATTTTCTTTTGTGGTTTTGCTGCTCCTGCAATGCCCTTCACTTCATCCCTATGGGTACTGGATGTCACCCCCTGGCCAGAGATACAAAGCTGTTAAACTAGAGTCTTGTAATAAGAGTATATTCAAAGGTAGATGTACTAAAAGTAGGAAACCACAGTGAGGAAAGAGTCAATCACCCATTTGCAAAATGGTTACTTATTATCTGCCAGACTATATGCCCTCCCCTTCTAGTGAGATCACACCCCCTCAGTTGTTAGTGATCAGGAATGAAAAGTCTGTGAACTTAACCAGATGTCTCATTGCTTACTTGCAGTCCTTGATGGAGGCCTATTTTCTCTGCTGTAACATGGTCCCCTCTCTCCTTGTTTCTGGTGTGGCCCTCCTACCCCATCCCTCCTGTTCATAATCCTTGCAATTACTGTATTACAGAGATTTATCTTTGAGTGTCTCTAGGTGGGCTGGGTGGGTTTGGTACTACGATCCACCTATTAGGGAGTACATACGGCGCTTAATTTTCTGGGTGTGGGATACTTCAATCAATATAATTGTTTCTAATGACATCCATTTCCTGGAAAATTCCAGTAATTCATCATTTTTGATAGCTGAGTAGTACTCCATTGTATAGATATACCACTGTTTCCTTATCCACTCATCAACTGTTGGACATTTGGGTTGATTCCATGACTTTGCTATTGTAAACAGTGCTGCTATGAACATGGTTGCACTTGTGCTATCTAGGTGAACCTCTGCTGCATGGGGGGTTATTCCCAAAAGTGGAATAGCAGGGTCATATGGCATTTCAATCTTTAATTTCTTTAAGAATCTCCAGACGGCTCGCCAGAGTGGCTGTATGAGCTTGCATTCCCACCAGCAATGTAGGAGAGTTCCCCTCTCTCCACATGGTCTCCAGCATTTGTTGTTGTTTGTATTTTGGATTTTTGCCATCCTGACCGGGGTGAGATGATATCTCAGGGAAGTTTTGATTTGCATTTCCCTGATGGCTAAGGAAGTGGAGCATTTTTTAAGATATTTGTTAGACATTTTAATTTCATCCTTTAGTAAAATTTCTTTTAAGTTCCAGGGACCATTTTTTAATTGGGCCATTGGTTTCCTTGGTGTTTAATTTTCTAAGTTTTTGTGCACTCTGGATAATAGAGCTCTATCAGATATGTTGTTAGTGAAGATTTTCTCCCATTCTGTGGGTTGCCTTTGAGCTCGTGTTACAATCTCTTTATCTGAACAGAAGCTCTTTAATTTCACAAGATGCCAACTCTTGAGAGTTGGTAGCACTGACTGTGCCATTGGATGTCTGTTTAGGAACTGTTGGCCTAGCCCAATCAGCTCGAGGGAATTCCCTACCCTTTCAACTATGGTTTTTATAGTCTCTGTCCTTATATCAAGGTCCTTGATCCACTTGGAATTAAGTCTTGTACAAGGTGACAAGTACAGGTCCAGTTTTAATCTTCTGCATGTGGAGATCCAGTTTTGCCAGCACCATTTGTTGAAGATGCTGTTCTTTTTCCATTGGATTTTTTGGGCCCCTTTGTCAAATATAGAATGGCTGTAATTTTGTGGGCTTATATCTGGGTCTTCAAGCCTTATCCATTGATCTGTGTGTCTATTTTGGAGCCAGTACCAGGCTGTTTTTACAACTATGGTTTTGTAGTATAGACTAAGTTTTGGTATGGTAATACCTCCAGCATTGTTTTTGTTACTCAGGATTGTCTTTGCTATCCTGGGTCTTTTGTGACTCCATATGAATTTTGAGATTGTTTGGTCAATTCTTTGCTTTGGGATATTAATTGGTATAGCACTGCATTTGTATATTGCCTTCGGTAGAATGGTCATTTTTACAATGTTGTTTCTGCCAATCCAGGAACATGGGAGGTCTTTCCACCTTCTGGTGTCTTCTGCTCTTTCTTTCTTTAGGGTTTTAAAGTTTTCATTGTAAAGGTCTTTTACCTCCTTGTTTAGGTTTATACCAAGGTATTTCATTTTTTTAGGGGCTATAGTAAATGAGATTGTTTCTCTCAGGGCTTTTTCACTTCTTTCACTCTGGGCATGTAGGAAAGTCACTGATTTTTGTATGTTTACTCTGTATCCTGCTACACTGCTGAACTTCTCAATTAGTTCCAGGAGCTTACTGGTGGAGTTTTTGGGATCACTCAGATATAAGATCATGTCATCTGCAAATAAGGATAGCTTGACTTCTTCCTTGCCTATTTGAATCCCTTTTGTGCTCCTTACTTGTCTTATGGCTTCAGCTAAGACTTCAAGTACAATATTGAATAGAAGTGATGAGAGTGGACAGCCTTGTCCAGTTCCAGATAGAAGTGGAATGCTTTTGTCCATTGAGCATAATCCTTGCTGTGGGCTTGTTGTATACAGCTTTTATTATATTGATAAAGGTTCCTTCCATTCCTACTGTCTCTAGCGTTTTGATCATAAAAGGCTGTTGGATCTCGTCAAAAGCTTTTTCTGCATCTATCGAGAGTATCATGTGGTCTTGGACTTTGGACTGGTTTATATGATGAATTACATTTATTGATTTGCATATGTTGAACCAACCTTGTGTGCTAGGGATAAAGCCTACTTGGTCCCTGAGAATGATATTTTTGATATGTTTTTGAATCCTATTTGCTAAGACATTGTTGAGAATCTTTGCGCCTGTGTTCATCAGAGAGATTGGCCTATAGTTTTCTTTTTTAAGTTAGTGTTTATTAGGTTTTGGGATTAAGACGATATTAGCTTCATAGAAGGAATTTGGTAGTGTTCCTTCCTTTGCTATTTGATGGAACAGTTTAAGGAGTATTGATGTTATTAACTGCTTAAATGTCTGGTAGAACTCTGTGCTGAATCATCTGGTCCAGGACATTTTTTGCTGGGAAGTTTCGAGATTACTTCCTCAATTTCCTTATACATTATAGGACTATTTAAATAATTCACTACTTCCTGATTCAATTTAGGTAAGTTGTGTTTCTTAGGAATTCATCCATCTCTTTTGTGTTGTCAAACTTCACAGAGTATAAGTTTTTGAAATATGATGTTATAATTCTCTGGATTTCTTGGGTATCAGTAATGTTATCTCCATTTTCATTTCTAATTTTGATTATTTGGGTTTTCTCTCTCTTTTTTTGGTTAATTTAGTTAGGGGTGTATCAATCTTATTGATTTTTTCAAAGAACCAGCTTTTTGACTGGTTGATTTTCTCTATCGTTTTCTTAATCTCAATTTCAGATATTTCTCCCCTTATTTTGCTAATCTCCTCTCTTCTACTACTTTTGGGATCAGATTGCTCTAGTTTCTCTAGAGCTTTAAGCTGCATTGTTAAGTTGTTTATTTTTGATGTTTCCATTTTTCTGATGTAGATATTAATGACTATAAATTTACCTCTTAGTACAGCTTTCATTGTGTCCCAGAGGTTTTGGTAAGTTGTATTTTCTTTATCATTTGCTTTCAGGAAATCTTGAATTTCCTTTTTAATTTCTTCCTGAATCCAGTTCTCATTCAGCTTCATATTGTTAAGTTTCCAGGAGTTAGTAAATTTTCTGTCGTCTGTTGTGTTGTGGATGTCAAGCTATAGGCCATGGTGGTCTGATAGGGCACAGGCTAGAATTTCAACTTTCCTGTATATGTGGAAATTCGTTTTGTGGCTTAATATGTGATCTATTTTGGAGAAAGTTCCGTGTGCTACTGAGAAAAATGTGTATTCTTTGGTGTGGATAAAAAGTTTAATAGAAATCTGTAAAGTCCATTTCTTTAAGGGTTTGGTTGAGCTCCAAAGTGTCTCTGTTAGGCTTTTGACCTGTTGATCTATCCCATATTGAAAGGGCCGTGTTGTAATCTCCAAGAATTATCGTTTGGGGGTTGATTTCTTGCTTTAGGCACTGTAGGCTTTTCATAATGAATGTGGAGGGGCCCGTATTGGGTGCATAAATGTTCAGTATTGTGAAGTCTTCCTGGTGAATTGTACCTGTGACTAAAATGTAGTATCCATCTTTGTCTCTTATGATTTTTTTTGGTTTGAAGTCCACTTTGTCCGACAGCATAATGGCTACCCCTGCCTGTTTCCTGGTTCCATTAGCTTGCAGAATTTTGTACCAGCCTTTCATTTTTAGGATGTGCCTTTCTTTTGTGGTGAGATGAGTTTCCTGAAGGCAATAGATTGATGGGTTGTGATTTTTAGTCCAAGTTTGTAATCTGTGTCTCTTAATCGGTCAGTTAATACCATTGACATTTAATGTTATAATGGAGAAATTATTTTTAATTCTGGACAATTTTTTATGTTTAATGAGTTTTGTAAGCTTATTATTTTACATTTATATTTTTGTAGTATTATACTACTCTTCTGTCTTCCTGGATACGGTTGTTTTTTCCTTCAAGTTTCCATATCATTTCTAGGATTTTTTGAAGGCCTGGTTTGGTAGACATGTATCTCTTCAAGTTGTTTTTGTGCTGGAAAATTTTTCTTTCTTCCTTGATCATGACAGATAGTTTTGCCGGTTATATCAGTCTGCGTTGGCATTTTTGCTCATTTAATACATGAAGTACATCTTTCCAAGGTCTTCTTGCTTTTACTGTTTCCATTGAGAAGTCATTTGTTATTCTAATAGGTTTGCCTTTAAAAGTGACTTGCTTTTTTTTCTCTTGAAGCTCTCAGCACCTTTTCTTTGTCTTGAATGTGAATTGTTTTGACTATTATTTGCCGTGGCGATTTTCTATTTTGGTCATATCTGTTTGGAGTGCAAAATGCCTCTTGTATTTTGATGGGCCTCTCATTCTTCAGTAGAGGGAAATTTTCATTTATGATAATTTGAAAAATGTCCTCAGGTGTGGTATTTTGGAATTCTTACTCTGGTATTCCATGAATGCGCATGTTAGGCTTCTTCAGGGTGTCCCATATGTCTTGAATGTTCCTCTCAAGTACCTTTTTAGCTTTAAGTACCTCTTCCATTGAGCTGGTTAATTCTCCCACTTTGTCTTCAAGATCTGTAATTCTATTTTCTGCTTCATTGGCTCTGCTGATAAGACTCTCTGTTGAGTTTTGGGTTGAAGATAACTTGTCTTTTAGTTCAATTTTAAACTCTGCCTGATACTGTTTTAACTGCTCTATACCTATTTTTGTTTCTTGAACTGTTTTTCTCAACTCCTCCAGGTGCCTGTTGTGTTCCTGTTCAAAGTGGTTGATACGGTTGTTTAACTCCTCTCGGATTTCCTCTTTCATAATATTAATCATGGTAATGATCATACTCTGAGAGTCGTTATGTTTGGTCTGGCTTTCATGGCTATTATCTGTGAATTTGTTCTGGTTGGAATCCATCCTTAAGGGGTTGATTCTTTCAGTGAGAGATTGGTCTCCTTGGGTTTTGTTTCTCATATATCTGCACTTTGACTTGGACGTTGTTTTGTCTTCTAGGGCTTTTCAGTTTCTGTGTGTTTTCGACTGAACTGATTTAGTTGGTATTACTACACTTGGGCAGTTGTTACTAGTGCTTACCTTGGGGTTGGGTTTGTTTGTCTTTTGTTATTGTTGTTTCCTAGTTGCAGCTACTAGGCTGTTAGTTCATCAGTTAAATCAGGTTAAGTAGACACGGGGTGAATATTAGTATGTTAGTACACTTTTACCATGTAGTATTTTGGTGATATGTGAGAGTGAGTGGTGTATTCCCTGGAATTGTATATGTTTTTGGGGTGGCTGTATGGAAAGGTTAATCTACAGTGATTAATATTAGAAAGGAATAGTAACGTGAAAAACAAAGGGAGATTTACTTATCTTTGGGCTGGATGTGAAGAATCTCTCCCATGTGATAGGATGATTGTAGAGGTTTTCAGATGTATGGCCTTTGACCCTTAGAACTTTGCTTGAGTTTTCTTTGGACTCTATTGAATTCTGAGTACAGTGTGTCTGCTGTAGACCACTTGTGTGGGACCCCGGTGGGCCACAGAAGCAAAGGGGCTGATGTTGTTGGCAGAATTCTTCACCTGGGGCCTGGGACTTGGCTCAGTGGCCCTCCCAAGCTCCAGGGATGGAGGAATGTGAGCAAGTCCTATCCAGTAGGTCAGACTGGTGGGCGGGAGGAAGAAAAGGGTTGGGGCCCGGGGTGTGGCCCAGGCCAAATCCCGAGGCAGGCTGGGGTGTGGCGCAGGGACCCCGGGGGCGACCTGGGGGGTTGGGGGGCACTGGGCAGGCGGACGGGCTCACTCAACTGGGGATGGCGGTGCGGACAGAGGCTACGTGGGAGCGAATTTGTATTCTTATTAGTGGCAGGCTTCCCTGAGAATTTTGTCGTCTTCTATTATCCAAATTGAGAGTATTTTTTGATGCGATAATGGAACTAATCTCTTTAAAATCTTTAAAATTTTGCTCTCCCTCTTACTCATTCCACTCTTCAAGTTTGCCTTTGCAATTGTCATCATCAAATCTCACAGTTTTTACTTATTTCTTCTATATGATTGCTTGTTCTTTTTCCTCTTAGCTCTGAACAAGAACACTAAAATGTAACAATGGTGCACTGTCAACACTGTGTAGCCTTGAACTGTTTGCATGTTCTTTTGCCAAACACTCAAATTTAATTTCAGGCAAACATTTAGAATGAGGGCACAGTTTTACCGAACTCTCTGCCTATATATGGCTCCATATGCTACTCAACAAGTTTCCAACACAGTCTCTGCTCCTCTCTGGACCAGTACAAGCTGAACTTCCACTGTCTGTGTCTCTCACTGCATTACTCTCTTCCAAACTCTCACAAGAATGGCCCTTTTGTCCCTGTTTCTAAGATGCAAAGGCTTTCCCAGAGCAACGTCTCAAAGTTCTCTATATTTCTCTCAACAAAGATTTCCAAAGGCTTACAAACCACATCACAGGGATGGCCATATTTCTCTACTTCTTGGTACCAACTTCTTTCAGCTTCACAAAAACTTTCTGGTACCAGGTTCACAGTCTTATGGTTGTTTCACTTCTTTGATACCAATTTCTATACCATTATTGTTGATGTGAGACACCACTCAAAGTCAAGCAACTTAAAGGGAGATTTATTCTGCTTGTAGTTCCAGAGGGAAAAGACATGACTAACTGGAAGAAGCCAGAGATTGTCTGTTACACGCATCACAGAGGCACAGAACTGCAGCATGTTAAAGGTTTTACTTACTCAAGCAGGGTGGGTTAATGAACCTAAAGGCCCACACTCTGTAACTACCTTCCTCTAGCACCACCTCCTAAAGGTGTATTGACTTTCCCAAACAACTGAAGATTAAAATACATGAGTCTGTGGTAGGATAACTCACATTTCATAACATGACAGAAACTAAAAGGGCAATGTAAGAGTAAGAAAATAGGGACAAATGGGAAAAGAATACGGAGACATAGGAGATGAAAGCTGTGTAGCCTGTTTACTGATTTGCTGAATTATGCCTCAAATAGTACAGTTATTACATTTTGATAGTAGAGCATTTACATTTATAACAACACAATGAACTAGGTTTTGTAATTTTTCTCCTCTTGTATATAAGTTAATTAATGTAGGAAACATAATTGATTCACTCAAGATTATATATTATAAAAACAAGAATCCAAAGCCAGGAATCTGGTCCCATAGGCTTGGTATTTGAACTTTAAAAATATATATATTTACTTCATTTTTTCATGTAATAATCAAGAGGTAGTTCTTTGATCAAAAATAAAACACAAGGAAGGAAAAATTTTAGCTGAGTGCCACACTACTGGGGTTGTCAAAATGGTCTCAAAGTGAGGACATGTTTTTGGAACTGAAGATGGAAAAGGGTTACATCACAATGAAAATTAGCAGGTATACAGTAGATTTAATTCATAGTTTACCATCAAACCAACCTGATTGTACCCAATCTTATCTGAACACATAGTCCTACGTGTACTGTGTACTTGTGGGTATTTTATATCACTTAGACACAGAGAACCTGCTTTATCAATGGTATACAATTCTTCTTAAAAGGTATTATTAGTGAGTAGGATGATAGTCTTTACTTTTCCCTTTGATTTTGAAACATATCAAGAATGCCTACACTTCCTATATCTACCTGGAAGAATATCTATCTAACATTTCTATCTCAGGGATTCCACTGGGCCTCTAATTACTATGGTAGTATTATTACCTTAGAGAAAACACAGAAATGCTTGTCTGTTGTCCACTCTTGATGTTATAATTCTTCTACATTGACTGCTTGATATTATAGGTCTTCCACATTTCTGCTGCTTTTGGTTATAGTAGCAAACTAATCAAATTTGTTTGACTATATTTTTCTTAGATACATCTTCGTCAATACATTGAGATGGCAAAATACAAGACACCAACTGGATCATTAAAATGTACTTTTTTGTATCTGGTAGGAACTAGATAAAATATTTCCAATTAAAAATCTGTAGATATACCTATGAATATAGATATCATAATCATGTATGCACATATACAAAAATTCATGACCTAACCAGCTGAATAAAATTTTGAAAGATGACATTATTTGATTAAAGGTATGCAAACAACTTTACAATTTAATGTCTCAAATCAGGGGCTATTCCTTTACTGAAAACATCTCATTACCAGCAGACTTAAGAATGAATGTCTAAAGTGTAATGATTACATTGACAGTCAGATTAATAAGTGCTCAATAAAGGAATGGACTTATCCTACCCATGAAAACTATCTTCCAATGATAGGTAGAATTAAAACCATTATATGGACAATTCAGATAGCAGTAATTGACTTTTGAAGCTACAGAATGAGTATAATTGCCTCAGATATGGACTTGACTTTGGTCATGAAATCCTGTATAGTGATACTAAATGCTCTCTTACAGCATAAAAGGACACTTTATCTATGTCCATTATTTGTCCTCCAGGAGAATTAACCACATCATTTATTCACACAACTAAGTCACATTACTCTCTCTAACAGCATAAGTAATAATGCACACAGTGGAAATATTCTACTGCTAACCAACTCAAACCAAAATATAAATGAATCCAAAGTAATCAACATAAGGCCCTTGTTAAAACTAACACCAGATATAAGAGCAAGATATAAATGGAAAGAACAAAAATAAAATTAATTTCCCTGTATTAGTAAGTTTGCTGAAAAGTCACCGAATCACTATTTCTTTTAATCACAGACATCAAAATAATGCTACTTTTTAAGGTATGTCCACTTTGTATAGACATGTGAAGACAGGACAGGATAAGCCTGATTCTAAGAAAGGTGTACTTGTCATTATACTTTTAAGAGAATTAAATACTCTGCTGCAATAATCTTGGAGACATTTATTTAGATATCATTATATGAAATTTAATATGGATATTTAGCATAGGATAGAGCTTGAGAAGAATATGATATACTAACATTAGTGAACTATAAACCAGTGAAATATATCTACGTTTTTAAAGAAAAAAATCTAAAAGATAATAAGGAGAAAGCATTGTACCATATATATTTATATGAATTAATTTTAAATTTATTTTCCTCTGTGACAGAGTAGCAAGTGAAATATTGGCAATGATTTGTGACTATTTGTAATTTCTATAGTTAGAAATGAAAGTATGTGTGAGGAGATGGAATAATGTAGATGGAGATCATGATGAAGTTTAGATTTACATATATTTAAAGTTTCATTTATTTGGAACAAGACACTTTGCTCCTTATTCCATGGGCTCTATCATTTTTGTCATTTTTGATTTAATGTCACAATAAATCACAAAATCTTATGTAAGGTCTACCAGAATTTACTTGTGTTTCAGTTGCAGTGTGTACTATTCTGTGAAATCCCACCTGTCCATCATTTTGTCAATTACAGATTTCTAAAAGGAAATCATCACTACTAATTCTGGTTTTTATCCAGAAGCTAAAATACAAGAAGAGATTAAAACAGTACAAAAAAAAAAAAAACAAAACTCTGAAACATGACTCCGTCAGTCAGGGAAACAGAAGCAATGTAACTATCAGCTTTTAATTAAGATGGGAATAGTTGATATCTGGGGATTGATTCATGAGTAATCTAGGAAGAATTCAAATTAATGTTAATGTATATAGGATCTCTAATAGTTGGCCATGATGGTTGAAAATGTTTTTGTCCTAGCCAGCATTCTGTTTAAAAATGATTACATTCTATGAGTGCCATCATATTCAATACTTTAGACATTCTGAGATATAAAAACACATTTTAGTTACCTTTACTAAGGATTGCTCAGATAAAAAGGAACCTAATATTATTTTTATACATTTTTTACTATTATTTCAGCTCATACAAACTTAATAGGTACACCAGTTCCCTCCCTCCTTCCTCCTCCCCTGAACCCCCTGCTCCTCCTCCCCTCATCTCTCCCTCCCCATCCCCCAGTGCCTCCCGCCCCAATTCCCAGAGAGTCCTTTCTGTGCATGCCTGACTCTCCTCTGGGCCCTGCTCTCCGATGACGTACAAGGACCCAGGGGCATTTCCCTGAATCCTTTCCCGTGTTCCCCTTAAGCATAGGAATACTACTGTGGCTGCCAATCCCTTGCCTCCAAGGATCGTGGTGCCTTTAGCTGATGCTAGACTTTGTGAGGTCAATAGTGTGTTGGACATTGCACAGGGCATGCAAAGTCCAATTATGATTGCTTTGGCCCGAACTTGTGTGGAGTATCTTGCAAATCGTTGCTCCTCCCATCCTTTTGCTCTTACACTCTTACCACCCCCTCTTCCGCAAATTTCCCTGAGCTTTAGGATGGGGAGAGATTAGTCTGGCCTAGTTCTAGGTGGTTGATATAGAGTCTCTGAAGTTCTGGATTGTGGATTGTTGATTTTCTTTTGCACTTTTGCTGCTCCTGCAATGCCCTTCACTCCATCCTGATGGGCACTCTATGTCACGCCCTAGCCAGAGACAAAAAGCTGTTAAACTGGCGCCTTATTATAAGAGCACATTCAAGGGTAGATGTAATAAAAGTAGGAAACTTCAGTGAGGGAGGGGTCAATCACTCATTTGCAAAATGGTTACTTTTTATCTGCCAGACTATATGCCCTCCCCTTCTGGTGGATTAAACCCCCTTAGTTGTAAATGATCAGGAACAAACGTCTGTGAACTTAATCAGGTGTCACATTACTTACTTGCAGTCCTTGATGGAGGCCGATTTTCTCTACTGTAACATGGTCACTTCTCTCCTTGTTTCTGGTGTGGCCCTTCAACCCCATCCCTTCTGTTCAGAATCCTTGCAATTAGTGTATTACAGAGATTTATCATCGAGTTTCTCTAGGTGGGCTGGGTAGGTTTGGTACTAGGAGCCACCTATTAGGGAGTACATATAGCACTTAATTTTCTGGGTCTGGGATACTTCACTCAATATAATTGTTTCTAATGACATCCATTTCCTGGCAAATTCCAATAATTCATCATCTTTGATGGCCGAGTAGTACTCCATTGTATAGACGTACCAAAATTTCCTTATCCACTCGTCAACTGTTGGACATTTGTGTTGATTCCATGACTTTGATATTGTAAACAGTGCTGCTATGAACATACTCCTGCTTGTGCTATCAGGTGAACCTCTGGTGTATGGGGGGTTATTCCCAAAAGTGGAATAACAGGGTCATATGGCATTTCAATCTTTAATTTCTTTAAGAATCTCCAGACGGCTCACCAGAGTGGCTCTATGAGCCTGCATTCCCAACAGCAATGTAGGAGAGTTCCCCTCTCTCCACATCGTGTCCAGCATTTGTTGTTGTTTGTATTGTGGATTTTTGCCATCCTGACCAGGGTGAGATGATATCTCAGGGAAGTTTTGATTTGCGTTTCCCTGATGGCTAAAGAAGTGGAGCATTTTTGAAGATGTTTGTTAGACATTTTAATTTCATCCCTGGTAAAATTTCTTTTAAGTTCCAGGGACCATTTTTTAATTGGCCATTAGTTTCCTTGGTGTCTAGTTTTCTAAGTTCTTTGCGCACTCTGGACAGTTAGAGCTCTATCATATATGTTGTTAGTGAAGATTTTCTCCCATTCTGTGGGTTGCCTTTGAGCTCGTGTGACAATCTCTTTATCTGAACAGAAGCTCTTTAATTTCACAAGATCCCAATTGTTGAGAGTTGGTAGCAGTGATTGTGCCATTGGATGTCTGTTTAGGAAATGTTGGCCTAGCCCAATCAGCTTGAGGGAGTTCCCTATCCTTTCAACTATGGTTTTTATAGTCTCTGGCCTGATATCAAGGTCCTTGATCCATTTGGAATTAAGTCTTTTACATGGTGACAAGTATGGGTCCAGCTTTAATCTTCTGCCTATGGAGATCCAGTTTTTCCAGCACCATTTGTTGAAGATGCTGTTCTTTTTCCATTGGAACCTTTGGGCCCCTTTGTCAAAGATCAAATGGCTGTAATTTTGTGGGATTATATCTGGGTCTTCAATCTTATCCATTGATCTGTGTGTCTATTTTGGAGCCAGTACCAGGTTGTTTTTATAACTATGGATTTGTAGTATAGACTAAGGTTCGGTATGGTAGTACCTCCAGCAGTGTGTTTGTTACTCAGGATTGTCTTTGCTATCCTGGGTCTTTTGTACCTCCATATGAATTTTGAGATTGTTTGATCAGCTTCTTCAAAGAATTGCTTTGAGATTTTAATTGGTATAGCATTGAATTTGTATATTGCTTTTGATAGGATGGTCATTTTTACGATGTTGATTCTGCCAATCCAGGAACATGGCAGGTCTTTCCACCTTCTGGTGTCTTCTGCAATTTCTTTCTTTAGGGTTTTCTTTTTTTATTATTATTATTTATTCAATTGTGAGTGTATGCATGTGTGCATGTGTGTATGTATGTGTGTGTGTGTGTATGCATGTGTGTGTGTGTATAGAACCATGGGCGAATTCGGGAACCACCATGGACACCTCTACCTCCTCCTTGTTTACTCTGTCCCGGGATTCACAAGCTCCACCCTACTAAGACCAGAAACTCAGGCCACCCTCGCTTCTTCCTGGCGTCTATACGTGGGGTCTAGGATCCGAACTCGGGAACTTTTGCCTGCAAGGCAGAGGTTTAACCCCTGAGCCACCTCTCCAACCCCTTTCTTTAGGGTTTTCAAGTTTTCATTGCAAAGGTCTTTTACTTCCTTGGTTAGGTTTATACCAAGGTATATCATTTTTTTTAGGGGCTATAGTAAATGGGATTGTTTCTCTGAGAGCTTTTTCACTTCTTTCATTCTGGGCATATAGGAAGGCCTCTGATTTTTGCACATTTATTTTGTATCCTGCCACCCTGCTGAACTTCTCAATTAGTTCCAGGACCTTCCCGGTGGAGTTTTTGGGATCACTCAGATATAAGATCATGTCATCTGCAAGTAGGGATAGCTTGACTTCTTCCTTGCCGATTTGAATCCCTTTCTTGTCTTATGGCTTCAGCTAAGACTTCAAGTACAATATTGAATAGAAGTGGTGAGAGCGGACAGCCTTGTCTAGTTCCTGATCGAAGTGGGAATGCTTCCAATTGTTCCCCAGTGAGCATAATCCTTGCTGTGGGCTTGTTGTATACAGCTTTTATTATATTGATAAAGGTTCCTTCCATTCCTACTGTCTCTAGGGTTTTGATCATAAAAGGCTGTTGGATCTTGTCAAAAGCTTTTTCTGCATCTATCGAGAGTATCATGTGGTCTTGGACTTTGGACTGGTTTACATGATGAATTACATTTATTGATTTGCGTATGTTGAACCAACCTTGTGTGCAGGGGATGAAGCCTACTTGGTCCCCGTGAATGATCTTTTTAATATGTTTTTGAATCCAATTTGCTAAGACTTTGTTGAGAATCTTTGCATCTGTGTTCATCAGAGAGATTGGCCTATAGTTTTCTTTTTTAAGTGAATCTTTATTAGGTTTTGGGATTAAAATGATATTAGCTTCATAAAAGGAATTTGGTAGTGTTCCTTCCTTTGCTATTTGATGGAACAGTTTAAGGAGTATTGCTGCTATTAACTGCTTAAATGTCTGTTTGAACGCTATGCTGAATACATCTGGTCCAGGAAATTTTTTGGTGGGAAGATTCAAGATTATGTCTTCAATTTCCTTATATGTTACAGGAATATTTAAATAATTCACAACTTCCTGATTCAATTTAGGTAAGTTGTGTTTACTTAGGAATTCATCCATCTCTTTTGTGTTGTCAAACTTCACAGAGTATAAGTTTTTTTAATATAATGTTATAATTCTCTGGATTTCTTGGGTATCAGTAGTGATTACTCCATGTTCATTTCTAATTTTGTTAATTTGGGTTTTCTCTCTCTTTTTTTTGGTTAGTTTAGCTAGGGGTGTATCAATCTTATTGATTTTTTCAAAGAACCAGCTTTTTGACTGGTTGATTTTTTCTAGCATTTTCTTAAGCTCGATTTCAGATATTTCTCCCCTTATTTTGCTAATCTCCTCTCTTCTACTACTTTTGGGATCAGATTGCTCTAGTTTCTCTAGAGCTTTAAGCTGCATTGTTAAGTTGTTTATTTCTGATGTTTCCATTTTTTTGATGTAGGCATTAAGAGCTATAAACTTACCTCTTAGAACAGCTTTCATTGTGTCCCAGAGATTTTGGTAAGTTGTATTTTCGTTATCATCCGCTTTCAGGAAATCTTGAATTTCCTTTTTAATTTCTTCCTGAATCCAGTTCTCATTCAGCATCATAGTGTTAATTTTCCAGAATTTAGTGTATTTTCTCTTGTTTGTTGTGTTGTGGATGTCCAGCTTTAGGCCGTGGTGGTCTGATAGGGCAAAGGTTAGAATTTCAACTTTTTTGTATATGTGTAGATTTGTTTTGTGGCCCAATATGTGATCTATTTTGGAGAAAGTTCCGTGTGCTGCTGAGAAAAATGTGTATTCTTTGGTGTGTGGGTGAATAATTCGATAGAGATCTGTAAGGTTCATTTCTTTAAGGGTTTGATTAAGTTCCAAAGTGTCTCTGTTAAGCTTTTGACCTGTTGATCTATCCCATGTTGAGAGGGCGGTGTTGAAGTCCCCAATAATTATCGTTTGGGGGTGGATTTCTTGCTTTAGATGCTGTAGGGTTTTCTTAATGAATGTGGAGGGGCCTGTATTGGGTGCATATGTGTTCAGTAATGTGAAGTCTTCTTGGTGAATTTTTCCTGTGACTAAAATGTAGTATCCATCCATGTCTCTTATAATTTTCTTTGGAAGTAACCTAATATTATTTTATGTGAGAGAGTTTGAGTTCTTTGATCATAAATTTTTTTTAAAATTTTCCAACTTTTTTAAGCATAATGAGAATAATCCCTGCCCCCTCATTCTCTCTTTCTACCTCCGCCCTTCCTCTCTATTTCTCTTCCTCTCTCCAACCTTTCTGTCCATCTGCTTCTATGGTTCCCAGTGTTTACTCTGGATCATCTATTCTGGCAGGAGTTCAGGTCCCTATTGCAGATCAAGTTGTCATTTCTTGAATAGACCCAGTCATAGAGTCACTCCCCTTAACCTGTCTAGCCCTGGCCCCTAAGTTTCCTATTCCTTGGAATTATTTCTCTTGAGTTCCTTGCTAGTTTATGTTGGCATGGTGATATGTCAGCCATAGTGCAAGACTGGTAAGAACAAGTTTCACTGCCATGAGTTCCTGAATCAACAGCCCTGCCTTGAGTGGAATGTCCTGTCCAGTAGTCCACTTTCTCATCTTTAGGTTCTTACAACCTTACTGCCCCTTCTTTTGAAAAGTTCCCTGAGCCTTTGGATGGAGAGAGAGTTGACTGCTCTGATTTTGGGTGAACATTTTACAGGGTCACTGGTACACTGCTTTCTTGTTGGTGGTTGCTGTCTATTTCTCTGTTTTTTTTCCATGAACTTGGATGCTTCCTGTCTGAGTGTTGAGATCCTCATCTATACACACATAAAAAGATGTTGTGGCACTATTCATGATAGAAAGTCATGGAATCAACCTAAATGCCCAATGTTCCTTTATATAAGAAAAGGCTTAAAGAAGAGAGAAGAACAAGAACAGGACATAGTAGAGAGTGGCGTTGGCTTCCTAAACCCCTTAACTCTCCCTCCTTCCATGGCAGGAACACATGTAAAGTACTATAAACCAGTTTAAACAACAGCGGATGAGAAGGAAACTGACAGTGGATAGGATCAGATGTTTCAATACTTACAGGCTTTTCTTGACAATAGACTTATTTATCTATTTAGCTATGTTCCTTTCTCTCCACTCTCTTGGAATCCTTATTCCCTGCCACCCAAGTTATGTCCCTTTGCTGTTATAATGGATATTATAGATTTATCCTTGAGTATGTCATCACGAGGGCTTAGTACTAATGTTTCATTTATAAGGGAACACATGTGACGTCTTTCTGTATCTGTGATACTTTACCCAGTATAACTTTTCTAACTGTATCCATTTACCAGTAAATTTAATTAATTCATTTTTGATAGCTGTGTAGCATTCATTGTGTATATGTACCACATTTTTATTATTCATTCATCAACAGTTGGGCATTTAGGTTGATTCCATGACTTTTCTATCATGAATAGTGCCACAATGAACATGGATGTACACATGTCTTTATACCATGATGATGTAGCAGTCTTTGATAATATTTCCATTAGTGGTATAGCCGGGTCACATGGCATTTGAATTTTTAACTTTCTTAGAAAACACCATAGTGGATCACATACTTCTTTTTTTTATCATTTTTTAAATTTCCGCTCATACAAACTTAACAGGTATATCAGTCATCTCCCTCCATCCAACTCCCCATCCCGCTGGTTCCCTCCTCCCCTACCCCCTCTCTCCTTATCCCCAAGTGCCTCTCCTTCCCATCCTTGGAGCATCCTCTAGTGTGCATGCCAAGTTCTTCTGTGGGTCCTCCTCTCCAATGAGGTGCAAGGACCCAGCAGCATTACCCAGAACCCTTTCCTGTGTTCCCCTTAAACATAGGAACACTACTGTGGCTGTCAATACCTAGCTTCCAAGGATCCTAGTGCCTTTAGTCCAGGCTAGACTTTGTGGGGCCAATAATGTGCTGGACATTGTGCAGGGCATACAAAATCTTATTATGATTGCTTTGGCCCTAACTTGTGTGGAGTATCTTGCATATCATGACTCCTCCCATCCTTGTGCTCTTACAATCTTACTGCCCCCTCTTCCGCAAATTTCCCTGAGCTTTAGGATGGGGAGAGATTAGGGTGGCCTAGGTCCAGGTGATTGATATAGAGTCTCTGATATTCTGAATTATGGTTTTCTCAGTTTTGCTGCTGCTAAAATGCCCTTGGCTCCATTCTGATGGGTATTGGATGTCACCCCCTGGCCAGAGATAAAAAACTTGTTAAATTAGAGTCTTGTTATAAGAGTATATTCAAAGGTAGATGGAATAAAAGTAGAGTCTGTGGTGGTGGAGGGGGGTAGAGTCTCCTATTGCAAAATGGTTACTTTCTATCTGCCAGACTACATGCCCTCCCCTTCTGGTGAGATCATACTCCATCAGTTGCAAATGATGAGGAAGGAATGTCTGTGAACTTAACCAGATGTCTCATTACTTGCTTGCAGTCCTTGATGGTAGCCTATTTTCTCTGCTGTAACCCCTCTCTCCTTGTCTCTGGTGGGGCCCTCCTTCCCCATCCCTCCTGTTTATAATCTTTACAATTACTGTAGGTATTACAGAGATTTATCCTTGAGTGTCTCTAAGTGGGTATTGTACTCGGATCCACATATCAGGGAGTACATACATCACTTAATTCTCTGTGTCTGGGATACTTCACTCAATATAATTGCTTCTAATTCCATCCATTTCCCCGCAAATTCCATTAATTCATCATTTTTGATGGCTGAGTAATATTCCATTGTTTAAATGCACCACATTTTCTTATCCACTCATTGAATGTTGGACATTTTAGTTGATTCCATGACTTTGCTATTGTAAACAGTGCTGCTATGAACATGATTGTGCTTGTGTTATCGAGGTGAATTTTTGCTGTAGGGGGGTTATTCCCAAAAGTGGAATAGCTGAGTCATATGGCATTTCAATATTTAATTTTTTTAAGAATCGCCAGATGGCTCGCCAGAGTGGTTGTATGAGCCTGCATTCCCACCAGCTATGTAGGAGAGTTCCCCTCTCTCCACATCCTCCCCGGCACTTGGTGTTGTTTGTATTGTGGAATTTTGCCAAACTGACAAGGTTGAGATGATATCTCAGGGAAGTTTTGATTTGCATTTCCCTAAAGGCTAAGGATGTGGAGCATTTTTTAAGATATTTGTTAGACATTTTAATTTTGTCCCTGGTAACATATCTTTTAATTTCCAAGGCCCATTTTTTAATTGCGCCATTGGTTTCTTTGATGTTTAGTTTTCTAAGTTCTTTGTGCACTCTGGACAGTAGAGCTCTATCAGATATGTGGCTAGTGAAGATTTTCTCCCATTCTGTGTGTTGCCTTTGTGCTCGAGTTACAATCTCTTTATCTGAACAGAAGCTCTTTAATTTCATAAGATCCCATCTGTTGAGTGTTGGTTGTAGTGACTGTACTATTGGATGTCTGTTTAGGAAATGTTAGCCTAGCCCAATCAGCTCGAGGGAGTTTGCTACCCTTTCATCTATGGTTTTTATAGTCTCTGGCCTTATATCGAGGTCCTTGATCCATTTGAAATTAATTCTTGTACATGGTGATAAGTACGGGTCCAGTTTTAATCTTCTGCATGTGGAGATCCAGTTTTGCCAGCACCATTTGTTGAAGATGCTGTTCTTTTTCCATTGGATTCTTTGGGCCCCTTTGTCAAAGACCAAATGGCTGTAGTTTTGTGGGCTTATATCTGGGTCTTCAACCCTTATCCATTGATCTGTGTGTCTATTTTGGATCCAGTACCACACTGTTTTTACAACTATGGATTTGTAGTATAGACTAAGGTTTGGTATGGTGATGCCTCCCAGCAGTGTTTTTGTTATTCAGGATTGTTTTTGCTATCCTGGGTCTTTTGTACCTCCATATGAACTTTGAGATTGTTTGGTCAACTTCTTTAAAGAATTGCTTTGGGATTTTAATTGGTATAGCATTGAATTTGTATATTGCCTTTGGTAGGATGGTCATTTTTACGATGTTGATTCTGCCAATCCAGGAACATGGGAGGTCTTTCCACCTTCTTGTGTCTTCTATAATTACTTTCTTTATGGTTTTAAAGTTTTCATTATAAAATTCTCTTAATTCCTTGGTTTGGTTTATTTCATTTTTTAGGGGCTATAGTAAATGGGATTGTTTCAGGGCTTTTTTACTTCTTTCATTCTCGACATTTAAGAAGGTCACTGATTTTTGTACATTTATTTTGTATCCTGCCGCCCTGCTGAACTTCTGTATTATTTCCAGGAGCTTCCTGGTGGAGTTTTTAGGATCACTCAGGTATAAGATCATGTCATCTGCAAATAGAGATAACTTGACTTCTTCCTTGCTGATTTGAATCACTTTTATGTCCCTTTCTTGTCTTATGATCATATTCTTCTCATGAAAAAATATACCTAATAAAATCAATGCTATAACAATAAAATATAAAACAATTTTTACTTGATGATATAGGCCTCAATTATTTTCACGACAATAAGGAATTCAGTGAATGTTAAATAAATGTAGCTAAATAGCCATTTCTACATGCTAATACCCTATCTATGAAATTCTCTGTGCTTTTGTAGGTGTGGATAAAAGTAAAAAATTTACAATTATATTACTGGAAATCCTAAAGTATCCAGTTTATTTTTTATGAATATCCAGGTAGGTTGTCATAACAGAACATTTTTCTGGTCTGGTTAGTTTTTGATTTGTAATCAATATTTAATCCTTGCAATTACTGTAGGAAGGATTATGAACAGGAGGGATGGGATTGGAGGGCCACACCAGAAACAAGGAGAGAAGTGACCATATTACAGTAGAGAAAATAGGTCTCCATCAAGGACTGCAAGGGGTGACATACAGTGCCCATCATGACGGAGTGAAGGGCATTGCAGGAGCAGCAAAACTACAAAAGAAAACCAACAAACCACAATCCAGAACTTCAGAGACTCTATATGAACCACCTAGAACTAGGCCAGACTAATCTCTCCCCATACTGAAGCTCAGGGTCATTTGCGGAAGAGGGGGCGGTAAGAGTGTAAAAGCAAAAGGATGGGAGGAGCAATGATTTGCAAGATACTCCACAAAAGTTAGGGCCGAAGCAATCATAATTGGACTTTGCATGCCCTCAGCAATGTCCAACACACTATTGACCTCACAAAGTCTAGCATCTGCTAAGGCACCAAGATCCTTGGAGGCAAGGGATTGGTAGCCACAGCAGTGTTCCTATGCTTAAGGGGAACACGGGAAAGGGTTCAGGGAAATGCCACTGGGTCCTTGTACGTCATCGGAGAGGAGGGCCCAGAGGAGAGTCAGGCATGCACAAGAAAGGACTCTCTAGGAATTGGGGCGGGAGGCACTGGGGGATGGAGAGGGAAGGGTGAGGGGAGGGGGAGCAGGGGGTTCGGGGGTGAGGAGGAGGGAAGGAGGGAACTGGTGTAGCTATTAAGTTTGTATGAGCTGAAATAATAATAAAAAATGTATTAAATAAAAAAATATTTAGAATAAATTTCTTTCAAAGCAATGTTCAAAATATATCTTTGGTTTTCAATATAACTCTCTTTCTTATCTATTAAAGAACTAATCTAAAAAGTGAAGTGTATTTTACAATCATTGTTTTTCAGTTTGTATACCTCTACCTTTATTTTTGTCCCAGTGTATAGCAACTAAACCTTTTGGACAAAGTTTGTGTTATGCTGTTTGTTATTTAGATTTATTCCCTTAAAACTAATTGATGTTATAGGAATACAATTTTTAATGGAAATATGTATCCAAGATTTTAATGGTTCTCACTGACTTTTTATTTATAAATGTCAACCACAAATTAAGTCAACAAGTGACAAAAGTATAATGAAAAATGCAGTGCTGACATACTGAATCAATTAGTCTCTAATTCTGTGGAGTCCTGTATAATGTATTTAAGCTTAATATCATATAGCAAATTTTTTTTACCAAAATGGGTTTATAGTTATGTTTAGGTATATGGCCTCCACCTTTACCAAAAAAGACTAATTAAGACTTTGTTAAATAGTTTTTAATGCTGTTAAATACATGTAAGATAAAAATAACTTAAATGAGGAAACACTTAGATTCACTATTTCAATTGTAATCTTAATTCCTGGCTTGCTCCATTTCAATGGGCCTTTTTCGATGGCAGAGCAACGTTGATTACCTCATGTGATTCAGAAAGCAAGACAGAAATGGGAAGGCCAGGGCATATTATTCTTTATTTTTTTAAACATTTTTTATTATCTCCGCTCATACAAGCTTAATAGGTACGCAGGTTCCCTCCCTCCCTCCCTCCTCCTTCCCCAACCCCTCTCTCACCCTCCCTCCCCACCTTCCAATGCCTCCCCTCCCCCAATCCCCCGAGAATCCTTTAGCATATTATTCTTTAAATCAATGCCCACTGTGACCTAATTCCTACAGCTAAGCTCTCTCACGTCCATAAATCACATTGCAAGTTGGTGGTTAGGACTTCAAAACATGAGCCTGTAGGGGAAAATTATATTTTTCAAGCAATACCAAGGACCAATCAAAAAAAATCTCACTATTACTTTTATCTTTAGTTTTGTGAGCTAATCCAAGAGGTCCATGTGTTCTAAAATATTGCTTAGTTCGAAGAATCTTCTAATCTCCTACCCTCAATATTTCCCCCTCAGATTCCATACAACTTTGTTTTTCATTTAGAAATCTTTTTGCTACTCATTCCTAAATTCATGATTGCTAAATATAAGCATATGTTTATAGCATCTTAAATAACATTTTCCCTTTTTAGACACCTGAATCTTTTACTAAGTCATGATTACCTATACTTTTTCAGTAAATGATGTTTTTAATCTGGATACTTCTTGTAGCCCCAGGCCCAGAAGAGATACAGTAGGATACATCCTTACTTATTACTGTCTCTACACATAGTTCTTCATCTTTTTTTTCATAAAGAAATCCCTCTCTTTGAAGTCTCATTTCATGCTTGTAGACTGTCATTGATCAAAATTATTTCAGTTTTCAACAAAGCCTCAGGTTTCTTCTTTCAATTCATTGAAGATTTGCAAATTACTTAAGAACACTATGTTTAACATTTCTTTTGTTCATTTTCTTGACTTCAATATGCTGGTAAATTAGTCAATATACTTACCCTATTACCTCCTTTTATCCCCAATGTTATTTTTCTCAGCTTATATCCTTTATGAGATATTCACTATGGTGATTTTATAGATTCTAATGATGTATGATGATCAAAAACGTAACAATAAGTCTTGTACTATGCTTTGGAATTGTAGTGAGTTTAAAGTAAAATTTGCAGTGTTGGAAACATGTCAAAATATTAAAAATTTTAATTAAATAACTTAAGGTATTTTGTAATATGTTACACTTATTTAATATTGAAACAACATTTTTGACATACTTGATGAGTTATACATTATCAACATCGATCTTATTTATCTCTTTTTCATTCATAATATAGAAAATTTAAAGTATTATCTGTCTTTCACATTGTGTTTTTTATACATAGTTCTGATTTGAACAGCGCCATTGCTAAAATCTGCACAGTAGCCCTAGTCTCAATTCCATCTGTTTAACTTTTTTATGACAAACTATTAAGTTTTGAACTCATGTCCCACAGGACTCAGTTCCTAATTATATTTTCACACTATGATGCTCTATATTCATTATAATACATCATCATTCATAAGATCAATTCACTCCTAGAAGGTTAAAGTCCATGATAACTATTCTAATGTCACCTTGCTTTTCATTTGATCTGTTAAACTTGAAGCCATTTGTATGTACACATATTAATGGGATTGAAATACATGCTGTCTGTGATAATCGTAACCAATGCTCACTAAATACAAGCAGGTCCCATAAGTGTGCTTGAATTCATGTACTCTAGTGACCTGCTATTGCTCCTATTTTGAGTATTTCATATAAATAGCTTCTCTCTCAATTGTTTAATAATACTCCTATACCATTGCTCTCAATGACTTGATCAATATTTCATGAATAAAAGATAATCAGAAGAAATAATTCAAAAATTCTTATCATTGCATATGTCACTGCATACTTTAGCCATGCACACTATAATTTGCCACTTTGTGTTACTGAGTTAATTGGGTATGTTCTTAAGTTTTCAAATTTTGTATTAGTTTAGACTTTCTGTCATTACCTCATAACATGTTATTTAGAAACTTTCACTTTTCTTTCCTAAGGATTAATTTTACCATATGCAGTAGAAAACTTTCATTGAGCATACAGAAGAAAATTTTAGCTATTATCTTTCTAACATTTATGAAGTTAATAAGAGAAAGATGGCCAACTATAGACCCTCAGCTAAGGAACAGATACAATTCAATGAGTATACAAAAGAAATGTTTAAGTGCATGGAATACAGTCTGAACATCAGAAAGTAGATGAAACCAAGAAATATTACTTTTTAAAAATTTATTTATTTTGTGTGTATGTGCGAGAGTGAGAGAGAGAGAGAGATAGAGAGAGAGAGAGAGAGAGAGAGAGAGAGAGAGAGAGAGAGAGTGTGTGTGTGTGTGTGTGTGTGTGTCCAAAGGCACTAAATGTCCCGTGGAGAATCAAGGGTGACTTCAGAAATCATCCTATATTGCTTCAACCCCCTTTTAGCTTGCTCTGGGGTTTCACAGGTTCTGCCCACCAGGGCAGTAAGTGCAGGTCTCCACCATTTTTGACTGGTGTTTTTACGTGGGAGCTGGGATCGGAACTCAGGACCTTCTGTTTGTGAGGCAGAATCTTAAAACTTGAGCCATCCCTACAATCTGAAATATTACTTTTTAAAATGAAAAATAGTGAAAGTAATGTAATGGGTTACCACTAAACTTTGTAAACCTTAGTAGGAGAAGGAAAAATCCTCATCCTGTATGCTAAATAAAAAAACTCAAAGCACTCTAGATATGAAGTGTGAAACCTGGCAAATATGCATTCTGATTAAATGGTAGAATTTACCTAATTTTTGATGAGCTATGTGTGTTCTTGAGACTTCTAGTGAAAAGTGTTTTAATGAGACATCTTGCAAAACATTAATTTTCTTTATGAGCTTGAGAAAGGACCAGAAATGCCATATTTTTTTACTTAGTTTTTTAATTCTTCATGGGATTTCAGTTTATGTATTAAATTTGTTAAATGATTAAGGATTATTTGCAAACATATTGCAATAAATTGAATTGAAAATATTAGAAATATTGAATTGAATTGAATTGAAAATATTAGAAATATTAAAAATGTTTCTACATATATACATAATCTAAACTAAAATTGAATAAAAAGGTAAAAAACATAGTCTATTATTTAATGAGCAATAAATTTGAAAGACTTATAGTCTCAACAAATAAATTCATTTAAACATGGCTGAATTTTACCATGATTTATTAGAAGTAGCAAAAATAATCCTCAACTAGGATCATTGTGCTAAATTTCATCATTAACATTAAATACAAACAGTGGTTCAGCCAGAACCTTCATTTATGCAAGACAAAAAGTCATACAAGTAGAAAAGTAAGAAATCAAATTGTCTCTACAGATGATAAAAACTTACTAGGGAACCCCAAGAGAGTTTTTATGTTTGGTGAGTAAGTTCGTCAAAATATTATCATATAAAATCGATAAATAGAAAAAGTTCAACAGCTTTTCTGATCACCAATAACAAGTCCAACTGAGAAAGTAATCAGAAGACTATTATTCAAGTTACCTAATTTTTTTAAAATTATAGGTGACAGATAAAGTGAACTATCTTTAAATTGAATATAGAAAACACTTAGAAACTAAGACACTAGTAAGAGAGAAAGATCACTACTTTTATGGATCACAACAACTCATTGATAAAATGACAATAACACTGATAACAATCCATAAATTCAATGTAATTGTCAACAGAATAGTGAAATTCTTCAAATATATATAAATCAGGATACAAATTTCATTTAAAAATTTCATAGATATTGAGGAGACAAAACAATCCTGAAGAAAAATAAATACTGAAGATATAAAATTACTTGGCTCAAATTTAATTCACAGCCACAGTAAAAAATGTGGTAATGCAATGAAAAAAAAAACAAATTGAATGATCAGTGGAAAAATTGAAAATAAACCTACATAGCTAAAGCTGTGCAAATGTGCCATAAATATACTTGAGAAAAAAGGCAGTTTTAATTATTATTGGTAAAACTGCAATTATCTATAATAAATTGAACTTAGATTTTTCTCATCCTCAACAAAAATTAGTTCAAAATAGATAAAAAAATCTAAATTTAAAACCTGAAATATAAAAATTTCCAGGATAAAACATAATTGCAACATTTTTTAAACTATCACTGAATTTCAATTAATTTTTTCTACTTTTAAAAGAATATTGATTACTCATCCCAGATTCCCTCCCTTGCTCCTCCCTGTCATCCCCTCCCTTTCTTTCACTATTTCCTCCCAGAGTTCCTCAATGGACCTCAAGGTTCTCTATGGCTTGTCTACTCCTGTGGGGGTTCAGGCTTCTGCAGTGTAATAAGTTAACTCTCCTCAGGCCAACTCACTGATGAGTGCATTTCCCTTCACCCATTCAGCTTTAATCCCAAAAGTTTCCACTGTGAGTTCCCATTCTATGGCTATAATAACAGCTACCTACAGAGAAGTTTGATGTACTGTCTTCCTACCAATAAGTTTATTGGCTGTCTTCCATATTGACCTATTTACTTCCTTTTTTTAGGTTCTTGTTCTGGTTTAAAATAACAGGAATGGGTACCATTCTGAGAAGCAGTTCTTGAGTCCAATCAGAAAGTTGTTGGTTTTCTCCTTGGTATTCATGATATTATGACACTGGTGATCACCTGTTACCATGGTTATCTATATTGCAACTTACAGATCTTATGCTATTGATGGGGCTTGTGAATATTTCTCTCCCCCACCAGCTTCTACAGTATTCTTTGGTATTGTATAAGCTATCCAGCAAAGAGAAAATCCTCAGACCAGCTGACACACTTTGCCCATGTAATGTAATTAATTCGTGTTCTATTTTCAGTAATAGAGTCTTGCTGACAGGTTTTGAGGAACAACCAAAAGCCATGATAAAAGCCTATAATGTTTGGGGGCCTTTTAGACTTCTCTGACCAACATTTTTTTTATTTCTTCCACTCATACAAAGTTGATAAGTACCCCATTCCCCTCCCTCCCTTCCCAACTCCCTGGATCCCCTTGCTCCCTTCCCCCTTTTCCCCTTCCTTTCCCCCTCCCTCCCTTTCTCCCAGTGCCTCCTCACCTCTTTCCCCCCTGTTCCTGGAGCATCCTTTAGTGTGTATGTCTGACCAACATTTTATCAACAAGTGCCGCATTCTTGTTACTTATAGTATAATTGTGTCCCTGGGTTCTAAATGGATCGTCTCATGGTTTTTATTTTATTATTTTATTTTATTTTATTTTATTTTATTTTATTTTATTTTATTTTATTTTATTTATTTTTCCCGGTTTACTCATCCTATGCTCCTCTGCATTGGGACTACCCATTTGTGTTCTTTTCTTTAAAAGATATTTTTTGGACCTATTACTAGCACAGGATTTCCTTTAGGGTTGTTTCCCACCATTTTTGGGTTTTTCTGTAAGTCCATCTGTCCCTCCTATTTCCATGTCCCTTTCCGTGTCCCATCCCCTCATTTCATGTTATGTATTTTTCTCAATTATTCCCTCCTTCACTATTGTCTTGACATCCTAAATATCCCCTTTGAAAGGTTTCACCATAATCATCTCTTCCCACTTTCCCACTCAGTTCTTTTTTTGAGTTTTCTGGCTCTCACAGTTCTTCCTATGCAAATATATTAAAAAGGATATCAGTTCAGTCATCTGCATATTAATGAGAACGTGAGTGCTTAGCTTTTGCTAGAAAATTCCTTAATCTCCTCGTTTCTAATGGCTAACAATCCATTGTGTAGATATACCACAGTTTCATTAACCATTCCTCTGTTGATGAGCATGTTGACTGATTCCATTTTTTCGCTGTTGTGAATAAGGCTGCAATAAACATAGATGAACAAGTGCCTTTGTAATAAGATATAGAGTCTTTTGGGAATATTTCAAGGAGTTGTATAGCTGGATCATATGGCAGTTCCATTTTTAACATTCTTAGGAACCTCCACACTGATCTCCACAAAGGCTGTACCATTTTACACTCCCATCAGCAGTGAATAAGTGACCCCTTTTTTCCACAGCCTTGTCAGTAATCTCTGTTGTTTGTGTCCTTGATCTTAACCATTCTGAATGAGGTAGGATGGTATTGCACTGTTGTTTTTATTTTCATTTACTCTGATAAACAGGGAAGTTGAGCACTATTAAGGTATTTGTTTGACATTTCAATTTCTTTTGAGTGAAATCCCTGTTTAGTTCCAGAGCCCATTTTTTAATTGGAATATTTGCTCTCTTGGTGTTTAATTTTCTGAGTTCTTTGTATACTCTGGAGATTAATCCTTTATCAGATTCATAGATAACAAAGATTTTCTCCCACACTGTGGGTTGTCTTTTTGCACGATTGACAGTATTTCTTGTCAAACAGAAACTTTTTAACTTCATGGAGTCCAATTTGATGATTATTGGTCTTAGTGCCTGGGAATTTGTTGTTCAACTTAGAAAATCTTTACTTCAGTCTATCAATTCAAATGTACTTCCTACTCTAGCTTCTAATAACTTCAGAGCTTCCAGTATAATATCCAGTTCTTTGATTCATTTGGAGTTGACTTTTGTATAAGGAGAGAGGCAACAGTCAACTTTTATTCATCTACTTGTAGATGTGCAATTTTCCCAGCACCAATTGTTGAAGATGCTTTTTCCCCAGTGTACATGTTTGACACCTATGTCAAAAATTAAGTGACTATGTATGAGAGTTTATGTCTGGGTCCTCTGTTCTCACCCATTTGTTGATGTACCTGTTTTCTGTGCCAGGTACATCATTTGTATGTTTTTATTACTATAGCTCTGTAATATAGTTTGAAATTGGCATGGTAATACCTCATGCTGTCTTTTTATTGCCCAAAGTTGTTTTGGTTATTCTCGGTTTTTTTTGTTCTTCCATTTGAATTTTGAGATTGTTCTTTCCAGAATTGCATTGGGATTTTAATTGGAATTGTATTGAATCTGTACATTGCTTTGGGTAGGATAGCCATTTTCACAATATTGATGTTACCAATACATGAGCAAGGTATGCCTTTACATCTTCTAGTATTTTCTTTGATTTCTTTCAACAGTGTTTTGTAGTTTGTACAGGCCTTTTACTTCCTTGGTTAGATTTATTCCATGGTATCTTATTTTCTTTGTAGCTATGATGAATGGGATTAACTGTCTCAATTTTTGGCCAACGAGTTTGTCTCTGGCATATAGGAAGGCTACTGATTTTTGCATGTTGATTTTGTAGCCTGCCACTTTACTGAAATGGTTTATCAATTCTAGTAGTTTCTTGGTGGAGTCATGTGGATCTCTCAAGTATAGGATCGTATCATCTGCAAATAGGGTTACTTCGATTTCTTCCTTACCTATCTGTATCCCTTTTATTTCCTTCTCTTGACTTATTGTTCTAGCTAGGACTTCAAGCACAATGTTGAACAGGAGTAGTGACAGTGGACAGCCTTGTTTCACTTTAGATCTAGGTTGGAATGTTTCAAGTTTTCCCTATTTAAGATGATGCTTGCTTTAGGCTTATCATATATAGGTTTTATCAAGTTGAGATAGGTCCTCTTCATTCCTATTTTCTCCACAACTTTCATCATGAAGGGATGCTGGATTTTGTCGAATGCCTTTTCTGCATCGATTGAGAGGATCATATGATTTCGGTTTTTAAGTCTGTCAATATGATGAATCACATTTATTGTTTTGTGTATATATACTATACCATCTTTGCCTTCCTGCTATAAACCCAACTTGATCATGGTTTATGATTCTTTCGATATATTTTTGGATTCAATTTTCTAGTATTTTTGAGGATTTTTACATCTGTGTTCATTAGTGAGATTGGCCTATTATTCTCTTTATTTGATGTGCCTTTGATTGGTTTTGGAATGAGAGTTATATTGGCTTTGCAGAAAGAGTTTGGGAATATTCCTTCCTTCTCTAACTTATGGAATAAATTTGAGGAGGAGTAGTGTTAGTTCTCTTTTGAAGGCCTGGTAGAATTCTGCACTGTATCCATCTGGTCTTGGACCCTTTGTAGCTGGGAGACTTAAAATTACTGTTTCAATATTTTCTCTTTTTATTGACCTGTTTACTGTATCTATTTTGTCTTAAGTCAATTTTGGTAGGTCATATGTGTTTAGGAATTCATCCATTTCCTTTAGATTGTCCAATTTAAGAGATTATACATTTTTAAAGTATATCCTTATGATTCTTTGGATTCCTGCATTATCTGTTTTAATTTCTCCCTTTTCATTTCTGATTTTGTAGATTTGAGTTTTCTCTCTTCTTGTTTTAGTTAGTGAAGGTAGGGCCTTTTCAATCTTTTTTATCTTTTCAAAAAAACAGCTCTTTTTTTATTAATTTTTTCTGTATTTTTTTTTGTGTGTGTGTCTGTAACATTTTAAAAGTAAATGGCAATGACATTTTGGTTAAGATTTCCATTTCTATCAAGCATTTTGAAATATAATTCATATTATTTTTATCTGTAATTTACACTCAAAGTCATTACTACTGAGTAGAATTTAGTGCACATTGATCAACATTGACCAAAAGTTCGGGTAAATCTACTCTTTTTGTAGCTAAGTAGTATTCAATGGTGTGTATACAGTACGTTTTCATAGTCATTCATCAAATGATGGAAACTTAGGTTGTTTCAAGTTCTTGGTTATTGTAAATAGTGCTTCAACACACATGGTAGTGCACGTCTCCTTGATTACCTGATTTTGTTTCATTTTGATATATATTCAGAAGTGAGATTGCTAGGCCATATGGTAACTCCGTTTTTAAATTTTTTAGCAATTTTCTTATTTTTTATAATATATGAACTAATGTACATTCTTAACAATGGGCTAAAACAGGCCCATTTTCCTATTCACTTAGCAACACTCGTTTCTTTCTTTACTCTTTGTCATAATACTTTCAATGCTGTGAAAAATATCATTGCAGTTTTAGTTTGCATATTACTGATTATTAGTGACATTAAGTATCTGTTCCTCTTCCTTTTAGTCATTTGGAAATTTTAAATAGAAAAATGTCTATTTATGTCTGCTGTCCATGTTTTCGTTTGTTCTGAGACAAAATTGCAAAGCTCTGACTGTCCTGGAACTTTCTATATCTGATATGTTATTAATTAGATTTTTCAATATTTTTGTGGATTTTTAAAAATTCCTTCAACTTTATGAATTTCAAGACCTTATTCTTTTTACAGTTTGCATTTGTAGGCCATGTGTTATTTTGGTACTTTTTCTTAGTTTAGAAGCTTTTTAGTTTAATGGAATTTTATTTGTCAATTTTAAAAATACCCTTTTCCACTGATTTTAGAGTCTTTAAGAAAATCCTTCTCAAATCCAATGTCCACAAGCACTTCCCCTATATTTCTTATGATTAGTTTCATGTAAAATACCAAAGCTCAATTTGTTGTTTTTGTAATTGGCCAGAAATATAGCTTTCATTCCTCTTTATGATAATATGCAATTATCTTTCCACTGTTTATTAGAAATATTATCTTTTTTGCAATTCATTTCATAGAAAATTAACTAAAAATTGATTACTTGTAGATATATACATTTATTTCAATTTCTATAATTTTCCAGTGGTCTTTGGCTTTGTGTTCCTGTCAGTACAATGCTGCTCTGATTGCAACAACTTTGCAGTAAATGTTTGATTTGGGCAGTGTGATACTTTGCTATTTTTACTTAACATTGCTCTGGATTTTAATATTATATGATACTTTTCAAATTGGGGCACCTGCCCCTCACAACACTCCACATGTGGAGTCCATGCGTTCTTTTCTAGCTCCATGCCCATCATGGATTCTATGCCTAGAGTCCATGAGTTCTCCAGGAAGACTGCCTCTCATGGTACTCCATGTCTGGAGTCCATGAGTTTTGTTCTTTCTCTACTGCAATAAACTCTACCTTAATCCTCAAAAACCTTTTAGAATTTAATTTGGGTCTCTTACATTGGAAAATGTGATATATATTTGAATGTGGGAATGTACCAGTGGATACACCACTGAGGAATATGACTCATCCTTCCATGAAAACATTACCTTAGGAGAGGGACGAAGGCTTAGGAGCCTCTCTTTGCCCATGATGGGATGTCTACGAGTCCATTATTCAGTAATCAACTACTGTTGCCATCAGTTCACAGATGCATCAGAAATGTCATTCAAAACATAGCCCTTATACAGCACTCCTTTCCATCTTCACCTCTTACATTCTTTATACCCCTCCTTTACTATTGCAACAGTGGTACAAACACACACACACACACACACACACACACACACACACACACACACACACACAATCACATGATATGAAATGTTTTTGAAGAAGAAGGAATTTGACGTGGAAGGAAGGGTATAGTAAAGGATAAGGGAAGGAATCTGATCAAAGAATTTTATACATATATGAAATTTTGAAAGAATAGATAGTTTAAAACATGGAAAATTTAGAAGTACATTTGTTTCTATATCTGTGAGGGCCACCATTATATACAAGTAACTATTTAATGGTTGAGGGTTTGAGCTCTGGGTACATTTATAAAGAATTAGTATCTGAATTAAGCTCAGAGTGAACCTGCAAGACATTGTCTAGTTGATTGGGAAGGCCCACCCCAGGGTGAGGAGGACTACTCCCTGGACAGGTGGATAAAATACAGAGAGCTGGTTGAGGAAGTTGGAATCCTTCTGTATCTTTGGCTAGGCATTCTGGTTTGCCAAGTGAGGATTAGTCCTCTCTGAACTCTTATGTGGATACAACATGGCCAGTTTCCTTGACCCTAGGTGTTAGTGTGGGCTCTCCTGCTAAGCTAGACAAAAAGCTCTAACTAGACTAATTAGTGAGAGAAAAAAAAAGAAAATGAAATCCCTTGTTTCTTTAAGCCATTTTGTCATAATTTTATTAGCAAAAAATACAGAGAAATTGTAATAGAATTTGGTACTAGAGAAGTAGGGTGTTGCCGAAAAATCTGATTTTATGTGACTTTTGTGGATGTTGAACAGTTTTGTGGACAAAGTTTAAAATGTTTGAAGACTTTGGAACTGTGGATTACAAATACAGGTCTGCAGAATTTAATGCCTCATTTGGAGAATAGGAAAGCTGAGAGAGTTGTGAATTGTTTAGACATGGTTTGTGAAGAATGGAACAAGGACTTTAGTGAAGTTGAATTAAAAACAAGACTGGTTTCTATGGTAGAGAAGAGCTATGTTGGCAACCTTAAAATTTTGGATGAGCAAAGCGCAGAGAACAGAGCAACTGTGGCTTATGGAGAGATAAGCATCATTGAAGGCAAACCTAATATTTTACACTGGGATGGTGGAGGAAATGAATATCACCATGTGGAGATTCTTTGGTTTGAAAATCCACATTCCTTCAGGTGCCAAAAGCCCAAGCTGAAGCAATTTCTTGCCCTTTAGAAGTTTTGGCTGCCTAGAAAAGAGCTTTTCTAAAGCACACAAAGTTGGTACAGTTGTGGTTCCAGTGGACCAAGTTATGTTACTTTGCTACAGAATTTTTCAGTATCATCCAGATGGTACTGGTTTTGGTACACAATTAAGGGGTTCCTGGCAAGCAGATGAACTTTGTCACCAAGTGGCAGAATTGAGATTTTTGTAAAGAAAATTGAAGCCTGATATGCTTGTGAAAGTAAAAAATAAATAAATAGATAAAATTAAATAAAAAAGAAATTAAAAAAAAACAAGTTGAAGCTTATAACTGCAGAGGTAAACCCAGAATGTTATTGGAGATGCCAGAACCATAGCATGTGTTCTGAAAATGGATGCAAGTGCAGATCTAACCTGTCCCAGAGAAATGCTACTTATTCACTTTTCGGCTAGGAAAAGGAGTGAAATTGCCCAGAATTTTCGAGCCACCATGACTATGTAATGAGCAAAATAAGATGGACAATAAAGTACAGGATGCAGTATTTGACTTGGTGGACTTTGGTCAAATTTTGACCAATTCATACATGATGCTTCTGTTTTGATGTTTCATTTGTATTTAATTTATTTTGATGTGATTGACTTTACATTTAAAGAGATTTTGTACTTTTTAAAAAAGAAATTTTCAGTTCCAACATTTTAATCACTGAACTTTTAATAATTGACATTTTACAACTTAGATTATGAAAACTTTTAATTTCGAATTTAAGAATTAATGAAAATTAAAATGTATATTATAAGATAAATTTAACACTTCTGGGGACAAAGACTGAAGATTAAAGTTTAACAATAATATGTTTTGTGTCAAGTTGACAAAGAGTGAACTGTCATAGTTAGATACAGATGTCAACTTATTAGTTGAGGGTTTGAGATCTGTGCACATTTGAAGAGAATTGGTAGTTGAATTAAGCCCAGAGCAAAACTACACAAGATTGTCTAGTTGATGGGAAATGGGTACCTCAGGATGGGTGGGACTAGTCCCTGGACAGGTTATAAAATACAGAGAACTGGTTCAGGAAGTTGACATCCTTCTGTATACTTGGCCAGAAATACTGGTCTGGCAAGTAAGTATTGTTGTTCTCTCAATCATTTCATGGATAGAGCGTGGACTCTTCTGCCAAGCTTGACAAAGAACTGTAACTGGACTATCAAAAGAGAAAATTAAACTCTTGTTCCTTTAAGCTGTTTTATCATGATTTTATCAGCAACAATGAAGAGAAACTGCAACTTCGAGTAGTCCCTTAAATATTTCAGTGCCAAATAAGTACATTTAATATGCAAAATTGTGAAATACCAGAATTTTAGCATTGTTCTTTCTATCCTTATACAAAATGCACTTCCATGTTTTGAACCTCTTCAATTTTTTTCATCAGTCTTTCATTTTCATTGCAGAGAACTTTTTATCTTCAATTTCACTTCTTCCTTGGTATTTAAACGGTTATGTAGTTATTATGAACGTGATCAGTTACACAATTGATGTTCAAATGATTCGTTACTATAAACATTAGTTATGTTACTGACTCTGCATGCTTATTTTGAATCCTGTCTGTTTGCTGATAGTATAATTTGAATAGTTCTTTTGTGGAGTTTGTTATTTATTAGATCACATTTGTGAACTGTGATAGATTTATTGCTTTCCCTTTTTGGATGCCTCTTGTTTCTTTCTCTAGCCTGGTTGTACTGGACAGGTTTTCCAGAACTGTGCTGAATTAAATGGACAAAGTATGAATTCTAATCCTTTTTTAACTTTTATAGAGAATTCTTTCAACTGTGTCCCATTCATCATAATGTTAATCATTGTCTTCTATAAAAATCCATTATATGTTGAAATAAATTCCATCAGCTTCTTATTCATCATACTTTTCATGGGCTTTTGAATTTATAAAAACTGGTCTATATCAGTTGAGCTGACTATATGATTGTTGTTATTCACTCCAATACATTACATTGTATAATTTATATTTATTACAAAATCATTGCAGTCCTTCAGGTTTGTTCATGGTTTTAAACTTTATTTTGAAAAAAATAATTAATGTTTATTTTTTAAAGTTTCATACATGAATACCTTAAAATCATGTTATTTTAACCCACAATCCCTTCTATTCACATTACAAAACTTTTTCCTTACCAGTCACACTTCTACTTTAACAGCTTTTTACATATGTGGCCCAATGAGTTTCATTTATGATGCCTGTATTAGCTAGAGCCTGCACACTTGCTGGAGCTTGGATTATGTATCAGTGGGTATACCACTGAGAAAAGCAGATCTCCCTTTCTACCATGTAATATTAATCTTCTTTTCAGTGTTAGTGCCTCTTTGGATCTTTCCCCTTCCATAGTGAAATACTGATAGGTCAAACCTTGTGGAAGAACACATAGCTTTAGTAAAGCTCATGGATTTGGCATGCCTGTTGTGTCTAGAAGGTACTCTCTGACCATAAGTCTCCTCTTTCTGACTCTCACATTCTTAATGCCACTTCATTGAAATGTTCCTGAGTCCTGGGGCAGGGATGATTTATGTTTACTTGGTAGGTCAGAACAGTCCATAGTCACTTATTTTAAATACTTTGACCAGTTGTGATTTTCTGTACAAAACACTTTCCATTGCAGAAGTGTCTTCTAGATTGAGTGTTAAACACTTCTCTAGTCTAAGGTTTGTAAATGATAAATGTTTATAAAGCAGTTTGATATCAAGTTCTAATGGCTAAGCCTCAGTTGTTTGATTCTCTCTAGGACCTTGTCTTGGCCAGATATGCTGGTCTGGCAAGTAAGGATTGTCCATATCTCAGCCATTATGCAGTGATGGCGTGGCCAGTTCCCTCAGCCCTGGTGTTGGTGTGTGCTCTCATGTCAAGCTGAACTGAGAACTGTAACTGGACTATCATAAGGTAATAAATTCGTTGTTCCCTTAAGCCGTTTGATTGTCATTTATCAGCAATGTTGCAGGCTGACTGCAACACTAATGTAATATAAATTCAAGGCAGTATGCCATTTTAAAAATAGAAAAAATAAATATGCACAATGTTGTTATGGCTTTGTCATTAAATCAATTTGTACTTAGTCATAAGAACATAAGAACACCCACCCCGCCCCTGCCAGCTGCCCAAGATGAGTGAGAGAGAGAGCCCCACACATCCCGGCGGGGAGCACCCAGGCATACTCCAGCTTGGCCTGCGCCGTGGCCCAGACGACCCCAGCCCCCTCCATGCCGCGCCACCCCACCCCGCCCCCGCCAGCTGCCCAAGGTGAGTTGAGAGAGAGAGCCCAGCCCAGCCAAACCACCCCAGAGCCCCACGTGTCCCGGTGGCGAGCATCCAGGCCGACTCCGGCTTGGCCTGCGCCACAGCCCGGACGACCCCAGCACCCCTCCATGCCGTGCCGCCCCGCCCTGCCCCCGCCAGCTGCCCAAGGTGAGTGAGAGAGAGAGCCCAGCCCAGCCCTACCACCCTGGAGCCCGATGTGTCCGGGCGACCTCCCGCTTGGCCTGCTCCGCGGCCCAGAAGACCCCAGGCCCCTCCGCACCGCCCCGCCCCGCCCCGACAGCTGCCCAAGGTGAGTGAGAGAGCCCAGCCCAGCCCAGCCCCGCCCAGCCCCGCCCCCCACCCTGGAGCCGCCTGGCCAGCAGCACTTAGGCCCCTGGCTTTGCCCCCGGGGCCCTGCCCCCCTCCGCCCCGACCTTCCCAGGTTGCAGGTGAAGAATTCTGCCATCCACATCAGACCCTCTGCCTCTCTGGCCCACCGGGGACCTACGCACGTGGTCCACGGAAGACACACTGCTACTCAGAATTCAATAGAGCCCAAAGGAAACTAAAGCAAAATACTAAGGAACAAAGGGAACACAGGCCATACATCTGGACTCCACTACAATCAGTATATCACGTGGGTGAGATTTTTCTCATCCAACCCAAAGATAAGTAAACTTTTTCTTTTTACCTTACTGATCCTTTAAAGTATCAATGCTGTAGATCAACTTTCTCATGCAGCCACCCCACAACATACAACTCCAGGGAGTAAACCACTCACCCCCACATTTCACCAAGATACTAAATCGTAAAAGTGCACTACCAAACTAATATTCACCCCCTGGTACCATAACCTGACTTAACTGACGTACTAACGGCCTAGTAACCTCATCTAGGATATAACGATAACAATACACAAACATACCCAATCCAAGGCAAGCACTAGTAATAACTGGCAAGTGTAACAATACCAACTAGGTGGATTCATTGAAAAATACACAGAAACTGAAAGGTCCTAAAAAACAAAACAACAATGTACAAGTTAAAGTGCAGATCCACGAGAAACAAAACCCAAGAAGACCAATCTCCTGCCAAAAGAATCAATCCCATAATGAGGGATTCTGACCAGAACAAATCCACAGAAAATAGCCATGAAAGCCAGACCCAACATAACGACTTTCAGAGTATGATCATTACCATGATTAATACTATGAAAGAGGAAATCCGAGAAGAGTTAAACAACCTTATCAACCACTTCGAACAGGAACACAACAGGCACTTGGAGGAGTTGAGAAAAAAAGTTCAAGAAACAAAAATAGGTACATAGCAATTAAAACAGTCTCAGGCAGAGTTTAAAATTGAACTAAAAGACAAGTTACCTTCAACCCAAAAGTCAACAGAGAGTCTTATCAGCAGAACAAATGAGGCAGAAAATAGAATTTCAGATCTTGAAGACAAAGTGGGAGAATTAATCAGCTCAGTGGAAGAGATTGTTAAAGCCAAAAAGATACTGGAGAGGAACATTCAAGAGATATGGGACACCCTGAAGAAGCCTAACATGCACATTCATGGAATACCAGAACAAGAATCCCAAAATACCACACCTGAGCAAATATTTCAATTCATCATAAATGAAAACTTCCCACAACTAAAGAGAGGCCTATCCAAAGACAAGAGTCATTTCGCACTCCAAACAGATATGACCAAAATAGAAAATCGCCACGGCAAATAATAGTCAGAACACTCCACATTCAAGACAAAGAAAAGGTGCTGAGAGCTTCAAGAGAAAAAAAGCAACTCACTTTTAAAGGTAAACCTAATAGAATAACAAATGACTACTCAATGGAAACAGTAAAAGCAAGAAGAGCTTGGAGAGACATACTTCAAGTATTAAATGAGTAAAAATGCCAACCCAGACTGATATACCCGGCAAAACTATCTGTCATGATTGAAGGAGAAAGAAAAGTTTTCCAGGACAAAGACAACTTGAAGAGATACATGTCTACCAAAACAGGCCTTCAAAAAATCCTAGAAAAGATACTCAAACTTGAAGAAAAGAACTAGCGTATCCAGGAGGACAGAAGGGAAGTATAATACCACCAAAATATAAATATCAAACAACATGCTGACAAAGTCTACTAAACAAAAAATGTCCAGAATTAAAAATAATTTCTCCATTATGACATTAAACGTCAATGGTATTAACTTGCCGATTAAGAGACACAGATTACAAACTTGGAATAAAAACCACAATCCAGCAATCTGCTGCCTTCAGGAAACTCATCTCACCACAAAAGATAGGCACATCCTAAGAATGAAAGGATGGTCTAAAATCTTGCAAGCTAATGGAACCGGAAACGGGCAGGGGTAGCAATTATGCTTTCAGACAAAGTGGACTTCAAACCAAAGAAAATCATAAGAGATACAGATGGATACTACATTTTAGTCACAGGTACAATTCATCAGGAAGACTTCACAATACTAAACATTTATGCACCAAATACGGGCCCCTCCACATTCATTAGGAAAACCCTACAGCGTCTAAAGCAAGAAATCAACCCCCAAACAATAATTCTTGGGGACTTCAACACTGCCCTCTAAACATGGGATAGATCAACAAGTCAAAAGCTTAACAGAGACACTTTGGAACTTAATCAAACCCTTAAAGAAATGGATCTTACAGATCTGTATCGAACTTTTCACCCACGCATGAAAGAATACACATTTTTCTCAGCAGGACATGGAACTTTCTCCAAAATAGGTCACATATTGGGTCACAAAACAAATCTACACATATACAAAAGAGTTGAAATTCTAACCTGTGCCCTATCAGACCACCACGGCCTAAAGCTGGACATCCACAACACAAAAACAAGAGAAAATACACTAACTCCCAGAAACGTAACAATATGATGTTGAATGAGAACTGGATTCAGGAAGAAATTAAAAAGGAAATTCAATATTTCCAGAAAGTGAATGATAATGAAAATACAACTTACCAAAATCTCAGGGACACAATGAAAGCTGTACTAAGAGGTAAGTTCATAGCTCTTAATGACTACATCAAAAAAATGGAAACATCAGAAATAAACAACTTAACAATGCAGCTTAAAGCTTTAGAAAAACTAGAGCAATGTGATCCCAAAAGTAGTCGAAGCTAGGAGATTAGCAAAATAAGGGGAGAAATATCTGAAATTGGGATTAAGAAAACGATAGAAAAAAATCAACCAGTCAAAAACCTGGTTCTTTGAAAAAATCAATAAGATTAATACACCCCTAGCTAAATTAACCAAAAGCAAGAGAGAGAAAACCCAAATTAACAAAATTAGAAAGGAACATGGAGTTATCACTACTGATACCCAAGAAATCCAGAGAATTATAACATCATATTTCAAAAACTTATACTCTGTGAAGTTTGACAACACAAACGAGATGGATGAATTTCTAAGTAAACACAACTTACCTAAATTGAATCAGGAAGTTGTGAATTATTTAAATAGTCCTATAACATATAAGGCAATTGAGGAAGTAATCTTGAATCTTCCCACCAAAAAATGTCCTGGACCAGATGGATTCAGCACAGAATTCTACCAGACATTTAAGGAGTTAATAACACCAATACTCCTTAAACTGTTCCATCAAATAGCAAAGGAAGGAACACTACCAAATTCCTTCTATGAAGCTAATATCGTCTTAATTCCAAAACCTAATAAAGACTCACTTAAAAAAGAAAACTATAGGCCGATCTCTCTGATGAACGCAGACGCAAAGATTCTCAACAAAGTCTTAGCAAATCGGATTCAAAAACATATCAAAAAGATTATTCATGGGGACCAAGTATTCTTCATCCCCGGCACACAAGATTGGTTCAACATACGCAAATCAATAAATGTAATTCATCATGTAAACCAGTCCGAAGTCCAAGACCACATGATACTCTCGATAGATGCAGAGAAATCTTTTGACAAGATCCAACAGCCTTTTATGATCAAAACACTAGAGACAGTAGGAATGGAAGAAACCTTTATCAATATAATAAAATCTGTATACAACGAGACCACAGCAAGGATTATGCTCAATGGGGAACAAATGGAAGCATTCCCACTTCGATCAGGAACTAGACAAGGCTGTCCACTCTCACCACTTCTATTCAATATTGTACTTGAAGTCTTAGCTGGAGCCATAAGACAAGAAAGGGACATAAGAGGGATTCAAATCAGAAAGGAAGAAGTCAAGCTGTCCGTATTTGCAGATGACATGATCTTATACCTGAGGGATCCCAAAAACTCCACCAGGAAGCTCCTGGAACTAATTGAGAAGCAGGGTGGCAGGATACAAAATAAATGTGCAAAAATCAGAGGCCTTCCTATATGCCCAGAATGAAAGAAGTGAAAAAGCCTTGAGAGAAACAATCCCATTTACTATAGCCCCTAAAAAAAAATGATATACCTTGGTATAAACCGAACCAAGGAGGTAAAAGACGTTTACAATGAAAACTTTAAAACCCTAAAGAAAGAAATTGAAGAAGACACCAGAAGCTGGAAAGACCTCCCATGTTCCTGGATTGGCAGAATCATCATCATAAAAATGACCATCCTACCAAAGGCAATACACAAATTCAATGCTATACCAATTAAAATCCCAAAGCAATTCTTTAAAGAAGTACACCAAACAATCTCAAAATTCATATGTAGGCACAAAAGACCCAGGATAGCAAAGACAATCCTGAGTAACAAACACATTGCTGGAGGTATTACCATACCGAACCTTAGTCTGTGTTACAAATCCATAGTAATAAAAACAGCCTGGAACTGGCTCCAAAATAGACAGTCAGATCAATGGATAAGGATTGAAGACCCAGATATAAGCCCACAATATTACAGCCATTTGATCTTTGACAAAGGGACCCAAAAAAGCCAATGGAAAAAGAACAGCATCTTCAACAAATGGTGCTGGCAAAACTGGATCTCCACATGCAGAAGATTAAAGCTGGACCCATACTTGTCACCATGTACAAGACTTAATTCCAAATGGATCAAGGACCTTGATATCAGGCCAGAGACTATAAAAACCATAGTTGAACGGATAGGGAACTCCCTTGAGCTGATTGGGCTAGGCGAACATTTCCTAAACAGACATCCAATGGCACAGTCACTGCTACCAACTCTCAACAGTTGGGATCTTGTGAAATTAAAGAGCTTCTGTTCAGATAAAGAGATTGTAACATGAGCTCAAAGGCAACCCACAGAATGGGAGAAAATCTTCACTAAGCACATATCTGATAGAGCTCTGCTGTCCAGAGTGCACAAAGAACTTAGAAAACTAAACATCAAGGAAACCAATGGCCCAATTAAAAAATGGGCCCTGGAACTTAAAAGAAATTTTACCAGGGATGAAATTAAAATGTCTAACAAATATCTTAAAAAATGCTCCACTTCCTTAGCCATCAGGGAAATGCAAATCAAAACCTCCCTGAGATATCATCTCACCCCGGTCAGGATGGCAAAAATCCACAATACAAACAACAACAAATGCTGGAGAGGATGTGGAGAGAGGGGAACTCTGCTACATTGCTGGTGGGAATGCAGGCTCATACAGCCACTCTGGAGAGGCGTCTGGAGATTCTTAAAGAAATTAAAGATTGAAATGCCATATGACCCTGCGATTCCACTTTTTTGTATAACCCCCCAAACAGCAGAGGTTCATGTCGATAGCACAAGTGCAACCATGTTCATAGCAGCACTGTTTACAATAGCAAAGTCATGGAATGAACCCAAATGTCCAACAGTTGACGAGTGGATTTAGAAACTGTGGTACATCTATACAATGGAGTACTACTCAGCCATCAAAAATGATGAATTACTGGAATTTGCCGTTAAATGGATGTGATTAGAAAAAATTATATTAAGTAAAGTATCCCAAACCCAGAAAATTAAGCACCGTATGTACTCCCTAATAGGTGGCTCCTAGTACCAAACCCACCCAGCCCATCTTGAGACACTCATAGTTAAATCTATGTATTACCTACAGTAATTGCAAGGATTATGAACAGGAGGGATGGGGCTGGAGGACCACACCAGAAACAAGGAGAGAAGTGACCATGTTACAGTAGAGAAAATAGTCCTCCATCAAGGACTGCAAGAAAGTAATGTGACACCTAGTTAAGTTCACAATTCGTTCCTGATCATTTACAACTAAGGGGTTATGAACTCACCAGAAGGGGAGGTCATATAGTCTGGCAGATTAAAAAGTAACCATTTTGCAAATGGGTGATTAACCGCTCCCATTGCCAAATGCCATATGACCCTGCGATTCTACTTTTGGGTATAAGTATTACATCTACCCTTCAATGTGCTCTTATAATAAGACTCCAGTTTAACAGCTCTTTGTCTCTGGCCAGTGGGTGACATACAGTGCCCATCACGATGGAGCGAAGGGCATTGCAGGAGCAACAAAACTGCAAAAGAAAATCAACAAACCACTATCCAGAACATCAGAGACTCTATATCAACCACCTAGAACTAGGCCAGACTAATCTCTCCCCATCCTGAAGCTCAAGGACATTTGCGGAAAAGGGGGCGGTAAGAGTGTAAGCAAAGGAATTTGGGGAGCAGTGATTTGCAAGATACTACACACAAGTTAGGGTCGAAGCAATCATAATTGGACATTGCATGCCGGGCGCAATGTCCAACACACTATTGACCTCACAAAGTCTAGCATCTGCTAAAGGCACCAAGATCCTTGGAGGCAAGGGATTGGCAGCCACAGTAGTGTTCCTATGCTTAAGGGTAACACAGGGAGGGTTCAGGGAAATGCCACTGGGTCCTTTTACGTCATCGGAGAGGAGGCCCAGAGGAGAGTCAGGCATGCACAAGAAAGGACTCTGGGAATAGGGGCGGGAGGCACAGGGGGGATGGGGTGGGAGGGGTGAGGGGAAGGAGAGCAGGGAGTTCGGGGTGAGGAGGAGGGAGAGAGGGAACTGGTGTATCTATTAAGATTGTATGAGGTGAAATAATAATAAAAATGTATTAAAATAAAAAAAAAACTTATACTCTGTGAAGTTTGACAACACACAAGAGATGCATGAATTTCTAACTAAACACAACCTAACTAAATTGAATCAGGAAGTTGTGAATTACTTAAATAGCCCTATAACATATAAGGAAATTGAAGAAGTAATCTCGAATCTTCCCACCAAAAAATGTCCTGGACCAGATGGATTCAGCACAGAATTCTACCAGACATTTAAGGAGTTAATAACACCAATACTCCTTAAACTGTTCCATCAAATAGCAAAGGAAGGAACACTACCAAATTCCTTCTATGAAGCTAATATCGTCTTAATCCCAAAACCTAATAAAGATTCACTTAAAAAAGAAAACTATAGGCCGATCTCTCTGATGAACACAGACGCAAAAATTCTCAACAAAGTCTTAGCAAATCGGATTCAAAAACATATCAAAAAGATCATTCACAGGGACCAAGTAGGCTTCATCCCCGGCACACAAGGTTGGTTCAACATACGAAAATCAATAAATGCAATTCATCATGTAAACCAGTCCAAAGACCAAGACCACATGATACTCTCGATAGATGCAGAAAAAACCTTTGACAAGATCCAACAGCCTTTTCTGATCAAAACACTAGAGACAGTAGGAATGCAAGGAACCTTTATCAATATAATAAAAGCTGTATACAACAAGCCCACAGCAAGGATTATGCTCAATGGGGAACAACTGGAAGCATTCCCACATCAATCAGGAACTAGACAAGGCTGTCCACTCTCACCACTTCTATTCAATATTGTACTTGAAGTCTTAGCTGAAGCCATAAGACAAGAAAGGGACATAAGAGGGATTCAAATCGGCAAGGAAGAAGTCAAGCTATCCCTATTTGCAGATGACATGATCTTATACCTGAGTGATCCCAAAAACTCCACCAGGAAGCTCCTGGAACTAATTGAGAAGCAGGGTGGCAGGATACAAAATAAATGTGCAAAAATCAGAGGCCTTCCTATATGCCCAGAATGAAAGAAGTGAAAAAGCCTTGAGAGAAACAATCCCATTTACTGTAGCCCCTAAAAAAATGAAATACCTTGGTATAAACCTAACCAGGGAGGTAAAGGACCTTTACAATGAAAACTTTAAAACCCTGAAGAAAAAATTGCAGAAAACACCAGAAGGTGGAAAGACCTCCCATGTTCCTGGATTGGCAGAATCAACATTGTAAAAATGACCATCCTACCAAAGGCAATATACAAATTCAATGCTATACCAATTAAAAATCCCAAAGCAATTCTTTAAAGAAGTTGACCAAACAATCTCAAAATTCATATGGAGGCACAAAAGACCCAGGATAGCAAAGACAATCCTGAGTAACAAAAACACTGCTGGAGGTATTACCATACCAAACCTTAGTCTATACTACAAATCCATAGTTATAAAAACAGCCTGGTACTGGCTCCAAAATAGACAGTCAGATCAATGGATAAGGATTGAAGACTCAGATATAAGCCCACAATATTACAGCCATTTGATCTTTGACAAAGGGGCCCAAAGGATCCAATGGAAAAAGAACAGCATCTTCAACAAATGGTGCTGGCAAAACTGGATCTCCATATGCAGAAGATTAAAACTGGACCCGTACTTGTCACCATGTACAAGACTTAATTCCAAATGGATCAAGGACCTTGATATAAGGCCAGAGACTATAAAAATCATAGTTGAACGGATAGGGAACTCCCTCGAGCTGATTGGGCTAGGCGAACATTTCCTAAACAGACATCCAATGGCACAGTCAGTGTTACCAACTCTCAACAGTTGGGATCTTGTGAAATTAAAGACCTTCTGTTCAGAAAAAGAGATTGTAACATGAGCCCAAAGGCAACCCACAGAATGGGAGAAAATCTTCACTAACCACATATCTGATAGAGCTCTACTGTCCAGAGTGCACAAAGAACTTAGAAAACTAAACATCAAAGAAACCAATGGCCCGATTATAAAATGGGCCCTGGAACTTAAAAGAAATTTTTCTAGGGATGAAATTAAAATGTGTAACATATATCTTAAAAAATGCTCCACTTCCTTAGCCATCAGGGAAATGCAAATCAAAACTTCCCTGAGATATCATCTCACCCTGGTCAGGATGGCACATATCCACAGTACAAACAACAGCAAATGCTGGAGAGGATGTGGAGAGAGGGGAACTCTGCTACATTGCTGGTGGGAATGCAGGCTCATACAAACTCTGGCGAGCCGTCTGGAGATTCTTATAAAAATTAAAGATTGAATGCCATATGACCCTGCGATTCCACTTTTGGGAATAACCCCCCATGCAGCTAAGTTTCGCCTCAATAGCACAAGCACGACCATTTTCATAGCAGCACTGTTTACAATTGCAAAGTCATGGAATCAACCCAAATGGCCAACAGTTGACGAGTGGACAAGGAAACTGTGGTACATCTATACAATGGAGTACTTCTCAGCCATCAAAAATGATGAATTACTGGAATTTGCTGGGAAATGGATGTCATTAGAAACAGTTATATTAAGTGAAGTATCCCAAACCCAGAAAGTTAAGCGCCATATGTACTCCCTAATAAGTGGCTCCTAGTACCCAACTCACCCAGCCCACATTGAGACCTCAAAGGTAAACCTAGGTAATACAGTAATTGCAAGGATTGTGAACAGGAGGGATGGGGTTGGAGGGCCACACCAGACACAAGGAGAGAGGGGACCATGTTACAGCAGAGAAAATCGGCCTCCAAGGAATGCAAGTCAGTAATATGACACCTGGTTAAGTTCACAGATGTTTGTCCCTGATCATGTACAACTGAGGGGGTATGATCTCACCAGAAGGGGAGGGCATATAGTCTGGCAGATGAAAGGTGATCATTTTGCAAATGGTTGACTGACCCCTCCCTCACCAAGGTTTCCTGCTTTTATTACATCTACCCTTGAATGTGCTATTATAACAAGACTCCAGTTTAACAGTTTTTTGTCTCTGACCAGGGGGTGACATACAGTGCCCATCAGGATGGAGTGAAGGGCATTGCAGGAGCAGCAAAACTGCAAAAGAAAATCAACAAACCACAATCCAGAACTTCAGAGACTCTATATCATCCACATAGAACTAAGCCAGCCTAATCTCCGCCCATCCTGAAGCTCAGGGACATTTGCAGAAGAGGGGGCGGTAAGATTGTAAGAGCAAAAGATGGGGGGAGCAATGATTTGAAGAGTCTCCACACTAGTTAGGGCTGAAGCAATCATAATAGGACTTTGCATGCACTGCGCAATGTCCAACACACTATTGACCTCACAAAGTCTAGCATCGGCTAAAGGCACCAAGATCCTTGGAGGCAAGGGATTGACAGCCACAGTAGTGTTCCTTTGCTGAAGGGAACACGAGAAAGGGTTCAGGGAAATGCCACTGGGTCCTTGTACATTATCGGAAAGGAGGACCAAAAATAGAGTTAGGCATACACAATAAAGGACTCTCTGGGAATTGGGGGGGAGGCACTGGGAGACTGGGAGGGAGGGAAGGGACGCAGGGGGTTCAGGGGGAGGAGGAGGGGGGAGGGAACTGGTCTACCTATTAAGTTTGTATGAGCGGAAATAATAATAAAAAATGTTAAAAATTAAAAAAAAAGAACATAAGAACAACAGCTTTGGTGAGTGACCAAACAAATAGGCCATGATGAAAGCGAGATATGTCTCCATTTTCCCAAAGATGACAGTATTTTCAAGGACAAAATTAAAATGACTTTCTTCCATTGTTTAATTTATTTTTGCATACATGAATAGAGTAAATTCCTAATATTTTCAGTTTTCATCTCTTAGTTCCAAGTCCCATCCTACCACCTTTTCTTCTTACAATCCTTCACTTCCCATTCTAGACTCCTTCCTATTTTCACATCTTTTCACTTGTGAGGCCCACTATGTTTCATCTAGTTTGTCTTTAATAACATATGCTGATGGGTTTTATGCTCCATTAAGTATTGTGGATCGTTGGGGTAATCATTGGGGGAAGTATCAGCATTGGTCCTCATCAGTTTCTCAATCTTTATGCCTTCATAGTTAGGCATTGAGAGAGATCCCATGCAATTTTTTACATAATTATACATATATACCATGGAATCTTGTATATCATGGCTTTTTCATTCCCAAGAGGTAATGTGTGGTCCTTTACTGTCTTACTTCAGGCTCTTACAGTCTTAATGTTCCCTCTTTTGCAATGTTCCTGAACCTTGGGGTAGGGTGGGTGAGGGATATATGTCCTGTTAAGGGATAAATAGTTCACAGTCACTTATTTTCTACATTTTTGTAAATTTGCCTTTTCAGCAATAAACTCTTTCTACTATAGGAGGCTTCTAGGTTAAGTGCTTTTCCAATTTATAGGCATAATAATAGGTATTTAAAAGCAATTTGGTGTACTGTTTCCTTACCTAAAGATATATAGTCTGCTCTTGCCCTGGGACCAATTTCTTTCCCATTCACAGGTTCTTGTACTAGTTTACAGTAAGAGGAATATGTTCCACTCTGACAAGCAGATCTTAAATCTGATCAGAAAGTTTTGGTTGTCTTCTTGATATTCAGACAATTATTACACTAAAGGTTATCTGTTGTCATGGTGATTGATGTAACTTGCAACTTTCACAGATTGATGAGAATTTTGACTATTTTTCTCCCCTGGTACCTTCCATAGTACTCTGTGGTGCTATGTAAACTATCCAGCAAGGAGGAAGCTTCCAGACCAATTCCAGCTGGTGATTTTTGTCCATTTCCTGTGATCCATGGATGTTGCAACTTCAGTAATAGGGTCTTACTGTCAGTTTCTGGAATACACCCAAGAGCAGTGGCAAAAACCAGTACTGTTGGGGGGGTTGGGCAACAATTTATCAAAAAAAGTATCATGTACCTGTTACTTCAATCAGTGTTTAATTGCCTCTGGGTTCTAGGTGAAGCAGCCCAGAGCATTCTTTTTCTCCTGTCTTCCTCTCTCAATTTTCCTCTATGCAGATACTGTCCATTCTTGTTCCTTTTTTAAAAGATTTAAAATGTTTTTGACATATTGATGTCATAGGAGGTTCCTATTCAATTGCATACAACCTTCTTTTGTCTATTAGTCCCTCAGCCCCTTCTACATCCCATCCCTTCATCATTCCTTAGTATTTTCTCCCACTGTTTTCTCTCTCACTAGGCTACCTGTGGAATCCTATAGCGCCTCCTTCAAAATCTTCACCCTAACCTTTTCTTCACACCCTTCTACTCATGAGTCCCTTGCAAATACTCTTACAGAAATTCCAGTCCAAAAATTTCAGTCAGGAGATCAATGTTAGTATTCACATATAAGAGTGAACATGAAACATTTTTTATGTGTTTTAGAAACTTTGCTCAATATTTTATATTCCAGTATCATGAATTTAGTAGCAAGTTCCATAATCTCACCCTATCTGATGATTGAATAGTATCATTGTGTGTATATTTCACACTTTTATTACAAATTCCTCCGTTGATGGACATGTTGGCTGATTCCATTTTCTTGTTATTGTGAATAGAGCTGTAAGGAATGTGGATGAATAAGTATCTTTGTAGTAAGAAGTATAATCTTATGGGGATATTTCCAGAAGTGGTATAGTTAGGTCATATGGTAGTCCCTATTTTAACTTTCTGATAAACCTCCACACTTATCTCCAAAGTTGCTATACTAGATTATACTCCCACTGACAGTGAGTGAGTGTTCTCTTTTCTCCACATATTCACTATCACTCATTGTCTTTTATGTTCTTGATCTTAGCCATCCTGATGGGATAAGGTGGTATTGCAGGAGAGTTTTAATTTGAATTTCTCCTATTACCAGGGAAGTAAAACATTTTTTAAAGATATTGGTTTCACATTTGAGTTTCTTTTTGTGAAAGCCACTGCTTAAATCCAGGGCCCATTTTTCAGTTGAACTTTTTGCTTTCATGGTGTTTAGTTTTTTTGAGTTCTTTGTATACTCTGTAGGTTAATCCTTCATGAGATTAATATTTAGCAAATATTTTGCTCATTCTGTGGGTTTTTTGCATAATTAACAGTGTCTTTTGTAGAACAGAAGCTTTTTAATATACTGAAGTCCTACTTGTGGATTATTGGTCTTCGTTCCTGGTCATTGGGGTTCTGTTTAATATTTTTTTCATCTAGGCTTATCAAATCAACTGTATTCCCTACTTTCTTCTAACAGTTTCAGAGTTTTGGATTTAACATTGAGGTCTTTGATTCATTTGGAAATGATCTTTATGTAAGATGAAAGCAGCCAATATTTATTCTTCTCCATGTAAATGTCCAATTTCCCAGCACCATTTGCTGAAGATGCTGTCTTTTCCCCCAGTGTGTTGATGGTTTTGTCAAAAATCAAGTTACTGTATGCTAGTGAGCTTATATCTGTGTTTTCTGTTCTAATACATTGATTGACATATCTTCTTTTGAGTCAGTACTATGCTGATTTCATTGCTATGGCTCTAAAGCATAGTTTGAAATTTGGTATTGTGATACTTTTTGCAGTACTTTTTATTGCTCAAGAGTATTTTAGCTAAATTGGGTCTTTTGTCCGTCCATATGAATTTTGAGATTGTTTTTCTAGTTCTGAGAAGAATTGCACTACAGAGGTATTTTAATTTGGATTACATTTAATCTGTATATTGCCTTTGGTAAGATGGTCATTTTCAAAATATTAAAGTGCCTTCTACTATCTTATTTAATTTTTTCAGCAGTGTTTTTTAATTTTCAATGTATAAATCATTTATTTTCTTGGTTAAGTTTACTCCAAGGTATTTTATTTTCTTTGAGACTATGTTGAATGGATTATTTCCCAACTTATTTGTTTCTAGTATATAAGAAGGATACCTACTTTAGTATTTTGATTTTATAGCCTGATACTTTACTGAAAGTGCTTATTAATTCAAGTAGCATTCTGGTGGAGCCATACATATATCTTTCTATGTTAAATCATAGGGGTATTTTAACCTCTTTCTTTCTTATTTGTGTTCCTTTTATTTCACTCTCTCACCTTATTATTCTGTCTGGGACTTCAAACAAAATATTGAACAGGAGTGGTGGCAATGGGCAGCCTTGTCTCATTCCAAATATAATTGGGAATACTTCACTGTTTTCTAAATTTGTAATTATATTTGCATTAGACTTGTTGTATGTAACCTTAATTATATTGAGATATATCCCCTCCAATTCCTACTCTCTCCAAAGCTTTTATCATGAAAAGATGTTAAATTTGTCAAAGGCCTTTTCTGCATTTACTGAGATCATCTGATTTTTATTTTCCGGTCTGTTAATATGATGAATCACATTTATTGATTTACTTATGCTAAACCATCCTTGCATTCCTAAAATGAACCCAAATTGACCATGGGCTATGATCTTTTGGATGTTTTTGAAATTTATATATATTGAGAATATTGCATCTGCATTCAATAGTGAGATTGGCCTATGATTGTCTTTCTTCGATGTCTTTTTTTGCTTTGGGAAACAAAATAATACTGCCTTTATGGAAAGCATTTGGGAATGTTCTTTCTCTATTTTGTAGTATAATTTGAGGAGTAATGATCTTAGTTTTTCTATGAAATTGTATTAGAGCTCTGTACTGAATCCATCTGTTCCTGGGCTTTATTTAGTTGGAACATTTGAAATTAATCTTTTAATTACATCACTTATTATTAAATTATTTAAATTATTTGTTTCATCTTGAGCCAATTTTCGTAACTTGCCTGTGTTTAAGAATTAATCCATTTCTTCTAAATTGTCCAATTTAGAGGAGGATAACTTTTTAAAAATATGCCCTTATTATCTTCTGTATTTCATTGGTATCTATTGCAATTATGCCTTTTTCTGATTTTTTTATTTGGTTGTTGTCCTTTTTTCTTTTGCTTAATGGCTAATTTTTGCATCTTCTCAAAGAACCAGCTCTTTGTTTCATTGATATTTTGAATTATGTTTTTCAGTTCTTATTCATTTATTGTCCCCTGGATCTTGGATATTTCTTCCATTGTGCTGCTTTTAGGATTGATTTCCTCCTATTTTTCTAAAGCTTTCTAGTTTAACATTTAGTTACTTACTTGTGATCTTCTTTTTTTAATGCAGGCATTAAATTCTGTTGCAGTTCGCATGCATGGTTGCTGATAAATGACTATCAAATAGCTTAAGGGAACAAGGAATTTATTTTCTTACTGATAGTTCAGTTACAGTTTTCAGTCCAGCTTGACAGAAGAGCTTGCACCAACACCAGGCTGAGGGAACTGACCACATCAACTCTATGTATTGGCTGAGAGAGGGACGATCCTTACTTGCTAGACCAGCATGTATTGCTAAGCATACAGAAGGAAGCCAACTTCCTTAACCAGCTCTCAGTATTTTATTCCTCAGTTCAGGTCCTTGTCCAACCCACCATATATTAGGCTTTCCCCATCAGCTAGACAATCTCCTACAGGTTTGCTCTGGGACTAACACAACCACTATTCTGTACAAGAGTGCCTCAATAGTCAAATTGACATTTGTGCTTAACTATTACACTCAACCCCTTGTCAACTTGATATAAAAGCAATTGCACTTTTAAACTGTAAACTTTCCTTGTATCCAAAGATGTTAAAAGTTACCTTAAAAATATAAGTACATCTTATAAACAAATTAAAAATGTTCTTTCATTAAAACTTCAGTTCCAACATTTTAAAAGATCAAAATTTCTTTATTTATTTTATTTTTTAAAATTTATTATATTTATTTATTTCCCAATCATACAAGCTTAATAGGTACTCCAGTACCCTCCCTCCTTCCACCCTTCCCCAGTCCCCCTTGCACCCTCCCCTTCCCCCCTTATCCTCTTCGTTTTGCCCCCCTCCCCCACTTTCACCCCCATTGCCTGGAGCATCCTTTAGTATGAATGTCAAACTTCCCACTGCATCCTCCACTCTAGTGAGGTGTAAGGATTCAATGGCATTGCCCAGAGTCCTTCCATGGGTTCCCCGTATCTTTAGGCTCTTACAATCTTACTGCCCCCTCTTCTGCAAACTTCCCTGAGCTTTAGGATAGGGAGAGATTTGGCTGCTCTGGTTCCAAGTGATTAATGTAGGGTCTCTGGTGTTCTGTATTATGGTTTGTTGATTTTTTCAGTTTTGCTGCTCCTGCTATGCCCTTGATTCCACCATGATTGGTACTGGAGGTCACCTCCTAACCAGAGATAAAAGGCTGTTTAAATGGAATCTTGCTATAAGAGTAGATTCAAAGGTAGATGGAATAGGACCAGAAGACAACAGTGAGGGGGGTCAGTCCCCCGTTTTCAGGATGGTTACCATCTATCTGCCTGACTCTATACCCTCCCTGACTGGTGAGACCAAACCCCCTGACACGCAAGTGATCAGGAAGTAAGTCTGTGAGCTTAATCAGATGTCTCGCTACTTACTTACAAAACTTGATGGTGACCTATTTTCTGTACTGTAGCATGATCCCCTATCTCCTTATTTCTGGAGGGGCCGTCCTTCTACTTCCCTTCTGTTTATAATCTTTGAAATTATTGTAGGTATTACAGAGATTTATCTTTGAATATGTCACTAAATGGGCTTGGTACTAGGATCTATCTATTAAGGAGTATAAATGGTGCTTAATTTTCTATGTCTTAAATAATTCATTTAATATAATTTTTTCTAATTCCATCAATTTCCCAGCAAATTTCATTAATTCATCTTTTTTGATGGCTGAATAGTATTCCATTGCATAAATGTACACATTTTCCTTATCCACTCGTCTACTGTTGGGCATTTGGGTGGATTCCATGACTTTGCTATTGTAAATAGTGCTGCAATGAACATGGTTGTGCTTCTGTCATTGAGGTGAATTTTTGCTTTCTGGGGGACTATTCCCAGGAGTGGAAAAGCAGGGTAATATGGCATTTCAATCATTAGCTTTTTAAAAAATCACCAGTCAGAATGGTTGTATAAGCCTGCATACCCACCAGCAATGCAGGAGAGTTCCATTCTCTCCACATCCTGTCCAGCATTTGGTGTTGTTTGTATTGCGGATTATTGCCATCCTGACCTGGGCGAGATGATATCTCAGGGAGGTTTTGATTTGCATTTCCCTGATGGATAAGGATGTGGAGTATTTTTAAGATATTTGTTAGATATTTCAATTTCATCACTCGAAAAGTTTCTTTTGAGTTTCCCGGCCCATTTTTTAATTGGGCCATTGGTTTCCTTGATGTTTAGTTTTCTAAGTTCTTTGTGCACTCTGGACAGTAGAGCTCTATCAGATATGTGGTTAGTGAACATTTTCTCCCATTCTGTGGGTTGCCTTTTTGCTTGGTTTACAATCTCTTTATCTGAACAGAAGCTCTTTAATTTCATAAGATCCCATTTGTTGAGTGTTGTTTGTATTGATTGTGCTATCGGATTTCTGTTTAGGAACTGTTGTCCTAGCTCAGTCAGCTCAAGGGATTTTTCCACACTTTCAACTAGTGTTTATAGTCTCTGGCCTAGTATTGAGGTCTTTGATCCATTTGGGATTAATTTTTGTACATGGTAACAAGTGTACGGGTCTAGTTTTAATCTTCTGCATGTGGACATACAGGTTTGCCAGCACCATTTGCTGAAGATGCTGTTGTTTTTCCACTGGATTTTTTGTGCCCCTTTGTCAAAGATCAAACAGCTCTAATTGTGTAGGCTTATATCTGGGTCTTCATCCCTTATGCATTGATCTATGTGTCTATTTTGGAGCAAGTACCAGGCTGTTTTTATTATTATGGCTTTGCAATATAGATTAAGTGTTGGTATGGTGATACCTCCAACAGTGTTTTTGTTACTCAGGATTGTTTTTGCTATCCTGGGCCCTTTGTGCTTCCATATGAATTTTGAGATTGTTTGGTCAATTTCTTTAAGGGATTGCTTTGGGATTTTGTTTGGTACAGCATTGAATCTTTGTATTGCTTTTGGTAGGATGGTTATTTTTATGATATTGATTCTGCCAGTCTAGGAGCATGGGAGGTTTTTCCACCTTCTGGTGTCTTCTGTAATTTCTTTCTTTAGGGTTTTAAAGTTTTCATTGTAAAGGTCTCTTAATGCTTTGGTTAGGTTTATACCAAGGCATTTCATTTTTTTTAAGAGCTATAGTAAATGGAATTGTTTCTCATAGGTCTTTTTCACTTTTTTTCATCCTGTTTGTGTAGTAAGGCTACTGATTTTGTCTGTTTATTTCATAACCTGCCACGCTGCTGAACTTCCATATTAGTTCCAGGAGTTTCCTGGTGGAGTTTTTAGGATCACTCAGGTATACAATCATGTCATCTGCAAATAGAGATAACTTGACTTCTTGACTTCTTCCGATTTGAATCCCTTTTATGTCCCTCTCTTGTTTTATGGCTCCAGCTAAGACTTCAAGTCTTATTGAATAGAAGTGATGAGAGTGGACAGCCTTGTCCAGTTCCTGATCGAAGCTGGAATGCTTCAAGTTTTTCCCCATTGAGTATAATCCTTGCTGTAGGTTTTTTGTATACAGCTTTTATTATATTGATAAAGTTTCCTTCCATTCCAACTGACTCTAGAGTTTTGATCATAAAAGGCTGTTGGATCTTGTCAAAAGCTTTTTCTGCATCTATTGAGAGTATCATGTGCTCTTGGACTTTGAACTGGTTTATATGATGAATTACATTTATTGATTTGTGTATGTTGAACCAACCTTGTGTGCCTTGGGATAAAGCCTGCTTGATCACAGTGAATGATCTTTTTGATATGTTTTGAATCCAATTTGCTAAGATTTTGTTGAGAATCTTTTCATCTGTGTTCATCAAAGAGATTGGCCTATGGGCTTCCTTTTTAAGTTGATATTTATTAGGTTTTGGAAATAATATGATATTAACTTCATAGAAAGAATATGGCAGTATTCCTTCCTTCACAATTTGATGGAACAATTTAAGGAGTATTGGTGTTAGTTGTTCCTTAAATATCTGGTAGAACTCTGTGCTGAATATATCTGGTCAAGGACATTTTTTGGTGGGAAGATTTGAGATTACTTCATTGATTTCCTCATATGTTATATGACTATTTAAGTAATTCAAAACTTCGTGGTTCAATTTAGGTATGTGAAACATACTTAAGAAATCATCTATTTCTTTTGTGTTATTAAATTTCATGGTGTATAAGTTTTTGAAATATGACCTTATAATTCTCTGAATTTCTTGGGTGTCAGCAGTGATAACTCCATTTTCATTTCTAATTTTGTTAATTTGGGTTTCCCCTCTCTCTGGTTTCTGGTTTATTTAGCTAGAGGTGTATCAATCTTATTGATTTTTTCAAAGAACCAGCTATTTGACTGGTTGATTCTGTGTATCGTTTTCCTAATCTCAATTTTGGATATTTCTCCTCTAATTTTGCTAATCTTTCTTCTACCACTTTTGGGATTGGACTGCTCTTGGTTCTCTAAAGCTTTAAGCTGCATTGTTAAGTTATTTATTTGTGATGTTTCTATTTTTTGAGGTAGGAATTAATGGCTATATACTTACCTCTTAAGATGGCTTTCATTGTGTTCCAGAGATTTTGATATATTGTATTTTCATTATCATTCTCTTTTAAGAAAACCTGAATTTCTTTATGATTTCCTCCTGAACCCAATTCTCATTCAACATCATAGTGTTTAGTTAGTTTCCAGGAGTTAGTACATTTTCTGTTGTTTGTTGTTTTGTGGATGTTAATCTTTAGACCATGGTGATATGATAGGGTACAGGCTTTAATTTCAACTTTCATGTATATGGGGAGATTCGTTTTGTTATCCAATATGTAGTCTATTTTGGAGAAAGTTTCCTGGGCTGCTGAAAAAAATGTATATTCTTTGGTGCATGGATGAAAAGTTAGATAAAAATCTGTAGCATCCATTTCAGTATGGGTTTGTTTAAGTTCCAAATTGTCTCAAATTTTTGACCTGTTGATCTGTCCAATGTTGAGAAGGCAGTATTCAAATCCCCTAGAATTATAGTATTGGGGTTGATTTCTTGCTTTAGATGCTGTAGTGTTTGCTAAATGAATGTGGAAGAGCCCATATTAGGTGCATATATGTTCAGTATTGTGAAGTCTTCTGGTGAATTGTGACTAAAATTATGATTTTTTTTCGTTTGAAGTCCATTTTGTCTGATAGCATATTAGCTACCCCTGCATGTTTCCTGGTTCCATTGACTTGCAAAATTTTTGACCAGCCTTTTACTTTTTGAATGTGCCTATCTTTTGTGGTAAGATGTGTTTTCTGAAGGCAGCAGATGGATGGGTTGTGATTTCTAATCCAAGTGTGCCATCTGTGTCTTTTGATTGGTGAGTTAATTACATTGACATTTCGTGTTATAATGGAAGAATTACTTTTAATTACTTTTTGTGTTTAGTGCTTTTCATAAGTGTATTATTTGGCTTGTAGGATTTGGTGGTATTATACTTCCCTTCTGTTCTCCTGGATATGCTTGTACTTTTCTTCAAGCTCAGTGTCTTTTCTAGCATTTTTTGAAGGCCTGGTTTGGTAGACATGAAGCCTTCAAGTTGTTTTTGTATTGGAAAATTTTTCTTTCACCCTCAATTATGACTGATAATTTTGCTAGGTATATCAGACTGGATTGACCTTTTTGTTTATTCAATAATGAAACACATCTCTCCAAGTTCTTCTTGCTTTTACCATTTCCGTTGAAAAATCATTTGTTATTTTAATAGGTTTATCTTTAAAAGTGACTTGTATATTTTCCTTTGAAGCCCTCATCACATTTTCTTTGTCTTATATGTGCAATGTTTTGACTATTATTTGCTGTGGTGAGTTTCTTTTTTGGTCATATCTGCTTGTGGTGTGTAATGCTTCTTGTATTTGGATGGGCCTCTCTTTCTTTAGGTTATGAAAGTTCTCCTTTATGAAAATTTGAAAAATTTCCTAGGGTATGGTATTTTTTGATTCTTATTCTGGTATTCCATGAATATGCATTTAAGGCTTCTTCAAGGTGTCCCATAACTTTTGAATATTTCTCTCAAGTATCTTTTTGGCTTTGACAACCTCTTCCATTGAGTTGGTTAGTTTTTCCCTTTGTCCCCTAGATCTGATATTCTATTTTCTGCTTTGTTAGTTGTGCTGATAAGATTCTTTGTTGAGTTCTGGGTTGAAGGTAACTTGTTTTTTAGTTCAATTTAAACTCTGCTTGAGATTATTTTAACAGCTTTATGCCTATTTTTGTTTCTTCAACTGTTTTTCTCATCTCCTCCAAGTGCCTGTTGTGTTCCTGTTCCAAGTGGTTGATGCAGTTATTTAACTCCTCCCAGATTTCTTCCTTCATAGTATTGATCATGGTAAAGATCAGGCTTTGAAAATCATTAGCTTGGCTATGGCTTTCTTAGCTCTTTTCTGTGAGTTTGTTTTGGTTGGATTCTATCATTATGAAGTTAATTCTTTCATTAGGAGATTTGTTATCTTGGTTTTTGTTTCTCATGGATTTGTGCTGTGACCTGGCAATTATTATTTTATCTCTTAAGACCTTCTTTCAGTTTTTGTGTGTTTTTGACTGAACTGAATTTATTGGTATTACTACTCTTGAGCAGTTATTCCTAGTGTTTGCCTTGGAGTTCAATATGTTTGTCTGGTATTGGTGTTATTTCCTAAATGAGGTTATTAGACTATTAGTACATCCATTAAATCAGGTTTAGTAGACAGTGAGTGACGATTAGTAGGTAGTGCACTTTTAAAATTTAGTACCTTGGTGATATGTGAGGGTGAATGGTATAGTCCCTGAAGTTGTACATGCTTTGGAGTGGCTATATGGAAAAGTTAAACTATAGTGACTAATATTTGGAAGAAACAAGATGGTAAGAAGGGTTCACTTATCTTTGCACTGAATGTGAAGAATCTCTCCTATGTGATAGGATGATTTTAGAGGACTTCAGGTATATTGTGTTTGTCCCCAAGAGCTTTGCTTGTGTTTTCTTTGGACTCTGTTGAGTTCGAAGTAGCAGATGGTCCTCCCTGGACCACAAACAAGTGGATAGGGCCATTCAAGTTGTTCTGAAGATGACCTGGGACCTCGGACATGGTCTAGAGTCTTTCCTCTGCACCAGAGCTGGCTGGCTTCAGCTACAGCTGGCTGGTAAGAGGAGCTGGGACTAGCAGGTGACCTGGGGCCTGCAGTGTGGTCTAGGGGGCCCTACCAGAGGAGTGATAGGTCCTGCATGGATGTACTCCCAGGTGGAAAGGGCTGTGCGTCTAGCTGTTGTAGACCCTCCTGAGACCTGGGGTGTGGCCTAGAGGTCTTTCCCTGAGCCAGAGCTGGCTGGCTGCAGCTTCAGATAACTGGTGGGAGGAGCTGGGACAAGTGGTGACTTGGGGCCTGGAGCATGGCCTAAGAGGCCTTACCAGAGGAGCTCTGGGTCCTACAAGGAGTCCCAGGCTGAAAGCAAAGTTCAAAGTTTCTTATCCTTAAGAATGTATTAAATGACAATAAGGTAAATAGTTTAAAATAGATAAACATTAAAACAGAAGGATCTTGAAACAATAAGAAAACATTATAAAGATCGTTGTCCAGCAAATCAAATTCTACATCCTTTACTTCAGTGTCGATCTTCTGTTGTTCATCATGTAGTCAAGGTGGCTCAAAGATTCAAGGTATTTCCAGTCCCTGTTTGCAGCTCAAAGTTGTAGAAACAGAGTTCTTCTTACCAAGCTGAATCTCCACTTGTAACCGTCCTCAGCATACATATGATGGTTCTGGCATCTCCAAAATCACTCTGAGTTCTCCTCTGCAGCTGTGAGCATTACCTTCTTTTTGCCTGACACTTGGTGCCAAGATTTTGTCACTCTCTGTGAACCCTTCAGTAGTACTCCAAAACCAGTATCACCTAGGGGATGCTGCCAGATTCTGAAGCAAGGCTGAAACATAGCTTGGTCTACTCAAGCCACAGCTGTACCAACTTTAGTGCACTGACTCTGAAAAAGTCTCTTTTCTAGACAGCTAAACTTGCAAAGGGCAAGAAACAGCTTTAACTTGGGTTTTTGGCCCCTGAAGGAATCTTATAGTGCTTTTCATGTCTTCCACCATCCCAGTGCAAGTCACTAGGTTTTCCCTCATTGACACTCATTTCTCTAACAGCAACAGATATTCTGCTGCTTGCCCTTTCCACATCCAGAGCTTCTTGGCCATCAATACAGCTCTCCTCTGTCATGAAAACCAGTCTATCATGTTTAAATTCAAGTTCACCAAAGTCCTTGTGCCCTTATCAGAAACTGGGCCCAATAATTCATTGCTCTCTCAGCGTCACTGCTTTGTAAATGGCCCACCAAACTCTGCAGAATGGTATTTGTAATCCACAAAGTCAAAATCTTCACACATTTCTAACTTTGTCCAGAAAAACCATTCAAAAGCCACAAAGTCCACATAGTCAGAACTATCAGCAACACCCCACTACCTGGGTACCAATTCTGTTGCAGTTCACCTGCATGGTTTCTCATAAATTACCATCATATGGCTTAAGGGATCAAGGAATTTATTTTCTTACTGATAGTAATGGTATAAGCATTCCTTATAGTACTGCTTTTAACGGGTTCCATAGATTTTGGTAAGTTGTGTCTTCATTTTCATTTGATTCAAAGAATCTTTAAAAATGTCATTTAAATTCATTGAGTTTGTGTGCCTTCTGTTGTTTCCTTTGCTGTAGATGTCTAACTTTATTCCATGGTGGCCAGATATATTCAGAGTATAAATTCATTTTCATTTTGTATTTATTGAATCTTGTTTTATGTCTTAGCATATGTTGTATTTTTGATTATTGTAACAGTTACTCTAAACTATTGCTATGAGAGAGCATTCAAAGTCAAACAACTTAAGCGAGAAAGGGAGATATATTCAACTTCAGTTACAGAGGGGAGAAGTAGACTTTCATGGCAGAGGTGATATGGCTGGTTGATGAAGCTGGAGGCAGGCTAAGTCATGGCAGACATCCAGTAAGCTATTTGGTGATGATCAAAGGCTGGAGGATTCCTGAAGAATTTTTTCCTCTTCTCAGTCTCCTGTTCTACAGTTCGTTTTATCTCATCCACTAGTGGGAGGTTCCAATTGGATCTAAGGCTGGACTATGTATTATTGAGATAATCTCTTCAGGTGGTTACAGCTGAACATAGATAATGCCAAGCATGTCAAGTTGACACCTAGGATTAACTATCATAAGTCCATCCCTTGTTAACTTGACACCAGATCACATTTACTTAGACCATTCTTAATCTCCATATAAAAACAAGATTCGTAATTCCACCTAATATTTCACCATAATATAACTATCCACATACAAACACAGCTGCATTATTTTTGTAAGTGACAAAGTCTCTTGAGAAATTGACTCCAGTGTCCCATGACACAAAATCATAATGTAGATTAAACATTTTACCACATAACTACAGATTAACATTACATTATATAACATAAATATCTTCTTAGTGCAAGACATACTCAGTCCAACTGTAAAAGTTTCGGTACAGGCTACATTAGTAGTCCCAACACAGTCCCAAAGTCTAGAATGCAAAGCCTCCTATAAAATCAAAAGACAAGTTACATACCTCTAACATACAATGGCACAAAGCAATCTCTCATTCCAAAGGAAGGAATGGGGGCATATCCATGAAAGATCAGTCCATATCAAGATCGAAAACCAAAATCCTGCAACTTCAAGTCCAACAGGAGAGCCTCTTGTTGGAATAATCTCTGTTCCAAAGAGCTTGGCTTCAACCCCTCTAATGTAGCTGCCTTTAGAACATATTACTCTCTTGGGCTAACTCCTTCCAGGATATACAACTATCCTTGGCACATGTCCCACATGTCTCTGGCATTTCTAACATCTTTGTTTCTCAATGGCAAACCAGACTTTAATTCCACAGCACAAACTGCCTTTCTTGATCCTCTAAACTGAAGACTTCCTGCTACATGCTGCCTGAATTCCACCATTTTCTGAAACCTTGGAGCAAGGATCCATGACTTCTTCCTTCTTGCACCCTTTATGCCTCTAAAACTAGAACCAGGTGGAAGACTTTGCCAACTTTTGCTGTAGCCTGGAGTTAGAGGTTGGCCCCTTGAATTACAGTTGATTCAGCTTCATCATGTTGACTGCAGGAAAAATCTCTTTTTCTCCTGGGTGGTAACATTAGGGAAGAAACAGAGCCTTGATTTGGAACCTCACCCTTCAGCTCATTACTTCCAAAAGGATTTGCATTCTTATGTGTGGGAGCCTTCTCTGAGAATCTTTCCTGAAGCTAGGACCTTTCTTATTATGCCAATTGAGAACAGGCTTTGGTTTACTATTGTAGCTAATCTCTAACAGCTGAAATATTTTCCTCTGCTTCTTCTTGGTTTAAGTCTTTTAAGTTTGCCATAACATTTTTCATCACCAAATCAACTATTTCTTCTTTCTGCCTGATTCCTTTTTTTTCATAATTATGAAGACAATGTGATATGTAACCATATCACAACTACATTGCTTTGAAACTTTCTATGCCAAGCACTCCAATTTAACTTCAGACAAGCTTTCAGGATGAGGGAAAAACTATACCAAACTCTCTGTCAACACATGGCTCCACTTGTCACTTGTTCATTTGCAAATGCAGTCTCTGTTCCACTCTGGACCATCACAAGCTGGGTTTCCACTTCCTGCATCTCTCGTTGCATTGCTCCCTTCCAAACTCTCAAGAGAAAGGCCCATTTGGCCCCATCACCAAGACACAAAGACTTTCCCTGCATAAAGTACCAAAGTCCTCCATAATTTTCCTGACTAATAGTTCTAAAGGCACAATTGGCACATCAAAACATTGGCCAACTTCTCTCAGCTTCAAAAACAGCTTCATGTTGTGGTACCAGATGCTCTTAATCTTTTAACAATACCACACTCTCAGTACCAATTTCCATAATGGTTACTCTTAACTATTGCTGTGAGAGAGCACTCAAAGTCAAACAACTTAAGGGAGAAAGGGAGATATATTCAACTTCAGTTACAGAGGGGAGAAATAGACTTTAATGGTGGAGGTGACATGGCTGGTGGCTGAAATTAGAGGCAGGCTAAGTCACTACAGATATCCAGAAGGCTAGTGGGTGATGATTGAAGGCTGGAGAATTGCTGGAGGGTCTCTCTTCTTCCCAGTCTCCTGTTCTGTGGTTCCTTTTATCTGATCTGCTACTAGAAAGTTCCAATGAGATCTAGGGAGATTCCAATCGGATTTAGGGCTAACCTTTGTATTGTTTAGATAATCTCTTCAGGTGGTTTCAGCTCCTCTTAGTTAATGTCACATGTATCAAGTTGACACCCAGGATTAACTGTCAAAAGTGTGTTCTATGGGATGCTGAGAAGAATATGTATTCTTTATTTTTTTGGTAAAATTTTCTGTAGTTATCTGTGAAATCTATTTGTTTCATGGTTTCATTTAACTCTGATGTGTCTCTGTTCAATTTTTGATCCATTGACCAGTTCAATGCTGTGACTGAAGTATTTAAGTCTCTTATTATCACTGTGTTTAGGTTGATTAGTTGTTTTGCCTCCTGTAGTATTTGTTTGATGAATTTGGATCATCCTGCATTTGCTGCATGTATATTTACATAGAATTGTAGCATCCTCATACTTGTTTGTTTCCTTAACTAAGAGGTAATACCTGTTTTTATCTCTTGTGATTTGCTTTAGTTTGAAGTCTATTTTGTCTAATATTGAGATGCCAACTCCTGTTTTTTTTCATGTTTCATTGTGCTTCGAGTACCTTTTACCATCCATTTACCCTGAAGAAGTGTCTTTCTTTCATGGTATGGTACATTTCCTAGAGGCAGAGAATTAATGGGTCATGGTGCCTCTTCAAAATTGTATGTCTGTGTCTCTTGATTGGGAAATTGAACCCATTGATATTTAAAGTAATTATTTAAAGTTATTTTAATGATTCCAGATATTTTTTTGGTCCAGTGGTATCTCATTTTGTTCTTATACTGGTATTATTTATTACCTTTAAACTCTCTGATGTGTTTAACATTGTTTTCATTTTATACATTCCTCAGTATACTCTTTAGCCCTGGCTTAGTAGCCATATAAATTTTAGTATGTCTCTGTCATGGAATATTTCTATTTCCTCTTCCATTTTGACTGACAATTTTGTTAGTTATAATAGTCTATATAGCATTTGTCTTCATTCACAACTAGTATTATGACTCTCCAAGCCCTTCTGGCTTTTACATTTTGCATTGAAAAGTCAGTTGTGATTTTGTTGGGTTTACCTCTGTACGTGACTTGGTCTTTCAGCTCCTAATATCTTATCTTTTAATAAGCATATATGGTGTGCAGTATATCATATATTGCAGGGTGATTTTCCCCTGTTATCTCATTAATTTTGCATAATGGATCTTCCTCTTTATTGTCGGGTTCTGGGAAGTCCATGATTCACATGTTGGGCCTTTAGATGTTGTCTGAAAATTCCTGCATGTTCCTTCAGTCGTGATTTTATTTTATCATCTTTCTCACCAATTTATCAACCTATCCAATTTTGTCTTGCAGAAGTTAGAGTCTGTCTTCAATGTAGTCAGTACTATTTTCAAGACTATATTTAATTTCTTATTGCACTATGTGAATTTTTTAGTTCTAGTGTTATTCCAACCTGGATATTTTTCAGTGTTTCATTGTTTGCAGATCACTTTGGGTTTTCTTTTGAGGTCCTTGACTTTTTTTTTAGGTTCATCTTGTTTGTTGGTTTTCTTTCATGACCTTATTGTGTACTTCATATTTTATAAGAATTTACCTATGTACACTTAGAGCTATTTGAGCACATTTGAGATTCATCTTTGAAATTAATTTTCCTTTCCTCCCCAGACTGGACCAGGGAGGACTTTCTGCTCCTCAGGTTAAAGACTCTAGACCATGCCACAGGCCCCAGATCACCTGCAATTCCACCAGCCAGCCAGGGTGGCAGCCAGTCTGCTCTGGCACTGGGGAAGGACCTGAGGCCATGCCACAAATCCCAGGTGATCTGTGTGACACATTAGATACACTGCCCTTCTGCCCCAAATCTAGACAAGGGTGGACTCCTGCTCCACAGGATTCAACAGAGTCCAGAGAAAAACCAAACAAAGCTCCAGGGGACAAATGCCATACAACCGAAGTCCTCTAAAAAGATCCTGTCACATGGGAGAGAATTTTCACATCCACTTCAAAGATAAGTAAGCCCTTTTTACCATCTTATTCCTCTCAATTATTAGTCACTGTAATTTAACATGTCCTTATAGACACCCCAAAACATGTAAAACTTCAGGGACTATAACATTCACCCTCACGTATCACTAAGATACTAAATTGTAAAAGTGCACTATCATACTAATCTTCACTCACTGTCTACTAAACCTGATTTAATGGATGTACTAATAGTCTAATAACCTCATTTAGGAAATAAAACCAATACCAGACAAACATATTGAACTCCAAGGCAAACACTAGTAATAACTGCTCAAGAGTAGTAATACCAATAAATTCAGTTCAGTCAAAAACACACAAAAACTGAAAGAAGGTCTTAAGAGATAAAATAATAATTGCCAGGTCACAATGCAAATCCATGAGAAACAAAAAAAAGACAACAAATCTCCTAATGAAAGAATTAACTTCATAATGATAGAATCCACCCAAAACAAACACAGAAAATAGCCAAGAAAGCCATAACTAAGATAATGATTTTCAAAGCTTGCTCTTTACTATAATCAAAATTTTGAAATAGGAAATCAGGGAGGAGTTAAATAACTGCATCAACCACTTGGAACAGGAACACAACAGGCACTTGGAGGAGATGAGAAAAACAGTGAAAGAAACAAAAATAGGCTCAGTGAAGTTAAGACAATCTCAAGAGAGTTTAAATTGAATTAAAAGACAAGTTATATTCAATGCAGAACTCAACAGATGGTCTTATCAGCAGAACTAATGAAGCAGAAAATAGAATATCAGATCTTGAAGACAAAGTGGAAGAACTAACCAGCTTAATGGAACAGGTTGTTAAAGCCAAAAAGATACTCAAGAGGAATATTCAAGAGTTATGGGATACCTTGTCCCAGTGACACCCAGGCTGCCTCTAGTTTTGCCTGGGCCATGCCTCAGCCCTCAGCCCCTTTCTTCTTCCTGCCTGCCTGTCCACCCGACCGGACAGGACTTGCTCACATTCCTCCATCCCTGGAGCTTGGGTGAGCCACTAAGCCAAGTTCCAGGTCCCAGGTGAAGAATTCTGACATCAACATCAGCCCCTCTGCCTCTCCGGCTCACCGGGGACCCACGCACGTGGTCCACGGAAGACACACTGCTACTCAGAATTCAATAGAGTCCAAAGAAAACTCAAGCAAAGTTCTAAGGGTCAAAGGCCATACATCTGAAGACCTCTACAATCATCCTATCACATGGGAGAGATTCTTCACATACAGCCAAAAAATAAGTAAACCTCCTTTTTTTCACCTTACTGTTCCTTTCCAGTATTAATCACTGTAGATTAATTTTTCCATATACCCACCCCAAAAACATGTTCAACTCCAGGGAGTACACCACTTACCCTCACATATCACTAAGGTACTAAATCATAAATGTGTACTAAAATACTAACATTCACCCCCTGTCTACTTAACCTGACTTAACTGATGTACTAACAGCCTAATAGCCTCATCTAGGAAATAACAATAACAAAGGACAAACATACCCAACTCCAAGGCAAGCACTAGTAATAACTGCCCAAGTGTAGTAATACCAACTAAATCAGTTCAGTCAAAATCACACAAAAACTGAAAGGTCCAAAAAAATGACACAACAATGCTCAAGTCAAAGTGCAGATCCCTGAGAAACAAACCCAAGAAGACCCATCTCCCACCAAAAGAATTAACTCTATAATGATGGATTCCAAGCAGAACAAATTCACAGAAAATAGCCAAGAAAGCCAGACCCAAGATTACGACTTTCAAAGTATGATCATTACTATGGTTAATACTATGAAAGAGGAAATCCAAGAGGATTTAAACAAACGCATCAACCATTTTGAACAGGAACACAACAGGCACTTGGAGGAGTTAAGAAAAAACAGTTCAAGAAATAAAAATAGGCATAGAGCAGTTAAAACAGTCTGAGGCAGAGTTCAAAATCAGACTAAAAGACAAGTTTCAACCCAAAACTCAACAGAGAGTCTTATCAGCAGAACTAATGAAGCAGAAAATAAAATTTCAGATCTTGAAGACAAAGTGGGAGAATTAACCAGCTCAATGAAAGAGATTGTTAAAGCCAAAAAGATACTTGAGAGGAACATTCAAGAGATATGGGACACCTTGAAGAAGCCTAACATACACATTCATGGAATACCAGAGCAAGAATCCCAAAATACCACACCTGAGGATATTTTTCAAATCATCATAAATGAAAACTTCCCTCACTAAAGAATGAGAGGTCTATTCAATTACAAGAGGCATTTTGCACTCCAAACAGATATGACCAAAATAGAAACTCGCCATGGCAAATAATAGTCAAAATACTCCACATTCAAGACAAAGAAAAGGTGCAGAGAGCTTCAAGAGAAAAAAAGCAAGTCACTTTTAAAGGTAAACCTATTAAAATAACAAAAAACTTCTCAATGGAAACAGTAAAAGCAAGAAGAGCTTGGAGAGATGTACTTCAAGTATTAAATGAGCAAAAATGCCAACCTAGACTCATATACCCGGCAAAACTATCTGTCATGATTGAGGGAGAAAGAAAAGTTTTTCAGCACAAAGACAACTTGAAGGGATACATTTCTACCGAACCAGGCCTTCAAAAAATGCTATAAATGATAATCAAACTTGAAGGAATAAACAAGTGTATCCAGGAGGACAGAAGGGAAGAATAATCCTCCTAAAACATAAATGTTAAACAAAATGCTTAAAAAATCCATTGAACATAAAACATGTCCAGAATTATAAATAATTTCTCCATTAAACATTAAATGTCAATGGTATTAAATCACTGATTAAGAGACACAGATTACAAACTTGGATTAAAAAGCAAAACCCATCAGTCTGCTGCCTTCAGGAAACTCATCTCACCACAAAAGATAGGCACATCCTAAAAATGAAGGGCTGGTCAAAAATTCTGCTGCTAATGGAACCAGGAAATAAGCAGGGGTAGCCATTTTGCTTTCGGACAAAGTAGACTTCAAACCAAAGAAAATCATAAGAGATACAGATGGATACTACATTTTAGTAACAGGTACAATTCATCAGGAAGACTTCACAATACTGAACATTTATGCACCCAATACGGGACTTCCACATTCATTAAGAAAATCCTACAGCGTCTATAACGAGAAATCAACCTCCAAACGATAATTCTTGGGGATTTCAACACTGTCCTCTCAACATGGGATAGATCAACAGGTCAAAAGTATAACAGAGACTCTTTGGAACTTAATCAAACCTTTAAAGAAATGAACCTTACAGATCTCTATTGAACTTTTCACCCACGCACCAAGGAATACACATTTTTCACACAGCACATGGAACTTTCTCCAAAATAGATCACATATTGGGCCACAAATTGAATCCTCACATAAAAAAAAGTTGAAATTATAACCTGTGTCATATCAGACCACCACGGCCTAAAGCTTGACATCCACAAACAAGAGAAAATACACTAACTCCTGGAAACTTAACACTATGATGCTGAATGAGAACTGGATTCAGGAAGAAATTAAAAAGGAAATTCAAGATTTCTTGAAAGCAAATGATAATGAAAATACAACTTACCAAAATCTCTGGGACACAATGAAAGCTGTCTAAAGAGGTAAGGTCATAGCTCTTAATGCTTACATCAAAAAAATGTAAATATCAGAAATAAATAACTAAACAATGCAGCTTAAACTTTAGAAAAACTGGAGCAATCAGATGCCAAAAGCAGTAGAAGAGGGGAGATTAGCAAAATAAGGAGAGAAATTTCTGAGATAGAGATAAGGAAAACGATACAGAAAATCAACCAGTCAAAAAGGTGGTTTTTTGAAAAAATCAATAAGATTGATACATTCCTAGCTAAATTAAACAAAAACAAGAGAGAGAAAACCCAAATTAACAAAATTAGAAATGAACATGGAGTTATCACTACTGATACCCAAGAAATCCAGAGAATTATAACATCATATTTCAAAAACTTATACTCTGTAAAAATTGACAACACAAAAGAGATGGATGAATTCCTAGGTAAAAATGACTTACAAAAATTGAATCAGGAAGTTGTGAATTCTTTAAATATTCCTATAACATATGAGGAAATTGAAGAAGTAATCTCTGAACCAGATGGATTCAGCACAGAGTTCTACCAGACATTTAAGCATTTAATAACACCAATACTCCTTAAACTCTTCCATCAAATGGCAAAGGAAGGAACACTACCGAATTCCTTCTATGAAGCTAATATCATCTTAATCCCAAAACCTAATAAATATACACTTAAAAAAGAAAACTATAGGCCAATCTCTCTGATGAACACATATCAAAAAGATCATCCACGGGGATCAAGTAGGCTTTATCCCCGGAACACAAGGTTGGTTCAACGTACACAAATCAATAAATGTAATTCATCATATAAACCAGTCCAAAGTCCAAGAGTATATGATACTCTCAATAGATGCAGAAAAGGCTTTTGACAAGACCCAACAGCCTTTTACGATCAAAACTCTAGAGTCATTTGGAAAGGAAGGAACCTTTATCAATATAATAAAAGCTATATACAAAAAGCCTACAGCAAGGATTATACTCAATGGGGAAAAACTTGAAGCATTCCTACTTCGATCAGGAACTAGACAAGGCTATCCACTCTCACCACTTCTGTTCAATATTATACTTGAAGTCTTAGCTGAAGCCATAAGACAAGAAAGGGACATAAGAGGGATTCAAATCAGCAAGGAAGAAGTCAAGCTATCCCTATTTGCAGATGACATGATCTTATACCTGAGTGATCCCAAAAACTCCACCAGAAAGCTCCTGGAACTAATACAAAAGTTTAACATGGTGGCAGGATACAAAACAAATGTACAAAAATCAGTGGCCTTCGTATATGCCCATAATGAAAGAAGTGAAATAGCCCTGAGAGAAACAATCCCATTTACTGTAGCCCTTAAAAAAATGAAATACCTTGGTATAAACCTAGCCGACGAAGTAAGAGACTTTTACAATGAAAACTTGAAAACCCTAAAGAAAGAAATTGCAGAAGACACCAGAAGGTGGAAAGATCTCCCATGTTCCTGGATTGGCAGAATCAACATCGTAAAAATGACCATCCTCCCAAAGGCAATATACAAATTCAGTGTTATACCAATTAAAATCCTAAATTAATTCTTTAAAGAAGTTAACCAAACAATGTCAAAATTCATATGAAGGCACAAAAGACCCAGGATAGCAAAGACAATCCTGAGTAACAAAAACACGGCTGGAGGTATCACCATATCCAAACTTAGTCTATACTAAAAAACCATAGTTATAAAAAGAGCCTGGTACTGGCTCCAAAATAGACACAACGATCAATGGATAAGGATTGAAGCCCTAGATATAAGCCCACACAACTACCGCCATTTGATCTTTGACAAAGGGGCCCAAAAAATCCAATGGAAAAAGAACAGTATCTTCAACAAATGGTGCTGGGAAAACTGGATCTCCACATGCATAAGATTAAAACTGGACCTGTACTTGTCACCGTTTACAAGAATTAATTCCAAATGGATTGAGGACATCAATATAAGGCCAAAGACTATAAAAACCACACCTGAGGAAATTTTTCAAATTATGGTAAAAGAGAACTTTCCTCATCTAAAGAAATAAAGGCCCATTCAAATACAAGAGGCATTCCATGCCCCAAACACATGTGACCAAAAGAGAAACTCACCAGAGCAAATAATAGTCAAAACCCTGCACATACAAGACAAAGAAAATGTGATGAGAGCTTCAAGGGAAAAAAAAAGTCACTTTTAAAGGTAAAGCTACTAAAATGACAAATGATTTTTCAATGGAAATGGTAAAAGCAAGAAAAGCTTGTAGAGACATAATTCAAGTATTGAATGAACAAAAATGTCAAACCAAGCTGATATACCGGGCAAAACTATCAATCATGATTAAGGGTGAAAGAAAAAATTTTCAACACAAAGACAACTTGAAGGCTTACATGTCTACCAAACCAGGCTTTCAAAAAATGTTAGAAAAGATACTCAAGCTTGAAGAAATGAACAAGCATATCAAGGAGGACAGAAGGGAATAATACCACTAAACTACATGTCAAATAATATACTTATGAAAAGCACTAAACACAAAAAGTGTCAGGAATTAAAAGTAATTTCTCCATTATAACACTAAATGTCAATGGAATTAACTCATCAATCTAAGGACACAGATTACAAATTTGGATTAGAAATCACAACCCATCCATCTCTTGCTTTCAGGAAACATATCTCACCACAAAAGATAGGCACATTTTAAAAGTAAAAGGCTGTTCAAAAAAGTTGCAAGCTAATGGAACCAGGAAACAAGCAGGGGTAGTTAATATGCTATCGGACAAAGTGGACTTCAAACGAAAAAAATCATAAGAGACACAGAAGGATACTAAATTTTAGTCACAGGTACGAATCACCAGGAAGACTTTACAACACTGAACATATATGCACCTAATATGGGCTCCTTCACATTGATTAAGCAAATGTTACAACATCTAAAGCAAGAAATCAACTCCAAAACAATAATCCTTGGGGACACTTTGGAACTTAATCAAGCCCTTACTGAAATGGACCTTACAGCTCTCTAGCGAACTTTTCATCCATGCACCAAAGGATACATATTTTTCTCAGCAGCCCAGGGAAGTTTCTCCAAAATAGACCACATATTGGGCCACAAAACGAATCCCCACATAAACAAGAAAGTTTCAAATTTAGCCTATACCCCATCAGACCACCATGGTCTAAAGCTTGACATCTGCAACACAAAAAAAAACAGCAGAAAATACACTAACTCCTGGGAACCAAACACTACGATGCTGAATGAGAATTGTGTTCAGAAAAAAATCATAAAGGAAATTCAAGATTTCCTAGAAGTGAATGATAATGAAAATACAACATATCAAAATCTCTGGGACAGGGCTGGAGAGATGGCTTAGGTGTTAAGCCTCTGCCTTGCAAGCGGAAGGTCCTGAGTTCAGATTGTAGATCCCATGTGTAGAAGCAGGGTGGAAGGGTGGTGGCCTGCGCTTCTGGTCCTAGTGGGCAGAGTCTGTGAATCCTGGGGCAGAGTAAACCGGGAGGAGGTGGTGGCGGTCCATGGTGGTTCCCGAATTCACCCTTGGTTCTACTCATACACACACACACATACGTACACACACGCATGCACACACGCACAATTGAATAAAAAAAATCTCTGGGAAACAATGAAAGCCATCCTAAGAAGAAATTTTATAGCTCTTAATGCCTATATCAAAAAAAGAAACATCACAAATACATTAACAATGCACCTTAAAGCCTTAGAGACACAAGAGCAATCCAATCCCAAAGCAGTAGTAGAGAGAAGATTAGCAAAATCAGGGGAGAAACACCTAAAATTGAGACAAGGAAAATGATACAAAGAATCAACCAGTCAAAAAGCTGGTTCTTTGAAAAAATCAAATAGATTGATACACTTATAGCTAACTTAACCAAAAACAAGAGAGAGGCAACCCAAACAAAATTAGAAATGAAAATAGAGCTATCACTACTGATACCCAAGAAATCCAGAGAATTATAACATATTTCAAAAACTTATACTCCATGAAATTTGATAACATGAAAGAAATGGATGAATTCCTAAGTAAGCACAACTTAGCTAAATTGAATCAGGAAGTTTTGAATTATTTGAATAGTCCTATAATATATGAGGAAATTGATGAATCTCAAATCTTCCCACCAAAAAATGTCTTGGACCAGATGGATTTAGCAGAGAGTTCTACAGACATTTAAGGAACAACTAACACTAATACTCCTTAAAATATTCCATCAAATTGTGAAGGAAGGAACACTGCCTAATTCTTTCTATGAAGGTAATATCATACTAATACCATAACCTAATAAAGATACACTTAAAAACGAAATATATAGGCCAATCTCTTTGATGAACACAGACACAAAGATTCTCAAAAAAATCTTAGCAAATCACATTCAAAAACATATCAAAACAGTCGTTCAGTGTGATCAAGTAGGCTTTATTCCAGGCAAGCAAGGTTGGTTTAACATACACAAATCAGTGAAAGTGATTCACCATATAAATTAATCCAAAGTCCAAGACCACATGATACCCTCAATCGATGCAGGAAAAGTTTTTGCCAAGATCCAACATCCTTTAATGGTCAAACCCCTAGAGACAGCTGAAATGGAAGGAACCTTTATCAACATAATAAAAGCTATATACATCAAGCCAACAGCAAGGATTATACTTAATGGGGAAAAACTTAAAACATTCCCGTTTTAATCAGGAACTAGACAAGACTGTCCACTCTCATCACTTCTATTTAATACTGTATTTGAAGTCTTAGCTGTAGCCATAAGACAAGAGAAGGAGATAAAAGGGATGCAAATCGGCAAGGAAAAGGTCAAGTTATCTTTATTTATAGAAGACATGATCATATAACTAAGTGATCCAAAAACTCCATCAGGAAAGTCCTAGAACTAATACATAATTTCAACATGGTGACAGGTTACAAAATAAACATACAAAAATCAGTGGCCTTCCTATATGCCAAGGACGAAATAAGTGAAAAAGCTATAAGAGAAACAATTCCATTTAATATAGCCCCTAAAATATGAAATACCTTGATATAAACCTAACCAAGGAAGTGAGAGACCTTTACAATGAAGACTTTAAAACTCTAAAGAAAGAAATTACAAAAAAAGAAGGAAATTACAGAAGACACCTGAAGGTGATCTGACCTCCCATGCTGCTGGATCGGCAGAATAAACAGTAAAAATGACCATCCTACCAAAAGCAGTATACAAATTCCATGCTATTCCAATCAAAATCCCCAAGCAATTACTTAAAGAAATTGACCAAACAATCTCAAAATTCATATGGAAGCACAAAAGGCCCTAGATAAATCCTGATTAACAAAATCACTGCAGGAACTATCACCATACCAAACCTTCATCTATATTACACATCCATAGTAATAAAAACAGTCTATTACTGGCTCCATATAGACATGTAGATCAATGGATAATGGTTGAATACCCAGAAATAAGCCCACACAATTACAGCCATTTGATCTTTGACAAAGGGGCCCAAAAAATTCAATTGACAAAGAACATCATCTTCAACAAATGGTGCTGGCAAAATTGGACCTGTACTTGTCACTATGCAAAAAATTAATTCTAATTGGATCAAGGACCTCAATATTAGACCAGAGACTATAAAAAGCCTAATTAAAAGTGTAGGGAACTCCCGCCATCTGACTGGGTTAGGCAAACAGTTCCTAAACAGAAATCCAATAGCACAGTCACTAGAACCAACACTCAGTAAATGGGATCTTACGAAATTAAAGAGCTTCTGTTCAAATAAATCGATTGTAAACCGAACACAAAGGCAACCCACAGAATGGGAGAAAATCTTCACTAACCACATATCTGATAGAGTTCTATTAGAGTGCACAAAGAACTTAGAAAACTAATCACCAGGGAGATAAGTGGCCCAACTAAAAAATGGACCTGGGAACTCAAAAGAAACTTTTCCAGTGATGAAATTGAAGTGTCTAACAAATATCTTAAAAAATACTCCGCATCCTTAGCCAACAGGGAAATGCAAATCAAAACTTCCCTGAGATATCCTCTCACCTTTGTCGGGATGGCAAAAATCCACAATACAAACAATTCCAAATGCTGGAGAGGATGTAGAGAGAAGGAAAGTCTCCTACATTGCTGGTGGGAATGAAGGCGGACACAACCACTCTGGTGATCAGTCTGGAGTTTTTTTAAAAAGTTAAAGATTGAAATGCCATATGACCCTGCTATTCCACTTCTGGTAATAATCCCCCATACAGAAAAAATTCACCTCAATGACTCAAGTACAACCATGTTCATAGCATTACTATTTACCATAGCAAAGTCATGGAATCAACCCAAATACCCAACAGTTGATGAGTGGACAAGGATAATGTGGTAATTTATACAATGGAATACTACTCAGCCATCAAAAAAGATGACTTAATGAAATTTGCCAGGAAATGGATGGAATTAGAAAAAATTATATTGAGTGATGTATCCTCAAACAGAAAATTAAATGCCATATGAACTCCCTAATAGGTGGATCCTAGTACCAAACTCACTTAGTGTCATATTCAAAGATAAATCTCTGTAATACCTACAGTAATCACAAAGATTATAAACAGGAAGGAAGAGGAAGGAGTGCCCCCCAGAAACAAGGAGAGAGGGGATCATGCTTCAGTAGAGAAAATAGGTCACTGTCAAGTATTGCATGTAAGTAGTGAGACATCTGATGAAGCTCATTCTTACTTCCCTTCCTGGTCACTTGCAACTGAAGAAGTTTGATAACCCCAATTAAGGAGGGCATAGTGATTGGCAGATAGATTATAACCATCCTGCAAATGGGAGACTGATCCCCCCACAGTGGTCTCCTACTACTATTCCATCTACCTTTGAATCTACTCTTTTTTTAATTTTTTATTATTTATTATTTATTCAATTGTGTGTGGCATGTGTGCACGTGTGTGTATGTATGTGTGTGTGTGTAGAACCATGGACGAATTCGGGAACCACCATGGACCACCTCCACCTCCTCCTTGTTTACTCTGCCACGGGATTCACAGGCTCCACCCTACCAGGACCAGAAATGCAGGCCGCCCCCGTTTCTGCCCGGCGTCTACACGTGGTCTCTAGGATCCGAACTCAGGACGTTCCACCTGTAAGGCAGAGGCTTAACCCCTGAGCCACCTCTCCAGCCCTGAATCTACTCTTATAGCAAGACCTCCAATACCAGTCAGGATGGAGCCAAGGGCGGTGCAGGAACAGCAAAACTGAAAACAATAACAAACCAAAATTTGAAACATTAGAGACCCTATATTAATCACGTGGAACCAGATCAGCCAAATGTCTCCCTATCTTAATGCTCAGGGAAATTTGCAGAAGAGGGTGCGTGCGGTAAGATTGTAAGAGCCTAAAGATGGGAAGGAGCAATGATATGCAAGATACTACACACAATTTAGGCTGCAGTAGCCATAACAGGAATTTGCATGACCTGCGCAATGGTCGACATGTCAATGACCCTCCAAAGTCTAACCTGGATCACAGGCACTAGGATCCTTAGATGCAAGGGATTAACAGTTATAATTACTATGGGCCCAGTGTGCAGGAAGAGAGGCAGCAGCAGTGTGATCAAGGGCAGCAGCTGAATGTCTGGCGATTTCCAGCACCTGAGGCTCAGAGTTACCAAGAGGGTCCTCTGTTCCCGGATCAGCAACAAATGCAGCCGCACTGGGATGAAATGCCCTTTGTTCTCAGATACAGCCTGAACCTCTGCATGTGACTGTGGGTTCTGCACAGATTCCTCATGGACAAGACATGCAACCAAAATCTTCCTTCGACCTGGACTATGGAACCTGTCTAGCAGGAGAAGATCTGGGCTGGGACTCAGCCTGCAACGTGCAGGCTGCACCATTTTGGACTTACTTTTGATGCTTCCAACCTGGCTTCAGAGTTTATCCTTGGAGCAGATTTGAGAATACAGACAGCGATTGTTAGTACACACCGAAGCCCGCCCAGGCATCCTCAGTGCTGGAGTGTATCTGTGAAGCCAGGAGCCAGGCTTGATTGACTTGCCTGCAGTTAAGTTACTGAAGCTGACTTGGACTTCCTGGAAGAGAGTTGGACTTGGGATTTCAGCAAGAGGGTTAGGAAAGGGAGAAGCCATGTGGGTGTGGACCTCTCATGGGAGACTCTTGTCATGTCCTCCCTTTGTGACTGTCGCCCTCTGCTGGGGAGTTTCTTTCATTTCTTCTTAATAAACTTACATACTTCACTAAAAAAAAAAATAGTGTTCCCATACTTAAGTGGAGACTACGAAAGGGCTCTGGGCAATGCCACTGAGTTCTTACATCTCACTAGAGTGGAGGACTCGAAAGGAAGTTTGGCTTTCACACAAAAGATGCTCCATGGAATGGGAGGGGGAAAGGAGAAGGCACTGGAAGAAGGAGGGGAGGGAGTAAAAGGAAGGGGAAAAGGGGGGGAGGTTGCAAGGGGGACTGAGGAGGGGTGGAGGGAGGGAGGGGACCAGGTTACCTACTAAGCTTGTATGATTGAGGAAAATAAATAGATATAATAAAATAAAAAATGAGGCATGAATGCTTCAATGTATAGGGAATGAGATAGAAATTCATTATAAATACACAGAATCATATTACTAAATTTAGAGGGCTGGGTGGCAAACTGGCTTTGATAACTATGAAAGTAAGCATAGACCTCAAAACTGAAGACAAATATCAAGAGCTTACTAAGTGTTTAATGGCAGTTTGAAAGTATTTTTTCAATAAAAATAAAATGTATAAAGAATTAAAGGCATTTTATATGTACAATAAGATAAGATTTGGCTGATTAATCTATGTATGGCTGATGATGGAAACCAAGTTTTTTGTGGTATAAATTATTAGAGTTAAGATCAGCAGTTAAACTCATAACCACTTTAATAAAAATGCTAACAAATATTATATTTAATCACATCATTGGCATGTCATAGAGCACATGTTCAAAACAGCATGAACTTTCCCCATACAATTAAAAGCCCTGAGACTCCACAATCATTGAACTGGCATGTGTGGTTATTGAAAAACTTTCTTAACCTGGTGTATAAAGATCTTCCTTTACTTTGTAACCTCCATTAGCAAAGGGGAAAACAATTCCTATCTATTAATCTATTTATAAGAGCACTAGCTCTGTCATGTAGCTCCTCATTAGACCTCATATTAAGTGTTGTAGGAATTGTTATTTTCCAGCAGTAATTCAGTTGATTGCATTTGAACCAATTTACTGCCAGAATTCAGATAAGATAGATTTGTTACTTGATGGTTGTGGTTTTAGGTTGTTCTTTATGTTCAGTCCTAGAACTTTTTGAGTTTTCCCTCAGTAAATATACTTTTATACCTCTAATCCTATGGTTCCTTGAAACAGTAATATGCTAGCTGACTTGTTTACTAAAGATTATTACAAGGGCCTAGAGATGTGGGAGTAGAGCTTAAACTCCAGTGTAAGGTAAAAGCAAACAGGCACTAGGTCAAAGAAAAAAAAGAAATGAATTATCCTGACTATTGCTCTATCGAATACCTTTTGATGTGCTATCCTTTGTGAGAGTTGAGGATTTGGGGTTGGTGATTTTTGGAGGGACACATTTTTTACTCCTTTTTTTCCTGTTTCTTTGACAATATGTGGACATCTGGAATTAGAGTGCCTCTCATTTTCTTTGATATTATTATTTTGCTTATTTCTACTGGGTGAATTAGGGTTTATTTTTATTTATAATGTTTTTAGGATAGATTAATATTGTTTGAAATAGTTTCTAAAGTCACTGGGTATGATTTTTGGTGGGGTAAATGTCTTCTATCAGTGGTGTTGTGTTTCACCACTTGCATAATGTTTGTAGGTTTTTTTTTTTCCTATGCTACCTATCAGATGTTGGTGAATCCACTTTCAGCAAAAGGCAGAGATCACAGCATTCTCTGAGTTTGGAAAAGTGTAGAAGCTTCTCAGGTCAGTTTTTTTATTGCATTTTTTACCTAGGTATATAAGCTCATGAGGTACCCCCCCTCTTTGTCCTCCACTCTCCATTCCATACTGTTGTCTCCCACATTGCACTCTCACTCCTTCTCAATCCCATCTACCCCTTTTCCTTCCCTTTTCCTCTTTGGGTCTTCCTGCCTTCTTCCTCCCAATCCTCCAGAACATCTGCTTTAGTGGGCTCTGAATTTCCCTCTGAGTTTTCTATACTTGTGAGAGTTCAGGACTCAGTAGCATAGCTTGGGGCCCCTTCTTGGTCTGCTCACTAGTATGGGAACTCTATTATGTATGTTCAATCCTACTTCCTGAAGCCTTGTCTCCTATGATCCGTTATAGATTTTGGGGGGTTGTTGACAAATCAGCCATTGTGCAGATCAGGCAAGGTCCAATCACATGGTAACTATATTCTGGCTGTCACAGCCCTGACTTATGTGACATATTTTGCATATCATTGGGCCTCCCCATCTTTAGGCTATTACAAGCTTGCCACCCCCTTTTCCACAAGATTCCCTGAGCTTTAGGATGGGAAGAGATTTGGCTGGTCTCATCCTGGGTAAATATTGTAGGGTCATTGGAGTTCTGAATTATGGTTTGTTGTTATTTTCAGTTTTGCTATTCCTGCACTGCCCTTGGATACATCCTGATTGGTTGTTGAGGTCGTTTCCTAGCTAATGATAAAAGACTGTGTAATCGAAGACCTTAATATAAGAAGAGGCTCAAAGGAATAGGAATAGGACACAGCAGTGAGAGTGGTCAGTCTCTTGTTTGCTGGTTGGTTACAATCTAACTACCAGTCCCTATTAGTTTCCTTGACTGGGGAGATAAAACCTGTTCAGTCCCAAGTGAACAGGAAGGGAAGTGAAAGTGAGCTACATCAGATGTCTCACTACTTACATATAGTACGTGACTATTGCCTAATTTCTCTGTTGACCAATGTTCTTTTGCCTCCTTTCTTTGAGGAATTCTTTCCTTTCCCTCCTGTTAATAATTCTTTACTATTATAGTGGGTTCACAGAGATTTACCTTTTAATATGGGAACAGGTGGGTTTGGAACAAGGGAATACATATGTCTTATTTTCTGTGTCTGGAATATTTTACTCAATATAATTTAATCTAATTCCATCCATTTCCCAGCAAATTTCATTAATTCATCTTTTTTGATGGCTGAGTAGTATACCATTGTATAAATGTACCACATTTTCATTATCCATTCATCAACTGTTGGACATTTGGGTTGATTCCATCACTTTATTATTGTAAATAGTGTTGTAAGTAACATGGTTGTACACATGTCACTTTAGTGATTGGATGTCCCCTTCTTTCTCCATATAACAGGGTCATATGGCATTTCAATGCTTAATGTTTTAGAAATCACCAACCTGATCACCAGAGTGGTTGTATAAGCCTGGATACCCACCAGCAATGTATGAGAGTTCCCTTCTCTCCACATCCCCTCTAACATTTGGTATTTATATTGAGGATTTATGCTATCCTTACTAGGGTGAGATGACATCCCTAGGTAGTTTTGATTTGCTAGATTTGATGGCTAGGGATGTGGAGAATTTTTAAGATGTTTGTTAGACATTTTGATTTCAACCCTGGAAAAGTTTCTCTTGAACTCCTAGGCCCATTTTCTAATTCACCTATTTATCTCCTTGGTGTTTAATTTTTTTAAATTCTTCATGCACTCTGGTTAATAGAGCTGTATCATCCTCTATCAGATATGTGGTTAAGAAAGATTTTCTTCTATTCTGTTGTTTGCCTTTTTGCTCACTTTCTATTTCTTTATCTGAACAGAAGCTCTTTAATTTCATAAGATCCAATTTATTGAGTATTGGTTATCGTGCCTGTAATATTAGGTTTATAGTTAAGAAATGTTGGTCTAGCCCAATCTGCTAAAGATAGTTCCCTAACTCTTTCAAGAAGAGTTTTATAGTCTCTGGCTTAATATTAAGGTCCTTAATCCATTTGGCATTGATTTTGGTACATGGTGACAAGTAAAGGTCAGTTTTATCTTCTGTATGTGGATATCCAGTTTTGCCACCTAATTTCTTTAAAGTGCTGTTCTTCCACTGAGTTTTTCTGAGCCTTTTTCTGAAAGATCAAGTGGCTGTAATTGTGTGGGCTTATATCTGTATCTTCAACCCTTATCTACTAATCTATGTATCTACTTTGGAGCCAGTACCAGGCTGTTTTTATTACTATGGATTAGTAGTTTATACTGAGGTTACGAATGTTAATACTTCCAATAGTATTTTTGTTACTCAGGAATTTTTTTTTTTTGCTATCCTGGCTCTTTCGTGCTTCCATATGAATTTTTAAATTATTTGATCCAATTCATTTAAGGAATTGCTTTGGGATTTTGATTGATATAGCATTGAATCTGTATATTGCTTTAGGTGGGTTGGTCATTTTTACGATGTTAATTCTGTTGATCCAGGAGCATGGGAGGTCTTTCCTTCTTCTGCTATCTTCTGTAATTTCTTTCTTTAGATTTTTGAAGTTTTCATTGTAAAGGCCTCTCACTTCTTTGGTTAGATTTATACCAAGTTATTTCCTTTTTTTAGGATTGTTTCTCTTAAGACTTTTTCACTTGTTTTGTCTTTAGTGTACAGGAAGACAACTGATTTTTTCACATTTATTTTGTAATCTGCCATTCTGCTGAATGTATGTGTTAGTTACATGAGTTTCCTGGTGGAGTTTTTAGGATCTCTCAAGTATAGAATCATGTCATCTGTGAGTAGAGATATGCTGACTTCTTCTCTTCTCCCTTTAAATCCCTTTCATTTCCCTCTCTTGTCTTATGGTTCTATCTAAGACATTAAATGCAATATTGAATAGAAGTGGTGAAAGTGGACAGCCTTATCTAGTTTCTGATTGAAGTGGGCATGCTTCACGTTTTTCCCCATTTACATATACAGCTTCTATTATGTTGATATAAGGTCCTTCCTTTCCAACTGTCTCTAGGGTTTTGATCACAAAAGGATGTTGGAGCTTGTTAAAAGCTTTTTCTACATCTATTGAGAGTATCATGTGTTCTTGGACTTTGGATTGATTTACATGATGGATTACATTTACTGATTTCTGTATGTTGAACCAACTCAGTATGCCTTGTATAAATCCTACTTGACCACAGTGAATGATCTTTTTGATATAATTTTGAATTCAATTTGCTAAGATTTTTTGAGAATCTTTGCATTTGTGTTCATCAAAGAGATTGGCCTGATTTTCTTTTTTAAGTTTATCTTTATGGGATTTTGGGATTAGTATGATATTAGCTTCATAGAAAGAATTTGGAATTGTTCCTTCCTTTGGATATTTCTCCCCTGGTCTTACCATGAGGTGCAGCAAGCAGAGCCGTGACTGGGAGCAGAAATGCCAACTGGCTAGTGAGGAGGTTTTTTGTTTTTGTTTTTTTTTTTTTTTTTTTGTATAGTTGTTTTTATACTTTCTTGTTAGCTGGAAGACTTTTTTCTCTTTAGTCTTGTAGTTAAGTATTACATGGGATCTTCTACATTGGCTGTGGGCCAGGTACAACATGGGACATCATTAATAGTGAGGTAATAATTTGATTCCTGTTGCACAGGTAATGCAGTTAGGAATGCTTGGTCCTGTGAGACCTTGCTTTACTAGTTGGCCTTGGATACTCGTTAGCAACTTATGAGCTATAAAGGATTGTGGCTCCACCCATCATCTTTCTCTTCTGTCTGCTCTCTCACCATCTGGTCATACCATGTAAACCCTTTTCTCTGCTAGATATGTTGTTAGGGTTGCTCTCTTCCCATTTTCTCTGTTGTTAGCTATCTCTTCTCCAATGCTTTCACACCTTAAAGTTGTGAATTCCTCCTTGCTTTCCTCAATGTCCAAATTTTCTTCCCTCTTTTCTCATTTTCAATAAAGTCTCTGCAATAAAATACTTGACCTGAGAATGCAAATAAAATACAAGTTCATAAGTGAAAGTTGTGTCTGGTTTCTTTTCTGACAAGGAAAATGGCAACCAGACTTTGCTTTCAAGATCCTTATTTCAACAAAAAATAAACCATGTTTGCTCTTAATGCTTGTATGAAGTAAAAAAGAAACAACATTCCTGCCTATTTCTTACATGCTCCTTCAATGTCTGTATATAAGTCCTGTGTCATGTCACGTGCTGGCCAACTGTCACATGAGTCTCTAAGGTTCCTATTAAGTGGTGTCTGTCTGACCTGCATGCTAAATGTGTACATGGGTGTGTATATATATATATATATGCATATATATAAAGTGAATATATACATATAAGAATTTTACATAGGGATTTAGCTACAAGTTTACTATTTTCTTTTGCATATGTTTTAAGTGGAGAGGTTTACCAAAATTTGTTTTCCTGATTCTAAAAGCTACTTATTGCATGAGTAATATCATTAGTAGGTGGAGTAATTAAGTAATGAATAACTGGGCCAAACATTGTGTTTAATTCAGACATAATGAGTTATTAGCTCTTTGGCCACTTCAGCCAGCAATGGTTTAAGCTCTTCTGTCCTGTCATTAATATATAAAAATAATTATAAAATTATCAACCCTAAAGAGATTTTTGCTCAGGAATATATAGATTCATTTTAAAGGACATAGATAATATTAATGTCACTTATTGCTTAATTGAAACCATTTACTTTCAGGCAAATCTGGATTCTGCCATATATCTTAATTCTCTGAATTCTCATTTGTTTATTGTGGGGTATTTTGACGGATGTTATTAATAATCAAAGATTATTTGAATTCAAATTGCTAGGATCAAAATTCTACTCTGCTTGGAGAAACAGCAGTGTCCTTTACTTCAGGCACAGGTAGGAGGAGCCAGGGAAATCCCATATTGATGCAAAAAGGAAGGAGAAACAATCCAGGATGATTCCTGAAATCTCCCCTGGTTCTCTAGAGGGACATACAGAGCCCCACCCCCTCTCTCACACACACACACGCACACACACATGTTCAAAAATTAATTAATTAAAAAAGTCTACTCTGTTAAATAACCTATAACATATACTATTTTCAATAATATATTTTCCTAAATGTTAATCTGCTTTAAGTGGTGTTTTGAAAAGTCGACTTCCATAACTGACCAATTATATAGAGTCTCATTGCACTGTACCATAAATTAAAATCTAAATTATTTTGCTTTTGCATTTAGTTTTTGGACATTTTTAGTTAAAACACATGTATACATATTTAGAAGTGAATAATTTTGGCACCATTAAAAGACCTAAATATGCACGGTCTCAAACGCTTAAATGTAATTGAAACCTTTGTGAAAAGTTATTAGAAAGTTTATGCTAGAAAATTATACATTTTCTTTCAGGAAAGCTTTCTACAAAGGAAATACAACTAGATGTTCCTTCATTGGATGGAGACTTCTTCACAACATGAAGAAAATTTGGATATTCTTGTTTCTTAAATTGTTATTTCATTTGGTCTATGAATTTAATGAAACTACAGATAAAGATGGCATTGTGTTCTTGTGAGGTTCTGATGACCATTCTAGAATTCTGCCCTACTGCCAGAGCATCAAGCCTGGCATAATTGTGTTCTGCTGCCAGTATTCTAGCATCACTTTCGTAATTCCTTTTAAGTTTTTCCTTGTGTTCTCAAAATAGTAACATCGTTTTGGAAATTGGTTCAACTTGTCCATCCCTCCAACTTCTTTGATGGATTCTGATCTCAGCAGATCTACAAACCAAGAAAGTTGCAATTGTCTTTTGAGGATTTCATTGAAATTTCCTCATCCTCTTTAAGGTAAAATAGATGGACTCTCCTTTAGGATAACATCATAGAATTTTCTGCTTTTCTAATTATGTGTCCTTCATGTGTACTTCTATATTCTGCTACAACCATGCTAACATAATTCAGATTTAATTATTTCTTTTTTATTTTTTTAATATATTTTTATTATTATTTCAGCTCATACAAACTTAATAGATACACCAGTTCCCTCCTTCCCTCCTCCTCCCCCCGAACTGCTGCTCCCCCTCCCCTCACCCCCCTCCCTGCCCATGCCCCCGTGCCTCCTGCCCCAATTCCCAGAGTCCTTTCTTGTGCATGCCTGACTCTCCTCTGGGCCCTCCTCTCCAATGACGTACAAGGACCCAGTGGCATTTCCCTGAACCCTTTCCTGTGTTCCCCTTTAGCATAGAAACACTACTGTGGCTGTCAATCCCTTGCCTCCAAGGTTCTTGGTGCCTTTAGCAGATGCTAGACTTTGTGAGGTCAATAGTGTGTTGGGCATTGTGCCAGGCATGCAAAGTCCAATTATGATTGCTTCGGCCCTAACTTGTGTGGAGTATCTTGCAAATCATTGTTCCTCCAATTCTTTTGCTCTTATACTCTTACCCCCCTCTCTTCTGCAAATTCCCCTGAGCTTCAGAATGGGGAGAGATTAGTCTGGCCTAGTTCTAGGTGGTTGATATAGAGTCTCTGAAGTTCTGGATAGTGGTTTGTTGATTTTCTTTTGCAGTTTTGTTGCTCCTGCAATGCCCTTCATTCCATCGTGATGGGCACTGTATGTCACCCCCTGGCCAGAGACAAAAAGCTGTTAAACTGGAGTCTTATTATAAGAGCACATTCAAGGGTAGATGTAATACTTATACCCAAAAGTGGAATTGCAGGGTCATATGGCATTTGGCAATGGGAGAGGTCAATCACCCATTTGCAAAATGGTTACTTTTTAATTTACCGGACTATATGCCCTCCCCTTCTGGTGAGTTCATACCCCCTTAGTTGTAAATGATCAGGAACTAATGTCTGTGAACTTAACCAGGTGTCACATTACTTTCTTGCAGTCCTTGATGGAGGCCTATTTTCTTTACTGTAACGTGGTTACTTCTCTCCTTGTTTCTGGTGTGGCCCTCCAACCCCATCCCTCCTGTTCATAATACTTGCAATTACTATAGGTAATACATAGATTTACCTATGAGTGTCTCAAGGTGGGCTGGGTGAGTTTGGTACTAGGAGCCACCTATTAGGGAGTACATACGGCACTTAATTTTCTGGGTCTGGGATACTTCACTTAATATAATTGTTTCTAATGACATCCATTTCCAGGAAAATTCCAGTAATTCACCATTTTTGATGGCTGAGTAGTACTCCATTGTAGAGATGTACCACAGTTTCCTTATCCACTTGTCAACTGTTGGACATTTGGGTTGATTCCATGTCTTTGCTATTGTAAACAGTGCTGCTATGAACATGCTTGTGCTTGTGCTATCGAGGTGAACCTCTGCTGTTTGAGGGGTTATACAAAAAAGTGGAATAGCAGGGTCATATGGCATTTCAATTTTTAATTTCTTTAAGAATCTCCAGACGGCTCGCCAGAGTGGCTTTATGAGCCTGCATTCCCACCAGCAATGTAGCAGAGTTCCCCTCTCTCCACATCCTCTCCAGCATTTGTTGTTGTTTGTATTGTGGATTTTTGCCATCTTGACCGGGGTGAGATGATATCTCAGGGAAGTTTTAATTTGCATTTCCCTGATGGCTAAAGAAGTGGAGCATTTTTTAAGATATTTGTTAGACATTTTAATTTCATCCCTGGTAAAATTTCTTTTAAGTTCCAGGGCCCATTTTTTAATTGGGCCATTGGTTTCCTTGGTGTTTAGTTTCCTAAGTTATTTGTGCACTCTGGACACCAGAGCTCTATCAGATATGTGGTTAGTGAAGATTTTCTCCCATTCTGTGGGTTGCCTTTGAGCTCGTGTTACAATCTCTTTATATGAACAGAAGCTCTTTAATTTCACAAGATCCCAACTGTTGAGAGTTGGTATCAGTGACTGTGCCATTGGATGTCTGTTTAGGAAATGTTGGCCTAGCCCAATCAGCTCGAGGGAGTTCCCTATCTTTTCAACTATGGTTTTTATAGTCTCTGGCCTGATATCAAGGTCCTTGATCCATTTGGAATTAAGTCTTGTACATGGTAATAAGCACAGGTCCAGCCTTAATCTTCTGCATGTGGAGATCCAGTTTTGCCAGCACCATTTGTTGAAGATGCTGTCCTTTTTCCATTGGATCCTTTGGGCCCCTTTGTCAAAGACCAAATGGCTGTAATTTTGTGGGTTTACATCTGTGTCTTCAATCCTTATCCATTGATCTGTGTGTCTATTTTGGAGCCAGTACCAGGTTGTTTTTATAACTATGGATTTGTAGTACAGACTAAGGTTCAGTATGGTAATACCTCCAGCAGTGTTTTTGTTACTCAGGATTGTCTTTGCTATCCTGGGTCTTTTGTGCCTCCATATGAATTTTGAGATTGTTTGGTCAACTTCTTTAAAGAATTGCTTTGGGATTTTAATTGGTATAGCATTGAATTTGTGTATTGCCTTTGGTAGGATGGTCATTTTTACAATGTTGATTCTGCCAATCCAGGAACATGGCAGGTCTTTCCACCTTCTGGTGTCTTCTGCAATTTCTTTCTTTAGGGATTTAAAGTGTTCATTGTAAAGGTCTTTTACTTGCTTGGTTAGGTTTATACCAAGGTATTTCATTTTTTTAGGGTCTATAATAAATGGGATTGTTTCTCTCAAGGCTTTTTCACTTCTTTCATTCTGGGCATATAGGAAGGCCTCTGATTTTTGCACATTTATTTTGTATCCTGCCACCCTGCTGAACTTCTCAATTAGTTCCAGGACCTTCCTGGTGGAGTTTTTGGGATCACTCAGGTAAAAGATCATGTCATCTGCAAATAGGGATAGCTTGACTTCTTCCTTGCCGATTTGAATCACTCTTATGTCCCTTTCTTGTCTTATGGCTTCAGCTAAGACTTCAAGTACAATATTGAATAGAAGTGGTGAGAGTGGACAGCCTTGTCTAGTTCCTGATCGAAGTGGGAATGCTTCCAATTGTTCCCCATTGAGCATAATCCTTGCTGTGGGCTTGTTCTATACAGCTTTTATTATATTGATAAAGGTTCCTTACATTCCTACTGTCTCTAGCGTTTTGATCATAAAAGGCTGTTGGATCTTGTCAAAAGCTTTTTCTGCATCTATCGAGAGTATCATGTGGTCTTGGACTTTGGACTGGTTTACATGATGAATTACATTTATTGATTTGCGTATGTTGCACCAATCTTGTGTGCCGGGGATGAAGCCTACTTGGTCCCTGTGAATGATCTTTTTGATATGTTTTTGAATCCGATTTGCTAAGACTTTGTTGAGAATCTTTGCGTCTGTGTTCATCAGAGAGATCGGCCAATAGTTTTCTTTTTTAAGTGAGGCTTCATTAGGTTTTGGGATTAAGACGATATTAGCTTCATAGAAGCAATTTGGTAGTGTTCTTTCCTTTGCTATTTGATGGAACAGTTTAAGGAGTATTGGTGTTATTAACTCCTTAAATGTCTGGTAGAACTCTGTGCTGAATCCATCTGGTCCAGTACGTTTTTTGGTGGGAAGATTCGAGATTACTTCCTCAATTTCCTTATATGTTATAGGACTATTTAGATAATTCACAACATCCTGATTCAATTTAGGTAAGTTGTGTTTACTTAGAAATTCATCCATTTCTTTTGTGTTGTCAAACTTCACAGAGTTATTGAAATATGATGTTATACTTCTCTGGATTTCTTGGGTATCAGTAGTGATTACTCCATGTTCATTTCAAATTTTGTTAATTTGGGTTTTCTCTCTCTTGCATTTGGTTAATTTAGCTTGGTGTGTATCAATCTTATTGAGTTTTTCAAAGAACTAGCTTTTTGACTGTTTGATTTTTTCTATTGTTTTCTTAATCTCGATTTCAGATATTTCTCCCCTTATTTTTCTAATCTCCTCTCTTTGACTAGTTTTGGGATCAGATTACTCTAGTTTCTCTAAAGCTTTAAGCTGCATTACTAAGTTGTTTATTTTTGATGTTTCCATTTTTTTTAATGTACGCATTAAGAGCTATTAACTTACCTCTCAGTACAGCTTTCATTGTGTCCCAGAGATTTTGGTAAGTTGTATTTTCATTATTATTCGTTTTCAGGAAATCTTGAATTTCCTTTTTAATTTCTTCCTGAATCCAGTTCTCATTCAACATCATATTGTTAAGTTTCCAGCAGTTAGTGTATTTTCTCTTGTTTGTTGTGTTGTGGATGTCCAGCTTTGGGCTGTGGTGGTCTGATATGACACAGGTTAGAATTTGAACTTTTTTGTATATGTGGAGATTCATTTTGTGTCCCAATATGTGATCTATTTTGGAGAAAGTTCCGTGTGTTGCTGAGAAAAATGTGTATTCTTTGGTGCGTGGGTGAAAAGTTCGATAGAGATCTGTAAGGTCCATTTCTTTCAGCGTTTGATTAAGTTCCAAAGTGTCTCTGTTAAGCTTTTGACCTGTTGATCTATCCCATGTTGAGAGGGCGGTGTTGAAGTCCCCAAGAATTATCGTTTGGGGGTTGATTTCTTGCTTTAGACGCTGTAGGGTTTTCTTAATGAATGTGGAGGGGCCCGTATTGGGTGCCTATATGTTCAGTATTGTGAAGTCTTCCTGGTGAATTGTACCTGTGACTAAAATGCAGTATCCATCTGGGTCTCTCATAATTTTCTTTGGTTTGAAGTCTACTTTGTCTGATAGCATAATGGCTACCCCTGCCTGTTTTCTGCTTCCATTAGCTTGTAGAATTGTTGACCAGCCTTTTATTTTTAGAGCGTGCCTATCTTTTGTGGTGAGATGGGTTTCCTGCAAGCAGCAGATTGATGGATTGTGATTTTTCATCCAAATTTGTAATCTGTGTCTCTTGATCGGTGAATTAATTCCATTAACATTTAGTGTTATAATGGAGAAACTATTGTTAATTCCAGACATTATGTTTAGTAGTTTTTAAAAGTATATTGCTTCGCTTTTAATGATGTTATACTTGCCTTCTGTTCTCCTGGATATGCCTGTTTTTTTCTTTATGCTTGAGTATTATTTCTAGCATTTTTTGAAGGCCTGGTTTGGTGGACATGTATCCCTTCAAGTTGTCTTTGTGCTGGAAGATTTTTCTTTCTCCCTCGATCATGATGGATAGTTTTGCAGGGTAAATCAGCCTGGGTTGACATTTTTGCTCATTCAATACTTGAAGTATGTCTCTCCAAGCTCTTCTTGCTTTTACTGTTTCGACTGAGAAGTCATTTGTTATTTTAATAGGTTTACCTTTAAAAGTGACTTGTTTTTTCTGCCTTGAACCTCTCAGCACCAGTTCTTTATCTTGAATATGGAGTGTTTTAACTATTATTTGCCGTGGCGTGGTTCTGTTTTGGTAGTATCTGTTTGGGGTGTGGAATGCCTCTTGTATATGGATGGGCCTCTCTTTTTTTAGATGAGGAAAGTTTTCCTTGAGGATCGTTTGAAAAATTTCCTCAGGTGTGGTATTTTGAGATTCTTGCTCTGGTATTCCATGAATACGCATGTTAGGCTTCTTCAGGGTGTCCAATATCTCCTGGATATTTTTCTTTTTGGCTTTAACAACCTCTTCCATTGAGCTGTTTAATACTCCCACTTTATCTTCAAGGTCTGAAATTCTGTTTTCTGCTTCCTTAGTTCTGCTGATAAGACTCTCGGTGGAGTTCTGGGTTGAAGATAACTTGTCTTGTAGCTCAGTTTTAAACTCTGCTTTAGTCTGTTTTAACTGCTCTATGCCACTTTTTGTTTCTTGCACTGTTTTTCTCAACTCCTCCAAGTGTCTGTTGTGTTCCTCTTTAAAGCCATTGATTCGATTATGTAATTCCTCCCGGATTTCCTCTTTCATAGTATTGAACATGGTAATGATCATATTTTGAATGTCGTTATCCTGGGTCAGGCTTTCTTGGCCATTTTCCGTGGGTTTGTTCTGGTTGGAGTCTAGGTCACGGTGAGGCCCGGCTGGACCGTGTCCGGGAGGATGGGGGCGTCGGCGTGGAGCTCCAGATTTAATTATTTCTAAATGTTTCTCCTGCAAGGTGATAAACTTATTCTCTTAAATTTTAGATGATAATTCATATAAAATGCCTGTTGAATTCTAAAGAAAACTTAAAATATTCTCCTGTAACTATGTGCTGTTTTTCATTCTATATTCGATAATATTTTGGTATTTGTTAAGTTGCACTCTTCTAAGCCAGAAAAAACCAAGTTAAAAGAAATTTTAATAACATGTGTTATAATTCATCTTTACTTTTGGATCTAACAGGACATTTAAATTAATATTATCAAATGTAATGTTTTCATTTATATAAAGTGATAGGTAGATGTGTTAAATTCTTGTTTCAAAATGTGGATTTAAATGTATAATCCTGATAAATAACATTGAAATTTACACTTTTTACCTTGTACAATTCAAACTAAGTAAAAAGGCATTTATCTCTGAGTAGCACCACCACCACAATCTTCTTAGACTTATCAATAGTTATATTAGACCTTATGTCCTATGTCAAAAATTATCTATTGAGGTTTATGATTGCTTGATCCTAAAATAAATAGATAAATTAATGTTCTAACTTAATTGGCAAAATTAAGACATGGGAGAGAACTACAGTATCTTAGATTTCAAGATATATGTATAAAACTTGTTTGATTAGGTATTTATGTATTTAATCATTTACATTGCACCAAGTTTGTTTATAAATATACAGATTATAATTGGCAAACTAAGCCCATATCTTTATTTATTTTATAGATGAGGTTTATAATTTCTAAGACATGTTTTTCAAGGCCTAAATGTGTGATAATAAAGAAGGGAACCATTAAGTAAATGGAAGGAAACGAAGATTGTGGATATGACATTTATTGTTGATTAGAAAAAACTCTTTTAGTTAAGAAAGTAAAGCTTATTCTGAATTTGGATATAGATAGGAATCATCTTAAAATATTGAAGTATGTTGTAGAGAGATTGTGATGAATAAATGACTGAATGTTGCTCTCTCTTGGGTCCAACTGCCACTGTGACTCTACCACAAGGCCACATGTCTTTAAATGAGAGCCTTTGGTTCCCAGTGCCATCTCCCTCCTGGGCTCAGCTTATGCCTTGGCTCTGCCACATGACCCATGTGTCAGTAACCTCCATCTTTCATTTAAGCTCACCCAGTCCTCTCACTACCTAACTAATCCAAGTCTTCATCCAGCCTCTCCCCAACTAATAATTAAAATACCTTCAAAGAATTTAGTAGAGGTCACAGAAATGACAGGCTGAGGACCAGCAGACCAACGCCATACAACTAAAGACCCCAAGAATCTCATGACTCAAGAGAAGAGAATCTTTAGACCTAACCATAAGCTAAGTAACCCATTATATTTTCTTATTAACTTCAATCTACAGCCATGATAGCTTAAGATTTATATACAGCATATGCAATACTGCAACGACTCATGCCTTCAGGGTATTAGCCATTCAACCTTTCATACCCCTAACAATCTAAAAGATGCCATGTCCAAATCAACTCCTACAGCTGGCTGCTATATTTTTGCTACTTATCTTCTTAAAGCTGTTCTGATACTTGATGCAAACCACATGAAACAAATCTTACCCACAAAATTGCACCAGAAAACCATAGAGTGAAACTATTCACACCCAGGTGAGCAGTCATAACAACAATCCAACTGTAGTAATTCCATTTGACTCAAAAGAGTCAGAAACACAGAACAAAAAAGAAACTGGAGACCAAACATAAAATACACAAGTCATACCATAAATCCATAAAATACAACAAAAAAGGACAAAAAAACTCTCATACAAAATATTTCAAACCATAATGATAGATTTCAAACAGAATAACTTCTTGGATATTAGCCAACAAATCAACAATCAAGATAATGGCTTTCAAAGCTACGTTATTAAGATAATCAAAACAATTTAAGAGGAACTCTGAAAGCAGTTGAATAACAGTATAAGGAAATATGAAAATGAAAATAATAGGCTCCTGGATGAGATGTAAAAGGCAGTTGAAGAAATAAAAGAAGCATAGTGCAGTTAAAAAAATCTCAAATAAAGATTGAGTTTGAGATTAAAAACAAACTAAACACATTAAAGGATGCTCCAGGGATGAGAGGGGGAAGAAGGGGGAAAAGGAGGGAGGGAGCAACGGGTCCAGGAAGGGGTGGAGTTAGAGAGAGGACCAGGGTAACTATTAAGTTTGTATGAGCAGAAATAAATTAAAAAAAAAAAAAACTAAACACAATCCAAAATCCTTCAGGGAGTCTATACAACAGAACTTACAAAGAGGAAAATATCAGCACTAGAAGACAAAATAGCAGGACAAAATGTTTCAATTAAAGAGGCTGAAAAAGCTAAACAATACTTGAGTAAAATATTCAAGATCTATGGGATACTTTGAAAAAAACCAAACTAGTGCATTCATAGAATCCCAGAAAAATAAACCAAAAATAAAAAAATCAGAAGAAATTTTTCTGTCATACATAAAAAATTTCAACATCCAAGGAAAGATATCCCTATCCTGTACAAGAAGTATATTACACACTAATCAGATATGACCAAAATAGAATTGCTCTATTGAAAATAATAGTCAAAACGTTGCAAACACAAGGTATATGAACTGTTTTGAGAGGATCAAAAAAGAAAACCAAGTCACATTTAAAGGTAAGCCTACTGATTTTTCAATTAAAATAGTAAAATTCTGAAGGGCTTTGAGATATGTATTTCAAGTTATGAATGATCACAAATACCAACCTGGCTTCTATATCCATCAAAACTATCAATCATAATTGAAAGTGAAGAAATATTTTTCCAACATAAAGATAAAATGAAGGCCTGCATGACCACAAAACCAGGCCTAAAGAAAGATGCTAGAAAAATACTCGAGTTCCAAAAAATGGACAATTTGACCTCAGAAGACAGAAGGGAAAAATAATGCCAATACAACTACTAACAGATTGTGATCCCTGTAAATTAGGAAGGGGCTGCTTCTATGAATAATGCTGTCTGAACAGAACAAAAGGGAGGCATCAATCCTGTGTTTCTTAACAGATATCGAACTTGAAATTCCTAATGGGTATGGCTAAGAAAGTATCAAGGTAGTTGCAGGAATGGAGTTTAGTTAAGAAAAGATAGCATGAAAACCAAATGGAGGATACTTGCATGACCATTAACAGTGTTCAGTGACAAGAATGAGGGAATGAATCATAATAAATGACATAAAGTAAAAATATTTTTCCCAGCAAAACAGAAAATTCATACATTTATCTGAGTTTGTAGCTTTAAGGAAGTTATTTGGTAGCTAACAATGAAAGATGGAAAATTTACATGAAGAATTTATTCCATAAAGCTCGCACTTCTTTCTCCCTGAAACCAGTTTAGAATATAAAGGCTGCATTGTACCTCTGAAAAAGTTAAAGACTCACTCATATCCTTCAAAATAATGATTACGAAGGGTTTTTTTTTTAAATCTTAGGATAAAAGAGTATCTCAACACCCAGAGAAGACACAGCATAATACAGTGGAAGAACAATGAAATAGAAACCAATAGCCAAACAGAATGCAGACACTTTTAACTTGTCAACAGGCCAGCCATATTTCCCATCATTCTATGGTTCAGGGAACGTTTCAGAAGAAGGGGCATTAAGATTGTGAGAGCCTAGAGATGGGAAAGCCCACCACAGGAAAAGAAACTCAAGACAGGGCAGCTGCATCCAGGAAATCACTGCAATAAGACTTCTCGTTACTAGACCTGCACAATGACTGACAAATCAACACGCCCCACACACTACTGAGGATCTCAGGAGAAATATATTCAAGCAGTAGGATCCTTAGAGGCTTGGGCTAGACAGGTGAAGGAAAATGCCCCATCAGTGAGTCTGCCCAAGGAAGAAACACTTGGTCTGTCACAGAGACCTGAACGCCCACCACCGCAGATGTTCCAAAAGGAAGTCCTGGAATCATAGAAGTTGATGGAGAAGAGGATGGGAGGGAGTGGGATAGATGGATGAAAGTAGGGAGGAGAAAGGGATGGAGTAGAAAAGGATTGGGGAAGAGAATATTATTAATTGTGCTTGTAGTACTAGGAAAAAATAGATAAATAAATAGATAGATCAAATAGTCAATGTGAATATTTCCTCAAAAAATTTTTTGTTACAAAAAATTTTTAGCCATCCTTGGAATTTTATCATTTATCTTCAGAGGTAATAAATACTTTTCCTAGAAATCATATCTATTTATACAAAATTATAGAAATTTCAAATCATGTGGAAGGCAAAGGGGATCAAAGGGTCAAACATAGGTGCCAAGGTAATGAGAAGATTATTAGTTCATGGAGAAGCAGCACTCAGCACTCTCCAGTTCTCCATGAATTTTCAAACAAAATTTGATCTATAACTTCCAAAATAAGAGAAAAACATGGAAAGTCAGTAGCACGATGGGATAGACCATATAAAATGCAGAAACTGCAAGAATCAGACTTACAATGGAATCAACAGGGTATAACCTAGATCTCTGGACATACCAGTAGGGAAATGACAGACTCCTCCAAATTTTTGTTCTGCCAAGAAAAAACATTGTGAAAATCTCCATAAAAATTAACTGTAAACTTGTATGTAAAATAACAAAGTAGATTTACATGTAATGATTCTCTTATACTCTTTAACTTCTTATCTCTCTGTCTCTCTCTGACACATGCGTGGCACATACACAAACACACACACACACACACACACACGTTTTTAAAAAGGTATTACAGTACAGTTAGTCATAAGATTCTCAGGAAGATGCAAAAAGACAAAGTACTTGATAATTTTCCAATAACACTCCTTTGTTTGTGCTGATTTAATGACTTCATTTTTGTTACTTTAAATTTCCTGCTCCTGAGGGGAGAGGGTTGGAGAGCCTATCTGTTGTTTGCCATTTCACAATCATCTGTTCTCTGCAAACAACCAACCATTGCCACACAAAGGTTCTCGGCTAGAGTTTGCGAACTATACTAATCAAAGTTCTAATATTAGTGTCTGCATCTGAGAGAGAGTATACAGAACATGACAATTAAGTTGTCTCTTTCAGTATAAGCTTCTTTAACTCCATCCCCCTACTTGTGGATTTCACAGTTCTATATGTTTTTACAAATAGGTGATATTCTGTTGTATCTAGTTCCATTTTTAAGGATTAAGGCAGGGTTTACTAGAGGAGACAAAGTAATGAAGTCAGACAGAGTCCATGAGGGGCAAATGATACCTATTTACATTTTTAATAGGCTTTCCTTTAAATGTGACTTGGTTCCTCTCTTGAAGATTAAGTCATGTTCCTTTACCATGTATACGTAGTGTTTGTTTTTTGCCATAGGAAGTTTCTATTGCTGTCCTATCTGTTGTGCTGCATGCCTCTTGTACTTGGATGGGGATCTCTTTCCATAAATATGGAAGATATTCTTAAATGATAGTGTGAAAAAAGTTTTCTACTGTTGTGGCTTTTTTTGTTTCTTGTTCTGGGATTCCATGAATGTGCATGATTGGCTTCTTCAAGGTGTCCCATAGCTCTTGAATATTCCTGTCAGTATTTTTTGTTTAGCTTTTTCAACCTCTTTGGTTAAACAAATTTGTTCTGCCACCTTGTCTTCTAGTTCTGATATTTTATTTTCTGCTTCATTAGTTCTGCTGGTAAGACTTTCTATTGAGTTTTGGAATGTAATTAACTTCCTTTTATTGTAAGAATTCAATTTCAAGAGATTTCTGCATGAAATTTTTTTCAGCTGCTCTATGCCTTGTTTTGCTTCTTCAACAGCCTTTCTCATTTCATCCAGGTGACCATTTTGTGCATGTTTATATTGGATTATATGGTGATTTGACTTCCCTTTGATTTCCTCTTTCACTGTTTTGATCATACTGACACTCAAACCTTGAAAATCATTATCATGTTTGGTGAGTTCGCGGCTTATATCTAAGAAGTTGTTTTGGTCAGAATTCATTATTTCAGGGTCAAAAATTTTTAAGGATATTTTTGTCTTGGATAAGGGTGTGATAGAATTTTTGGTTTAGTTTTTGCTTAGAAGTTAAAGATCAGGTGTCATGGTTTGTCATTTGAGGTTTGGGTTAAGTATCAGAGCAGCTTTTAGGTTATAAAGCAGAGTGACAAGAGGTGAGAGATAAGTGTGATATGGCAGCTTTCTGATCAATTGAGGTATGTGAATGGTTTAGACTCTGAGGGGTGGGTATGTGGGGCTTTGGATATGAGAGATAAAAATCTTCAATTGTGGTGACTATGATTCAGGTTAAAAGGAAACTAAAGTGTGTTATTTATCTTAGGGATAGATACGAAGATTCTCTTGGGAAAAAGCCCAGTGTGCAAAAGGAGATCTAAGCTGCTTCACCCTGCTAAAGAGCTGTGGCTTTAGGGACCATGTTTGCAAGGACTGGCAACCCAGCACCAAAATGGAAGCAGCCATGCAATGGGATCTGGGCCTCAATTTTTGCTGGTACAGACCTTGGGACTAAGTGCTGTGATCACTTGAGAGAAGGTCTGAGGCACTGTGCCCTGGTGAAGACCTCTGTGCCTAGAGGCTGTGGCTGCAAGTACGGACAAACCATGTGCGAGACTGGATCCCAGGTCCATACTCTGTTGTCATGGGCTTTGGCACAATGCTCGGTATTTACCTGAGAGTGGCATGGTAAATTATTTTTTCCCCTCACACATTTTTTTTCCCTAATCATAAATGCTCAATATGTTCCAACCATCTTCTCCCTCCCTCCTACTCTCCCCAGTCATCTCCCCGCGCACTCTTCCCCCCTTCCATCCTTCCTTTCACCCTCCTCTCCCCCTCCCCTACTCCCAATGCCTCCCCCTTCCTCCCTCCCATCCCCTGGAGCATATTTTTGTGTGAATGCCAAACCTCCTTTTGAGTTCTCAACTGTAATGAGGGGTCAGGACTCCTCATAGCATAGCCTGGAGACCCTTCTTGGGCTCCCTGTTAGTATGGGAACACTCCCACGACTATTAGTCCTTTGCCTCTAAGGATCCCACTGCCTGTGATCCATGTTAGACTTTTAGGGGTCTTTGACCATATGTACTCCCCAATATGTGGATCCTAGTATCAAACCCACTTAATGTGCTATGTTTTTAAACATAAGATTTTAACCAATACCAACCTGGGCTGAAGGTTCATGTTATAATATAATGCTTGTTTCCCTCACTATTCCTTTTACTTCACTAGACCACACCATTCAACAGATTAATTGTATATTTGATACTGTTAATACTAGGCTGCATGTAAATGTTATGTCGATTCAGAGGATGAAAAAACTATATAAAAAGCCCAGATAATTATGGTAAAATATTTAATATGATTCAGGAATTTCTTTCTTAATGGCCCTTCCAAATACGATTTTCTTTATCCTCAAGTCTGCGCTTCTGCCTCCTACTCGGCCTCATCTACATTTGATACTAGGACTGTCACGGTTTGAAATGTGTCCCCTACTATCTCATATATTTGGCAAGGTCATGGCACCTTGAGAGGTGGAGACTTGCTGGAGGAAGGTAGTCACAAAGGGTGGGCCTTGAGGTGGATTAGTCCCACCCTATCTGCAGAAGTCTGCCTTTGCAGCAAGCAGTCTGGCAGCTCGCAGCCTACAATATGTCTGCAGTGATGTAGTCTCTTCCAGCTTTGGCCAACCAGACATGTCGCCTCCACTTTGAAAGACTACCTCCAGTCTGGAACCATAAGCTGAATAAATCTCCCTTTTTCTTTTAAGTTGCTTGACTTTGGGTGCTCTTTCACAGCAATAGATAAGAGTAACAGTTATGAGGACTGAGCTTCAATTATGAGGACTGAGCTTTCCTATGATGTGGGACCTTGATATTTGGTCCCCAGATGCACAAAACTGTGATGTTTGGCCAATGGGGAACTATGAATGTAAGTTTCTGAAAAGAAACTGTTGTACTTGCAAGGATAATTGAGTTTAGTAAAGCTTCAGTGGAGAAACATGGAATGTTGCAAATGTATAGGCAGGAAAGTTTTGGTCTCATATCAGCCCCTATAATTGCCATTTATTGCCCTTCTCTGTATGTGACCCAATGTCCTGCTATTATTAACTTTTTTGGCCTATATAAGCAGACTTGATTTACATCAACCAGAAGGCTAAGAATATGATTAAGTAAACTAAACCAGGTAATTAAAAAGCTCAATGTAGCTTTTTACTTCCCACCTTCCTGGGCACATTCATTTTGCCATTTATTGGACCTATGTCCTCTAATCTAATACTCTCACACCTTAAGGTGCTGATTTTCTCTTGCCTCCCTTGGACCAAGTTTTTATTTGTGCAAGAGTTTCTTCCCTCTTCTTCCATTTTCTGTAAAATCTGTGTTTTAGCCTCTTCATGTGTTCTGGTTTCAATCTTTGGCACTAGAACAGAAGATACAAAGGAAAGAGAAACAGGTCAACAACAACAACAAAAAAAGCCACTTCCTGTTACTGTGCTTCTAAAATGTGGAAAAACTTGTACAAATGATGTCAGGAGGTATTTGGGATGACTTGAAGGAGCAATTTAAAGAAAGCATGGAACACAAGAAGCAAAGATTAATGAACAGTTATTTCAGGAGCTAAAGAGAAACACTGTTCATAGAAATTTAGTAATGACAAGTGAAGATAAAGCCTCATATGGAAATGGAGATTTTATTGGGAGTAAGCTATTCCTTGTACAACATAAATATGCTCAGGTACATTTTTCCGTAACTTGAAACTTCGTGGTAAACTGAAACTAAAGATGAAGGACAAACTTATATGACAGAAGAAACTTGAGGGCAGCATGCAATTCAGATATTATAATTATTTCTAGTTGGTTCAAAGTAAATTCATATTGAAATTGAAGAGCAATAGTGTCAAAGAGTTCAAAGATTTGGGACATTTATTTGGATATCAATGAAGCATCTGTGGAAGTTCTCTCGTTCAGTTGCAGTTGTTTAAGAGATCAGTTTAGTTGAAAAAAGAAATATGCTTTCAGTTGGATGAATCAAAAATGTTTCTGGAGTTTCAGAAACCAATAAGACCATGACAAGCATAGGTCCAGTGTAGGAGAAGTGGAAATTGATTTCAAAGACTTTATAGGGAATAGGCTGCAGAGAAGGGAGCCCCAATTTATTCTGCTTACCCAGGACTACCTAGGAAGTCAATTTACCATTTGTTTCCAGAAAGGCACTCAGAGAATGTTAACAGTTATGATTCCTACAGATTTACATGTAGTTTTTACTGGCATTGAAGCCCGGTGTGTAATTCACATGATGCTAGTTTTGTCTGGAAGCAGAATAGACATTGAATAGAATCATGTAAGTTTCTAACAGAGATTCAAAGAAAAGTATTAATGGCTAGGAATTATTTTGTTGAGCCAAATGGTTCCAATAAGCAGCTCCTGAATAAGTGAGGAATAAAACTGTTGTCATAAAGCTTTTGCTTCAAGGACGTTATAGGTGTCAAGAATATTGAAGTCTGGGTGAATTAAACTTCAGGTGACTTCAAAATCAGTTTAAAGAGTAACTGTAAACTTCAGTAATTAAAGCCACTGCAGTGGTTGTGTCCAAATCTTTGAGGTCCCACAACATTCTGTCATATGTCCTTGGTGCCAAAAATGGAGATTTATGATTAATTTGTGTTTAACCTTCTATTTTTAGGTCTTAACTTGGTACAATCCTTCCTTAGTATTTTTCTGGGATATTTTTTAGAAACAAGCATGTATCTTCCACTACTGTATCTTGAAACTATGTAACTTCCTTTTAAGAGCTTTTATTGCTGTTATAAATACATATTTTGTCCTTTGACAATTTCATACCTGACGAGAATGGATGTATATAATTTTCACCATGAATTACCCACTCACTTCCCTCCTCTTCCTCCCATTGAAAATATTTTTCCCAACCAGTCACTCTGTATCTTTTGTGTGTATGTCCCACTGAATTTCAACTGGGTTGCCTGTGCAGACACTTGACTGAGAAATAGCTGGAGTGTGGATGATTTCTAAGATGGAATGCCATGGAATGAAGTGTTTTCCATTCCCACAACCAGCATTAACTTTTGACATTCTCTCGTAAGTATGCTGTGCCTCTTCAAACCTTTCCCTTTCCTTGATGAAATGTTGATAGGCTAAATCTTGTGCCTGTTTGGTTAAAGTAAATACAGCTACAATGAGTTCGTGAGTGCAACAGCTGTCGCTTTCAGAATCTACTGTCTCACAGAACCCTTCCCTATAACCAAATTCCTCATCTTCCAGGGACTTTGTAGTGCAGGATGATTGAGATGAACTACTTAGGGGCAAGAAAAGTTAAGTCACTTATTCCCTGAACTCTGGTCAGTTTTGATGCTAGGTTGTAATCACCTTTCATTACAAAAATAATTTTGGTGGTCAAAGGTTGAGAGCAAGGCTTCTCCTACAGGTTATGTTTATTGAGAGATGTTGAATTGTAACATACCTTATAAAATCCAAATTAAAAGTAAGTCAAACAAGTGCAATCTAATTAATAAAGTCCATTTAACAGGGATTAATAAGGCTTAGATGAAATGAAGGTATTTTAGAAATTAAATAACATTCTGGGTCAAAAAACCAGAATTATAATGCTTAATTCTATTACTAAAATATCCTATAATTATATCTATAAACAGCTATACTTTCCCTAACTATAATTAATTAAAATAAGGAGCCATAATGAATGACCATAAAAATTAACTTAAAAATCTGCTAACCATACAGCAACAAACAATTGTGAATAGCTATCTAGTCCAACATGCAACTATTAATCATAATTGATTACTATGAATAGTTAGCAGGTAGCAATAATTTGTGTCCAAAACTAGTCTTTAGTAACATACAAGTAACAATGTCTAGTTGAAATTACAAATAATCATTGCCTACTATGTTTCATGGATTGATAAGCACATTTAATCATAATCACAAATGACATATCATGTTAGTCATCATGAACAACTTTAACTGAAATTACACAGTAATTTAACCAAAAACTGATTAGTTATTAGTTCTTAAGATTTATTAATGACTACTTAGTATACGAACTTGTGAACACCATCAATAGTAAACACCACAGCTAGTATCTATGAAAGGTTACTTAACTCTGTCTGGCATTTATGACTGGCTGCAAATCACATCCAGTACAATAAGCACTGACTAGTTGAAGATAATAATAATGGCTAATTAGCAATAACAATTCACATTGATCCTTATTGAGAATGAATGACTAAAAATAATATAAACCATCAAAACTAGTGACTACAATTACATAAACATTACTATCAACCATGCCTTCCTCCCATGGCACTCCATATCTGGAGTTCATGGATTCCACTCCTGAAGTCCACAAAATCTCCAGAACAGCCTTGCCCCTCATGGTACTCCATGTTTCAAGTCCCCAGGTTTCTTCTTTCTCTCTTCTGATAAACTAGACCTTAATGTAAAAAAAGTTACTATTAAAAATTATGTTCAAAGTTATATAATCTAGTAGTTATAGTCCTTGGCAAAGCACACCATAACTAAATATAATTAAGCACAGAAAGAACTCATAATCATCTGATCTTCAGAATAGTCATAACTAATCATATTCAAAAACATCATGACAGAGCTATATTGAAGTAAATAAAATGATTATACAGAAAAATAATTCTAAATTTTCTTCAGATAAGTGTCATTTCAGAACATGGAAACATTGTTCAACATGTATAATAAAATTTGTTATTGTAAAAGGTAGGATATGAATTGTTTGTTTATAACTGCTTATGCTAGTTTCCTATGTGACTACAATAATGCATAATTTAAAAGTACATGTTCTTAAAAGAGCATGTGTTTAGTCTTTTAACTTTCTGGGCCTAAGAAATCTGAAATCCAATTCTTGGTATGACTTTGCTATTTCTGGAGGCTGGAAAGAACAATCTTTTCCCTACTTGTCCAGGTTTTTAGAAATGAATTGCATTTCTTGCTTTAGCAAACTTTTCTCAAATTATTATATCTCCTACTAAATATGACCCAATTCTCAAATTATTATATCTCCTACTACTAAATATGATCCTTCTGCCTTCGTCTTGTAATACCCTTGTATTTGACTTATGTGGGAAATCCAATGTAGTTATCCTATTTAACAATAAATAATCTCTTGCAGACTTTCTGTTTACCTCTCATTCCTTTCCTTCCAGGTCTTCACCTTCATCATCCTTTTCCGCAGCCTCTCTAGAAACTTATTCGTTTTTATCCTTGCCGTCGTCGCCTTTTGCTTCTTCATCCCCATGAAGAAAGTATACTGCAAGGGATTTGGCCAAATACCGTCCCTGATGATGTCTCCCAACTCATGTGCTAGGAAAGAATGATCTGCGAACCAGGTAAAGAATCTCTCAGGCTCTTCAGGACGCCTCTTCCTGCTGGCTTTCTTCGGAGTGTGACTTGTGCGTCTCTCGGTCAGATTCTTTCCAGACTTCCACCGGATTTCAGTGGACTGGGAAAACAGATAACCACTCTCCTTCACACGGAATTCTTTGGAAAGAACTTCGTTTTCAAAGAAAGGATTTTCTTTAAAGTAGAAATCTATCTTGTAGCCTGATAGTATATCTTCAAAATATGCCACTTCCACTCTGGTCAGATACCGCAGGGCCTCTTTTTCTTCCTCCCCAATCAGTGCAGATACACGTGGATGGCTGACAAGAGCGGTCAGCCAAAAATCAGGGATTTCAGCCATCACTTCCGACCTCTTCTGGAAAAACGGATGGCGGATTTGGTTGTATTTCTGTTCTATTTTCAAAATTTTCTCCCTGGCATCCTCATTAAGTGTGTCCAACTCGATCTGTATGTAATCGATAAGTTCAATTACTTCTTCATTTTTAACATTGCTCAGGACCTGAGAGGTCAACAAGTGAGACAGGGGGGTATCCTCTCCTTGTGGCTGAGGTGCAGGTGAAGAAGGTGTGGGATCCATGTCACTGGAGAGTTCAGCTGGACAAGGGGAGGCAGGTCAGAGCACTGAGCGAGTGTCCTGTTTTGAACAGAAGGGAAACTCAAGTTACGGGGCCGGGCCTAGCCCCATCCACCCAGGAGCCCGGGTGTGCAGCACCCACCCACGCTCCCCCTTCCCCCACTGTACCGCCCACCCCTGGTAAGGATCCACCTACGGGCAGAGGGCGAGGGTGCCCTCCTCATGGCCCATGAAATGGAAGAGGGTGCGGCACCCTCCTAATTGCACACAAAGGGCGGCGGCGCCCTCCTAACGGTTTACAAGATGGCGGTGGACGGCGTGGGGCGCCCTCCGGCTTCCTTACCTCGGGCAACCGAATCATAAACGGAAGTAACGTCTCGTCAACGCGAACTTACTGTTCCCGGAAAGGCTTTCGCGCAGGTCGAGCAGCCGACGTTCCTTTCGGGGTTCCTTCGGGGTCCTCTGGCTGCTCTGTGGGGCCAAAGTTTCTCCTGAGCCACCGCAGCAGGGGGCGTCCTCCCACCCGGCCTCTCCGTGCCCGCCTCTTCCCGCCCTCTGGGCCCTCGGGGTGCCAAGGCAGTCCCCCTCCTCCCTTCCTGGGGGTCTGGCTCTTCCTCTCTGGGGGTGGGGGTCTCTCTCAGACCACGCGCGGCCCGAGGATGCGGAGGTGGCGGGAAGCTCACCTCCGCGGTGGGAGCAGCAGCCCTGAATCCCGGGTGGGGCCGGGGCAGTGCGGCTGAGTTGTTTCTCTGCCTTTCCTCTTCGGCTGGCCTTGGGGTGCCGGGACCCGAGTGGCTTTTCTGGAGTCAGGGGAATCCCTGGTCCTCAGTTGGCGCGGGACCCTGTGTAATGGCGGGCGGGAGCCTGCGTAATGGCGGGCGGGACCCTATGTAATGGCGGGCAGGAGCCGCAATGGCGGATGGGAGCTCCAATGGCTCCTGTGTCTGTGTTCTCAGGACCGCGGCCTGGAGTAGTCCTCTCCCCTCCTTGGGAGGACATGCGCCACCTTGTGCTGTGGAGGCTGCAGTGCACCTGCTCCCATCAATCCCCCCCCCCACTACAGGGTGCCCCCAGGGCTGCAAGAGTAGCCAAGCGAAGGCTGAGATTTCTGCCCCGGCTTGTATTAAGGAGTCTTGATGGAGATCCCTGTGGCCTCCGTACCAGGCGAGAGGGAAGGGAAAGTGCAGGGATGCTTTCCCCATGCCCCAGTGGGGGGCAGAGGGGTCCAAAAGTTCTGGTGCTGGGGAGATTGAGGATGAGTGGCCTTGAAGCTGCTGGTGACTCTGAGGCCCTCAAGACTTGGGCTCCCCGGATTTACCTAAAATGTCACACAACTATTCCTTTTGTCACTGTTTGTTGTCTGCCCGTGATTCACCCAATTTAGGCACATTTTAATTTCCACCAACCTTCGTAATGTTGGATGTGAAACAGGACAGACACACATGAGCCACTGATTGAGACGAGCATCCTCAAATTCTTGGTGGTGTTTGTATTATCTACGATCTGCAATTGCGTTCACTAGCATGATGCGAGACTGTCATTATGACCTTGCAGCATTGTTTCTAGGAGCCAGGGTCTCTGGCATGCTAGTCAAGAACTTCCTAATGTAATGATTACACACTCTTTAGCAGATAATCATTAAAGAATAAATGATCGTTTTCAAAAAAAATAAAACAATAAGTAATTTGCAAACTCTCTTTGACCATTTAAGGCAATATATCCATAAGTTTCATCATTTAAGACATAGACATGTCTGTATGTCAACAAACTGTTTTGTGATTCCTGTACTTTAGGAAGAGGGCTGTGTCTGTGAATAATGCTGTCTGAATAGGTCAAAAGAAAGCTGTCAATCCTGAGTTTCTCTTTTTTTTTATTTATTCAATTGCGCATGTGTATGTGTGTGTGTGTGTGTGTGTGTGTGTGTGTGTGTGTATGTATGTGTGTGTGTAGACCAACGGGCGAATTCGGGAACCACCATGGACCACCGCCTCTACCTCCTCCTTGTTTACACTGCCCTGGGATTCACAAGCTCCGCCCTACCAGGACCAGAAACGCAAGCTGCCCCTGTTTCCGCCCGACATCTATACGTGGGGTCTAGGATCCCAACTCAGGACCTTCTGCCTGCAAGGCAGAGGCTTAAGCCCTGAGCCATCTCTCCAGCCCCAATCCTGGGTTTCTTAACAGTTATTGAACTTGAAATTCCTAATGGGTATGGCTAAGAATGAAGGTAGTTGTAGAATGGAGCTTATTGAAGAAAAGGTAGCATGAAAACCAAATGGAGGGTACTTGCATGACCACTAACATTGTTCAGTGACAAGACTGAAGGAATGATATAAAGTAAAAATATTTCTTCCCGGTAAAACAGAAAATTCAGACATATGTCAGAGTTTGTGGCTTTAAGGAAGTTGTTTGGTAGCTAACTATGAAAGATGGAAAATTTATATGAACAAAGAGTATATTCCACACAGCTAGCACTTCCTTCTCCCTGAAATTTAGAATACAGTGGCTGCATCATACCTCTGGAAAAGTTAAATATTCACCATATCTCCCATAATGTTCCTTATATGCTAGTGAAATGAAAAAATAATGATAGCTAATGTAGCCTGATATTCAGCCAAGTAAAAATTCTGTTTCTTATCCATAAATAAAAGGATATTGTTTTTAAACACACAATAAATTTTAGGATCTTAATACTCATTTCCTTCAAAATAATCAGTATGCAGAGTTTTTTTTTTTTAATTTAGGATAGAAGAGTATCTCAACACCTAGACAGGACACAGCCTAGTGCAGTGGAAGGACAGTGAAATAGAAACCAACAGCTAACCAGAATGCAGAGAACCAATAACCCCACAATTTTAACTTGTTAGTAGACCAGCCATATCTCCCTTCATTCTAAGGCTCAGGGAACATTTCAGAAGAAGGGGCGTTAAGATTGTGAGAGCCTAGAGATGGGAAAGTCCACCGCTGGAAAAGAAACTCAAGACAGGGCAGCTGCATCCAGGAAATCACAGCAATAAGACTTCTCGTTACCAGACCTGCACAATGACTGACAAATCAACACGCCCCACACACTACTGAGGATCTCAGGAGAAATATATTCAAGCACTAGGATCCTTAGAGGCTTGGGCTAGACAGGTGAAGGAAAGTGCCCCTATCAGTGAGTCTGCCCAAGGAAGAGATACTTGGTCTGTCACAGAGGCCTGAACGCCCACCACCGCAGATGTTCCAAAGGGAAGCCCTGGAATCATAGAAACAGATGGAAACGAGGGTGGGAGGGAGTTGGATAGATTGATGAAAGGAGGAGAAAGAAGCTAGGGAGGAGGAAGGGATGGAGTAGAAAAGGAGTGGGGAAGTGAATATTATTAATTGTGCTTGTAGTACTAGGAAAAAATAGATAAGTAAATAGATCAAATAGTCAATGTGAATGTTTCCTCAAAAAATTTTTAGTTACAAAAAATTGTTAGCCATCCTTGGAACTTTATCATTTATGCTCAGAGTTGATAGATACTTTTCCTAGAATTCATATCTTTCTATGTATATAAAATTACAGAAATTTCAAATTTGATGTAAATCATGTGAAAGGCAAAGGTGATCAAAGGGTCAAACTGAGGAGCCAGGGTAATTAGAAGATTATTAGTTCATGGACAAGCAGCACTCAGCACTCTCCAGTGTCTCCATGAATTTTCAAACAGGATTTGATCAAAAACTTCCAATATAAGAGAAAAAGCATGGAAAGTCAGTAGTAGCCCAATGAGATAGACGGTATAAAATGTAAAAATTGTAAGGATCAGATTTATAATGGAATCAACGGGGTGTAACCAAGATCTCTGATCATACCAGTGGGGAAATGGCAGAGACTCCTCCAAAGTTTTGTTTGCCAAAAAAAAAAAAGTTAAAATCCCCATAAAAATTAACTGTACACTTGTGTGTAAAATAACAAAGTAGATATATATGTAATGATTCTCTCTTTTCCTCTTTAACTCTCTCTCTCTCTCTCTCTCTCTCACATACACATAAAATTTCTTGAAAAGATATTTGAATGCATTTAATCATAAGATTCTCAGGAAGATGCAGAAAGACAAAGGACTTGGGAATTTTCAAATAATACTCCTTGTGTTTGTGCTATTTTAGTAACTTCGATTTTTTTACTTTAAATTTCCTGCTCCTGAGGGGAGAGGGTTGGAGAGCTTATCTGGTGTTTGGCATTTCACAATCGTCTGTTCTCTGCAAACAACCAACCATTGCCACACAAAGGTTCTTGGCTAGAGTTTGCGAACTATACTAATCAAAGTTCTAATATTAGTGTCTGCATCTGAGAGAGAGTATACAGAACATGACAATTAAGTTGCCTCTTTCAGTATAAGCTTCTTTAACTCCATCCCCCTACTTGTGGACTTCACAGTTCTATATGTTTTTTACAAATAGGTGATATTCTGTTGTATCTAGCTCCATATTGGTTGTTCTCTCACAGTAACCAATAAGAGTAATATTTTTACATTTTTAAGGATTAAGGCAGGGTTTACTAGAGGAGACAAAGTAATGAAGTCAGACAGAGTCCATGAGGGGCAAATGATACCTATTTACATTTTCAATAGGCTTTCCTTTAAATGTGACTTGGTTCCTCTCTTGAAGATTAAGTCATGTTCCTTTACCATGTATACGTAGTGTTTGTTTTTTTTGCCATAGGAAGTTTCTATTGCTGTCCTATCTGTTGTGCTGCATGCCTCTTGTACTTGGATGGGGATCTCTTTCCATAAATATGGAAGATATTCTTAAATGATAGTGTGAAAAAAGTTTTCTACTGTTGTGGCTTTTTTTGTTTCTTGTTCTGGGATTCCATGAATGTGCATGATTGGCTTCTTCAAGGTGTCCCATAGCTCTTGAATATTCCTGTCAGTATTTTTTGTTTAGCTTTTTCAACCTCTTTGATTAAACAAATTTGTTCTGCCACCTTGTCTTCTAGTTCTGATATTTTATTTTCTGCTTCATTAGTTCTGCTGGTAAGACTTTCTATTGAGTTTTGGAATGTAATTAACTTCCTTTTATTGTAAGAATTCAATTTCAAGAGATTTCTGCATGAAATTTTTTTCAGCTGCTCTATGCCTTGTTTTGCTTCTTCAACAGCCTTTCTCATTTCATCCAGGTGACCATTTTGTGCATGTTTATATTGGATTATATGGTGATTTGACTTCCCTTTGATTTCCTCTTTCACTGTTTTGATCATACTGACACTCAAACCTTGAAAATCATTATCATGTTTGGTGAGTTCGCGGCTTATATCTAAGAAGTTGTTTTGGTCAGAATTCATTATTTCAGGGTCAAAAATTTTTAAGGATATTTTTGTCTTGGATAAGGGTGTGATAGAATTTTTGGTTTAGTTTTTGCTTAGAAGTTAAAGATCAGGTGTCATGGTTTGTCATTTGAGGTTTGGGTTAAGTATCAGAGCAGCTTTTAGGTTATAAAGCAGAGTGACAAGAAGTGAGAGATAAGTGTGATATGGCAGCTTTCTGATCAATTGAGGTATGTGAATGGTTTAGACTCTGAGGGGTGGGTATGTGGGGCTTTGGATATGAGAGATAAAAATCTTCAATTGTGGTGACTATGATTCAGGTTAAAAGGAAACTAAAGTGTGTTATTTATCTTAGGGATAGATACGAAGATTCTCTTGGGAAAAAGCCCAGTGTGCAAAAGGAGATCTAAGCTGCTTCACCCTGCTAAAGAGCTGTGGCTTTAGGGACCATGTTTGCAAGGACTGGCAACCCAGCACCAAAATGGAAGCAGCCATGCAATGGGATCTGGGCCTCAATTTTTGCTGGTACAGACCTTGGGACTAAGTGCTGTGATCACTTGAGAGAAGGTCTGAGGCATTGTGCCCTGGTGAAGACCTCTGTGCCTAGAGGCTGTGGCTGCAAGTACGGACAAACCATGTGTGAGACTGGATCCCAGGTCCATACTCTGTTGTCATGGGCTTTGGCACAATGCTCGGTATTTACCTGAGAGTAGGATGGAATACTCTTTTTTTTCCCCTCTCACATTTAATTTTTTCACTAATCATAAAAGTTCAATAGGTACCTTCCATCCTCTCCCTCTCTCCTCCCCTCCCCAGTTATCCCCCCTTGCACTCTCCCCCTTCCATCCTTCTTTCACCCTCCTCTCCCCCTCCCCTTCTCGCAATGCCTCCCCTTCCCCTTCCCATCGCCTTGAACATATTTTGTTGTGAATCACAAATTTCCCTCTGAGTCTTCCACCCTAGTGAGGGCTAAGGATTCAGTGGCATGGTCCGGAGTCCCTTCTTAGGCTCTCCATTAGTATGGGAACTCTCTTATGTCTGTTAATCCCTTGCCTCTATGGATCCTTCTGCCTGGAGACTTCTCCCATGTGACCCATGCTAGACTTTGGCGGAGTCGTTGACATTTCAGCTATTGTGCAGGTCAGGCAAAGTCCAGTTCTGCCTGCTGCAGCCTTAACTTGTATGAAGTATCTTGCATATCATTGGTCTTCCCCATCTTGAGGCTCTTACTGTATTGGCTCAAACTCTTCCGCAATATTCCCTGAGATTTAAGATGGGGAGAGATACGAGAATGATGAGGATTAATATAGGGTCTTTTGTGTTCTGAATTATGGTTTGTTTTTGTTTTCTGTTTTGGTTTTTCTGCACACCCTTGGCTGCATCCTAATTGGTATCTGAGGTCACCTCCTAAACAAAGGTAAAAGACTTTTCAACTTAAGATCAAATATAAGAGGAGACTCAAAGGTAGATGGAAGAATAGGAGTAGGATTCAGAAGTGAGGCAGGGTGAGTATCCCATTTTTGGGATGGTTATCATCTATCTGCAAGTCCCTATACCCTCCCTGATTGGTTAGATCAAACCTGTTCAGGCCCAAGTTACCAGGAAGAGAAGTGAGAGTGAGCTGCACCAGATGTCTCCCTATTTACATGCAATACTTGATGGTGACCTATTTTCTCAACTGAAGCATGATTCCATATCCCCTTTTTTGGGATGGACCCTCCTTCACCTTCTCTCCTGTTTATAATACTTCGCCATTACCATAGGTATTAGAGAGAGGTATACTTTTGAATATATCATTAAGAGGGTTCAGAACTAGGATACAACTATTAGGTGTTACATATGGTCTCTAAATTTCTGTGTCTGCAGTAATGTTCCTGTGCTTAAGGGGAACACAGGAAAGGGTTCAGGGAAATGCAATGTCCTAAGAGAAACAGTCCCATTTACTGCAGCCCCTAAAAAAAATTAAATACCTTAGTATAAGTCTAACCAAAGAAGTGAGAGACCGTTATAACGAAAACTTTAAAACCCTAAAGAAACAAATTATAGAAGAAACCAGAAGGTGGAAAGACTTCCATTCTCCTGGATTGGAAGAATCAACATCATAGGAATGACCATCCTACCAAAGGGGTTTTGCAGATTCAGTGTAATACCAAATAAAATCCCAAAGCAATTCTTTAATGAAATTCACCAAACAATCTCAAAATTAATATGGAAGAACAAAAGGCCCAGGGTCCTTGTACGTCATCGGAGAGGAGGGCCCAGAGGAGAGTCTGGCATGCACATTAAAGGATTCTCTGGGGATTGGGGGGAGACACTGGGGGATGGGGAAGGAGGGATGAAGGAAGGGGGAGCAGGGGGGTTGGTGGGAGGAGGAGGGAGGGAGGGAACCTGTTACCTATTAAGTTTGTATGAGCAGAAATAATAATAAAAAAATAAAAAAATAAATTTCTGTTTCTGGGATACTTCACTCAATACTTTTTTTCTAATTCTGTCCATTTCCAAGCAAAATTCATTAATTCATCTTTTTAATGGCTGAGTAGTATTCCATAATATAAATGTACCACAATTTCATTATCCATTCATCAACTGTTGGGTATTTCAATTGATTTTGCTATCCTGGGCCTTTTGTTCTTCCATATTAATTTTGAGATTGTTTGGTGAATTTCATTAAAGAATTGCTTTGGGATTTTGTTTGGTATTACACTGAATCTGCAAAACCCCTTTGGTAGGATGGTCATTCCTATGATGTTGATTCTGCCAATCCAGGAGAATGGAAGTCTTTCCACCTTCTGGTTTCTTCTATAATTTGTTTCTTTAGGGTTTTAAAGTTTTCGTTATAACGGTCTCTCACTTCTTTGGTTAGACTTATACTAAGGTATTTAATTTTTTTAGGGGCTGCAGTAAATGGGATTGTTTCTGTTAGGACATTTTGACTTTTTTCATTCTTGGTGTACAGGAAGTTCACTGATTTTTGCATATTTATTTTATAACCTGCCTCTCTGCTGAACTTCTATATCATTTCCAGGAGTTTTCTGGTGAAGTTTTTAGGATCACTCAGGTATATGATCGTGTCATCTGCAAATAGAGATACCTTGACCTCTTCTTTTCTGATTTGAATCCCTTTTATCTCTCTCTCTCTTGTCTTGTGGCTCTAGCTAAGACTTAAGTACAATATTGAATACAAGTTATGAGAGTGGACAGCATTGTCTAGGTCCTGATCAAAGTAGGAATGCTTAAAGTTTTTCCCTGTTTAGTATAATCCTTGCTGTTGGCTTGTAGTGTACAGCTTTTATTATGTTGATATAAGCGCCTTCCATTCCAGCTGTCTCTAGCATTTTGATCTTAAAAGGATGTTGGATCTTTTCAAAAGCTTTTTCTGCATCTATGTAGAGTATCATGTGGCCTTGGGCTTTGGATTGGTTTATATGATGGATTACATTTATTGGTTTGCATATGAGAACCAACCTTGTGTGCCTAGTATAAATCCCACTTGATCACGGTGAATGATTTTTTTATATGTTTTTGAATTTGATTTGCTAAGGTTTTGTTGAGAATCTTTGCATCTATGTTCATCAAAGAGTTTGGCCTATAGTTTTCTTTTTTAAGTGTATATTTATTAGGTTTTGGGATTAGTATGATATTAGCTTTTTGGAAGTGTTCCTTCCTTTGCTAATCTATAGAACAGTTTGAGGAGTTTTGGTGGTACTTGTTCTTTAAATGTCTGGTAGAATTCTGTGTTGCATTCATCTGGTCCATGATATTTTTTGGTGGTTAGTTTGCAGATCACATCATCTATTTGCTCATTTGATATAGGGCTATTTAAATCAAAACTTCCTGAGTTTTAGGTAATTTAGGTAAGTTGTGCTTACTCAGGAATTCATCTATTTCTTTGTGTTATTAAATTTTGTGGGGTATAAGTTTTGATATTTCTGTATAGCCACCCAAAAACCCATAACTTCAGGGACTATACCTTTTACCCTCATGTATCACCACGCAAGTAATTCTAAAAACTACCCTACCATACTAATCTTCAATCTCTGTCTACTAAACCTGACTTAAATGATGTACAGTCCAATAACCTCATCTAGTAAATAACACCAACAACAGACAAGCGTCCACACTCCAAGGTAAACACTAGCAATAACTGCTCAAGTGTAGTAATATCGTCTAATTCAGTTCAGCCAAAAACACACAAAAACAAAAAGAAGGAAATAAGAGATAAAACAAGAATGCCCAGGTCACAGCGCAAACCCATGAGAAACAAAACCAATACAACAAATCTACCAAAAGAATCAACCCCATAATGATGGAGTCCAACTAGAACAAACTCACAGAAAATAACCAAGAAAGCCATACCCAAGATAATGATTCTCAAAGCCTGATCTTTACTAAGATCAAAACAATGAAAGAGGAAATCTGGGAGGAATTAAAAAACCTCATCAATCAGTTTTAACAAGAACAAAAGAGGCACTTTGAGGAGATGAGAAAAGGAGGCGAAGTAATGAAAATAGGCATAGAGCAGTTAAAACAATCTCAAGCAGAATTTAAGCTTGATCTAAAAGACAAGCTATCTTCAACCCACAACTCAACAGAGAATCTCATCAGTAGAACTGATGAAGCAGAAAATAAATTATCAGATCTTGAAGGCAGGCTTGAAGAACAAATCGATTCAATCAAAGAAGTTATTAAAGCCAAAAAGACACTTCAGAGGAATACTTGAGAGTTATGGGATATCTTAACGAAACCTAACATGTGCATTCTGGAATACCAGAAGAAGAATTGCAAAATATCACACCTGAGGAAAAATTTCAAATTATCATAAAGGAAACTTTCCACATCTAAAGAGAGGCCCATCCAAATATGAGGCATTCCACACCCCAAACATATATGACCAAAACAGAAACTCATTGTGGCAAATAAGTTAAAATACTGTGTACAAGAAAAAGAGAATGTTGGGGCTGGAGAGGTGGCTCAGGGGTTAAGCCTCCGCCTTGCAGGCGGAAGGTCCTGAGTTCGGATCCCAGATCCCACGTATAGACGCCAGGCGGAAGCGGGGGCGGCCTGCGCTTCTGGTCCTGGTAGGGCGGAGCCTGGGAATCCTGGGGCAGAAGGAGGTGGAGGCGTCCATGGTGGTTCCTGATTCGTCCGTGGTTCTACACATACACAAGACACACACACACACACACACACACACACACACACACACACACACACATACGCGCACGCACATACACACGCACATGCGCACAGTTGAATAAATAATAAAAAAAAATTAAAAAAAAAAAAAGAAAAAGAGAATGTGCTGAGAGCTTTAAGAGCCAAAAATAAGTCATTTTTAAAGGTAAACGTATTAAAATAACAAATGATTTTTCAATGGAAACAGTAGAAGCCAGAAGAGCTTGGAGAGACATATTTCAAGAATTGACTGATATACCCAGCAAAATTAGTCATGATTAAGGGGAAAATAAAAATTTTCCACCATAAAGCCAACTTGAAGTCTTATGTGATCACCAAACCAAGCTTTCAAAAAATGTTAGAAAAGATACTCAAGCTTAAAGAAAAGAACAAGCATACTCAGAAGGACAGAAGAGAAGTATAATGCCACCACAACCTACAAGCTAAATAATATACTTATGAAAGCCACGAAACACCAAAAAGTCAGGAATTAAGAGCAATTTCTCCATTATAACACTAAATGTCAATGGAATTAACTCACTGATCAAAAGATGCAGGATACAAACATGGATTAGAAATCAAAACCCATCTATCTGCTGCCTTCAGCAAACACATATCACCACAAAAGATAGGCATATTCTAAAAGTAAAAGGCTTTTCAAAAATTCTTCCAGCTAATAGAACAAAGAAACTGTTGTATGCATTATAGTAAAGCAGGGAAGAGCTCAACAGATTTCCAGCACAATTATGAATGAGAGATAATTTTCTATTTTGTTCATTATAGTACATGAATTCTTACCAATATCAATAATGCAAGGGAAAGAAACAAATGGGATACAAATAGCAAAAGAAGTCTACTTATCTCTACTTAACAGATTATATGATTCTGTACATGAGACTCTAATGTCAAGCCAGGCATGGTGACAGATGACTGTCATTCAAGCATTCATGAGGCTAAGGCAAGGGAATTGGGATGTCATGGTCATCCTTAAACACATAATGAGTTTGTAGCCAATCTAAGCTATCCTAAAACACCAAAACCAGCAACAATTGCGAAGTGACACTTCTCCAGAAGAAAACACTGTGAATAGATGAATATTTTAACCAAAATAGTAGGGCTTAAAGAAACATTAAATAATGCTTCCTATGTACCAAGAATAAAAATGCTGAAAAAAATCAAGAAAATGGTACAGTAGACAAGAGTGCCACACAAATAAATTACTTGGGGAACAAAACTAGCTAAACACATTACAGAACTCTTAATTTAAAATTTAAAAACCTTCCAATAAATTGGAGAAAACACTAGAAGACAAAAAAGCCTCCCATGTGTATGGATTTGTAGAACTAATACAGTGAAAATAAATGCCTATATAAACTAAAGCAATCCATAGATTCAATGTAAGAGCCATAAAATTACAACTAATAAACAATTACAACAGTCACTTGATTTTTGAGAAAATTGTCAAAAATCCTAAATTTCAGAAAAGAAAGCTTTTTGAATAAAAGGAGATTGGAGAAGGAAAGAGCCAAATGTAGAATAATAAAATCTGTTTCTTACTTCTTTCCTTTTTACATATATTTTTATTCTTTTTGAGTTTGATACATAAATACAGTAAATTCATATTTTCACACCTCTATTCTCATGTTCATTTCCCTTCCTTTTCCTATTACAAGTGTATTTTTTTTTATTCCTCCACTTCACATTTTAAGATGTGACATAGGGATGAACTTTTGTACAGGCCTTTAAATATCTCAGGAAATATAACTGAGAACTAACCAATTGAGTTATATGAAATTATAAACTTTCTTCAAAAGAAGAAAAAAGTCATTGAGTACAGAGATAGCCTACATCATGTAAAAATGATAAATATATTTCTAACACAGGATTTTTATCTACAATATATGAAGAAGTCATAAAATTATTTACCAAAAGCAAATTAACCTAATTAATAAATGAACAAATGAAATACATCCTAAAACATGAATTGGGAAATGCCAAGAGGAATGTGGAAAATAAACTCAGCATCCTTAGCACTCTGTAGACTGCAATTGAGAGCTATATTGAGATAATATCTTGTCCTTTTTGTAGTGATTACAGTTAAGAAAAGAAAAAGATACCTTATATGCTGCCAATGGGAATATAAATTAATATAGCCAATATGGAAATCTGTACAGAGGTTCTGAAAATAACTTACAAACTGGAGCTGAGTGGGGGAAGGGCTCAGTTAGTAAAGTGATAATCTATACTAATCCTATATATATAAAGGATTACCATTAATATAATACTGATATATTTGCTTATCAGTTTATTATTACACTATTCATAATAGTTACATGAAGAAATCACCCTGTTTGAATCACTAATTATAAAGGGAAATGTAATTTAGAATAAAGTAAATGAAACGACATTTTCATTGTACAAAATAAGTCGGACTCTAAGTGATGATGTTACATATTTTTGTCTCCTGATAAGATTCTAAATTTTGTATGAATGTACAGAATCATATATATATGCATAATATTAAAGTAGATGTGAGATTGGAGAAATAAAATGGACTTTTGAAAGAGGGAAAATGGGAGAAAGAGGCTTGATTATAGCCAAAGTACATGATATGTTTGTATGAAATTATCTTTATGAAATCCATCACTATGTACAATGAATATATACACCAATAAATAATTTAAAATGAAACAAATTAGGCATTCCAATAAGGCCCCTAACTAATATCTACGTGAAATTTTCAAATGGTCCAGAGGACATGAGTGCAGTTTTCAAAAACAAATATTTTGATTGATAATGATAATACTTACTCATGTGGGTAAATCTGTGTTTACATGGATGTTCCTATATGAGTATGTCTTAAAATAACACACATCTGAAGTTTTCTTATAGGCTTTTCCCTTGCAATGAATCATTATTCACATTCACATAAGAAAATATTCTCCTGAGCTACTTCCCATCTTTGTGAAGATAGTTTGTATTTATGAGGAAATGATCTGTGGTCTGTTGTGTTGACTTCATATCCATCATCCCAAAGATTTGATTATATTTATTTTTTTCTTCAGTGACTAAAACTCTAATGAAAATCCAGTCTTCAAGGTCTGACATTTATAATTCTAGACACGATTTCATTTGAGAAGAGTTTACTTGCAGTGCATTTTCAGTGTTTAGTGTAGACAGATCAATTTATTATACTGTGCTTCTATATTTATTTCCAGACAATAGTGTTTGTTCATTGGAATGGGAGCGCTGATGGCCTGCATCAACTGCAGGCCATGCACATAGGATCTTAGAAAGCAGAAATGTGCATGTACTATTCATGGAGACTAAACATTTTGTACTTTTCTAAAGCTTTGTACTTTTTGTGAAATAGATTAAATATTTCTTACAAAAATAAAAAAAATATATTCTACCTAGAGTGAACTGCTTAAAGAAAACTACTTTTAATCAGGCTATCACATTTTAACTTATCTATTCTTATCAACTTCTCTTATCATGAGCACATAGAAAATGACACCAACAGAAACATGCTTATACACATGTCATTCATCAATATCTTACATCTGGACAAATTTTCAATGCTGAAATTTACTTATAGACTATTTGCAAACAAATATTTAGCTCTTATGTATATTGAGATTTCTAAGTATTGCTTTTAGTGAAGAACCCTTAGAAGTCATGAAAGACTGCTTTCTAACTTTATTCCTTAAATGTTGTTTTTGTCTTGAGGAGTTGCTCTGAAATGTTCAGTATTTCTTCTACGGTTTCCCTATAGCTAGGTAAGATAAAGTTTGTCTTTCTTTTGACCAGGAGAGGGCAATAGTGCTTCTTGAGTCAGGAGTTCCACAGTGGGCTGAGGGAATAAGAGAGACCTGAAATTTTTCCTTTTCCTTTTCTTTTTTTTTTTTCTTTAATTTCCAGTACTATTATTATGAAACTTAAACTTATATGTATATGAGTAGCTTATCAAGAAAACTTGACAGGGACTAGAATTCATTGACTAATAATTCTGTGTGTTAATAATTTAAAAGATAATTGGATTTACATACTAAGGGCTCAGTCATTCACAAATTTGCTAGAGTGGAAATCAGGCTAGATCTCAAAGATTCCCAGAGGTTGTGACTTGTTTTGGAGGGACAGAAGAAAACTGCTCAGAAACCTTTTCTCGGGGTTTAAATGCCAAGAGGCATCAGAATACTTTGGAAATAAAATAATTTATATAAAGAGTCTGAGTATTTTGCTTCTGATTTAAAGAAAAATGTCTGTGGTCATTTGGAGTTATTGCTCAAGGTTCACATAGCCAAATTTAGACTCAGCAGGACATTTATTGGCCAAGAAGAACTGAAATTTTGTTTTTAAAACCAACCCTTTCATTTTAGTTGCTCTGTTTATTGTTTCGTGCTACTTTATAAATAGGTGTCAAAATCATAATGTACTTATTTTGACTACTGTTACTAATCCAGTGAGAAGACACTTCAATCTCAGTAAACAAAGAATTATTAAGGGTCAGCATCGGCTTAGGTATAGTAGGTAAATGACTGAAAGTTATGATTTATGTACTAAAAATGTAGCTCTCAGACCTGTATTTTTCATTATTAAAGTAAAATTGTCTTGTGAAAATGCAAACATTTGAACCACAGGAATGTTATAGAAAATCCCATGTCCGAATAAGATTGAGAATACATCACCTATAATACAATAATTTTCTTGTAGGAGGAAAGCAGGATAAGAAGTTATTCCACAATATACTTTATAGAGCCTTAAGCCCTTGGAGTATATGTTTGATTCAGCATCCTTATGTAAGAAGAATACATTTGTTTTGTAATAACTAATCTGACATAATTGTCAAAAGAAACTTCAAGATGTATTTTGTTTATATTAGTCTGTTCTTCACCCAAATACAATACGGCTTCTTGGATACTGGCTTCTTACAAGAGTCACATTTATTTTATTGTCATTAAATTATTATTTTTACTTGAAATTATTTTTAACAGTATAATCCACATTTTAATCATGGTTTGGCAAGTATCATATCCATGAAACTTCCCATTGAGGTTAACTTGTGAGATGAAATGGTAAAAATAATTCATAGCATTGATTATGTTTATTTTAAATTATTTAAATCACTTTCTGCAATTAGATAGCACTTAGCCAACATTTATCAGACAAATTTTTTAATATATTTAACTGGGGTTAAAAAGCACAACTTAATTTAATGATTACTTTTAATATTATTAAATTATGACACACCTTCTAGGAAAATAAATTTGAGCATCTCAAAAACTATGAAAGATTATTAATTAATTAACCTTGAATTTGTTCAAGTGTTTCTCCTACCTCTCTCTAAATGTGGGATTTCATAGAAATAAGTTGATTTACGTTCATGACAATTATAGTTCATTTCAGAGAAAAATATTAAAATTCGGGTGGTCATGTCATATAGAAGATATGTAGATAATGATAACTATGCTAACCAGAGAATTACATATATAGTTAAATGATTATTTATCTTATTTTCATTTATTATATACTACAATGCATGTCTTACCTATTTTACTGGAGTGTTGTAAGGTCACATGAATGATTTGCAAGTTAATAGGTCTTTTCTTGTTAAAAGAAATTGTTTCTGTGGAGATCTGAAATAGTATGCCTATAAGTTAAGGATTGCAAAAGACACATAACTTTTTTTCTTTAAGGAAAAAAATCCTAACGCAAAACATTCACATGTAAATTCAAAGTTGTGTTGTAGACATTTTTCAGATGACATAATAAAAATTTAACCTGAGTAAGTGTGAGTTCTAAAATTACCATTCTTGCAAGACTTGATTTTCCAACACAGAAAAGTATTGTTATAAAAATAAAATAATTTATGAGACCGTGTAAAACAAAAGACCAAAAAATTAGAAATGAAGGATCGTTATATGCTTAACCCAGACCTGTGTTTCCCTTCGTGAGACCCAACAAACAGAAAAAAGCAAGTATAAGTCCATTGTAAGATTGTGCTTTCAAATTAGCATCCATCATAGTCTTTGGTAGACTTCAGTCATTGAGAAATATTTTATAGATTCTGGTGTCAGTTAAGAGGGGCTGTAATTAACCAACTCTAATGCATACTGTCTTGATTGATAAGCTAAATTTGCATGAGTTTGTGTTGACAATTCGCAAATAGCTCTGTTAAGACCTCTGTCCAATAGTTATATATGCACAGTCATTAATCACAGCTATCAGCTGGCTTCCTAGAGTGGTTTACCGCAGCTTTTAATGTATGTTTTGCTAATTGGAAGTTTCAGTGGTGCTATGAATTCCCAGATGAATAACTACTTCTGTACTGATTGCCTGTAAATGAAAAGACCTCTAAATTTTCCTCTAGAAGTGAGAATTAACAATTAAAAGAAATATTTTTACTTAGTTCCAAAGGCTTGAGAGTTACAAAATTTTTTCATTTAAAAAAAAGAAATAAAGCAATGATCCAGAATGGTGTAAATTTTTATAACTTTATTCAAACACTTTGAAGACTAATTTAAAATGGTTTCTTTTGTACTACTTGTCTGTTTATTAATGCATTTCAATGTTCTTTCATAGAAACCAATTTTTCTTGCCTCTCAGGTGGCTCATGGAAAGAGATTTATGTCTATTAGGCAAAAAAAGTAGTAATATCATGGAAGCATTATCAACACAAAGTCTCAGAAAGCAAAATCCATTGCCCAACAATCAAATCATGCATTTTGACTGCTTTCATTAAGTTTCAAGAATATTCAAAAGTTATGGGACACCTTGAAAAAACCTAAGATGTGCATTCATGGAATACCAGAACAAGAATCCCAAAATACCAAACCTTACGAAATTTTTCAAATAATCATAAAGGAAACTTTCCACATCTAAAGAGTGGCCCATCCTAATACAAGAGACATTCCACACCAAAACAGAAACTCTCCAGAGCAAATAATAGTCAAAATACTATACATACACAACAAAGAGAATGTGCCGAGAGCATCAAGAGAAAAAAAGTTCACTTTTAAAGGTAAACTTATTAAAATAAAAAATTATTTTTTCAATGGAAACAGTAAAAACCAAAGAAGCTTAGAGAGACTTACTTCAAGTATTGACTGAGCACAAATGTCAAATGAGGCTAATATACCCATCAAAATTATCAGTCATGATTGAGGGTGAATGAAAAACTTTCCACCATAAAGATAACTTGAAGGCTTATGTGACCACAAATCCAGGACTTCAAAAAATGTTAGAAAAGATATTTAAGCTTAAAAAAAAGAACAAGCATACTCAGAAGGACAGAAAGGAAATACAATGCCACCAAAACCTACAAGTTAAATAATACACTTACAAAAGTCACTAAACACACAAAAAAGTCAGGAATCAAAAGTAATTTCTCCATTAAAACACCAAATGTCAATGGAATTAATTGACCAATCGAAAGGCACAGGTTACAATCATGGATTAAAAATTACAACCCATTCATCTGCTGCCTTCAGGAAACACATCTCACCACAAAATATCGGGATATTGTAAAAGTAAAAGGTTTGTCAAAAACTCTTCAAGCTAATGGAACCAGGAAACAAGCAGGGGTAGCAATTATGGTTTCTGATGAAATGGACTTGAAACAAGAGGAAATCATAAGATATGTAGAATGATGCCACGTTTTAGTCACAGGAACAATTCACCACAAAGACTTCACAATAATAAACACATATGCACCTAATATGGGCTCCTCCACTTTCATTAAGCAAACACTGCAACATCTAAAATAAGAATTCAAACCCAAAACGATGATAGTTGTGGGATTTCAATACCCTATTCTCAACATGGGATAAATCAACAGGCCAAAAACTGAACAGAAACATATTGGAACTAAATCAAACCCTTACTGAAATGGACCTAATGGGCATCTATATTACCTTCCATCAAAGGACCAAGGAATACACATTCTTCTCAGCAGCACACAGAACTTTCTCCAAAATAGATCAAATATTGGGCCACAAAACGAATCTGCACATATAAAAGAAAGTTGAAATTATAGCCTGTACCCTCTCAGACCACCATTGTCTAAAACTTGACATCCATAACACAACAAATAACAGAAAATATACTAATTCTTGGAAATTAAATACTGTGATGCTGAATCAGAAATAGGTTCAGAAAGAAATTAAAAGGAAATTCAGTATTTTCTAGAAGCAAACAATAATGAAAATGCAACATATCAAAATCTCTGGACACAATGAAAGCTGTCTTAAGTGCTAACTTTATAGCTCTTAATGCCTATATCAAAAAAATGGAAATGTCACAAGTAAATTACTTAACAAGGCACCTTAAAGCCTTAGAGACACAAGAGCAACCCAATCCCAAAAGCAGAAGAATAGAGGAGATTAGCAAAATCAGGGGAGAAATATCTGAAATTGAGATAAGGAAAACAATACAAAGAATCCAATAGATGAAAAGCTAGTTCTTTGAAAAAAAATAAAAAAGATTGACACATCCTTAGCTAAATTTACCAAACTCAAGAGAGATAAAACTCAAATGAACATTATTTGAAACGAAAATGGAGTTATCACAATCGATACCCAAAATATTCAAAGAATTTAAAGTAATATTTAAAAAACATATACTCTATGAAATTTGGTAACCCAAAAGAAATAGGTGAACTTCTTTTTTTAATTAATTATTTTTTCTACTCATACAAACTTAACAGGTACCCCGGTCCCCTCCCTCCCTCCACCTGTCCCCGGAACCCCTTGTTCCCTCTCCCCTTTTTCTCTTCCTATCCCCTCCCTCCCTTTCTCCCAGTGGCCCCTCCCCCCTCCCTGGAGCATCCTTTAGTATGAATGTCAAACTTCCCTCTGGGTCCTCCTCTCTGATGAGGTGTAAAGATTCAATAGCATTGCCTAGAGCTCTTTCTTGTGTTCCCCTTTAGTATAGGAACACTATTGCGGCTGTTAATACATTGCTTCTAAGGATCCTAGTTCCTGTGATCCATGCTTGACTTTGGGGAGGTCAATGCTATGCCAGTCATTGCCCAGGTCATGCAAAGTCCTATTATGGTTACTCTGGCCCTAATTCGTGTGGAGTATCCTGCATATCATTGCTCTTCCCCATCTTTAGTCTCTTACACTCTTACCACCCCCTCTTCTGCAAATTTCCTTGAGCTTTAGGATGGGGAGAGAGTAGGCTGGCCTGGTTCCAAGTGATTAATGTAGGGTCTTTGATATTCTGAAGTATATATTTTTTAAGTTTTGCTGTTCCTGAACCACCCTTGGCTCCATCCTGATGGGTATTGGATGTCTCCTCCTAGCCAGAGATAAAAGGCTTTTAAATAGAGTCTTACTATAAGAGTTGATTCAAAGGTAGATGGAATAAGAGTAGGAGACTGCCGTGAGGGAGATCGTCTCCCATTTGCAGGATAGTTACCATCTATCTGCCAGGCTCTATGCCCTCCCTGACTGGTGAGATCAAAACCTCTCAGTTGCAAGTAACCAGGAAGGAAAGTCTGTGAGCTTAACTAGATGTCTCACTACTTACTTTCAGTACTTGATAGCGACCTAAGAAATAGGTGAATTTCTGAGTAAGCTCCCTACCTAAATTGAATGAGGAAGCTTTGAATTACTTAAATCGTCCTTATGAGGAAATTGATGAAGTAATCTTGAATATTCCCATCAAAAAATATTATGGACCCGATGGATTCAGCACAAAATTCTACCAGATATATAAAGAACAACTAACACCACTACTTCTTTAACTATTCCATAAAATAGCAAAAGAAGGAACATTTCAAAATTATACCAAGCAAATATCATACTAATGTCAAAACCTAATAAAAATACACTTCTAAAACAAAACTGTAGGCCAATCTCTTTGATGAACAAAGATGCAAAGTTTCTCAATAAAATCTTAGAAAATCAGATTCAAAACCATATCAAAAAGATCATTCACCATGATCAAGTAGGATTTATCCCATGCACACAAGGTTGCTTCTCATATGCAAATCAATAAATGTAATCCATCATGTAAACCAATCCAAAGTCCAGGACCTCATGATACTCTGAGTAGATGCAGAAAATTCTTTTGAGAAGATCCAACATCCTTTTATGATCAAAACCCTAGAGACAGTTGGAATGGAAGGAAATTTTATCAACCTAATTAAAGCTTTCTACAACAAGCCAACAGCAAGGATTATACTAAATGGGGAAAAACTTGAAGCATTCCTGCTTCCACCAGGAACTAGACAAGGCTGTCTACTCTCACCACTTCTATTCAATATTTTACTTGAAGTCTTAGCCAGAGCCAGAAGACAAGATAGGGAGATAAAAGGGATTCAAATCAAAAAGGAAGAAGTCAAGATATCTCTATTTGCAGATGACATGATCTTATACCTGAGTGATCTTAAAACTCCACCAGGAAACTTCTAGAACTAATACATAAGTTCAGCAGAGTGGCATGTTCCAAAACAAATGTGCAAAAATCAGCCACCTTCCCATAAATTAAGGAGGAAAACAGTGAAAAACTCCTAAGAGAAACAATACCATTTACTATTGCCCCTAAAAAAATGAAATACCTTAGTATAAATCTAATCAAAGAATTGAGAGACCTTTATAATGAAAACTTTAAAACCCTAAAGAAATAAGTTACATAAGATAAGAGAAAGTGGAAAGATCTCTCATGCTTTTGGATCATCAGAATCAACATCATAAAAATGACCACCCTACCTAAAGCAATATACAGATTCAATATTATACCAATCAAAGTCCCAAAGCAATTCTTCAATGAAATTGATCAATCTCAAAATTCATATGGAAGCACAAAAAGCCCAGGATAGCAAAACAAAATCCTGTGTAATAAAAACACTGGGCCCAGACAATTACAGTCATTTTGTCTTTCATAAAGGGGCCCAAAAACTCAATGGAACAAGAACAGCATCTTCAACAAATGGAAAAAACTGGAAAAACTGTATATCCTCATGTAGAAGATTGAAACTGGATCAGTACTTGTCACCATGCCCAGAATTAATTCCAAACTATTATGTCAGAAACTGCAAAAACCCTAGTTGGAAGGGTAGGGAACTTCTTTGAGGTGTTTGGGCTAGGCCAACAGTTCCTAAACAGAAATCTAATAGCACAGACACTAGAACCAACATTCAACAAATGGGAGCTTATGAAATGAAAGAGCTTCTGTTCAGATAAAGAGATTGTAAACCCAGCAAAAAGGCTACCCAAAGAATAGGAGAAAAATCTTCACTAACCACATATATGATAGAGAACTATCATCCAGAGTATGCAAAGAACTTAAAAATTACACACCAAGGAGATAAATAGCCCACTTAGAAAATGGTCCTTGGAACTCAAAAGAAAATTTTCTGGGGATGAAATTGAAATGTCTTGAAAAATACTACACATCCCTAGCCATCAGGAAAATATGAATCAAGCCCATCCTGAGATATCATTTCACCTTGGTCAGGATGGCATAATTTCACAATACAAACAACACCAAATGCTCTAGAGGATGTATAGAAAAGGGATCTCTAATACATTGCTGGTGGGAATGTAGGCTTATACAACCAAGCTGAATATCAGTATGGCCATTTCAAAAAAGAAGGATCAAAATGCCATATGACATTGCTATACAACTACTGGGAGTTATTCCTGAAACTGTAGCAATGCACTACAGTCACCCAAACACGGCCATGTTCATTGCTACACTATTTACAATAGCAAAGTCGTAGAATCAATCCAGGTGCCCAACAGTTGATGAATGGATAATGAAAAGGTACATTTATACAATCAAATAGTACTCAGCCATCAAAAAAGATGAATTAATGAAGCTTGCTGTGAAATGGATGGATTGGAATAAATTACATTGAGTGAATTATCCCAGATACAGAAAGTTACACACTGTATCTACCCCCTAATGAATGTATTCTAGTTTCAAGTCTACTTAAATCTCAGAATACCCACTGTAATCACAAAGGATTATAAATAGGAGGGAAGGAAGAGGAGGGCCTCAAAAGAAAGGGAACATGCTTCATTAGAGAAATAGGTCAAGGTCATGTATTGCATGTAAATAGTGAGACATCTGGTGCATGTCACTTTCACTTTCCTTCCTGGTCACTTGGGACTGAATAGGTTTGATATCACCAATCAGGGAAGATTTAAGGACTGGCAGATAGATGGTAACCATCCAGCAAATGAGACACTGACTCCCCAACTGCTGTGTCCTATCCTATTCTTCCATCTATCTTAGAGTCCTCTTTTAATAAGATCTTCATTTAAACAGTCTTTTATCTTTGGTTTGAAGATGACCTTCAATACCAATCAGGATACAGCCAAGGGCAGTGCAGGAAAAGCAAAACTACAACAACAACAAACCTTAATTCAGTACACCAAAGATCCTACATAATTCACCTGGAACCAGTCCAACCCAATCTCTCCTCATTCTAAAGCTCAGGGAACCTCGAGGAAGCAGGGACAGCAAGACTGTAAGAGCCTAAAAATGGGGAGGACCAATGATATGCAAGATACTCCACACAAGTTAGGGCTGTAGCAGCCAAGATTGGACTTTGCCTGACATGCACAATGGCCGTCATGTCAAGGACCCTCCAAATTATAGCACAGATCACATGGGAGAAGGCTCCAGGCAGTAGGATCCTCAGAGGCAAGGGATTAATTGCTCATAATAGAGATTGCATGCTAATGTGGAGCCATAAAATGGGCCCCGGGCTACAACAGTGAGTCCTGTACTCTCATTAGGGTGGAGGACTCAGAGCAAAGTTTGGATCCTACATAAAGGTATGCTTCAGAGTATGGAATCCAGGAAGGGGGAGGCCCTCGGAAATGGAGAGGGAGGGATGGGGTAAAAGAAGGGGGTATGGGTAGAGAGTGCAATGTGTGATGATGGTGGATGGGAGGGGGGGAGTGGATGAGGTTCCTATTGAGCTTGAATGATTAGGAAAAAAATAAAATATGGGAGAAAAAAAAAAGAACCCTTTTCAGGACCTAAGAATAAAATTGCTAAGTCTAATGAAGGGATTTTGAAGAAATGAAAGAGCACACAATGTATTTTCACACAGAATGAATGTATTGAAATAGATCCTGACCTCATGCTTCTTGGGTTCCCAGACTTTTGAGAAGCTCAGAACTGTGTTATCTACGTGGGTAACCTGCTGTTTTAATGAATCTGATGCTATTGTGCCCACATGTGGAAACTTTCCACTTACTTCTGTTTTATTAGTGTGAACCACTTAATCTTCAAAGATTGCACTAAGGCACTTTGGAGGCATAGGCCCAACCTCCAAGTAGAATATATTATGTGATGAAGTAGTTATTTTCTAGGGCTTGTTGTGTATGTATTCCTCCTACAATCAAAACAGAAACCATCAAAAATTAAATGGATTCATCAAGGTCCTAGGGAAGCAATACCTGTTTGTTTTTTGTGTGTACTCAGCAGTAGTGTTGTAGCCAATGTTAATGGGGCAGCTTTGGCAAAGAATTCATTTTAGCATTAAATAGAAATGACAAGGTGTGAGGGTTCAGGGGAGAGACTGGGAAGATGGCTCAGCTGTTACATCATTTATTTCACAAGCAGAAAACATGACTTCAGATCTCCTGGATCTATATAAAATACTAAGTGGGTATGGCAGAAGGCAAAGTCTGAAAATCCCTAAAGCATGGTGGCTAGCCACATTAACCTTATGGATGATGTCTGGGTTTGATTGGAGACCCTGTTTCAAAGGAATAAAATAGAAGCACACAAAACAAAAGAAAACAAAAACATTGCCATCTCTATCTTTTATCATATGCTTGTTTTTCCTTCTAAAAAATCATGTTTATATGCAAAACTTCCAATTGGGATAAGATGATAATTAATGTGATGAATTTGTGATGATATTATCTTCAGCATAATGCTTGTGGTTTACAATTGGTGATATAAATGCCGGGACAAAAATGCATGCAACTATGACTTTCTTTAGAGAATTTCCTGGTTTGACAAAGGTAAAGGAAGTCAAACCTCAAGAATAATTTTCATAGCTATGATCTGAGCTGTTCTCCAAGATTCATATGTTTGAATCTTTAGTTTGTGTTAATATTTAGGAAGGTGGTAGTATCCTTGAGAGTTGGAAACTCGCTGAAAGCAGTTAAGTCATAGGGGGCAGATCCTGATTTCTCTAAGTTTACTCTGCTCTACTCTGCATTCCTGGTAGCTGAAGTGACTTGAACCAGACTCTTAATTCCTGCAATAAATTCAGGAGTCACAAATCAAATAAATCTCCCTTTCTTCCACAACTTGGGTCACAGTAGCAAAAAGAAAAATTAACTGAAACAAAAATTGGTACCAAGAAGCAGGGTGTTGATGTGATAATAGGGGAATTTTGTACCAGAAACTAAAGTGTTCCTATGAAATTGGGAGAATTTGGTACCAAGAAGTATAATAATGTGATGTGAGTATTGTGCCTTTGGTACTATTTTGTGGGAAAAAATATTGCAAACGTTGGAACTTTGGTGTAGGAAACTATTGAGTTTTGGAGACAGAATTTAATAGGTCATTCTAGAGAAAATTTTAAAGTGTGAAGTGCTGAGAGAGATGCTGACATTTAAGGTTCAGCTTATGACAGTACAGAGAAGAATAAGACTATTTTAGGAATTGTAATAGGGGCAATTCCAATGATTTTGCAGAGAACTTGATTATGATTTCCTATGCCCAGAAAGCTTGTCTGAATTTTATTTAAAATACAGTGGACTAGGCGTGGGTCGGCTCTCCGCAGCGCCATGTAAGGTTCCTCCAGCGTCGCAGCCATGAAGAAGGTGGTCCAGCAGCTCTGGCTGGAGGCCGGGCTCAACCGCGTGAAGGTTTCCCAGGCAGCTGCAGACTTGAAGCAGTTCTGTCTGCAGAATGCACAACACGACCCCCTGCTGACTGGAGTGTCTTCAAGCACAAATCCCTTCAGACCCCAGAAAGTCTGCTCCTTTTTGTAGTCAAATCTTTCAGAGGTTTCTCAAACCACTTTCCCTGAACCAGTGAATCTTCAAGAGAAGTAAATCTGAAGCCTGTACAAAGCTTCCTGTAACCACGTGCCATAATACAGTCTCCTGCTTGTCAGTCCTTAACATCTACCTCTCTGAATTTTCATGGATTTCTGTTTCACAAGGTTATAACTATTTTATATACACTGGCTGTCATATATAATAAAACAGCCTAAGTGTTTGGCCTTGCTATAGTAAAAAAACAAACAAACAAACAACAACAACAAAAAAAACAGTGGACTAATGTGTTTGGTGGACGTTTTTAAGACAGCATAGTTTTGAATGTGTGTCATGGCCAACTTTTAGTGTTTGTCATGGTTAGGCACAGGTGTCAACCTGACAGTTGAGTGTTTGAGCACAGGGTACATTTGTGGAGAATTAGTAGTTGAGTTAAGCCCAGAGTGAACCTGAAGGAGATTGTTTAGCTGATGGGGAAGATCCATCCTATGGGATGTGGGATTAGGCCTTGGAATAAATCACAAAGAGCTGGTTGAGAGACATGGCATCCTTGTGTATACTTGGCTAGACATGCTGGTCTGACAAGTAAGGATTGTCCCTATCTTAGCCATTATGTAGAGATGGTGTGGCCAGTTCCCTTGGTCCTGTTGTTGGTGCATGCTCTCCTGTCAAGCTGTACTACAGACTGTAAATGGACTATCAATAAGAGAAAATAAACCCCTTGTTCCCTTAAACCATATGATGGTCTTTTATCAGCAACCATGCAGGTGAACTACAACAGTGTTCCTATTCATATCTATGATAAAAAGAAACAAATCAGGATGAAATTTTTTTTAATTTGTGAAATATGATCAAGAATAATATGTGGGTTTTTTCCCAAAAAGCTGTGGGATGGGATGGGACCAGGGATGAGGGTTGGTATTAGGGAATGAAAATATTTAAATTGGTTGCATTTATATATGAATGTTTCAAAGAATAAAGACGTATAAAAAGTATATGAGAAAACTTGAAGTGATGATTCAGGAGAATGTACATAGCAAAATGGCATCACTGCTAAAGAGGTCAGTCCAATGACTGAACCAAGTTTTGCTCTTCATTGGTATAATAGGAAAGACCTTCAGAGATAGCTCCCATCCAAAGAATGCCATTTTTAGTGGAAGGATAAAGTTGATGGTTAAATCCCCTGTTCCTTTAAAGCTACCCAGGAGAGAGTTTTCCCAGAATCACCTCAAAGAAGATGAACCAATTAACAAACTTAGGGGGCTAGTCTTCACCTGTAGGTTGTAGCTGAACTTGGACACTTTTTTCAAATATTATTGGCTTTGGTTGTACTAAAGTTATAAGGAATTCCTAACCATGGAATTCCTTCTTCATGGTTTCAAAGAGTTTTTGAGGCCAGGTAGTGTATGGCAGGACCAGAGAACATGAAGAGAGGTCTAGGAGGGCATTACATGATGTGGAGTTAAAGTCTGTACTGCTGTTAAGATGTGAAGATATTAGAGATGCAAGGGCTAACCGTGACATCTACCAAGGAGAGAGATATATACCATTGCAGAAGCCAGTCCAAGAGAGTAATGTGTGCTGCAGGCAGTTACATTAGAGGGATGAAAGCAAAGTCCTTTGTAATTGAACTAATTTCTTTGTTTTTCTCTGTGTTTTTTTAATGTGTGTGTGTGTGTGTGTGTGTGTTGTGTGTTTTGTATGGGGGTGGGTATACATGTGTGTGCATGGGAATCATCTTGGGTTATTTTCCCTCCTTATTAATTTGCTCTTGGGTTTCCTAGGTGCCACCTTCTTGGATCAGAAGTGCAGACAAGTGTCATATCCATCAGGCATTTTTATGTGGTTTCTGGGGATTCCAACTCAGGTCCTTTTGTTTGTGAGGCAATGGTTTAACAATCCAGCCATCTCTCCATCCCAGAACTGTTATAATTTTAACAGGTGGCTCATATATTTTATTTGAGTCTGTAGGATTTGAAGTTTTTCCTACTGGTTAGACCTTGCCATGAATAGATTTTTTTTGGTATGTCCTAATTCATCCATTTTGGAATAGAATTGTTTCCTCTGTGTCATTTTGTTGGAAATAGGCAATATGACTACTGATTTTACAGAAGACCAAATTAAGAGACTACCTTAAGTTTTAAAAGGAGATGTGGACTTTGGACCTTTAAACTGTGCTGGGACTGTTATAATCTACAAGGATTTTATTAAAGTTTGACTACATGTGATTTACATCATGAGATGACTATGAACCTGTGGAGACCATGAGATGTACTGTCATTATTTGAATGTGAGTTACACACCACGGGTTCATGTGTTGGAATCCTTAGCTTCTGATAATGTTTCTGAAGTGTGTGGCACTTTTGAGATTTAGTATGTAATATGGCAGGTCACAGGAAATAGGCCTTGATGTTGGCAGCGTAGCACTGTTTCATTTCATTCTCATTTTATTCTTGCCCACTCTGCTCTGGATGGCTGAGGTGATATGAACTGATCTCTTTCAACTTCCAGATGTGGCTTTCAGTAGGTGATTCCTGCCTTACTGGACTATATCACCTCTAGAACCATAGTCAGAACCATGTATCTCCCTTTCTCATTTAGGTTGTGTGTGAGCATTGACCCACAACAATAAAATTAAGTGCAATATATTTATGTATAATAATGTTAATGTATGATTCAGGCATGTTTTCCTTATATGATTAATGTAAAAAGTATTTTAGAAAGATTGAGGGATAAGAAGTTAGTATCTTAGGGCCCTCCTTTAAGTTTTCTGGATACAAACATTGATGACTTGATATTCAATATAAGTTGGATAACTTTAATCAAATTCACCAGTCTAACCTCAGTCTTTTACTTTGCATAATGGATAAAATAAGATATGCCTCAACCATCACCATCATCTACACCATCTTTATCAACATCACTTTTATCATATTATCTTATGTTTTTTGCAATTTTCTTATCAGCAGAAGATGTTCATAGTAAGTTACAGGATCAAAATTTGCTTGCTTGTATATCTATGTGGATGTCAGTCCTTAAATAAAGATTTGAAGACATTAAAACAGCCATGGAATGGAATGTAGTAGTATTTGAATTATTATATTTAATATAAGCCACTGTTTACTTATTTAAGTGGTAAAATATGTGAGGAAGAGCAAAGAAGTGGAGATTACCAAGCACTGAATGTCATGTAACACTAATGTAGAAAGAAATTTGACAACATAAATCAAGAGCCCTGATAATATCTACAATCTCACTCCCTTTGTAGCACTGTATTATAAGAAAATTATGAGAAATATACAAACCTACAGTGTTGTAAAAGTAACTACCAGAGTTCAGTATGTGGCTTAGTTGGTAATGAATGAATATCTGAGTTTGATCCCCAGAACCCACAGCATAAAGCATGTAATCTGGAACTGGAGAGAGAGAGATTGTTGAATCCCTGGGACTTGCTGTCCATTCAACCTAGACATGTTTGAGAGCTCAATACCAGTGAGAGACTTCATCTTAATTAAAACAACATGGATTGTGTCTGACAAGCCATATCTGAGGTTGTCCTTTGGCTTTCTTATGTGAACACATGCATAAACACCCATAGACACATGCACTCAGATGCACATGAACATAATACAGATAGACAGACACACAGATACAAATATAGTCATAAACACACATACATTCACAATAGCAAATGAAAAGATCATTAAAAATTTTAGCACTAGAAAATTAAATAAATTAAAATCACACAACTGAATATTTACAAATATGGAAAATTCTCATATTATCCCTGTGAATAAACAAAAAAAAACAGAATTGAAACTTTCAACTTTTTTTCAGTCTGCACATTTACTGCTTGTTGTTGGATATTTCTTTAATGAGCTTGTCTATTTATTGCTCCTTATACCATTTTCATCTGAGGGAACATTTCCTTTCTTAGAGTAGGCAAAATTTGTTCCATAAAACTGTCAAAGATATATTCTGTTCCTTTTAATCAAGTGTTTTCTCTTTTGTTGCTTCCTATGATATATAGGTTTTATTTATTTGTAGTATCCCAGTGCTCCTGTATTTTCCATTTTTGTGCATGCATGTGTACGTATGTGTGTGAATTTGTCAGTTTCTTTGATGCAATTCTAATATACTGTCTTCAATTTCCACTGAGTTCTTATTTTGATTTACTGATTTTTTAAACTTTGATTTCATTGCACTTTTACTTCATGTTGTGGATTAAAATATAACCAAACAGCATAGGGGGAAAGGGAGCTTTATATTTCTCATAATCCTGGCTGCAGTTGATAGTCAAGTATGAAAGAAGAGTTTATACACACATTATGAGTTGAGATAACTGGTCAACCTTTACAGTTGTTGCAGTTAACCTGCATTGTTACTGATAATATTATGACAAAACACCTTAATGTAACAAGGAGTTTAATTTCCTCTTATCATTTCTGGTTACAGTTCCTTATCCAGCTTAGCAAAGAAAGTCTACTCCAATACCAAGGACCTAGGGATCTAGCCACATTATAACCAAGTAATAGCATGCCTGGCCAAGTATATAGAAGATTGTCCTTTCCACATCCAAAGTTTCATGGCTATCAACCAGCTCTTCTTTATGAAGCAAACCAGTCTATCATCTTTAAATTTTACTTTATCACAGTTCTTATTCCCTTCACAAACTGAGCCCAAAAAAGCTACAACTCTCTCAACATCACTGCTTTTACAATGGCACACTAAACTCTGTTCAAACATTTTTGCGTCCACAAGTCTTCAAACATTTCCAAATTTCTACAAAAAATATGTTTGGGATCCCCAAAAGCCACATAGCCAGATTTATCAGCAACACTTCTCTGGTACCAAATTTTGGTGCAGTTTGCTTGCATTTTGCTGATAAAATCATGACAGAAAAATTAAGGGAACAAGGTGTTTAAATTTTTTGTTACAGTAGTCCAATTACAGTTCCTTGGCCAGCTTGTCAGGTGAGTCAAGAGAACTAGCCACACCATATCCATGTAATGATTGAGAAATGGATAATTCTTACTTGCCAGATCAGCATGTCTAGCAAAGTATACAAAAGGATGACAACTTAATCATCCAGTTCCCTCCATCTTATTCACCTTCCCCAGGGACTAATCCCACCCACTATGGACTGGGCCTTCCTATCAACTGGAAAATCTGTATGTTCGCTCTGGGCTTAATTACTAATTCTCTAGGAATGTGCCCAGAGTTCAAACCCTCAACTATGAAGTTGTCACCTGTATTCAACTATGTCAATAGTAATTGCTGATGAGGAAAAAGCCTTTTCACTTACCAATATGAGAGTCTACCAAAGTATGCCAAACCACTGAATCAGCTTGCTACATTTTATCCAACTGCCCAGGAAATAGTTCCCCTTATTAATGGGGCAAACTTCCAAGGCTTGTTCAGGACTCATCCAACCATCAAGTCTTTACAGATATGCCCAAAGTCTCAGTCCTCAATTGTGAAGTTGACTCCTTTATCTAACTAACACATAACAATTCTTGTCAACTTGATATATAAAAGCCAAGTACATTTTAAACATAACCTTTAAACTCTTGCCCCATAGATATTATATTTATGTTCCAATAAAATATGTGCTGTTTAACTTTAAAAGTTCTCATAATACAAGACTGAAAACTCTCATTATCCAGTTTTAGAATGTATACAATAATAATAATCCAACATGTTAAAAGTCCAATGTTTCTTCCTAAAAGTTCAACATCCTTTAACTGTAAATTTCTGTAACAAGGTAAATACTTTCAAGATAAAACAGAACAGAAGGAACATTAAAATGAAGCACCAGATTACAGCAAGTAAATATCAAATAAAAATAAATACCAATGGATGAAGCATCAGATTACAGCAAATAAATATCAAATAATTTACCAATACTCATAACAGTTCCAAAACTCTGGGTGATTTTTTTCATCCTAGCTTTATAATTTTCAACCTAAACAACTTTTTTCTAGGCCTGCTCTAATATGTACTTATAACCTTCCTCAGCACATTGTCCCATGTTTCTAGTATCTCCACAATTAAAGGTACTCTACTATAACTTTAAACTTCCCCTTTCTTTACAGGAACTTCAAACCTGCCATATAGTGCCAAACCTCAGCTACCCTGAACTCTTCAATTTTGCATTGATTTTGTACTGCCTGGACAATTTTCCCAAGTTTTGCTGTGAGGCTGAGCTACGTCCTGGCCTACTCAAATAACAGCTGCAACAATAACAACTTCCATGTGTCAATCTCAGGAAAAACACTTTTCTAAGCAGTCACCTCATACTGCTTTGGAAACTGCTGCAATTTATTTTGTATGCTCAGTGAGTCTGGATTTTCCCAACATGAAAATGCCATAAGGTTGCATTAATCTTTCCTAACACCACATTACCAAATCCCAAGGTTTTTCTGCAGTGAGATTAATTTCTCCAGTAGCCATTTACTCCTTTACTCTCTGCCCTTTCCTTGTCTAAAACTTCCAGGCTGCCAACACAACTCTCCTCTACCAAGCAAACCAGTCCATCATCTTTATATTTAACTTTCCTGAAGTTCTTGTTCTTTTCATCATAACCAGGGCCCAAATCATTCATGATTCTGTCTTAGCATTGATTACTATTTTGTAAATGAGCTTGTTTAATGACCTCTCTAGCCCACAATCTCAAAATCTTCAAATATTTACATATTTCTCCAACAAAATCCATCCAAAATCCACACAGGCCACAAAATCAAATTAATCATTAATATTCCACTCCTGAATTACCACTTTCTATTTCATTTTGTTTCATGTTGTTGATAAGACTTGACCAAACAACTTAGGGGAAAAACAGTTTTATTCTTTCTTATGATTCTGGTTGCAGTTAACATCCAACTTGACAGAAGACTTCATGCCATTTCAGGAGCCAAGGAACTGACCACCCCATAACTGCAGAAACTGTTCAGCAAGAGGCAAACTTTCTCATTGTCCATATATAAGTCTGCCAAGTATGCCAAACTACTAAGTAGGCTCTCTCCATCTTACTCACTGGCAAAGGAAATAATCTTACAGAATTGCTCTGGAATGTCCCAACCACCAATTCTTCACTTGTGGACTTAAATGCTTAGTCCTTAGTTTTCAAATTGACAAGCTTATCTAATGAGCACAAGTTTTTTTAAATAATTGTGTTTATTTCAATTTACTCTCATATTATGAATTGAATTCTTCATCTCATTTAACCTATTGGTTGCATTTTTTGGCTCTCCTTTCTAGTGGTTTTATTTTTCTCTTCGTATTTCATTATTTGTTCATTCATGTTCTCTTGGAGCACTATGAGATAATATTTTCTTTGTTCTTTGGAATTCATTGTCTTCACTGTTATTCTCTTGAATGTTTTCCAACAATTTTCTCTCATTAAGATGTGTTATTACTATATTGGTGAATTTGGGAGGAAACATATTTTCCTATTTTTTCTGTATGTGTGCAATTTATGTTTTCTTATGTGACTTGAACATCTGAGCTTAGGTATTTCACTGCTATTTTTGATTTGTGGTTCTGGAATTCCTGTTTCAACTAGAGCTGTAAATCTGAAGTTGGCACTGCTTCACCTTATTTGGAGGAGATGATGATTGTTTTATGGTCCTCTTAAGTAACAAATCATGTGTGGTATTTATGAGGAACATGGGGCATACAGGCCAGATCTGGTGCTCAGGCGGAATTGGTAGTGTCTATGATCTTAACTTGGTAAAATTAGGATTTGGAGTAATGTTTGTTGGTCAAGCTAAGACCAAGTATTAGAATGATTTTGATTTATAACAATGACCTAAGGTCCAGCATCAGTATGTGAAATGCCATTGAAATGTGTAGTAAATTATTATTAACTGGATCAAGAAATAATCAATAAAATATCTCAGGACCTTTTTGAGTTCTATACCATTAGGAGCCCATCATAAGACATATTCATGAGTGAAGATTAATAGAATGGATAAACATAATAATAATGTGGTTTGATGGTATTGAAGTGACAAAACTAAAAATAAAAAAAGCAATTCCACTTTGTTCCAACTGGTTTGTGCTGCATGTTACTTTTCTAAGGCTTCATTTCCCATTCTAACCACACCTATAAATCAGAATGACCTAACCAATCTCTATCTTCAGTTCAAGGAAGTGTATCATGCTTACAATACTGTAAAGTTAATTTTTGTTTATAATTGAGAGTTTTGATATTCTATTAGCTGACTTGTGATTCATTGTGGTTTCAGGCTTTATTAATTTCTTCCCTTTCCATCTTTGGGTCAAGAATTCTTTCTGGTGTGAGCATGCTCTTAACTGCTGACACATAAATGGACTCCTTAATTTGAAACATTTTGTGGCATTAATTTGTGACTCACATGGGTATGACAGTACATCTACCCTGTCTTGGATGGTAAAGTTGTCAGACCTCTGTCAGGAGATAAATGGGTAGCAACCTTTGGTTTCTCTCTTGGCTGTGTTTCTTCCATTGATTTCTTTATGAGGTACAGGGAAGTCATAAGTCCCTTCCAGTTAGTTGCCTCTTTCCCCAGTACTGTGCCATTGTACCCTGTTGTACTCTTTTGGGTTTCTCTCCCAGGAGTAATTGGTTCTATTTTGAAGCTGGAAGTTGGAATCAGAGGTGACACTCTGTTTTGTATCCCCTCAAGTCTATGCTAGTTTCCTTTATTTACTATATTGGAGCCAGAGTAATGGTTTCACTGGCAGTCCTCAGACACTCCCTTATGTTACTTGCTTCCTTAAAGTTTTCAAAAGATTGCCTACTTTACTGTCTCGCTTCACTCCTTGGTGAGTTTGCTGTTGCTGTATGAGCTACTGAACTTATCACAGATTCTCTGGCCCTGGAAGTGCTAATCTCAAATACTGTAATTTAGGGTAGATTGTGGTAGTGTGTTGCTAGTGTTGATTGGTATAGACTTGAAGATTAGGGAATCAGCTCATAGTGTAAGAAAACATTTCTTTTTTTCTTGGTTTCAGTAGTTACATTCTGCCAATAGCTGCAATATGCTTTCTATGTTAACATATTGCTCAGATTTCCTTTAAAACATGTATTTAAAAATCAGAGAAATATCTCAGAGAGAATTTTCCTGATAATTTATTATTATGTTAAAATTATACATTATAAAGTATCATCCTCAAAAACAAATAGGTGACATTATAGACATGTGGACTACACAATTGAAAATAAAGTGTAACTTGAAATCCACAATGTCCATCTGTCTACTTTTGGTGATACTACTTTTGAACACTAGACCAAGGTGTTGTGCAGTTTCTCTACTGGAAGATTACTGCTACATCTCTAGGAAATAATAGTCTTCAAATCACATTTAAGAACATGCATGTTGCAACGGTTACTCTTAACTATTGCTGTGAGAGAGAACATCCAAAAAGGAACAACTTAAGGGAGAAAAGGAAATTTATTCATCTTATGGTTCCAGAGGAGAGATACAGTCTTTCATGGCAGAGGAGATATGGCTGGTGGCTGAAGCTGGAGGCAGGCTACATCACTGCAAAGATCCAGCAGGCTAGAGTATGATGACTAAAGGCTGGAGGATTCCTGGAGAGTCTCTCTTCTTCTCAGTCTCCTGTTCTATGGTTACTATTATCTGGTTTGCCACTGGGAGGTTCCAGTGAGATCTACAGAGGTTCCAATTGGATCTAGGGCTGGTCTTTGTATTGCCAAGATAATCTCTTCAAGTGGTCTCAGCTGATCTTAGTTAATGCCATGTGTATAGAGTTGACACCCAGGAATAACTATCACACAGATATTAGGCATTTATTTTTAGGTATACTAATTCATTTGTCTACATGTCTGTTTTTGATTCTACCAGGTGGCTTCATTACAATGGACTTATAATATACTTTGAAATTAAATATTGTATTAGATCTACCATGGCTCTTTTTCTTCAGTGTTGCTTTGAATATTCAGAATATCTGTACATCTTTATGAATTTTAGCATGGCTTTTCTATTTCTCTGAAGAATGTCTTTGGAATTTTGATAGTGAACTTTTTATTCTTGTTTTATAACATTTTTATTATTATTTCCGCTTATAAATCTTAGTAGGTACACCGGTTCCCTCCTTCCTTCCTCCTCCCCCCAACCCCCTGCTCCCCCTCCCATCACCCCTCCCTCCCCATTCCCCAGTGCCCCCCCAATCCCCAGAGAATCCTTTAATGTGCATGCCAGACTCTCCTCTGGGTCCTCCTCTCCGATGACCTACAAGGTTATTCTTTTTTTTGTTTGAAGTTTCCTTATCATTTTTGTACCATATTAATATTATCACCAAAATTGAATTTGGAAGTATTTCTTCACTTTCTATTCTGTAGAATATTGTGAGGAATATTTATGACATGTCTTTAAAATTGGGTGGAATTGAGAATCTAGTCAATTCAGAACCATTATTTTCTTAAGAGTTTTTATTATTATTACTTCAGTTGCATTCATTTTATCAATTTTGCTAGGTCCTTACATATTTTCTTGGTGAATTTTGATAGTTTAAAATTTTAGAAAATTGTACATTTAAAATTTAAAATGTTCTAATTTGCTTAATATCTTAAGACATCAAATAATCCCTACTAGGAATCTACATTTCAGTAGTACCTATTTTCATATTACCTTTTTACAGTAAATTTTATTAATTTGAGACATTTCCAACTTTCATTTTGTTGTATTGCTTATGGATTTATTAATTTTGTTTATTTAAAAAACAAAATTTTTAGTGATGATTTATGCTTTTTCCAGTTAATGATTTATATACTTTTGTATATTTCACTTGGGTTTTGTTACATTTTCCTAAAGATAAATCATTAGATTTTTACCAATTTAGAAATTTCTTATATTTTTTAATTTTTAATTATTTCCCTAGTTTTACAAGCATATCGAGTATTTATTCCTTCCCCCCTCCTTTTTTCCCCCTTTTTCTCTTTCTCTTTCCTCCCCTACCTTGATCAATCCATCACACTCCTTCAAAACTTAAAACTTTTTTCTCTATTATTACAAGCAAAATGAGTAATTCCTGCCCTAATCCTCCAGCTACCTCCCTCTCCCTGTAATCTCCCTTCTTGCTTCCTTCTCTACCTCCTTTCCCTTCTCTTCATCAATCCATTCCATTCCCTCCCGCCCTCTTTTCTGTCTGCTTTTGTGATTTCTGGTGTTCCCTCTGGTTCCTCTACTCTTGTGGGGGTTCAGACTTTTGCTGCAACTAAGTGGCCCTTCTTTGGGCAGACCCACTGATTGAGGCATTCCCCTTCACATGTCTAGACCTAGCCTATAAGGTACCTATGGCTTGAAATTATTTCTCCCAATATACTGACTTATCTATGGGGAAATGTTGATTTGTCAGCCACTGTGCAGGTCTGGTAAGAGCAAGTCTCATTTCAGTTTGTTCTTGGATGCAGCAGACCTTCCTTGATTGGAATGTTTTGTCCAGTGATGGACTGTTCCATTTTTCAGGCTCTTACAATCTTACCATCCCCTCTTCTGCAAGGTCCCTAAGCCCTAGGATGGGGAGAGATTTGGTTGGCCTGATTCTGGATGAACCTTGTAGGGACACTGGTACTTTGCTTACTGGTTGGCCAGTGTTGTTTATTTCACTGTTCTTCCAATGCACTAGGCAGCATCCTGTCTGGGTGTTGAGATCCTTTCCTATTTAAAGGTAAAAAAACAAACCAAAAAACAAAATAAAACAAAAAGTGCTATTAAAAAGTCTTTATATAAAGCTTAAAGGAGAGAGAAGAACAGGAATAGGGCATACTAGAGTGTGTTTGGCCTCTAGGTATCCAATCACCTGTTTACTAACCCCTTAACCTCCACATCCCCAATGATAGGGAACACATGCATAGCACTGTAAACCAGTTTAAACACCAGTGGGCAGAAAGGAAGCTGACAGTGGACAGATTCAGATGTTTCAATACTTATGGACTATTCTTAAGAGTGACATTATATCTCTATTTAACTGTCTTCCTTAGTCTCTACTCACTTGGGATCTTCTTTCCCCCTAACCCCCAAGTTATGATCTTTTGTGGATATATCAGATATTGTAACAAATTCCCCTTGAATTATGTCCTTATGAGGACTTTGTTCTGGCTTCCACTTAAAGGTGAGAACATGTGTCATCTGTCTTTCTGTGTCTGAGATGCTTTGCTCAGTATATCTTGTTCCAATTCTGTCGATTTACCAGAAAGTTTCATTAATCCATTTTTGATACCTGTATAGTATTCCATTGTGTGTACATACCATATATTCATTATCCATTTGTCAACTGTTGATCATTTAGGTTGATTCCATGACTTCGATACTATGAATAGTGCTGCAATGAGCATAGATGTACAAATGTCTCTATAGTAAGATGGGACGGTCTTTGGAAATATTCCAAGTAATGGTATAGCTGTGTCATATGGCATTTCAATTTTTAACGTTTGTAGAAACCATCATCTGATCTTCAGAGCAGTTTTACAAGCATTCCCACCAGCAATATATGAGTGTTCCCTTCTCTATGCATCCTGTCCAGAATTTGTTGTTGTATGTGTTTTGGATTTTAGACTTTCTGATCTAGGTGAGATGATATCACAAGGCAGTTTGGATTTGCATTTCCCTAAAGGCTAGGATAGTGGAACATTTTTAATGTATTTGTTGAACATTCTAATTTCATCCTAAGAAAAGATTTTTTTAAGTTCCAAGGCTTATTTACTAATTGGACAGTTTCTTTGTGCACTTCGAATATTAGTCCTCTATCAGATGTGTGGTTAATGAAGTTTTTTCCCCCATTCTGTGGGTTATCTTTATGCTCAGTTAACAATAACTTTTACTGAACAGGAAGCTTTTTAATTTCATGAAATCACACTTGTTGGTTCTACTTACTATGTAATTGGTTTCCTGTTTATAAAATGTTGGCCTAGGCCAATCAATTCAAGGGAATTCCCTACTATTTCATCTAATGTTTTTATAAACTCTGGTCTGCTATCAAGGCCCTTGGTCCATTTGGAGTTGCCTTTTGTGCATAGTGAAAAGTAAGGTTCCTGGTTCAATCTTCTGCATGTAGATATCTAGTTTTGCCAATACCATTTGTCGAAGATGCTCTCCCTCTTCCAATTCTTTTTCTGAACACCTATATTAAAAATCAGATAACTGTAGGTTTATAAGCTTATGTTGGGTCTTAAACTCTTATCCATTGATCTATTTGTCCATGTTGGAGCCAGTACCATGCTATCATTATTACTACGGCTTTGTTGTGTAGATTAAAGCTTGGTATGGTGATAGCTCCAGCAGTGCTTTTGTTACTCAAGATTATTTTTGCTATCCTTGGTCCTTTTGTGCTTGCATATGAATTTTGAGTTTATTTTTATCAATTTATGTGAAGAATTGCCTTGGAAGTTTGATTGGCACCGTGCTGAATCTGTATATTGTTTTTGGTAGGATGGTCACTTTTATGATATATATATATATACTGATCCAGAAGCATGTGGGGGTCTTTACAGCTTCTGGTCAATTTTGTAATTTCTTTTTTTAAGGTTTAAAGTTTTCATTTTACAGATCTCTCACATCCTCAGTTAAATTTATACCAAGGTATTTCATTTTTTAAGGACTATGGTAAATAGAATTATTTCTCTTAGGTCTTTATTACTTTTTTCATCCTTGGTGTATAGGAAAACCACTGATTTTTGAACATTAATTTTGTAAACTGCCACTCTGCTAAACCTGTGTATAATTAGTTTCAAGAGTTTACCAATGGAATTTTTAGGGTTTCATAGTTATAAAATAATGTCATCTGCCATTAGGGATATCTATATTCCTTTTTTTCTATTAGTATCCCTTTTATCTCCCTCTCTTGTCTTTTTCTGTAGCTAAGACTTCAAGTACAATATTGAATATAAGAGGTGAGAAGGAACAGCCTCATTTAGTTCCTGTTTGAAGTGGTTGTATTTCAAGATTAGAATGATTTGTTATAGGCATTTTGTATAAGGCTTCTATTATGTTGATATACTTTTTTCCATTCCTATTGTCTCCAGGGCTTTAATTATAAAGGGATGATGGATCTTGTCAAAAGCTCTTTCTGTATCTATTGAGAAAAATCATGTGATTTTGGTCTTTGCATTTGTTTATGTGATGGATTACATTTATTGAACCAACCTTGTATGCCTGGAATAAATCTGACTTGATCATGGTGAAAGATCTTTTTGCTATGTTTCAGAATTGGGTTTGCTAAATTTTGTTTATGATCTTTGCATCAGTGTTCATCAGTGACATTGGCCTATAGTTGTCATTTTTTATTCTATCTTTATTTGGCTTTTGGATTAGTGTAATATTAGTTTCATAGAATTAGCTTACAAGTGTTCCTTCTTTTGCTATTTTATGGAAAAAGTTTAAAGGGGTTGGGAAATCTTAGTTGTTCTTTAAAAGTCTGTTAGAATTTTGTAGTGAATCCATCCAATCCCGACCAGTTTTTTTGGCAGGGACAATTGTAATCATATCTTTATCTTCCTTACTTAATATTGGGTTATTTATATAATTTGACTGATCCTGTTTCAACTTTGGTAAGTTGTGTGTACTAAGAAATTTGTCCATTTCTTTCTAATTATCAAATTTTGTGTATCATAATTCTTTGAATTTTTGTGATCCATTGTAATTTTATTAACTTGGGTTTTCTCTTTTTTGGTCTTGGTTAATTTGGCTAGGGATTTGTTGCAGTGAGCCTGCAACATTGCTGATAAATGACTGTCAAATGGCTTAAGGGAACAAGGGGTTTATTCTCTTATGATTCCTGGTTACAGTTCTTAGTCCAGCTTGACAGGAGAGCATGCACCAATACCAGGGCCGAAGAACTGGCCATACCAACACTGCATAATGGCTGAGAGATGGACAATATTTACTTGTCAGACCAGCATGTCTGGCCAAGTGAACAGGAGGATGCCAACTCTCTCAACCAGCTCTCTGTGATTTATCCAGGGCCTAATCCCACCCACCATGGGCTGGGTCTTCCCCATCAGCTAGACAGTCTCCTTCATGTTTGCTCTGGGCTTAACTTAACCATCGACTCTCTACAACTGGGCCCAGAGCCCAAACCCTCAACAGTCAAGTAGACACCTGTGCTTAACTATGACACTCTACCCCTTGTCAACTTGACACAAAAACAATAGCACTTTTAAACTGTAACCTTTCCTTGTCCAAACAGATGTAAACAGTTATCTTTAAAAATATAAATAAATACATCTCCTTTCCCTCACTCCGCCACCAGGGTTGCATGCCAGGTCCAGCCCGGCCTCACTGCCACCTAGGTAAGCTCCGTCCCCGCCCACCACCAGATAATTCAGTTTGGTGAAAAACGCACAGAAATTGAAAGAAGATCTTAAGAGTTAAAATGACAATGCCAAAGTCAAAGTGCAAATCCATGAGAAACAACACTCAAGTAAACAAATCTCCCACTGAAGGAATTAATCCCATAATGTTAGACTCCGACCAGAACAAACCCACGGAAAATGGCCATGAAAGCCTGACCCAGGATAATGACTTTCAAAATATGATCATTACCATGTTCAATACGATGAAAGAGGAAATCCGGGAGGAATAAAATAATCGAATCAATCGCTTTGAAGAGGAACACAACAGACACTTGGAGGAGTTGAGAAAAACAGTGCAAGAAACAAAAACTGGCATAGAGCAGTTAAAGCAGACTCAAACAGAGTTTAAAACTGAGCTACAAGACAAGTTATCTTCAACCCAGAACTCCACAGAGAGTCTTATCAGCAGAACTTAGAAAGCAGAAAACAGAATTTCGGATCTTGAAGATAAAGTGGGAGTATTAACCAGATCAATGAAAGAGGTTGTTAAAGCCAAAAAGATACTTGAGAAAAATATCCAGGAGATATGGGACACCCTGAAGAAGCCTAACATGCGTATTCATGGAATACCAGAGCAAGAATCTCAAAATACCACCCCTGAGGAAATTTTTCAAACCATCATCAAGGAAAACTTTCCTCATCTAAAAAAATACAGGCCCATATATATAAAAGAGGCATTCTGCACCCCAAACAGATATGACCAAAACAGAAGCACGCCACGGCAAATAATAGTCAAAACACTCCACATTCAAGATAAAGAACTGGTGCTGAGAGCTTCAAGGGAGAAAAAACAAGTCACTTTTAAAGATAAACCTATTGAAATAACAAATGACTTCTCAGTCAAAACAGTAAAAGGAAGAAGCCTTTTGAGAGATATACTTCAAGTATTGAATGAGCAAAAATATCAACCGAGGCTGATTTACCCTGCAAAGCTATCCGTCATGATCGAGGGAGAAAGAAAAATCTTCCAGCACAAAGACAACTTGAAGGGATACATGTCCACCAAACCAGGCCTTCAAAAAATGCTAGAAATGATACTCAAGCGTGAAGAAAAAAATAGGCATATCCAGGAGAACAGAAGGCAAGTATAACACCATTAAAAGCGAAGCATTATACTTATAAAAACTACTAAACATAATAAATGTCTGGAATTAAAAAAAGTTTCTCCATTATAACACTAAATGTTAATGGAATTAACTCACCGATCAAGAGACACAGATTACAAATTTGGATGAAAAATCACAATCCATCAATCTGCTGCCTGCAGGAAACCCATCTCACCACAAAAGATAGGCATGCCCTAAAAATAAAAGGCTGGTCAACAATTCTACAAGCTAATGGAAGCAGAAAACAGGCAGGGGTAGCCATTATGATATCAGACAAAGTGGACTTCAAACCAAAGAAAATTATAAGAGACCCAAATGGATACTACATTTTAGTCACAGGTACAATTCACCAGAAAGACTTCACAATACTGAACATATATGTACCCAATACGGGCCCGTCTACATTCATTAAGAAAACCCTACAGCGTCTAAAGCAAGAAATCAACCCCCAAACAATAATTCTTGGGGACTTCAACACTGCACTCTCAACATAGGATAGATTAACAGGACAAAAGCTTCACAGAGACACTTTGGAACTCAATCAAACACTTAAAGAAATGGACCTTACAGATCTCTATCGAACTTTCCATCCACACACTAAAGAATACACATTTTTCTCAGCAGCACACAGAACTTTCTCCAAAATAGATCACATATTGGGCCACAAAACGAATCTGCACATATACAAAAAAGTTGAAATTCTAACCTGTGCCCTATCAGACCACCACGGCCTAAAGCGGGACATCCACAACACAACAAACAAGAGAAAATACACTAAATCCTAGAAACTTAACAATATGATGGTGAATGAGAACTGGATTCAGGAAGAAATTAAAAAGGAAATTCAAGATTTCCTGAAAGCGAATGATAATGAAAATACAACTTACCAAAATCTCTGGGACACAATGAAAGCTGTTCTAAGAGGTAAGTTCATAGCTCTTAATGCCTATATCAAAAAAATGGAAACATCAAAAATAAACAACTTAGCAATGCAGATTAAAGCTTTAGAGAAACTAGAGCAATCTGATCCCAAAAGTAGTAGAAGAGAGGAGATTAGCAAAATAAGGGGAGAAATATCTGAAATCGAGATTCAGAAAACGATAGAAAAAATCAACCAGTCAAAAAGCTGGTTCTTTGAAAAAATCAATAAGGTTGATACACCCCTAGCTAAGTTAACCAAAAGCAAGAGAGAGAAAACCCACATTAACAAAATTAGAAATGAACATGGAGTTATCACTACTGATACCGAAGAAATCCAGAGAATTATAACATCATATTTCAAAAACTTATATTCTGTGAAGTTTGACAACACAAAAGAAATGGATGAATTTCTAAGTAAACACAACTTACCTAAATTGAATCAGGAAGTTGTGAATTATTTAAATAGTGCTATAACATAGAAGGAAATTGAGGAAGTAATCTCGAATCTTCCCACCAAAAAATGTCCTGGACCAGATAGATTCTGCACAGAGTTCTACCAGATATTTAAGGAGTTAATACAACCAATACTCCTTAAACTGTTCCATCAAATAGCAAAGGAAGGAACACTACCAAATTCCTCCTATGAAGCTAATATCATTTTAATCCCCAAACCTAATAAAGATTCACTTAAAAAAGAAAACTATAGGCCAATCTCTCTGATGAACCCAGACACAAAGATTCTCAACAAAGTCTTAGCAAATCAGATTCAAGAACATATTAAAAAGATCATTCACGGGTACCAAGTAGGCTTCATCCCCGGCACACAAGGGTGGTTTAACATACACAAATCAATAAATGTAATTCATCATGTAAACCAGTCCAAAGTCCAAGACCACATGATACATTCGATAGATGAAGAAAAAGCTTTTGACAAGATCCAACAGCCTTTTATGATCAAAACGCTAGAGACAGTAGGAATGGAAGGACCCTTTATCAATATAATTAAAGCTGTATACAACAAGCCCACAGCAAGGAATATGCTCAATGAGGAACAATTGGAAGCATTCCCACTTTGATCAGGAACTAGACAAGGCTGTCCACTCTCACCACTTCTATTCAATATTGTACTTGAAGTCTTAGCCGAAGCCATAAGGCAAGAAAGGGACATAAGAGGGATTAGAATTGGCAAGGAAGAAGTCAAGCTATCCCTATTTGCAGATGACATGATATTATACCTAAGGGATCCCAAAAACTCCACCAGGAAGCTCCTGGAACTAATTGAGAAGTTCAGCAGGGTGGCAGGATACAAAATAAATGTGCAAAAATCAGAGGCCTTCCTGTATGCCCAGAATGAAAGAAGTGAAAAAGCCTTGAGAGAAACAATCCCATTTACTATAGCCCCTAAAAAAAAGAAATATCTTGGTATAAACTCAACCAAGGAGGTGAAAGACCATTACAATAAAAGCTTTAAAACCCTAAAGAAAGAAATAGCAGAAGATAGCAGAAGGTGGAAAGACCTCCCATGTTCCTGGATTGGCAGAATCAACATCGTCAAAATGACCATCCTACCAAAGGCAATATACAAATTCAATGCTATACCAATTAAAATCTCAAAGCACTTCTTGAAAAAAGTTGACCAAACAATCTCAAAATTCATATGGAGACACAAAAGACCCAGGATACCAAAGACAATCCTGACTAACAAAAACACTGCTGGATGTATTACCATACCAATCCTTAGTCTATACTGCAAATCCATAGTTATAAAAACAGCCTGGTACTGGCTGCAAAATAGACAGTCAGATCAATGGATAAGGGTTGAAGCCCCAGATATAAGCCCAGAAAATTACAGCCATTTGGTCTTTGACAAAGGGGCCGAAAGAATCCAATGGTAAAAGAACAGTATCTTCAACAAATGGTGCTGGCAAAACTGGATTTCCACATGCAGAAGATTAAAGCTGGACCCGTACTTGTCACCATGTACAAGACTTGATCAGGGAACTTGATATAAGGCCAGAGACTATAAAAACCATAGTTGTAAGGATAGGGAACTCCCTCAAACTTATTGAGCTAGGCGAACATTTCCTAAACAGACATCCAATGGCTCAGTCACTGCTACCAACTCTCAACAGTTGGGATCTTGTGAAATTAAAGAGCTTCTGTTCAGATAAAGAGATTGTAACACGAGCTCAAAGGCAACCCACAGAATGGGAGAAAATCTTTACTAACCACATATCTGATAAAGCTCTTCTGTCCAGAGTGCACAAAGAACTTAGAAAACTAAACACCAAGGAAACCAATGGCCCAATTAAAAAATGGCCCCTGGAACTTAAAAGAAATTTTACCAGGGATGAAATTATAATGCCTAACAAATATCTGAAAAAATGCTCCACTTCTTTAACCATCAGGGAAATGGAAATCAAAACTTCCCTGAGATATCATCTCACCCCAGTCAGGATGGCAAAAATCCACAATACAAACGACACCAAATGCTGGAGAGGATGTGGAGAGAGGGGAACTCTCATACATTGCTGGTGGGAATGCAGGCTCATAGACCCACTCTGGAGAGGCGTCTGGAGATTCTTATAGAAATTAAAGATTGAAATGCCATATGACCCTGCTATTCCACTTTTGGGAATAACCCCCCATACAGCAGAGGTTCACCTCGATAGCACAAGCACGACCATGTTCATAGCAGCACTGTTTACAATAGCAAAGTCATGGAATCAACCCAAATGTCCAACAGTTGATGAGTGGATAAGAAAACTGTGGTACATCTATACAATGGGGTACTAATCTGCTGTAAACAAGGATGAATTACTGGAATTTGCCAGGAAATGGATGTCATTAGAAACAATTATATTAAGTGAAGTATCCCAAACCCTGAAAATTAAGCACCATATGTACTGCCTAATAGGTGGCTCCTAGTACCAAACTCACCCAGCCCACCTTGAGACACTCATAGGTAAATCTATGTATTACCTACAGCAATTGCAAGGATTATGAATAGGAGGGATGGGGTTGGAGAGCCACACCAGAAACAAGGAGAGACGTGACCATGTTACAGTAGAGAAAATAGGCTTCCATCAAGGACTGCAAGTAAGTAATGTGACCCCTGGTTAAGTTCACAGACGTTCGTTCCTGATCATTTACAACTAAGGGGTATGATCTCACCAGAAGGGGAGGGCATATAGTCTAGCAGATAAAAGTAACCATTTTGCAAATGGGTGATTGACCCCTCCCTCACTGAGGTTTCCTACTTTTATTACATCTACCCTTGAATGTGCTCTTATAATAAGACTCCAGTTTAACAGCTTTTTGTCTCTGGCCAGGGGGTGACATACAGTGCCCAGCAGGATGGAGTGAAGGGCATTGCAGGAGCAGCAAAACTGCAAAAGAAAATCAACAACCACAATCCAGAACTTCAGAGACTCTATATCAACCACCTAGAACTAGGCCAGACTAATCTCTCCCCATCCTGAAGCTCAGGGACATTTGCGGAAGAGGGGGCGGTAAGTGTGTAAGAGCAAAAGGATGGGAGGAGCAATGATTTGGAAGATACTCCACACAAGTTAGGGCCGAAGCAATCATAATTAATTGGATTTTGCATGTCCTGCACAATATCCAACACACTATTGACCTCACAAAGTCTAGCATCTGCTAAAGGTACCAAGATCCTTGGAGGCAAGGGATTGGCAGCCACGGTAGTATTCATATGCTTAAGGAGAACACAGGAAAGGGTTCAGGGAAATGCCACTGGGTCCTTGTACATCATCGGAGAGGAGGGCCCAGAGGACAGTCAGGGATGCACATTAAAGGACTCTCTGAGAATTGGGGTGGGAGGCACTGGGGGATGGGGAGGGAGGGGTGAGGTGAGGGGGAGCAGGGGGTTCGGGGGAAGTGGAGGGAGGGAGGGAACCGGTGTACCTATTAAATTTGTATGAGCGGAAATAATAATAAAAAATGTTAAGATAATATAAATACATTTCATGGACATATTTAAAATGTTCTTCATTAAAAGTTCAGTTCCAACATTTTAAAAGTTCAAAGTTCTTAACCTTCTTAAATTCGAAATAAGTTAAATAATTTAAAACATCCAAACAGATAGATTTTAAACAATAAGAAAACATTAAAAAGATCAAAGTCCAGAAAATCAAATACCGCATCCTGTACTTCAATGTCCATCTTCTGTTGTTCATCAAGTTGTCAAGGCGGCTCATCTCTAGGCATACCCAGTGCCTGTTTGCAGCTCAAAGTTGTAAAAGCGGAGCTCCTTTGAACTAGGCTGAATCTCCATTCACAGCTGTCCTCAGCACACATCCCACGGTTCTGGCATCTCCAACACTCTGGGTTTGCCTCTGCAGCTATAAGCTTCACCTTCTCTCACAGGAACTCTACGCCTGCCACTTGGCGCCAAGCTTTTGCTGCTTTCCATGAACCCCTCAAACTGTTCACCAAAACCAGTACCACCTGGGGATGATGCCAGACTCTGAAACGAGGTTGAAACGTAGCTTAGTACACTGGAGGCACAGCTGACCAAGTTTTATGGGCTGATGCTGGAAAAACCTCTCTTAGGCAGTCAAACATCCAAAGGGCAAGAAACAGCTTTAACTTGGGCTTTCGACCCTGAAGGAATTTGTGTTTCCAAACCACAAACTTGCCATATGGTGGTTTTTATGTCTTCCACCGTCCCAGTGCAAGTCACTAGGTTTTCCTTCACTGATACTCATTTCTCCAACAGCAGCAGATATTCTGCTGCCTGTCCTTTGCATATCCAAACCTTTAAGGCTGCCAATACCCTTCTCTTCTGTCAAGCAAACCAGTCTATCGTCTTTAAATTCAGCTTTACCAAAGTCTTTGTTCCCCTCATCACAAATTGGACTTAAACAATCTCTCAGCAATTGGCCCACTAAGCTCTGAAGAATGGTATTTGTAAATCCACAAAGTGAAAATTCTCAAGCATTTCCAACTTTGTCCAGCAGAACCATTCAAAAGCCACAAAATCCACATAGTCAGACTTATCAGCAACACCCCACTTCTGGTACCAAATTCTGTTGCAGTGAGCCTGCAACATTACTGATAAATGACTGTCAAATGGCTTAAGGGAACAAGGGGTTTATTCTCTTATGATTCCTGGTTCCCGTTCTTAGTCCAGCTTGACAGGAGAGCATGCACCAATACCAGGGCCAAAAGAACTAGCCATTCTATCACTGCATAACGGCTGAGGGATGGACAATATTTACTTGTCAGACCAGCATGTCTGGCCAAGTGAACAGAAGGATGCCAACTCTCTCAACCAGCTCTCTGTGATTTATCCAGGGCCTAATCCCACCCACCAGGGGCTGGGTCTTCCCCATCAGCTAGACATTCTCCTTCAGGTTTGCTCTGGGCTTAACTCAACCATCAACTCTCTATAACTGTGCCCAGAGCCCAAACCCTCAACAGCCAAGTTGACACCTGTGGTTAACTATGACAGGGTTTATTAGTCTTATTGATATTTTCAAAGAACCACTCTTCTCTCTATTTCAGATATTTATTCCCTTATTTTACTAACTTCTGCTCCTCTCTGCTTTTAGGATTATATTGTTTTTGTTTCTCTGAATTTTAAGCTGCATTGTTAAATTATTTATTTGTGATTTTTCCATTTTTAAGGTATCATGCTCTTTTTTCCACCTTTACAAGTATATTGAGTATTCATCTCAGCTTCACTCCCTCTTCCTCCTTCCCATCCCCTCCTTTTCTTTCACCATTCCCTCTTACTCCCTCCCACCCTTCCATTTGTCTATGGGCCCCAGGGTTCACTCTGGTTTATCTACTCCTGTGGGGGCTCAGGCCTCTGTGGTATATCAAGTTACCTCCCTTCAGGTTACCCACTGATATGTGCATTTCCCCTCGCTAATCCAGCTTTAGACCCAAAGGTTTCCACTGCAAGTTCCCACTTTATGTGTATAATAACCGCTATCAAGAGGACAGTTTGTTTTTTTACATAGGTATCCAGTGCTATCAACTTCCCTTTTGGGACAGACTTCATTGTTTTCCAGTGATTTTTAATAGGTTTTGCTTTAATTATCATTCACTTCTAGAAATTTTTAAGTTTCCATTTTGATTTATGCCTAAACCCACTCCTCATTCAGTATAGTGGTATTTAGTTTTCAAGAATTTGTGTATTTGTGTGTTGTGGATATCTAGCTTTATTCCATGGTGGTCTGATAAAGTACAGGATATAAGTTCAATTTTCCTACATATATGGAGACTTGCTTTTGTGGCCTGATATGTGGTCTATTTTGGAGGAAGCTCCATGGAATGCTGTAAGGAATGAGTATTCCTTGGTGTTAGGATTGAAGATTTGGTAGAGGTTTGTAACAATTACTCTTAAATAGAGTTGTATGAGAACATCCAACATCAAGTAACTTAAAGGAGAAAGGGAGATTTATTCAACTTACAGTTCCAGCAGGGAGAACAGACTTTTATGGTAGTGGTGACATGGCTGTGGCTGAAACTATATGTAGGCTAATTCACAGCAGACATCCACATAGCTGGAGTATTCCTGGAAGCTTTCTCTCTCTCTCTCTCTTTCCTCCCCTTCTCCTCCCCCTCTTCCTACTCCCCTCCTCCTCCTCCTTCCCCTCCTCCCCCTCCTCCTCCTTCTCTGCCTCCCCCTCCTTCCCCTTCCCTCTCCCTACCTCTCCTCCTCCTCCTCCTCCTCCTCCTCCTCCTCCTCCTTCTCTTTCCAGTCTTCTGTTCTGTAGTTCCTTTTATCTGGTCTACTACTGTGAAGTTCCAATGGGATCTATGGAGGTTCCAATGGGATCTATGGAGGTTCCAATGGGATTTAGAGCTGATCTTTGTATTATCCATATTATCTCTTCAGATGATCTCAGCTGATCTTGCCAGATGTGGTCTCGGCTGACCTTAGTTATTGCCAGGTATATTAGGTTAGATAGGTCCATTTGCATTAAGATTTGATTATACTCCAGTGTGTCTCTTTTCAGTTTTTGGCCTATCGACTTATCCAATGTAGTGAGTGGTGTGTTGAAGTACCCTGAAATTGTTTTCAATTGACTTATTCTTTTAGACATTGTAGTGCTGGTTTAATGAATGATGGTGAGCCTATATTAGGTGCATGTATGTGCAGCATTGTCAAGTCTTCTGATGAATTCTTCCTTTGAGTAATATGTAGTATCATTCTATGTCTCTTATGATTTATTTTTGTTTGAAATCTATTTTTCTGATACTAGAATTGATTCTCCCACTTGTTTCCTTGTTCCATTAGCTTGGAGTATTTTTGACAAGCCTTTTACTCTGATAATGTTCCTATCTTTCATGGTGATGTGTGTTTCCTGAATGCAGCAAGAACCTTGCTGTGCTATGATTTTTAATCCATGTCTGTAGCCTATATCTCTTGATTGGAGAGTGATGCTTAGGTTTATAACTGAGATATATTTGTTGATTTTTGTCATTTTCTTTTTTTTTTTTTTTAATTTTTTTTATTATTATTTATTCAACTGTGCGCGTGTGCGTATGTATGTACGTGTGTGTGTGTGTGTGTGTGTGTGTGTGTGTGTGTGTGTGTAGAACCACGGACAAATTCGGGAACCACCATGGACGCCTCCACCTCCTTCTGCCCCGGGATTCACAGGCTCCGCCCTACCAGGACCAGAAGCACAGGCCGCCCCCGCTTCTGCCCGCTTCTGCCCGCTTCTGCCCGGCATCTATACGTGGGATCTGGGATCTGAACTCAGGACCTTCCACCTGCAAGGCGGAGGCTTAACCCCTGAGCCACCTCTCCAGCCCGATTTTTGTCATTTTCTGAGATTGGTTGTTTTTATGTTCGTATTTACTTGCTTAATAGTTATTCCAGTGTCCTCTCGTGTATGTTTGTCCTCTTCTTCAAGCTTGAATATTTTTTCTACCATGTTCTGTAGGCCTGGTTTGGTGGTCATGTAGGCCTTCAGATTTTCCTTATGATAGAAGTTTTTTTATTTTCTTTCACTTTCACTCATAACTGATAATTTTGATGGGCTTATAAGCCTAAATTGGCAATTATCCTCATTCATGGCTTGAAGTACATATCTCCAAGCTCTTCTGGCTTTTACTATTTCCATTGAAAAACCATCTGTTACTCTAATAGGTTTACCTTTAGTTTCTTTTTTATTTTATTTTCTCTGTGTATGTGGGGGAGGGCATCGTTCATCCTTGTGGAGGACTAACTGTGACTTCAGGAATAGTTCTGGGTTGCTTCAAACTCCTTGCTTTGCTCTCTAGGATTTCTCAGGCTCTTCCCACCAGAGCCAGATGTGCAGGCTGCCGCTGTTTCTACCTAGCATTTTTACATGGACCCTGGGATCTGAATTCAGGTCTTTCCGCTTATGAGACAGAGTCCCAACCCCATCCATCCAGCCCTACATTTACCTTTAAATGTAACTTGTTTTTTATTTCCTGAAGCTCTCAGATAGTACTATTTATCTTGTATCTGAGGTATTGTACTATTATTTGTCATGGTGAGTTTCTCTTTTGCTCAAATCTGATTGGTGTACCATATGCCTCTTGTACTTGAATGGGGATCTCTTTCCTTAGAAGTGGAAAATTTTCATTGATGATAATGTGAAAAATCTTTTCTGGCATGGCTTTTTGGTTTTCTAATTCTGGCATTCCATTAATACACAGGTTTGGTTTCTTCAATTTGTCCCGTTGCTCTTGAAAATTCCTCTGAGATAGTTTTTAAAAATATTTTTCAACCTCTTTAATTGAGCAAATTTGCTCTGCCATCTTGTCTTGTAGTTCAGATATTCTATTTTCTGCTTCATTAGTTCTTTTGGCGAGATTGTCATTGCTTTAGCTTATTTTTGATTTCAAGCTTGATCTCCACCTGAGACTTTTTCAGCAGCTCGATGCTTAATTTTGTTTCTTCAACATTTTTTTAATCTCATCCAGATGCCTGTTATTTTCCTGTTCAAATTAAACTACGAAATTATTTAACTCATCTTAGATTGCATTTCATTAGCTTGATCATATGAATAATCAAGCTTTGAAGTTTGTTACCTTGTTTGTTGGATTCTTGGTTTATATCAAAGAAGTTCTTCTGGTTGGAATCTATCATTAATCTATCTGTAAGAGGGTTTTTGTTGTATCTTGGGATTTACGGCGTAACTTGGGCATTTTGTGTTTGGTCTCTAGTATCTTTCATAGGTGTGTGTTTTTTATTCTTTTGATTCAGATATAATTACCACACTTGGACAGTTGTTATGACTCTTTGTCTGGATATTAATGGGGTCAGTTTCTGATATTTTTAATGTAGTCATTCAGAACTTGTGGTAGATGTCTACTGTTTTAACTTTTCAATAAAACACTAAAATTTTCACAACATTTTAAAAGAATTATTGATTGAATCAAGACCTTAGAAAGCTTGTAGCAGTTTTTTCAATTGATGGAAGCAGGCTTCAGCCCATGTTGGGAAGACAATCTAGACAGATCACTAAAATGGAGGGAGCTAGTAAATGAAGTTTCCATTCTTCAGCATATGTGGACGCATATGGTCTTTGACAAAGGATGTTTGTTGCTCTCAGCAGTTCAGTGTGAAGAGTTGCCTTAGCCCCTCATGTTTCATCTGTTACCTCAAATTGGGTACACAGATGTTCAAGACAACATATATCCTTAATTCCTATAAATTTTCAGAGAAATTTCTTTTTATCCATAAACCTTGACAATTTTTAAATCTTCTGGCTAGTCTTGACATGACGTGTGCTTTGTTAAGTAAGTATAGCAACTATTATTTTTTTCAGATTCCACTTGATCATAAAATTATTTCCCAGCCAGTCACTTTTAATTATATATATATAATTAATAAAAATCAGTTAGTCTTTTTTATTTATTTTTATTATTTCTACTCATACAAACTTAACAGGTACACCAGTCCCCTCCCTCCCTCCAATCCCCCAGATCCCCCTCCCCAGTTCCTCCCCCTCCCATCCCCGGAGCATCCTTTAATGTGCATGCCAAACTCTCCTCTGGGTCCTCCTCTCTGATGAGGTGCAAGGACCCAGTGGCATTTCGCAGAACCCTTCCCTGTGTTTCCGTTAAGCATAAGAACACTACTGTGGCTGTCAATCCCTTGCCTCCAAGGATCATAGTGCCTTTAGCAAATGCTAGACTTTGTGGGGTCAATAGTGTGTTGGATATTGCGCAGGGCATGCAAAGTCCAAATATGATTGCTTCGGCCCTAACTTGTGTGGAATATCTTCCAAATCATTGCTCCTCCCATCCTTTTGCTCTTACACACTTACCGCCCCCTCTTCCGCAAATTTCCCTGAGCTTCAGGATGGAAAGAGATTAGGCTGGCCTAGTTCTAAGTGATTGATGCACAGTCTCTTAAATCAGCTAGTCTTTAGTAAGTTTTTAAAGCTTTGTTACAAATTCTGTCACTGTTTTGTTTCTCTTGAGTCTATACCTACGGTCTTTTCTTATTCTTACTCTACCTAATGTTTTGATGATTTATGAAAATACTATAGTTCGTTACTTTCCAAATTCTTCTATTCTTATCTACTATTCTTGTTACATTTTTCTTTCCTTGTGTGTTGTTATTATGTAAATACATCTTTCATTCTTTTTTGTTCATAAAATTCTAATTTCTTCCAGAACTCAGCCTTAAATTCCTTTAATTTGTATTTTTCCTAGAAGTACTTCTTGATTTTTGAAGGATAAGTTTTTGTATATCCTTCCATGTAATCTAAAAGTGGAGATTTAAATCTATCATGTTCTACCCTATTGACTGATCAAGTTTTTTATGCTGTTATTTTGTAATGTTTGCCTATACAATTGATTTGGCATTTCTCCTTCAGAATTTTCAGTATTCTTTTTTTCTTTTTTTTTTTGCTTTGCTTTTGGAATTCAAGTTGCTCTAGAACATGGAGAAGTTGCTTTCTGACTGTCCTAATTAGGCGATTTAAATGTGTCCTAAACACACACACACACACACACACACACACACACACACACACACACACACATATTCCAAGATTAAGAAGTTTTCTTTCAGCTTTTCTCCACATCTATTTATGTGTATTATGCCTATTGCATGTAACTTTGTTCTTTCTTCTAGATCTGCTCATCTTTAATTTCTTACTCATATTCGAAACACACACACACACAGAAAGAGAGAGAGAGATAGAGAGAGAACAAAAATTATGTATGTATTTGCTTCTGAAGGAGGAGGTATTTAAAAGAACCAAGCATTACTTTCAGTAAGTTTTTAATATATCATATGTTACATCCATAACTCAGATGCAGACTATTGATCTTTGGGATTATTTATCCTGCATAAGTGAAAGTTTGATCTTTTTGACATCCATTACTCACTTTTTTCCCATCCATTCTCACTTTGATAACCACTGTTCAATTCTAATGTGAGATCACTATCTTGGTTTTTCTTTTCTTAGTGTAATAAAACACTCTCACCAAGCAACTCATTCTAGCTTACAGTTCAGGAGGGTTGGGGATCTTCAGATGGGGTAAGCCATGGTAGCCGGAACATGAGGCTGACTTGTAATATTCTATTGACTTTTGGAAAACAAAGAGAACAGGAAGTGGGGCCAAGTGTTAAAACCTCAAGGTTCACCCAAAATAACGCATTTTTTCTAGTTAGACTCAACATTGTAAATGTTATTCGATTTTCCTAAACAGTACCAGTTGAAGACCAAGTATTCAACACATGATCCTAAAGTGGACCTTTCACATTCAAACCACAACATTCACATTTGCTTCTGAACCTCGTAGACTTTTGTTCCTCTTACAATGAAAAATAAATACAGTCTAAGTTTTAAAGTCCCTGTATTTTTTATTAAGCTAAATACTGCTCAGTTCAATTCTAAAGTCTCTCCTGAGACTCAAGGAAATCTAATTTGTGTGTGTGTGTGTGTGATTTTTGTGTGCAATAGGGCAGTTTATATGACTGTGGAAGCCCAAGGGTGACATCTGGAAGAATCCAGGATTGTTCTACATCCTTATTACTTTTCTGTTTTCAGGTTCTGACTTACAGTACCAAAAGGACAGACCACAGCTTTTTCTCACTTGGCATATGGGATCTGAACTCAGCTTCTTCAATTTGTAAGGAAAAGACTTAACCACTGATCCATTTCTCCAGTTCCTCAAGGCAATCCAAAACAAATGAGCACATAATAAGGACAGACTAGAGCAAGGGTAGACTGAAATACAGCAGGTAAAACAAATTCTTCAGCTCTATAACTTGCATCTAAGGATAAGGATGAAATCAGTTGCACTCCAAAGCGCTTAGCTTCACTGAGATTCCAGGCTCTTCTGCTTACATCACACGTAGATCTTCTCTTGAGAGAAACCCTTAAAGAAATTGACCTTACAGATCTCTATCGAACTTCTCAGCCACGCACAAAAGAATATACATTTTTTCTCAGCAGCACACGGAACTTTCTCTAAAATAGATCACATATTGGACCACAAAACGAATCTCCACATATATAGGAAAGTTGAAATTCTAGCCTGTGCCCAATCAGACTACCACGGCCTAAAGCTGGACATCCATAACACAACAAACAACAGAAAATACACTAACTCTTAGAAACTTAACACTATCATGCTGAAGGAGAATTGGATTCAGGAAGAAATTAAAAAGGAAATTCAAGATTTCCTGAAAGTGAACGATAATGAAAATACAACTTACCAAAATCTCTGGGACACAATGAAAGCTGTCCTGAGAGGTAAGTTCATAGCTCTTACTGCATACATCAAAAAAATGGAAACATCAGAAAAAAATAACTTAACAATGCAGCTTAAAGCTTTAGAGAAACTAGAGCAATCTGATCCCAAAAGTAGTAGAAGAGAAGAGATTAGAAAAATAAGGGGAGTAATATCTGAAATCAAGATTATGAAAACCATAGAGAAAATCAACCAGTCAAAAAGCTATTTCTTTGAAAAAATCAATAAGATCGATATACCCCTAGCTAAATTAACCAAAAACAAGAGAGAGAAAACCCAAATTAACAAAATTATACATGAAAATGGAGTTATCACTACTGATACCCAAGAAATCCAGAGAATTATAACATGTTTCAAAAACTTAAACTCTGTGAAATATGACAACACAAAAGAGATGGATGAATTCCTAAGAAAACACAGCTTACCTAAATTGAATCAGGAAGTTGTGAATTCTTTAAATAATCCTAGAACATATGAGGAAATTGAGGAACTCATCTTGAATCTTCCCACCAAAAAATGTCCTGGACCAGATGGATTCAGCACAGAGTTCTACCAGACATTTAAGGAGTTAATAACACTAATACTCCTTAAACTGTTCCATCAAATAGCAAAGGAAGGAACACCACAAAATTCCTTCTATGATGCTAATATCATCTTAATCCCCAAACCTAATAAAGATACACTTAAAAAAGAATACCATAGGCCAATCTCTCTGATGAACACAGATGCAATAATTCTCAACAAACTATTAGAAAATCGGATTCAAAAACATGTCAAAAAGATCATTCACAGGGACCAAGAAGGCTTTATCCCCGGCACACAAGGTTGGTTCAACATACACAAATCAATAAATGTAATTCATCATACAAACCAGTCCAAAGTCCAAGACCACATGATACACTCGATAGATGCAGAAAAAGCTATTGACAAGATCCAACACCCTTTTATGATCAAAACGCTGGAGACAGTAGAAATGGAAGGAACCTTTATCAATATAATAAAAGCAGTATACAACAAGCCTACAGCAAGGATTATACTCAATGGGGAAATGCTAGAAGCATTCCCACTTTGATCAGAAACTAGAAAAAGCTGTCCACTCTTACCACTTCTATTCAATATTGTACTTGAAGTGTTAGCTGAAGCCATAAGACAAGAAAGAGACATAAAAGGGATTAGAATCAGCAAGGAAGAAGTCAAACTATCCCTATTTGCAGATGACATGATCTTATACCTGAGTGATCCCAAATCCCAAAAAATCAACCAGGAAGCTCTTGGAACTAATTGAGAAGTTCACCAGGGCAGCAGGATACAAAATAAATGTACAAAAATCAGTGGCTTTCCTATATGCCCAGTATGAAAGAAGTGAAAAAGCCCTGAGAGAAACAATCCCATTTACTATAGCCCCTAAAAAAATGAAATATCTTGGTATAAACCTAACCAAGGAGTTAAAAGACCTTTACAATGAAAACTTGAAAACCCTGAAGAAAGAAATTGCAGAAGACACCAGAAGGTGGAAAGACCTCCCTTGTTCCTGGATTGGTAGAATCAACATCGTAAAAATGACCAACCTACCAAAGGAAATATACAAATTCAATGCTATACCAACTAAAATCCCAAAGCAATTCTTTAAAGAAGTTGACCAAATAATCTCAAAATTCATATGGAGGCACAAAAGACCCAGGATACCAAAGACAATACTCAGTAAAAAAACACTGCTGGAGCTATCACCATACCAATCCTTAGTCTATACTACAAATCCATAGTTATAAAAACAGACTGGTACTGGCTCCAAAATAGACCCACAGATCAATGGATAAGGGTTGAAGACCCAGATATAAGCCCAGAAAATTACAGCCATTTGGTCTTTGACAAAGGGGCCCAAAGAATCCAATGGAAAAAGAACAGTATCTTCAACAAATGGTGCTGGCAAAACTGGATCTCCACATGCAGAAGATTAAAACTGGACCTATACTTGTCACCATGTACAAGACTTAGTTCCAAATGGATCAAGGACCTTGATATAAGGCAAGAGACTATAAAAACCATAGTTGAAAGGATAGGGAACTCCCTCGAGCTGATTGGGCTAAGCCAACATTTCCTAAACAGACATTCAATGGCACAGTTATTGCTACCAACTTTCTACAGTTGGGATCTTGTGAAATTAAAGAGCTTCTGTTCAGATAAAGAGATTGTAACATGAGCTCAAAGGCAACCCACAGAATGGGAGAAAATCTTCACTAACCGCACATCTGGCAGAGCTCTGCTGTCCAGAGTGCACAAAGAACTTAGAAAACTAAACACCAAGGAAATCAATGGCCCAATTAAAAAATGAGCCCTGGAACTTAAAAGAAACTTTACCAAGAATGAAATTAAATGTCTAACAAATATCTTTAAATATGTTCCACATCCTTAGCCATCAGGGAAATGCAAATCAAAACTTCCCTGAGAAATCATCTCACCCCAGTCAGGATGTCAAAAATTCACAATACAAACAATAGCAAAGTCTGGAGAGGATGTGGAGAGAAGGGAACTCTCCTACATTGCTGGTGGCAATACAGACTGATACAGCTACTTGGTGAGCCGTCTGGAAATTCTTAAAGAAATTAAAGATTGAAATGCCATGTGGCCCTGCAATTCCATTTTTGTGAATAACCCCCCTTACAGCAAAAATTCACCTCGATAGCACAAGTGCGACCATGTTCATAGCAGCACTGTTTACAATAGCAAAGTCATGGAATCAACACAAATGTCCAACAGTTGACAAGTGGATAAGGAAATGTGGTACATCTATACAGGGAGTACTACTCGGCCATCAAAAATGATGATTTAAAGCAATTTGCTGGGAAGTGGATGAAATTAGAAACAATTATACTGAGCAAAATATCCGAGACACACAAAATTAAGCGCCACATGTACTCCCTAATAGGTGGCTCCTAGTACCAAACCTACTAAGAGACACTCAAAGATAAATCTCTGTCATGTCTACACTAATTGCAAAGATTATGAACAGGAGGCATGGGAAAGGAGGGACATACCAGTAACAAGGAGATAGGGGACCATGTTACAGCAGAGCAAATATGCCACCATCAAGGTCTGCAAGTAAGTAATGAGACATCTGGTTAAGTTCACAGACTTTCTTCCCTAATCATCTACAATGGATGGGGTATGATCTTACTAAAAGGGGAGGGTATATAGTCTGGCAGATAGAAAGTAACCATTTTGCAAATGGGAGATTGACCCCTCTCTCACCAAGGTTTCCTACTTTTATTACATCTACCTTTGCATATACTCTTATACCAAGACTCTAATTTAACAGGTTTTTATCTCTACCCAGGGGGCGATATGCAATACCCATCAGGATGGAATAAAGGGCATTGTAGGAGCAGCAAAACTGAGAAAAAAAATCAACAAACCATAATCCAGATCATCAGAGACTCTATATCAACCACCTGGAACTAGGCCAGCCTAATTTCTCCCTATCCTGAAGCTTAGGGAAATTTGTGGAAGAGGGGGCGGTAAGATTGTAAGAGCACAACAATGGGAGGAGTAATGATATGCAAGATACTCCACACAAGTTAGGGCCAAAGCAATCATATTTGGACTTTGCATGTCCTGCTCAAAGTCCAACACACTATTGACCCCGCAAAGTTTAGCATTTGCTAAAGGCACTAGGATCCTTGGCGGCAAGGGATTGACAGCCACATTAGTGTTCCTATGCTTAAAGGTAACACAGGAAAGGGTTCTGCGAAATGCCACTGGGTCATTGCACCTCATTGGAGAGTAGGACCTAGAGGAGAGTTTGGCATGCTCATTAAAGTATGCTCCATGAATGGGAGGGGGAGGCACTGGGTGATGGGGAGGGAAGAAGAAGGGGAAGGGGGCACAGGGGGGTGGGGGGAGGGAGGGAGGGAAGAGACCAGTGTACCTGTTAAGTTTTTATGGGTAGAAATAAAAAAAAAGACAACAGATACTTGAGAGGAATATTCAAGAGTTATGGGATACCTTGAAGAAAGTTAACATGTACATTCATGGAATACCAGAACAAGAATCTCAAAATACCACACCTGAGGAAATTATTCAAATTATTATAAATGAAAACTTTCTGTATCTAAAGAAAGAAAGACTGTCATAGTTAAGCACAGGTGTCAACTTGACTCTTGAGGGTTTAAGCTCTGGACACAGTTGTAGAGAGTTGATGGTTGAGTTAAGCCCAGAGTAAACCTGAAGCAGATTGTCTAGCTGATGGGGACGACCCAGCCCATGGTGGGTGGGATTAGGCTCTGGATAAATCACAGAGAGTTGGTTGAGAGAGTTGGCATTCTTCTGTTCACTTGGCCAGACATGCTGGTCTGGGAAGTAAGGATTGTCTCTGTCTTTCAGCCGTTATGCAGTGATTGTGTGGCCACTTCTTTAAGCCCTGGTGTTGGTGCATGCTCTCCCATCAAGCTGGACCAAGAACGTAACCAAGAATCGTAAGAGAATAGACCCTTGTTCCCTTAAACCATTCAATAGTCATTTATCAGCAACTATGCAGGCTGACTGCAACAGAAGCCTATCAAATTACAAGAGGAATTCCTCACCCCAAACAGATATGATCAAAATAGAAACTCGCCACAGCAAATAGTAGTCAAACACTATACATACAAGACAAAGAGAAGGTGCTGAGAGCTTTAAGAGGAATACACAAACAAGTCTCTTTTAAAGGCAAACGTATTAAAATAACATGATTTTTCAATGGAAACTGTAAAAGTCAGAAGAGCTTGGAGAGATGTACTTCAAGTATAGAATGAGCACAAATGTCAACCCTACAAAAATATCAGTCATGATCCAGGGTGAAAGAAAAATTTTTCTCCATAAAGACAACGTGAAGTCTTACATGACAACCAAACCAGGCCTTCAAAAAATGTTAGAAAAGATACACAAACTTGAAGAAAAGAATATGCATATTTATGAGGACAGAAGGGAAGTATAAGAACACCAAAACCTACAAGCTAACAATACACTTATGAAAGCCACTAAACACAAAAAAATGCCAAGAATTAAAAGTAATTTCTCCATTATAACACTAAATTTCAATGGAATTAACTCACCAATCAAAAAACATAGGTTACAAACGTGGATTAGAAATCAAAACCCATCCATCTGCTGCCTTCAGGAAACACATCACATCACAAAAGATAGGCACATTCTAAAAGTAAAAGGCTGGTCGAAAATTCTTCAAGCTAATGGAACCAGGAAACAAGCAGGGATAGCAATTATGCCATCTAACAAAGTTGACTTCAAAACAAAGAAAATCATAAGTCATTCAGAAGGTTACAACATTTTTTTCCTGCTCATACAAACATAATAGGAACCCCTGTCCTCTCCCTCCCTCCACCCCTCCCTGGTCCTCCCTGTTCCCTCCCTGCTTTGTCCCTTCCCTTTCTCCCAGTGCCCCCTCCCCCCTCTCTGAAGCATCCTTTAATTACTATATCGAACTTTTCTCTGGGTCCTCCTTTCCGATGAGGTGTAAGGACTCAGTGGCAATTCCTAGAACTCTTTCTTGTATTCCCCTTAAGTATAGGAACATTATTGTGACTGTTAATCCCTTGCTTCTAAGGATCTTAGTTTCTTTAGTACATGGTAGAATTTGAGGGGTCAAAGATATGTTGGTCATTGTGCAGATCATGCAGAGTCCTATTATAACTGCTTTGGCCCTAACTTGTATGGAGTATCTTGTGTATCATGACTCCTCCCATCCTTGTGCTCTTACAATCTTATCGCCCCCTCTTCCACAAATTTCCCTGAGCTTCAGGATGGGGAGACATTAGGCAGGCCTGATTCCAGGTGGTTGTTATAGAGTCTCTGATGTTCTTAATTATGGTTTGTTGATGATTTTTTTTTCAGTTTTGCTGTTCCTGCAATGCCCTTGGCTCCATCCTGATGGGTATTGGATGTTACCCGCTGGCCAGAGATAAAAATTAGAGTCTTGTTATAAGAGTCCATTCAAAGGTAGATGGAATAGAAGTAGGAGACCACGGTGAGAGAGGGGTCAATCACCCATTTGCAAAATGGTTACCTTTTATCTGGCAGCCTATATGCCCTCCCCTTCTAGTAAGATCATACCCCATCAGTTGGAAATGATCAGGAAGGAAAGTTTGTGAACTGAATCAGATGTCTCATTACTTACTTGCAGTCCTTGATGGGGACCTATTCTCTCTGCTATAACATGGTCCCCTCTGTTTCTGGTGGGGCCCTCCTTTCCCATCCCTCCTGTTTATAATATTTACTATTACTGTAGGTATTGCAGAGTATTGTCTTTGAGTGTCTCTAAGTGAGTTTGGTACTAGGATCCACCTATTAGGGAGTACATACAGTGCTTAATTTTTTGTGTCTGTGATACTTCACTCAATATAATAGTTTCTAATGACGTCCATTTCCCGGCAAATTGCATTAAATCATCATTTTTGATGGCTGAGTAGTATTCCATTGTATAAATGTACCACATTTTCCTTATCCATTCATCAACTCTTGAACATTTGGGCTGATTCCATGACTTTGCTATTGTAAACAGTGCTGCTATGAACATTGTCATGCTTGTGCTATCAAGGTGAATTTTTGCTGTATGGGGGTTTATTCCCAAAAGTGGTATAGCAGGGTCATATGGCATTTCAATCTTTAACTTCTTTACGAATCGCCAGACGGCTCACCAGAGTGGCTGTATGAGCCTGCATTCCCACCAGCAAAGTAGGAGAGTTCCCCTCTCTCCACATCCTCTCCAGCATTTGGTGTTTGTATTGTGAATTTTTGCCATCCTGACAGGGGTGGGATGATATCTCAGGGAGGTTTTGATTTGCATTTCCCTGATGGCTAAGGATGTGGAGCATTTTTTAAGATATTTGTTAGACATTTTAATTTCATCCTTGGTAAAGTTTTTAATTGGTCTGGCACTAACCACATATCTGCTACAGCTCTTTTATTCAGAGTGCATTAAGAACTTAGAAAGGTTACAATTTTATTCATAGTTACAATTTACCAGGAACACTTCACAATACTGAATATATACACTCCTAATGTGGGCTCCTCCACATTCATTAATCTAATGCTACAATATTTGAAACAAAAAATCAATCCCAAAGTGATAACCCTTGGGGATTTCAATACTTTACTCTAAACATGGGATTGATAACAGGCCAAAACTCAACAGAGGCACATTGGAACTAAACCAAACCATTACTGAAATGGACCTTACAGATCTCTATTGAACTTACCATCCAAGCACCAAGGAATATACATTTTTCTCAGCAACCCATGGAACTTTCTCCAAAATAGACCACATATTATGCCACAAAACGAATCTCCACATATATAGGAAAGTTGAAGTTATAGTCTGTAAACTATCAGACCACCATGGTCTAAAGCTTGGCATCCACAACACAACAAACAGCAGAAAATATACTAACTCTTGGAAACTAAACACAATGATGCTGAATGAGAAATGGGTTCAGGAAGAAATCAAAAAGGAAATTCAGGCTTTCCTTGAAGCAAAGATAATGAAAATACAACATATCAAAATCTCTGGGATAAAATGAAAGCTGTCCTAAGAGATAAGTTTATACCTCTTAAGACCTATATCAAAAAAATACAAACATCACAAGTAAATAATAATGCAGATTAAAGGTTTAGAGACACAAAAGCAGTAGAAGAGAGGAGATCAGAAAATCAGTGGAGAAATATCTGAAATTTAGATAAGGAAAATGATACAAAGAATCAACTTGTTGAAAAGCTGGTTCTTTGAAAAAAATCAATAATTGATATTATCTTTAACTAAATCAACCAAAATCAAGAGAGAGAAAACCCAAATTGACAAAATTAGAAATGAAAATCTAGTTATCACAACTGATGTCCAAGAAATTCAGAGACTTATAAGGTCACATTTCAAAAACTTACACCAAATGATATTTGATACAAAAGAAATGGATGAATTCCTGACTAAACTTACCTAAATTGAATCAGGAAGATTTGAATTATTTAATTAGTCCTATAACAAATGAGGAAATCGATGAAGTAATCTCAAATCTTCCCACCAAAAAATGTCCTGACCCAGATGGATTCAGCACAGAATTCTACCAGACATTTAAAGAACAACAACAAAACTCCTTAAACTGTTCCATAAAATAGCAGAGGAAGGAACACCCAAATTCTTTCTATGAAACTAATCTCATACTAATCCCAGAACCTAATGAAGAAACAATTAAAAAAGAATACTATAGGCCCGTCTCTTTGATGAGCAGAAATGTATACATTCTCAACAAAATCTTAGCTAATCAGATTCAAAAACATATCAAAAAGAATATTCACTGAGATCAAGTAGGTTTTATACAAGGCACAAAAGGTTGGTTCAACATATGCAAATCAATAAATGTAATGAATCATATAAAGCAATTCAAAGTCCAAGATACTCTCAATAGATGCAGAAAAAGCTTTTGACAAGATCCAACATCCCTTTATGATCAAAACCCTAGAGACAGATAGAATGAAAGGAACCTATATCAACATAATTAAATTGTATACAACTGGCCAATAGCAAGAATTATATTAAAAGTGGAAAATCTTGAAGCATTCCCACTTTGATCTGGAACTAGACAAGGCTGTCCACTATCACCAATTCTATCCTTTGTTGTACTTGAAGTCTTAGCTAGAGCCTTAAGATAATAGAGAGAAAAAGGACTCAAATGAGGAAGGAGTCAAGATATCTGTATTTTCAGATGATATAATCATATACCTGAGTGATCCTAAAAATTCCATCAGGAAACTCTTGGAACTAATACAGAAATTCATCAGGGTGGCAGGTTAAAAAATAAATGTAGAAAAATCAGTAGCCTCCTATACACCAAGGATTGAAAATTAAAAAAGTCCTAAGAGAAACAATCCCATTTAATACAGCCCCCACAAAATGAAATACCTTGGTATAAATCTAACTAAAGAAGTGAGAGATCTTTATAGTGAAAACTTTAAAACCCTAAAGAAAGAAATTACAGAAGACTGCAGAAGGCAGAAAGACCTTTTATGCTCCTGGATTGGCAGAATCAACATCATAAAAATGACCGTCCTACCAAAAGCAATATACAGATTCAATGGTATACTAATCAAAATCCCAAAGCAATTCTTTAAAGAAATTCACCAAACAATCTCAAAATTCATACAGAAGCACAAAGGGCCCAGAATAGCAAAAACAGTCCTGACTAACAAAAATACTGCTGGATGTATCACCATACCAAACCTTAATCTAGACTACAAATCCATAGTAATATAAACAGCCTGTTATTGGCTCCAAAATAGACATGTAGATCAATGAATAAGGGTCAAAGACCGAAATATAAGCTCACACAATTACTACCATTTGATCTTTGACAAAGGTGCCCAAAAATTCAATGGAAAAAGAACAGCATATTCAACAAATGGTGCTGGCAAAACTGGACATCTGTGTACAGATGATTAAAACTGTACCCATACTTGTCACCATGCACAAAAATTAATTCCAAGTGGATCAAGGAGCTCAATAATTAGCCATAGAATATAAAAACCTCAGGTGAAAGAATAGGGAACTCCTTTGAGCTGATTGGGCTAGTCCAACTGTTCCTACACAGAAATCCAATGGAACAGTCACTAGAACCAACACTCAACAAATGGTATGCTATGAAGTTAAAGAATTTCTGTTTAGACAAAGAGATTGTAAACTGAGTAAAAAGACAACACACAGAACTGGAGAAAATCTCCACTAACCATATATCTGATAGACCTCTATCATCTAGAATGCACAATGAAATTCAAAAATTAATCACCTAGGAGATAAATGGCCCAATTAAAAAATGGGCCTCAGAAATCAAAAGAAACTTTTCCAGGGAAGAAATCAAAATGTCTAACAAATATCTTAAAAAATTCTCCACATCCTTAGCCATCAGGGAAGTGCAAATCAAAACTTCCCTGGCATATCATCTCACCCTAGTCAGGATGGCAAAAATCCACAATACAAATAACACTGGATGCTGGAGAAGATGTGGAGAGAAGGGAAATCTCATATGTTGCTGGTGGGAATGCAGGATTATACAACCACTCTGGTGATCAGTTTGGTGATTTCTACAAAAGTTAAAGATGTAAATACCATGTGACCCATAGTGAAGAAATTCACTACAGTGAAACAAACACAACCATGCTAATTGCAGCACTATTTATAGCAAAGTCATGGAATCACCCCAAATGCTCAACAGTTCACCAATGGATAATGAAAATGTGGTATATTTATACAACGGAATGCTACTCATCCATCAAAAAAGATGAATTAATGAAATTTGCCAGGAAATGGATGGAATTAAGAGAAATTATATTGAGTGAAGTATCCCAGACACAGAAAGGTAGATGCCATATGCATTCCCTAAAATGTGGATCCTAGTTCCAAACCAACTTAATGACATATTCAAAGGTGATGTCCTTTGACACCAATGGAGTAGAAGCCAAGGCAGTGAAGGAACAGCAAAAGTGAAAACAACAAATCATAATTCGAAACACCAAAGACCCTACATTATTCACCTGGAGCCAGACTTGTCAAATCTCTCCCAATCCTAAAGCTCAGGGAACCTTGAAGACGAGGATACAGCAATATTATAAGATGGGGAGGACCAATGATATGCAAGATACTCCACACAAATTAGGGCTGCAGCAGCCAGAATTGGACTGGGTGACCTGCACAATGGCTGATATGTCAATGATCCCCCAAAGTCTAGCATGGATTACAAGGAAGAAGGCTCCAGGTAGTAGAATCCTTAGAGGCAATATAATAAAGAGGCATGGTAGAGTTCTCCTACTAATGGGGAGCCCAAGAAGGCACTCCAGACTGTGCCACTGAGTCCTGAACCCTAGCTAGGGTGGAGAACCCAGAGGAAGGTTTGGAGTTCACTCAAAGGGATGCTCCAGGGGATGGGATGGAGGAAGGGTAAGACCTGGGAGAGGGGGGGTAGTCACGGGGGTGAAAGAAAGAAGGAAGGGGGAGGATTGTGCAAAGGGGGGATGATGGGGGAAGTGAGGTGAGAGGGAGATGATCTACTGAGCTTGTATGATTAGGAAAATAATAATATGTGGGCAAAAAATCAAAAAAGGGAAATATTTTGTTTATATAGCATGTGCGTGGTGTGTGTGTGTGTGTGTGTGTGTGTGTGTGTGTGTGTGTGTGTGTGTATCTGAGGAGACTATATGTCCCTGTAGAGGACCAAGGGTGAACTCATCATCATGGATTGGTTTTACCTCTTTTTTCCTACTCTCTGGGATTTCCAAGGACCTGCCCACTAGGAATAGAAGTGCAGGTCACTGCAGGTTTTTACATGGTGAATGGGATCCAAGCTCAGAAACTTCTGCTTGTGAGGCAAAGCCATCTGTTCAGCTTTGCTCTTGCAATCTTTTTTTTTTTTTTGAGACTTTAACATTTTTTATTATCTCCGCTCATACAAACTTAATAGGTACACCGGTTCCCACCCTCCATCCTCCTCCCCCCACCCTTCTGCTCGCCCTCCCTTCACCCCTCCCTCCCGACCCCCCAGTGCCTCCCCTCCCCCAATCCCCGGAGAATCCTTTAATGTGCATGCCTGACTGTACTCTGGGTCTTTTTCTTCGATAACATACAAGGACCCAGCGGCATTTCCCTGAACCCTTTCCTGTGTTCCCCTTAAGCATAGGAACACTATTTTGGCTGTCAATCCCTTGCCTCGAAGGATCTTGATGCTTTTAGCAAATGCTAGACTTTGTGGGGACAATAGTGTTAGGACATTGCATAGGGCATGTAAAGTCCAATTATGATTGCTTCGGCCCTAACTTGTATGGAGTGTCTTGCATATCATTGCTCCTCCCATCCCTTTGCTCTTACACTCTTACCACCCCCTCTTCCGCAAATTTCCTTAAGCTTCAGGATGGGGAGAGACTAGGCTGGCCTAGATCTAGGTGGCTGATATAGAGTCTCTGAAGTTCTGGATTATGGGTTGTTGATTTTCTTTTGCAGTTTTGCTGCTCCTGCAATGCCCTTCACTCCATCCTGATGGGTATTGGATGTCACCCCCTGGCCAGAGATATAAAACTATTAAACTAGAGTCTTGTTATAAGAGTATATTCAAAGCTAGATGCAATAAAAGTAGGAAACTACAGTGATGGAGGAGTCAATCACCCATTTGCAAAATGGTTACTTATTATCTGTCAGACTATATGCCCTCCCCTTCTGGTGAGATCACACCCCCTCAGTTGTAGATGATCAGGAACGAAAAGTCTGTGAACTCAACCAGATGTCTCATTGCTTACTCGCAGTCCTTGATGGAGGCCTATTTTCTCTGCTGTTACATGGTCCCCTCTCTCCTTGTTTCTGGTGTGGCCCTCCTACCCCATCCCGCCTGTTCAAACTCCTTCCAATTACTGTATTACAGAGATTTATCGTTGAGTGTTTCTAGGTGGGCTGGGTGGGTTTGGTACTAGGAGCCACCTATTAGGGAGTACATACGGCACTTAATTTTCTGGGTCTGGGATACTTCACTTAATATAATTGTCTCTAATGATATCCATTTCCTGGCAAATTCCAGTACTTCATCATTTTTTATGGCTGAGTAGTACTCCATTGTATAGATGTACCACAGTTTCCTTATCCACTTGCCAACTGTTGGACATTTGGGTTGATTCCATGACTTTGCTATTGTAAACAGTGCGGCTATGAACATGGTCGCACTTGTGCTATCAAGGTGGACCTCTGCTGCATGGGGGGTTATTCCCAAAAGTGGAATAGCAGGGTCATATAGCATTTCAATCTTTAATTTCTTTAAGAATCTCCACACAGTTCGCCAGATGGCTGTATGAGCAGGCATTCCCAACAGCAATGTAGGAGAGTTCCCCTCTCTCCACATCCTCTCCAGCACTTGTTGTTGTTTGTATTGTGGATTTTTGCCATCCTGACCGGGGTGAGATGATATCTCAGGGAAGTTTTGATTTGCATTTCCCTGATGGCTAAGGAAGTGGAGCATTTTTTCAGATATTTGTTAGACATTTTAATTTCATCCCTAGTAAAGTTTCTTTTAAGTTCCAGGGCCCATTTTTTAATTGGGCCATTAGTTTCTTTGGTGTTTAGTTTTCTAAGTTCTTTGTGCACTCTGGATAATAGAGTTCTATCAGATATGTGGTTAGTGAAGATTTTCTCCCATTCTGTGGGTTGCCTTTGAGCTCATGTTACAGTCTCTTTATCTGAACAGAAGCTCTTTAATTTCACAAGATCCCAACTGTTGAGAGTTGGTAGCAGTGACTGTGCCATTGGATGTCTGTTTAGGAACTGTTGGCCTAGCCCAATCAGATCGAGGGAATTCCCTACCCTTTCAACTATGGTTTTTATAGTCTCTGGCCTTATATCAAGGTCCTTGATCCATTTGGAATTAAGTCTTGTACAAGGTGACAAGTATGGGTCCAGTTTTAATATTCTGCATGTGGAGATCCAGTTTTGCCAGCACCATTTGTTGAAGATACTGTTCTTTTTCCATTGGATTTTTTGGGCCCCTTTGTCAAAGACCAAATGGCTGTAGCTTTGTGGGCTTATATCTGGGTCTTCAAGCCTTATCCATTGATCTGTGTGTCTATTTTGGAGCTAGTACTTGACTGTTTTTATAACTATGGATTTGTAGTATAGACTAAGATTTGGTATGGTGATGCCTCCAGCAGTGTTTTTTTACTGAGGACTGTCTTTGGTATCCTGGGTCTTTTGTGCCTCCATATGAATTTTGAGATTGTTTGGTCAACTTCTTTAAGGGATTGCTTTGGGATTTTAATTGTCATAGCATTGAATTTGTATATTTCCTTTGGTAGGATGGTCATTTTTACGATGTTGATTCTACCAATCCAGGAACACGGGAGGCCTTTCCACCTTCTGGTGTCTTCTGCAATTTCTTTCTTGAGGGTTTTAAGTTTTCATTGTAAAGGTCTTTTATCTCTTTGTTTAGGTTTATATCAAGGTATTTCATTTTTTTAGGGGCTATAGTAAATGGGATTGTTTCTCTCAGGGCTTTTTAACTTCTTTCATTCTGGGCATATTGGAAAGCCACTGATTTTTGTACATTTATTTTGTATCCTGCTACCCTGGTGAACTTCTCAATTAGTTCTAGGAGCTTCCTGGTGGATTTTTTGGGGTCACTCAGGTATTAGATCATGTCATCTGCAAATAGGGATAGCTTGACTTCGTCCTTGCCAATTTATGTCCCTTTCTTGTCTTATGGCTTCGGCTTACACTTCAAGTACAATATTGAGTAGAAGTGGTGAAAGTGGACAGCCTTGTCTAGTTCCTTATCGAAGTGAGAATGCTTCTAGCATTTTTCCATTAAGTATAATCCTTGCTGTAGGCTTATTGTATACTGCTTTTATTACGTTGATAAAACTTCCTTCCATTCCTACTGTCTCTAGCGTTTTGATCATAAAAGGCTGTTGGATCTTGTCAATAGCTTTTTCCGCATCTATCCAGAGTATCATGTGGTCTTGGATTTTGGACTGGTTTATATTATGAATTACATTTATTGATTTGTGTATGTTGAATCAACCTTGTGTGCTGGGGATAAAGCCTCCTTGATCCACATGAATGATCTTTTTGATATGTTTGTGAATCCGATTTGCTAAGACTTTGTTGAGAATCTTTGTGTCTGTGTTCATCAGAGAGATTGGCCTATAGTTTTCTTTTTTATGTGAATCTTTATTAGGTTTTGGAACTAAAACAATATTAGCTTCATAGAAGTTATTTGGCAGTGTTCCTTCCTATGCTATTTGTTGGAACAGTTTAAAGAGTATTGGTGTTATTAACTCCTTAAATATCTGGTAGAACTCTATGCTGAATCCATCTGGTCCAGGACATTTTTTGGTGGGAAGATTCCTTCCTCAATTTCCTTATATGTTATAGGACTATTTAAATACTTCACAACTTCCTGATTCAATTTAGGTAAGTTGTGCTTACTTAGGAATACATCCATCTCTTTTGTGTTGTCATATTTCACAGAGTACAAGTTTTTAAAATATGATGTTATAATTCTCTGGATTTCTTGGGTATCAGTAGTGATAACTCCATTTTCATTTCTAATTTTATCAGTTTGTGTTTTCTCTATCTTGCTTTTGGTTAATTTAGCTAGGGGTGTATCAATCTTATTGATTTTTTCAAAGAACCAGCTTTTTGACTGGTTAATATTTTCTATTATTTTCCTAATCTCGATTTCAGATATTTCTCCCCTTATTTTGCTAATCTCCTCTCTTCTACTGCTTTTGGGATCAGATTGCTCTAGTTTTTCTAAAGCTTTTAGCTGCATTGTTAAGTTGTTTATTTCTGATGTTTCCATTTTTTTTGATGCAAGCGTTAAGAGCTATGAACTTACCTCTTAGGACAGCTTTCATTGTGTCCCAGAGTTTTTGGTAGGTTGTATTTTCATTATCGTTCACTTTCAGAAAATCTTGAATCTCCTTTTTAATTTCTTCCTGAATCCAGTTCTCATTCAGCATCATAGTGTTAAGTTTCCAGGAGTTAGTGTATTTTCTCTTGTTTGTTGTGTTGTGAATGTCCAGATTTAGGCCGTGGTGGTCTGATAGGGCACAGGCTAGAATTTCAACTTTCCTGTATATGTGGGGATTCATTTTGTGACCCAATATGTGATCTACTTTGGAGAAAGTTCTGTGTGCTCCTGAGAACAATGTGTATTCTTTGGTACGTGGATGAAAAGTTAGATAGAGATCTGTAAGGTCAATTTCTTTAAGGGTTCGATTAAGTTCCAAAGTGTCCCTGTTAAGCTTTTGACCTGATGATCTATCCCATGTTGGGAGGGCAGTGTTGAAATCCCCAAGAATTATCGTTTGGTGGTTGATTTCTTGCTTTAGACACTGTAGGGTTTTCTTAATGCATGTGGAGGGGCCAGTATTGGGTGCATATATGTTTAGTATTGTGAAGTCTTCCTGGTGAATTTTATCTGTGACTAAAATGTAGTATCCACCTTTGTCTCTTATGATTTTTTTTGGGTTTGAAGTCCACGTTTTCTGACAGCATAATGGCTACCCCTGCCTGTTTCCTGGTTCCATTAGCTTGCAGAATTTTGGACCAGCCTTTCATTTTTAGGATGTGCCAATCTTTTGTGATGAGATGAGTTTCCTGAAGGCAGCAGATTGATGGGTTACGATTTTTCATCCAAGTTTGTAATCTGTGTCTCTTAATCGGTGAGTTAAGCCCATTGACATTTAATGCTATAATGGAGAAATTCTTTTTAATTCTGGACATTTTTTATGTTTAGTGGATTTTGTAAGCTTATTGTTTCACATTCATATTTTTGTGGTGCCATGCTTCCCTTCTGTCCTTCTGGATACGCTTGTTCTTTCCTTCAAGTTTGCATATCATTTCTAGCATTTTTTGAAGGCCTGGTTTGGTAGACATGTATCCCTTCAAGTTGTCTTTGTGCTGGAAAATTTTTCTTTCTCCCTCGATCATGACATATAGTTTTGCTGGATATATCAGCCTTGGTTGACATTTTTGCTCATTTAGTACTTGAAGTACGTTTCTCCAAGCTCTTCTTGCTTTTACTATTTCCATTGAGAAGTCATTTGTTATTTTAATAGATTTGCCTTTAAAAGTGACTTGCTTCTTTTCTCTTGAAGTTCTCAGCACTTTTTCTTTGTCTTGAATGTGGTGTGTTTTGACTATTATTTGCTGTGGCAATTTTGTATTTTGGTCATGTCTGTTTGTAGTGCGAAATGCCTCTTGTATTTGGATGGGCCTCTCATTCTTCAGTTGAGGGAAGTTTTCATTTATGATAATTTGAAAAATTTCCTCAGGTGTGGTATTTTGAAATTCTTGCTCTGGTATTCCATGAATGCACATGTTAGGCTTCTTCAGGGTGTCCCATATCTCTTGAATATTCCTCTCAAGTATCTTTTTGGCTTTACCAATCTCTTCCATTGAGCTTGTTAATTCTCCAACTTTGTCTTCAAGATCTGAAATTCTATTTTCTGCTTCGTTTGTTCTGCTGATAAGACTCTCTGTTTTGCTTTGTGTTGAAGATAGCTTGTCTTTTAGTTCAGTTTTAAACTCTGCCTGAGACTGTTTTACCTGCTCTATACCTATTTTTGTTTCTTGACCTGTTTTTCTCAACTGCTCCAAATGCCTGTTGTGTTCCTGTTCAAAGTGTTTGATTCTGTTGTTTAACTCCTCTTGGATTTCCTCTTTCATAGTATTAATCATGGCAATGATCATACTTTGAACGTGGTTGTCTTGGGTCTGGCTTTCTTGGTTGTTTTCTGTGAATTTGTTATGGTTGGAATCCATCATTAAGGGGTTAATTCTTTCAATAGGAGATTAGTCTTCTTGGGTTTTGTTTCTCATGGATCTGCACTTTGATTTGGGCATTGTTGTTTTGTCTTCTAGGGCTTTTCAGTTTCTTTGTGTTTTTTACTGATTTAGTTGTTATTCCTACCCTCGGGCAGTTATTACTAGTGCTTGCCTTGGGGTTGGGTATGTTTGTCTTTTATTATTGTTATTTCCTAGTTGAGGCTGTTAGGTCATTAGTACATCAATTAAATCATGTTAAGTAGACAAGGAGTGAATATTAGTATGATAGTGCACTTTTACGATGTAGTATCTTGGTGATATATGAGCGTGAGTGGTATGATCCCTGGAGTAGTGTTTTTGGGGTGGCTTTATGGAAAAGTTAATCTATGGTGATTAATATTTGAAAGGAACAGTAAGGTGAAAAAAAAAAGGGAGGTTTACTTATCTTTGGGCTGGATGTGAAGAATCTCTCCCATGTGATAGGATGATTGTCGAGGTTTACAGATGTATGGCCTTTGACCCTTAGAACTTTGCTTGAATTTCCTTTGGACTGTATTGAATTCTGAGTAGCAGTCTGTCTTCCGTAGACCACGTGTGTGGGTCCCTGGTGAGCCAGAGAGGCAGAAAGGCTGTTGATGGCAGAATTTTTCACCCTGGACCTGGGACTTGGCTTAGTGCCCCACCCTAGCTCCAGGGATGGAGCAAAGGGAGCAGGTCCTGTCCAGTTGGGCGGATAGGCAAGCGGGAGGGAGAAAGGGGCTTGGGGTTTGCGGCATGGCCCAGGACAAAACCAGACACAGGGCGACCTGAGGCGGGACTGGGCGGGGACTCACCTGGGGGCCTGGTGGAGGGGGGAGCAGGTGGTGCGGTCTGCTCTTGCAATCTTATTGCATCCTGTTCCCTGGACCTTAGAATTGGCAGAGTAATTTTATGGTATTAGTCTGAATATTCTAGCGTCATTAATACTTTACACTGGCCAGTTGTGTTTGTCTGGTTCACTAAACTTCCATTGCAATAGGGTACTTCTTGGTTGCATGCTGATAGCTTTTCTTTTCCTAGGGTATGTAAAAAATGATTAGAAGGGGGTTTGCTACTTGGTAATCATTGTTAACACTAACACATCTGTTCTTGTCTAGTGTCTGTTTTCTACCCTTTCACTGTTATTTGGACATGTTTACAATATCAGGCTTGTATTCCCTGACATTAAAGGTAGTTTTTGACACCATTCAGAGAGTAATTGGTTCCCCATGGACCTTACATACCATTGTTGCCCCACTGGATTATATTTACCAGGGTTGCTATAGCTTGCAGAATTTATAATTGAGCAAGGCCATTTATCAGTACCCCTCCCAAACAATCATCTTGCCTTTTCTTTTTTTTTTGTTCCTCTTCCCCTTAGTAAGTCTAAGTTGTATTTCTTTTCTTCCCTGTCCTTTAAGACTTTAATTTCTTGATTGACTTATTCATCTGTTTACCTTTTTTCTGATTCTTTCAAGGTTTTCTCCCTGACTTATGTTTCTTTGTAGTTTGTATTACATGGGTTTCCTTTTGAATGTATTATTTTGAATATTCATTTATAGAATCTACATATGAGGGAGAACATGTATCATTTGTCTTTCAGCATCTGGGATGCTTTGCTCAATGTAATTTCTTCCAACTTTATCCAATTGCAAGAGTTTTTAATTAATTCATTTTGTTCTGACAGCTGAATGTACCCCATTGTGTATCCCACATTTTCCTTAACCACTTGCCTTTGGTTGGACATCTGACTGATTCATTTCTTTCAGTGAATATGGATGTGAGTCTCTGTAGCAAGATGAAAAAATTTTGGAGTATATTCCCAGGTGTGGTTTAACTGGATGATAAAGAAGTTCAATTTTATTTATTTTACATGTGTGTGTGTGTGTGTGTGTGTGTGTGTGTGTGTGTATGTGTGTGTGTGTGTTCCAAGGATCACTTTGGGAATCATTCTTGATTGCTTTTGCCCCCTTTTTTCTTTGTTTTATTTCCCAGGCTTTGCCCTCCAGGGCCAGAAGTATAGGCCAAAGCCGTTTCTGTTCTATATTTTTTCTTGGGACCTGACATCCAAGCTTAAGACCTTCCGCTTTGTGAGGCAGTCTTAAACCTTGAGTCATCTCTCCAGCTCAGCAGTTCAATTTTTTTATTATTATTATTATTATTTATTCAACTGTGTGCATATGCGTGTGTATGTGTGTGCAGGCATGTCTGTGTGTGTGTGTGTGTGTGTGTGTGTGTGTGTGTGTGTGTCTGTGTATGTGTAGAACCACGGACGAATTTGCGAACCACCATGGACGCCTCCACCTCCTTCTGCCCCGGGATTCACAGGCTCCGTCCTACCAGGACCAGAAGCGCAGGCCGCCCCCGCTTCCTCCTGGCATCTATACGTGGGATCTGGGATCCGAACTCAGGACCTTCTGCCTGCAAGGTGGAGGCTTAACCCCTGAGCCACCTCTCCATCCCCAGCAGTTCACTTTTTAATTTTTTTCAGGAACCTCCATAATGATCTTCAAAGGGGTTGCATATGTTTTCATTCCCCCCAGAAATTAATGCAGGATTCCTTTACCCCAAAAGTTCTCCAACATTTGTTAATGATGTTGTTTAGTATTTTAGCCATTCTGACTGGGGTGAGATAATTTCCCAGGGTGGTTTTAATTTGGATTTCACTAATCGCTAGGGAGATAAAACAATTTTTAAATATACTTTTTAGGCATTTGAATTTTGTTCTGTGAAAAGTTTCTTTTTAGTTTGAGGCCCATTTTTAATTGGGTTGTTTTTTGATATTTAATTTTTTGAGTTCTTTGTATACTCTGGGTGTTAGTCCTCTGTCAGATGGATGCAATAAAGAATTCACCATGAACAAAATATTATTGCCATCATTGTAAAACACAAGGAAAAGATATGTACATATATTAAAAATAAATATCTTCTCAGATTTTCCTTTGACCTCCACATGTGTATCAACTCTCTCGCTTTCTTTCTCTGTCTCCCTCTCTGAAATAAAATATCTTCAAAAGCACATATTTTAAGGAAAACATCCATTTTAACATGCTTAATTGCAATGAATTAAACCTGATTTTACAATGCTGGGGATCAGGGCTAGGTTCTAATGAGTGCTGAGCATGTCTACTACCAAGTGCCCAAATGAATAACTTAAAATATTTATTATACATAGCTCAGGGATTAAGTCTCTGCCTCACAAGCAGAAAGACTTGAATCGGATCCAAGATTCTAGTTAATTTGCAGAGTCAAAATGACAGTGGCCTGCACTTCTCACCCTGGAAGGCAAATTTGGGAAATCCCAGAGCAAAATAAAAAGGAAGTATAGCAAAAAAGTAAGATTTCCAAGGTAACTCTTTGGGCCTGCACAGGAACAGACACACAGTGCCTTCTGATGCACACAAACAAACAGACAGAAAGACAGATAAACACACACACACACACACACACACACACACACACACACACACACACAGTTAAAAATACTAAAAAATATTTATTATCTCAACATTTTATTTAGCACCCACCTCCATAAATTCCAACAATATTTTCACGTACTCTGAAGTAGAACTCAGTGGCTTTAGCTATTGTCTTCCAGTTCCTTAACCGAATCAACTTTTAGCAAAAAATAATTTTTTTGTACTTGCTGTACATTCACAACTATTCTAAATTTTGCATATAAATATGCAGTATGAATACAAAAATATAAGAGAAATATTGAAAATTCAGTTCAATTTATATTGGTGAAAACAGTTAAATAAGATATATACTTACAAACCTGGTTAAGTTCACAGACGTTCTTTCCTGATCTCATCAGAAGGGGAGGGCATATAGTCTAGCAGATAAAAAGTAATCATTTTGCAAATGGGTGATGGACCCCTCCCTCAGTGAAGTTTCCTACTCTTATTACATGTACCCTTGAATGTGCTATTACAACAAGACTCCAGTTTAACAGCTTTTTGTCTCTGGCCAGGGGGTGACATACAGTGCCCAGCAGAATGGAGTGAAGGGAATTGCAGGAGCAGCAAAACTGCAAAAGAAAATCAACAAACCACAATCCAGAACTTCAGAGACTCTATATCAATCACATAGAACTAGGCCAGCCTAATCTCTCCCCATCCTGGAGCTCAGGGACATTTGCGGAAGAGGGGGCGGTAAGATTGTAAGAGCAAAAGGATGGGAGGAGCAACGATTTGCAAGATTCTCAACAATAGTTGGGGCCAAAGCAATCATAATGGGACTTTGCATGCCCTGCGCAATGTCCAGCGCACTGTTGCCCTCATAAAGTCTAGCATCTGTTAAGGGCACCGAGACCCCTGGAGGCAAGGGATTGACAGCCATAGTAGTGATCTTATGCTTAAGGGGAACAAGAGAAAGGGCTTATGGAAATGCCACTGGGTCCTTATATGTCATCGGAGAGGAGGACCCAGTGGAGAGTTGGGCGTACACAATAAAGGACTCTCTGGGAATTGGGGGGGAGGCACTGGGGGAAGGGGAGAGGGAGGAGGAGGTTCGGGGGGAGGAGGGGGGAGGGAGGGAACTGGTAAAAAATTTTAAAATGTATAATTAAATTTTTAATAAAAAATGTCTAACAAATGTCTTAAAAAAAGATATATACTATTGACTTTAAAATCATAAAATTCTGTATATTAAACCTGTAGAATTTATTCATCTTGTACAAGTAAAATTTTATATATATCCAGTAACAGCTCTTCAATTTTTACCTCCCCATATGCTGAGAACTATGGTTATATATTTTGCTTCTACCATCTTATTTAGACACCTTATATTTTAGAACCATGAATTATTTGTCATTTTGTGGCTTCTTTATAGCATTTAGTATGTTCTCAAAATTCACATATTTCATAATGCATCACATTTATTTTTAGAAGTTGAAAAATGTCCATTACATATATATTATATATAGTATATATAATATATATGATATGTATACATGTTATGTAGATTTTGTGAATTCATCTATGAATATTTCTTTACATTTTTTACATACTTTGCAATGAGTGGAGATCTATTTTCTGTGAGATATCTCAATTTTTAACTTTTTAGGATACATATAGAAAAGTGAAATTCCTGCTTCCTTTCAACTTTTTTGTAAGATAAATTCTGTTTTTCAGTGATACAGGGTCTATGTGTCTATCTTCCCTGTGGGGTGGAAAGCTGTCATCCTTCCTGAATATCAAGTAGAATGTTTTTTCTTTCTTTCTTTCTTTCTTTCTTTCTTTCTTTCTTTCTTTCTTTCTTTCTTTCTTTCTTTCTTTCTTTCTTTCTTTCTTTCTCTTTCTTTCTTTCTTTCTCTCTTTCTCTCTTTCTCTCTCTCTTTCTCTCTCTCATTCTTTCTCTCTTTCTCTCTTTCTTTCTTTCTTTTTTTCTCTCCTTCCTTCCTTCCTTCCTTCCTTCCTTCCTTCCTTCCTTCCTTCCTTCTTTCCTTCCTTCCTTCCTTCCTTCCTTCCTTCCTTCCTTCCTTCCTTCCTTCCTTCCTTCCTTCCTTCCTTCCTTCCTTCCTTCCTTCTTTCCTTCCTTCCTTCCTTCCTTTCCCTCCCTCCCTCTTTCCTTTCTTATTTATACAGCTACCTATAGACTCTGTGTGTGTGTGTGTGTGTGTGTGTGTGTGTGTGTGTGTGTGTATGCGTGTATGTGTGTGCATGTGCATGTGCATGTGTGTGTATCAGGGGGCACTGTGTGTTCCTGTGGAGGAACAAAGATAACATGGGTAATCATCCTAAATTGCTCCTACCTCCCATTTACTTTGTTCTAGGATTTCCCAGGCTCTGCCTTCCAGAGACAAATGCTGTCATTTCTGATGGGTGTTTTTTAACTTGAAATCTGATTTCTGAACTCAAGTCCTTCTACTTGCAAGCAATTTGTCCAGCCCAAATGTAATACTTTTCATAAGCTCTACAATTTAAATTATTTTGAGTGTTATTCCAAAGCTCAATATATGGGATAACATGTGAGGGCATTTTAGAGAATGAACTTTTGGTCAAGTTGGATAGAATGCTGTATAGTTACTTGATATAAGTTATGTCTTTTTGGTTACAACTTTTCAAGTTTTATACATCCCATTTTTTTGAAAATCACATTATTTTTCCTACTGGGGATGCATCTCAGTGCTTCACATTTAGTAGCTAAGAAGTTTGCCTCTGAGATAATCTTCAACTCCCACATATTTTTATTCCATTTCTATTCACAATTCAGAGTAAAGTGTCAAAGTTCCAACAACTGTGATTGAGTAAGTTTTTGCTTTTGATTCTTCCAGCTTTACTCCATCTATCATGAGGTACTTTTATAGGTCCATGTATATTATAATCATTATAACCTTTCGATGAATGGTCTGATTTGCTCTTTTTTATTTATTATTTGAGTTATTTTATTTTTCTATTTTTACCAGCATATCAAGTATTCATCCCTGCTTCTCTCCATCCTCCTTCCCACACATCCCCCTTTCTCCTCCCTCCTTCAATTCATGCCATGCCCTCCTACCCTCCCACCCATCAACCTTCATGGACCCCAGAGATCCCTCTTGTCCTGTCTACTCTTTCTTTAAAACTTTTCTACTTTTACAAGCATATTGAGTACTTATACCACCTTCCCTTCATTGTCTCTCCCTCCCATCCCTCCATCAGTCCCACATTCCTGCCTGTGTGCTTCTGTGGATTCCAAGGATGTGCCTGGCTGGTCTACTCTTTCTGGGGTTCAGTCCTTTGTGGCATACCAGGTTTCCTCTTCTCAGGCCACCCCTCTACTAATAGGGGCACTTCATTTCACTCATCCAGCTTCAGTCCCCAAGGTTTCCACTCTATATCCTTATCTATCTTGGGGTCCTCGATATTTTATGGGGGCATGTTGGTATATCAGTCATTATGCAGCTCTCGTAAGGACAAGTCTCACTACAATGAGTTCCTAGATGCATCATAAGTGGGATATCTTGTCCAAAGGTGGACCTTCTCATCCTTAGATTCTCATATTCTCACTATCATCTCTTCTGTGAGGTTCCCAAAGCCTTGCTGTTGTATTTTGCTTAACATTTCTGAATTTATTTTACGTATAATAGAGAAATAATGACTCTACACCTTGAGGTTGGAAGGGGCTCAAAAATAACTTAGGATAGATTTGCAGAAATGTAGGAAATTTTCTTTATATGGTTTTTGTATAGATTATTGAATGGGGGGCATTAAAATGTTGCCCATTAATTTTTGTTTGTGTGTATTTTGTCCTGTTATTCTATTATTTATTGATTCATTGCTTGAATGCTGGGTTTAGGTGACTACTCATTAAATAGTGCCCTGTGATTTAACAATTCAATGACTTTATCACTAGAAAATGACCATATTTGTGGCTAGAAATCATTCTCTTTTTCAACTGAATGTGTGTAACTTTGGTGTGGACCATTTATCTTGATTTTATAATATTTTTATTTAATTTTGATATACATATATATAGAGAGAGAGAAAGAAAAAGAGGAAAAGTGGAAAAGTTTTGATGAAGGAAAATTCTACACAGAGACAGAGTTGTTAGTTTGTGATCAAATGGAAACTATTATGAAAAATAATTTTGAATTTTAAAAATTTTATCTGAAATAGTAATTGTGTACATTCATTAGGATAATTACTATGTCCATTGCTCACATACTTATAATTTGTCTTTGGAATAACTAAAATATATTTTAATAATTTTGGAATTTATATTATTAAATAGATACTTATTTGTATATTAAATGACCAGAATGTACACTTCCTATTTAAATGAAATATACCCTTCATTGACCTTTCTTATTTCCCTGCCCATATCTCCTCTTGACACTACTTATAGAATAGTCATTTAGTGTGTTCTGTATATTTCTCTCAGCACAATGTCATGTGCAGTCAATTGTTTTGCTACCAATGACTAAACAGTATTCTTTTTAATTCTGAGTATTGTTGTGTTGTATATACATAATATCACAAGCATAAACATGTGAGTGGCATTTTAGCTAAATGTTCAAATCTTATAGTGGATGATATTATAGGGGATCTGGAATGTGGTACAACTATAAATGTGGTACTTAGCAAATCTTTTGAGTCCTAAAAGTCCATTTGATTAAAGGAAAGTGCTAACATTGGAAAGCTGTCCTTTGATATTTACCTGTGCATCATGTCATGAATGTGTACATGTTTTCTCCTCTCTCTCCTATTCCTACATCTCTTTCCCTCCCTCTCAAATAAATACAAACAAAATTAATTTAAAATAGCAATTTAGAAACCTCATTAGGATTATTGTAACAGTATGCTTAGGTTGGTGTCTAGTCCCAGTTTTTCTTTATTATCATTGTAATTATTAATATATGTGTGTGCAAGTTTTGTCTCATATGTTTATTTTTTTGAATTTTTTTATTTCAACTCATACAAACTTAACACGTACACCAGTCCCCTCCCTTCCTCCAACCTCCCACCGCCCTATGCCTCCTCCCCTCCCCCTCCCTCCTCTTCCCCCAGTGCCTCCCCTTCCGATCCCCATGGCATCCTTTAATGTGCATGCCAGACTCTCCTCTGGGTCCTCCTCTCCGATGAGGTGCCCTCTGAGTCCTCCTCCCCGATGAGGTGCAAGGACCCAGTGGCAATTCCCAGAACCCGATCCTGTGTTCCCTTTAAGGATAGGAACACTACTGTGGCTGTCAATTCCTTGCCTCCAAGGATCTTGGTGCTTTTAGCAAATGCTAGACTTTGTGGGGTCAATAGTGTGTTGGACGTTACGCAAGGCCTGCAAAGTCCGATTATGATTGCTTCGGCCGAACTTGTGTGGAGTATCTTGCATATCATTGCTCCTCCGATCCTTGTGCTCTTACAATCTTACCGCCCCCTCTTCCGCAAATTTCCCTGAGCTTCAGGATAGGGAGAGATTAGGCTGGCCTAGTTCTAGGTGGTTGATATAGAGTCTCTGAAGTTCTGGATTATGGTTTGTTGATTTTTCCCCCAGTTTTGCTGCTCCTGCAATGCCCTTCATTCCATCCTGATGGGTATTGGATGTCACCCCCTGGCCAGAGATAAAAAGCTGTTAAACTAGAGTCTTGTTATAAGAGTATATTCAAAGGTAGATGTAATAAAAGTAGGAAACTGCAGTGAGGGAGGGGTCAATCACCCATTTGCAAAATGGTTACTTTTTATCTGCCAGACTATATGCTCTCCCCTTCTGGTGAGATCATACCCCATCAATTGTAAATGATCAGGAACAAAAGTCTGTGAACTTAACCAGATGTCTCATTACTCACTTGCAGTCCTTGATTGAGACCTATTTTCTCTGCTGTAACATGGTCCCCTCTCTCCTTGTTTCTGGTGTGGCCCTCCTACCCCATCCCTCCTGTTCATAATCCTTGCAATTACTGTAGGTATTACAGAGATTTATCTTTGAGTGTCTCTAGGTGCGCCGGGTGGATTTGGTACTAGGAGCCACCTATTAGGGAGTACATACAGCACTTAATTTTCTGGGTCTGGGATACTTCACTCAGTACAATTGTTTCTAATTTCATCCATTTCAAGGCATAATCCATTAATTCATCATTTTTCATGGCAGAGTAGATGTACCACAATTTCCTTATCCACTTGTCAACTGTTGGACATTTGGGTTGATTCCATGACTTTGCTATTGTAAACAGTGCTGCTATGAACATGGTCGCACTTGTGCTATCGAGGTAGACCTCTGCTGCATGGGGGGTTATTCCCAAAAGTGGAATAGCAGGGTCATATGGCATTTCCATCTTTAATTTCTTTAAAAATCTCTAGATAGCTTGCCAGAGTGGGTGTATGAGCCTGCATTCCCACCATCAATGTGGGAGAGTTCCCCTCTCTCCGCATCCTCTCCAGCATTTGGTGTTGTTTGTATTGTGGATTTTTGCCATCCTGACCGGGGTGAGATGATATCTCAGGGGAGTTTTGATTTCATTTCCCTGATGGCTAAGGATGTGGAACATATTTAAAGTTATTTGTTGGACATTTTAATTTCATCCCTAGTAAAGTTTCTTTTACGTTCCAAAGCCCATTTTTTAATTGTGCAATTTGTTTCCTTGGTGTTTACTTTACTAAATTCTTGTGCACTCTGGATAATAGAGGTCTATCAGATATGTGATTAGTGAAGATTTTCTCCCATTCTGTGGGTGGCTTTTGTGCTCGGGTTATAATCTCTTTATCTGAACAGAAGTTCTTTAATTTCACAAGATCCCATCTGTTGAAAGTTGGTTGTAGTGACTGTGCTATTAGATGTCTGTTTAGGAACTGTTGGCCTAGCCCAGTCAGCTCGAGGGAGTTACCTACCCTTTCATTTATGGTTTTTGTAGTCTCTGGCCTTATTTACTTTTCTTGCCTTTTTATTATTTTCTTTTTTGATTTTATAAGCTTATTGGGTACTCATCCCTGCTTCCCTCCATTCCCCTTCCTCCATCTCTCTCCTTTCCCTTCATCGAACCATCCTGCTCCCTCCAGTCCTCCTGTCTATCTACTTTTATGGACCCCAGGGTTCCCTCTCGTTTCTCTACTCTTGTGAGGATTCAAGCCTCTTGTGGCATACAAAGTTTCTTCTCATCAAGCCACTAAATTGATAGGTGCATTTCCTTTCACTTTTCCAAATTTATTCCCCAAGGTTTCCACTGTATATTCTTATCTCTCTTGAACTCTCGATAGTCTGTGGGGTTGGTATGTCAGTCATTATGCAGGTGTGGTGTCACTACACTGAGTTCCTAGATGTAGTTTTCCTGCCTTGAATAAAATATCTTTACTCTGACAACCCCATACATGTATATTATGTCTTTGATTGATTTTCTTTCATGTGTTGTAAAATCTCTTTGTTTCTCCCTTTCTTTTTTTTTAAGGGAACAAGGGGTTTATTCTCTCTTATGATTATCTGGTTACAGTTCTCAATCCAGCTTGACAGGAGAGCTCACACCAACACCAGGGCTGAGGGAACTGGCCACATCATCTCTATGTAATGGCTGAGAGAGGGATAATAGTTACTTGCCAGAGCAGTATGTCTGGCCAAGTGTACAAAAGGACTTTCTCAACCAGGTATCTGTATTTTATTCCTGGGCCTAATCCCACCCACAATGGGCTGGGCTTTCCCCATCAGCCATCTCCCTTTCTTACTCCATATCAGATTCATACTTCGACTCATAACTTTTGGATTGATTTTGTAACGCATTTAATTTTACCAGGGCCATGTGCGCAACCACTAGATTGGATTTATCTGCTGAAACGACTAAAGGCAAAGTTTTCCCCTCTCCTTTGATCTATTTGGAACTGATGCTTGTCCAGGGAGACAAATAGGGGTCAAATTTTATGCTTTTTCACGTAGATATCCAATTTTGCTAGCACCATTTGTTGAAGGTGTTATCTTTTTCAAATTGGTTCTTTTGGCAACAATGTCAAAGATCAATTAACTATAGGAGAATGCACTTATGACTGGGTTTCAGATCTAATTCATTGATCTATAACTGTTTTTTGGAGCCAGTACCATGCTGTTTTTATTATTATTGCTTTATAGTATAGCTTAAATCTTGTGTGGTGATACCTCCCATAGCATTTTTATTACTTAGGATTGTTTTCGCTATCTTGGATTTTTTATGTTTTTATAAGAATTTTGAGGTAATGTTTTACCATTTTCTGTGAAGAATTGGGTTGGAATTTTGATTGATAAATACATTGAATCTGTTTTTTCTTTAGATAAATAGCCTTATTGACTATGTTAATTCTGCCAATCCAGGGCATGGGCGGTTTGTCAGTCTTCTGGTGTTTTCTGTAATCTCTTTATCTTTTTTAGAGTTTAAAAATTTTTCATTGTAGATCTTTTCCATTCTTTATTATGTTTATTCCAAGATATTTCATTGTCATGGGAAATGGTAAATAGTATTGCTTCTCTCAAGTCTTTCTCACTTTGTTCTTCTTTGGTGCATAGAAAAGCTCCTGATTTCTGAACATTCATTTTTTTTTTATCTTGACACTCTACTTAACTCATATGTTAGTTCCAGAAGCTTCCTGGCAGAATATTTAGAAACCTTGAGATATAGGATCAGGTCATCTGCTAACAGGGATAACTTGATTTCTTCTTTTCCAAGTTTTATCCATTTTATATCCCTCTCTCGCTTTATGTCTCTAACTAAGACTTCAAGTACAATATTGAAGTGGGGAATGTGTACTTCTGAATCTGTTTTCAGTTTTCACCATTTGAGATGATTTGTGCTATTGGCTTTTTGTACATTACCCTTATTATGTTGATGAGTGTTCTTCAAACCTTGTTTTCTCCAGAAAGTTTACCATAAAGGGGTTTTGTATTTTGTCAAAAGCCTTTTTAGCATCAATTGAAAAAATCATGTGGTTTTTGTTTCTGTATTTTTTGGTGAATAATATTTATAGATTTATGTATATTGAAACAAACTTGTATTTCTGGAAAAAACTTAACCCAATCATATTGGATGATCTTGACATATTTTTGTATCTGGTTTGCTAGAATTTTGATGATGATCTTTAAATCTATGTTCATCAATGAAATTGTTTTATAGTTTTATTTTTTTTTGTTGTGTCTTTATTTGGTTTTTGGATCAGTATAATGCTGGTTTGTCAGAAAGAGTTTGAAAGTGTTCCTTCATTTTCTATTTTGTGTATTAATTTAAATAGCATTGGTGTTAATTGTTCTTTAGCTATCTGGTCAAATTCAGTGCTGATTTCATCTGGTCCTGAGCCTTTCTTTGTAGGGAGATTCATAATTACTGAATCAACTTCATTCCTTGCTGTCGGAATGAAATTAATTTAAATAATTAATTTCATTGAAGTTTAACTCTGGTATGCTGTATATGTTTATAAATTCATAGATTTTTCTGTGATTTTCAAACTTGATGCAGTTTAAATTTTTAAAATACACTATATTTTTCTGAGTTTCCTTGACATCTGATGTGATAACTCCATTTTTCTCTCCAATTTTATTAGTTTGGGTTTTCTCTCTTTTGGTTTTGGTTAATATTTCTAAGGGTTTGTCAATTTTGTCAAATTTTACAAAAAAACAGCATTTTATTTGATTGATTCTTTGTATTGTTATCTTTGTCTCAATTTCTTTTATTTCTTCTCTGATACTGCTAATCTCTGCATGTCTACTTCTTTTGGGATTGATTTGTTCTTTTTTCTGCTAAAGTTTAAGCTGCGTTATTAGGTTGTTACTTGAGATGCTTCCGTTTTCCTAATGTAGGTGTTGAGTGCTATGAATTTTCCTCTAAGGACCACCTTATTTATATCCCAGATATTTTGATATGATATGTTTCTGGGAACTTTTGAAATTCCATTTTTACTTCTGTCTGGACCCTTTCCTCATTCAGTAGCATATTGACAAGTTTCAAAGAGTTTGTGTACCTTCTTGTATTTGCTTTGTTATGGAAGTCCATCTTTATTTCCAGGTGGTCAGATAGAGTATAGACTGTGATTTCAATTTTCTTATTTTTGTGAAGGCTTGGTTTATAGTATACTATATGATTTATTTTGGAGAAAGTTCTATAGGCTGCTGAAAAGAATGTATATTCCTTGGTGCTAGGATGGAACGTTCAGTGGATACCTGTTAGATTCATTTGTTTTATGGTTTGGTTTAGTTTCAATGTGTCTTTGCTCAGTTTATAGCCTGTTGACTTGAGTGTCATTTACAGTGGGGTGTTGAAATTCCTTACTGTTACTGTGTTTGGGTTGATTTATTATTTAATGCATTGTAATGTTTGTTTAATTAAATGGGTAAGACTACATTTAGAGGATATATGTGTAGAATAGTGAATTCTTGATGCATTGTTCTTTTGAAGAGAATGTAACATCCTTCTTCATCTCTTGTGGTTTCATGTCTATTTTTTTTAATGCTTTTTTTCTTTTTTTTATTTACACTCATACAAACTTAACAGGTACACCAATCTCTTCCCTCCCTCAACCCCCCCAACTCCTCTGGGCCCCCATCCCCTCCACCTTCCCTCCCTATCCCCCAGTGCCTCCCCCCTCCAATACACAGAACATCCTTTAATGAGCATGCCAAACTCTCCTCTGGGTCCTCCTCTCTGATGAAGTGCAAGGACCCAGTGGCATTTCCCAGAACAGTTTCCTGTGTTCCCTTTAAGCATAGGAACACTACTGTGGCTGTCAATCCCTTGCCGCCAAGGATCCTAGTGCCTTTAGCAAACACTAGACTTTGTGGGGTCAATAGTTTGCGGGACATTGCGCAGGGCATGCAAAGTCCAAATATGATTGCTTCGGCCGAACTTGTGTGGAGTATCTTGCATATCATTACTCCTCCGATCCTTGTGCTCTTACAATCTTACCACCCCCTCTTCCGCAAATTTCTCTGAGCTTCAGGATGGGGAGAGATTAGGCTGGCCTAGTTCCAGGTGGTTGATATAGAGTCTCTGATGTTCTGGATTATGGTTTATTGATTTTTTCCCCAGTTTTGCTGCTCCTGGATTGCCCTAAACTCCATCCTGATGGGTATTGGATATCGACCCCTGGCTAGAGATAAAAAGTTGTTAAATTAGAGTCTTGTTATAAGAGTATATTCAAGGGTAGATATAATAAAAGTAGGAAACCGCGGTGAAAGAGGGGTCAATCGCCCATTTGTGAAATGGTTACTTTCTATCTGCCAGACTATACGCCCTCCCCTTCTGGTAAGGTCATAACCCCATCCGTTGTAAATGATCAGGAAGGAAAGTCTGTGAACTCAACCAGATGTCTCATTACTAACTTGCTGTCCTTGATTGTGACCTATTTGCTCTGCTGTAACATGGTCCCCTCTCTCCTTGTTACTGGTGTGTCCTTCCTTCCCCATCCCTTCTGTTCATAATCTTTGCAATTACTGTAGATATTAGAGAGATTTATCTTTGAGTGTCTCTAAGTGGGTTTGGTACTAGGAGCAACCTATTAGGGAGTACATACAGCGCTTAATTTTCTGTGTCTGGGATACTTCACTCAGTATAATTGTTTCTATTTTCATCCACTTACCAGCAAATTCCATTAATTCATCATTTTTCATGACTGAGTAGTACTCCATTGTATAGATGTACCACAGTTTCCTTATCCACTCGTCAACTGTTGGACATTTGGGTTGATTCCATGACTTTGCTATTGTAATCAGTGCTGCTATGAACATGGTCGTGCTTGTGCTATCGAGGTGAAATTTTGCTGTATGGGGGTTTATTCCCAAAAGTGGTATAACAGGGTCATATAGCATTTCAATCTTTAATTTCTTTAAGAATCTCCAGACGGCTTGCCAGAGTGGCTGTATGAGCCTGCATTCCCACCAGCAATGTAGGAGAGTTCGCTTCTCTCCACATCCTCTTAAGCATTTGTTGTTGTTTGTATTATGACTTTTTCCATCCTGACCGGGATAAGATGATGTTTCAGGGAAGTTTTGATTTGCATTTCCCTGATGGCTAAGGATGTGGAACATATTTAAGACATTTGTTAGACATTTTAATTTCATCCCTGGTAGTGTTTCTTTTATGTTCCAGAGCCCATTTTTTAATTAGGCCATTGGTTTCCTTGGTGTTTAGTTTTATAAGTTCTTTGTGCACTATGCAAAATAGGGCTCTATCAGATATGTGGTTAGTGAAGATTTTCTTCCATTCTTTGGGTTGCCTTTGAGCTTGTGTTACAATCTCTTTATCTGAACAGAAGCTCTTTAATTTCACAAGATTCCAACTATTGATAGTTGGTTGTAGTGACTGTGCTATTCGATGTCTGTTTAGGAACTGTTGGCCTGGCCCAATCATCTCAAGGGAGTTCCCTACCCTTTCAACTATGGTTTTTATAGTCTCTGGCTTGATATCAAGGTCCTTGATCCATTTGGAATTAAGTCTTGTACATGGTGACAAGTACGGTCCAGTTTTAATCTTCTGCATGTGGAGATCCAGTTTTGCCAGCACCATTTGTTGAAGATACTGTTCTTTTTCCATGGGATTCTTTGGGCCCCTTTGTCAAAGACCAAATGGCTGTAATTTTTTGGACTTATATCTGGGTCTTCAACCTTCATCCATTGATCTGTGTGTCTATTTTGGAGCCAGTTCCAGGCTGTTTTTATAACTATGGATTTGTAGTATAGACTAAGGTTTGGTATAGTGATACCTCCAGCAGTGTTTTTGTTACTCAGGATTGTCTTTGGTATCCTGGGTCTTTTGTGCGTCCATATGAATTTTGAGATTGTTTGGTCAACTTTTTAAAGAATGGCTTTGGGATTTTAATTTGTATCGCATTGAATTTGTATATTGCCTTGGTAGGATGGTCATTTTTACGATCTCGATTCTGCCAATCCATGAACATGGCAGGTCTTTCCACCTTCTGGTGTCTTTTGCAATTTTTTTCTTTAGGGTTTTAAATCTTTTATCGTATAGGTCTCTTATTTCCTTGGTTAGGTTTATTCCAAGGTATATGATTTTTAAGGGGCTATAGTAAATGGGATTGATTCTCTCAGGGCTTTTTCACTTCTTTCATTCTGAGCATATAGGAAGGCCTCTGATTTTTGCACATTTATTTTGTATCCTGCCACCCTGCTGAACTTCTCAATTAGTTCCAGGAGCTTCCTTTTGGAGTTTTTGGGATCCCTCAGGTATAAGATCATGTCATCTGCAAATAGGAATAGCTTGACTTCTTCCTTGCTGATTTGAATCCCTTTTATGCCCCTTTCTTGTCTTATGGCTTCAGCTAAGACTTCAAATACAATATTGAATAGAAGTGGTGAGAGTGGACAGCCGTGTCTAGTTCCTCATAGAAGTGGGAATGGTTCAAGTTTTTCCCCATTGAGTATAATCCTTGCTGTGGCCTTGTTATGTACGTCTTTTATTATACTGATAAAGGTTCCTTGCATTCCTACTGTCTCTAGCATTTTGATCATAAAAGGCTGTTGGACTTTGTCAACAGATTTTTCATGTGGTCGTGGACTTTGGACTGGTTTATATGATGAATTACATGTATTGATTTGCATATGTTGAACCAACCTTGTGTGCCGGGGATGAAGCCTACTTGATCACAGTGAATGATCTTTTTGATATATTTTTGAATCCGATTTGCTAAGACTTTGTTGAGAATCTTTGAATGATGTTTATTTTTTAAGATATTAGGATGTCTATACTGTTTCTTACCTACTTATATTTGCTTGCATTCTATTTAACCCTGAGATTGTGCTTATATTTAATGTTGAGGTGTGTTTCTTGCAAGCAGCATATGGATGTGTTGTGGCTTTTAATTGATGTTGTTAGTCTTTGTCTCTTGATTAAAGAGTTGTTCCCCAATTGGAAGCATTCCCCTTCGATCAGGAACTAGACAAGGCTGTCCACTCTCACCACTTCTATTCAATATTGTACTTGAAGTCTTAGCTGAAGCCATAAGACAAGAAAGGGACATAAAAGGGATTCAAATCGGCAAGGAAGAAGTCAAGCTATCCCTATTTGCAGATAACATGATCTTATACCTGAGGGATCCCAAAAACGTCACCAGGAGGCTCCTGGAACTAATTGAGAAGTTCAGCAGGGTGGTAGGATACAAAACAAATGTGCAAAAATCAGAGGTTTTCCTATATGCCCAGAATGAAAGAAGTGAAAAAGCCCTGAGAGAAACAATCCCATTTACTGTAGCCCCTAAAAAAATGAAAAACCTTGGTATAAACCTAATCAGGGTGGTAAAAGACCTTACAATGAAAACTTTGAAACCCTGAAGAAAGAAATTGCAGAAGACACCAGAAGGTGGAAAGACCTGCCATGTTCCTGGATTGGCAGAATCAACATTGTAAAAATAACCATCATACCAAAGGCAATATACAAATTCAATGCTATACCAATTAAAATCCCAAAGCAATTCTTTAAAGAAGTTGACCAAATAATCTCAAAATTCATATGGAGGAACATAAGACCCAGGATAGCAAAGACAATCCTGAGTAAAAAAAAACACTGCTGGAGGTATTACCATACCAAACCTTAGTATACACTACAAGTCCGTAGTTATAAAAACAACCTGGTACTGGCTCCAAAATAGACACACAGATCAATGGATAAGGGTTGAAGACCCAGATATAAGCCCACAAAATTATAGCTATTTGATCTTTGACAAAGGGGCCCAAAGAATCCCATGGAAAAAGAACAGCATCCTCAACAAATGGTGCTGGCAAAACTGGATCTCCACATGCAGAAGATTAAAGCTGGACCCGTACTTGTCACCATGTACAAGACTTAATTCCAAATGGATCAAGGACCTTGATATCAGGCCAGAGACTATAAAAATCATAGTTGAATGGATAGGGAACTCCCATGAGCTGATTGGGCTAGGCCAACCTTTCCTAAACAGACATCCAATGGCACAGTCACTGCTACCAACTCTCAACAGTTGGGATCTTGTGAAATTAAAGAGCTTCTGTTCAGACAAAGAGATTGTAACACGAGCTCAAAGGAAACCCACAGAATGGGACAAAATCTTCACTAACCACATATCTGATAGAGCTCTACTGTCCAGAGTGCACAAAGAACTTAGAAAACTAAACACCAAGGAAACCAATGGCCCAATTAAAAAATGGGCCCTGCAACTTAAAAGAAACTTTACCAGGGATGATATTAAAATGTCTAACAAATATCTTAAAAAAGCTCCACTTCTTTAGCCATCAGGGAAATGCAAATCAAAACTTCCTTAAGATATCATCTCACCCTGGTCAGGATGGCGAAAATCCACAATACAAACAACTACAAGTGCTGGAGAGGATGTGGAGAGAGGGAAACTCTCCTACATTGCTGGTGGGAATGCAGGCTCATACAGCCACTCTGGCAAGCCATCTGGAGATTCTTATAGAAATTAAAGATTGAAATGCCATATGACCCTGCTATTCCACTTTTGGGAATAACTCCCCATGCAGCAGAGGTTCGCCTCGATAGCACAAGGACGACCATGTTCATAGCAGCACTGTTTACAATAGCAAAGTCATGGAATCAACCCAAATGTCCAACAGTTGATGAGTGGATAAGGAAACTGTGGTACATCTATATAACGGAGTACAACTCAGCCATCAAAAATGATGAATTACTGGAATTTGCTGGGAAATGGATGTCATTAGAAACAATTATATTAAGTGAAGTATCCCAAACCCAGAAAGTTAAACGCCATATGTACTCCCTAATAGGTGGCTCCTAGTACCAAACTCACCCAGCCCACATTGAGACACTCAAAGGTAAACCTATGTAATACAGTAATTTCATGGATTGTGAAGAGGAGGGTTGGGGTTGGAGGGCCACACCAGACACAAGGAGAGAGGGGACCATGTTACAGCAGAGAAAATTGGCCTCCAAGGGATGCAAGTAAGTAATGTGACACCTGGTTAAGTTTACAGACATTCGTTCCTGATCATATACAACTGAGGGGGTATGATCTCACCAGAAGGGTAGGGCATATAGTCTGGCAGATGAAAGGTGATCATTTTGCAAATGGGTGACTGACCCCTCCCTCACCAAGGTTTCCTGCTTTTATTACATCTACCCTTGAATGTGCTATTATAACAAGACTCCAGTTTAACAGTTTTTTGTCTCTGACCAGGGGGTGACATACAGTGCCCATCAGGATGGAGTGAAGGGCATTGCAGGAGCAGCAAAACTGCAAAAGAAAATTAACAAACCACAATCCAGAAATTCAGAGACTCTATATCAACCACATAGAACTAAGCCAGCCTAATCTCCTCCCATCCTTGAAGCTCAGGGCCATTTGCGGAAGAGGGGGCGGTAAGATTGTCAGAGCAAAAGGATGGGAGGAGCAATGATTTGCAAGATTCACCACACTAGTTAGGGCTGAAGCAATCATAATAGGACTTTGCATGCCCTGCGCAATGTCCAACACACTATTGACCTCACAAAGTCTAGCATCGGCTAAAAACACCAAGATCCTTGGAGGCAAGGGATTGACTGCCACAGTAGTGTTCCTATGCTGAAGGGAAACACGAGAAAGTGTTCAGGGAAATGCCACTGGGTCCTTGTACATCATCGGAGAGGAGGACACAATAAAGGACTCTCTAGGAATTGGGGAGGAGGCACTGGGAGACGGGGAGGGAGGGAAGGGGAGCAGGGGGTTCAGGGGGAGGAGGAGGGGGGAGGGAACTGGTCTACCTATTGAGTTTGTATGAGCGGAAATAATAATAAAAAATGTTAAAAATTAAAAAAAAATAAAGTCAGTAAGTCAGTGCCTGGCCAAAAAAAAAAAAAAATAGTTGTTCCCATTGATGTTTAAATTCATAATTAAGAAGTTTTCAGTTACTTTTTTTTTTGGCCAGTTTTCTGACTTTTTTCCCATTTATCCTTTTGAGTGTGTTGTTCCATTTCTTCTGCCTTGAGAATTTTTTCTAGTATTTTCTGCAGGACTGGTTTGGTAGATAAGAAGGACTTTAGTTTATTTTTGACAGTAATGTTTTTCTTTCTCCTTGAAGCATAACTGTAGTTTCACTGTATATTGCAGTCTCGGTTAGCATTTGTGATCTTTCATGATTCAAGAATGCTTTTCCAAGTTCTTCTTGTTCTTACTGTTTCCATTCAGAAGTCAGCTGTTATTCTCAAAGGCTTGCTTCTAAATGTGACTTGGTTTTTCTCTTTTGCAGCTCTCAGAACATTGTCATATATGAGATGTTGTGATTGTTATTTGCCTTGCTGTGCTCCTTTTATTGTCATATCTGTATGGTTTGTGATAGCACCTTGAAATTCATTGGGGCACTCTTTATTTGGGTGTGGGAGGTTCTCATTTATGATTTACTGAAATATGTGAAGTGTAGTTTTTTTCTTCAGTTTCTTATTCTGGGATTACATGAACTCATATGTTTGGCTTATTTGTGCTATCCCATAGTTTTAATATTCATTTTTATTTTACTTTTCAATTTTTTAAATTGAACAATACTGCTCTGTTACTTTATTTTCTAGGTCTAATATTCTATCTTCTGTTTGATATATTCTCTGTTGGGTTTTCAATTTCAGTTCATTTTTCTTTAAATTGCAGCTGAACTTCAGTTTGACATTTTGTCACCTATTCTAAGCTTTTTCTTGTTTCCTTTACTTCATTTTTCATCTGAATTTTTTTTATTTTCTTCTTCATACAAAATTTTATGCTTACTGATTTTTTCTTTGTATTCTTCATATTCCTTTTGTCATTACTGATGCTCCTCTTGTAGTTCTCAACGCTTGTTGATCACGTCAATAACATTTTTTCAGAACACATTATCCTTCGTTTTGCTTTTATAACTGGTATCATTGATGTTTTTCTGATTGGAATCTATAAAATATGGTTGGTATTTTTCGTACATGACAAGTTTTCCTGATATTTTATGTATTTTGTGGTTTTATGGTGTGACTTGCACATTTTCTGTTAAGCTTGTAACTGCTTTCTTTGGTAGTTGTTTTAGTCTCTTCTGACTCAGATGAGACTATGTGACTTTGAATGCTGTTGGTAAAGGTTCTCTGAATTTGGACAGGATCTCTTGGTTCCAAGATGTTGGTGTATATGGACAGGCCCTGTATTGTCTCTGAGCTCTTCTAAGCTGGGCCAAGGCTTGGTCCTGGGGCATTGGGTTAGACCCTTTGCTAACTCTATAGTTCTTTTACCAGCATGGGGTTTAGGTTCTGGAGATATTGAGAGAGGTGGGCAGTCCTTCTGCTTTCCAACCAGTTAGCCTCATATTTTCATGTCATTTTACTTGTGTAATCCACTGGGTTTAATCTTTCATGTCTGTGCTTCCAAATTCCTGAATACTTGTTGAGGCCTGGATTACTTATCAGTGGAAAAATTGATTAATAAAGATTCAATTCTCCTGTTTCAAATTATTTTTAAATAATATCCCAGGGTGGTGTAGCATTTCTTGATATCTTCCCTTATCCATGGTGAAATGTTTATAGAACAAATACTGTGCACGTATAGTGGAAGTAGTTAGGATTCACTGCAGTGAGTTTTTGAGCAAAGTAGCCCACTTATGAACAGAAGCTATTGTATTACAGTATGACTCCACACCTTCATGCTCTAATGTTTTATTTGCCCCCTCTTCAGCAAGGTTCTACAGGCTTTGGAATGGGGGGTGATTTCAATGTACTGTTTAGACATGGGAACTCTACAGTCACTAATTCTCCATACTTGGGCAACTTGTGATTCTCTGCATTAGATATTTTCTATTTCAGAAGGATTCTTCTTAATCCTGTGCCAAGAACTTCTAATCTCTAGGTAAAACAATAATTACAATATTAAAAATGTTAGTTATTTTTTCTGATCTTTCTGATGATGACAGCACTCAGACTTAATCAACTAAGATGAAGAAACAGTAATTTATTTGGCTTATGGTTTCAGAGGTGAGATATAGTCCATTATGGTAGAAAAAACTTTGCAGGCAGTAGAAGCTGGAGGTGGCTCAGATCACAGCAGCTATCATGGAGGCAGACAGAGGGAGCAGAAAATGCAAGAGCAGACTGCTAACAGAAAAACGACAGACTACCCAACTTCTAGGTCAAATGTCTGAGACAAGCCTTCCTTTATGAAGGCTCCATCAACCTCTCAAAGGTATCACAATATTCTCAAACATTAACAACTGCTTAGGATTCAAATACATGAGCCTGCTGGAGGGTACAAGAGAGGGAAAAGAATTCAAATTGAAATCATTACATTCAAATCATGACAGTGAAATAACATTGATTTTTATTGACTTTTTCTTTAGGTTATTATGTCTATCATATAGTGTGTTAGAAATATTTGATAGTTTTGGAAAATTCATTTTTCTTGCTTTTATTTTATTAAGATATGAAAATCTACTTTTATTCATGTAATACAATAGCAACTATGTAAATATAATAATGTTTCTCAATTTTATGGAAAATCTATAGATATTTCACTTACTATTACTATGGCAATCTAAATAAATGGAACACTGACTGTGATGGGAAAGTAACTTCCTCAAACATCATTAAAAACAGGAGGAATGACCTGACTAGAACTATAATGTATGTATAAACAATTCCTGGAACAATATAAAGCATACAATATTATGAAGGCAAACTGCTATATAAGACAGTTGTTGGCCTTCCTACCACCGAGTTTCAAGGAATAACCAGTTTACATGCTTGTGCACAGATGAATGTGTATGGAAATAGACTTTACAGAAGAATGATAGAAGGTAAATAGCATCAGGGTGGCCTTGTAATGTTTTGGTTTTTGCTGAGTTAATAATGTACTAACATAAGTCGAGTATGGAGGAAAGAGAGACAGTTTAAATAGCTTTTGGAGAAGGAAAACCTATATCTCCAAAGCCACCTAATCAATGATGAATAAATGAAATGTTAGACAAGGGAAAAGGTGTATTGTTAACATTTCCAGAACTGAATTCTATGGGATAATCCAGGAACCATAACATGCAGTAGAGACTAGTTTTGATGATTTTTGGAAAGTTGGCTTATAATTGAGTCCATTATTCTTTTCATTGTCCTTCCAAAATTTCAAGTAATAAACTTGACACTTGAGGGCAATGGGACAGAATCACATTTTGTGCCAATCTATGGCAGAGTTCCAAAAGTCTTAGATATTTGACAGAAAGAATGATGAGAAGGAACATCTCATGGAAAATAGAGAACTACTCCCTTGCAGGACAGTTTAGTATACTGCATGTGGAAGCAATCAAAGGCAGACAAAGCAGCCCAGAGACCTCAAGGGGAAGTAGCAATAAGAATTAGGTAAAACTGGAAGTCTTTGCCAAGAGCTTGGTTGAAAACATGGCACTGATGGAAATTCTTTCTCTAAAAGAACAAGCAGGAAGTTGGGAAAGTAGATGGATGAACTCCAGTTTCTGGTGCAGAAAATGACGATAGAGTACCTGGAAGTAATTATAAATTCTCTTTCGTGCCAGGAAAGTAGACTGGAAAGATTGTTTCAGCCTGTCTTCACATAGTGTTACGTGTCTAGTAAACATATGCTGTTGCATGTTCAGAGGATTCAGAAAATATTAATTTACTATGTTGTTCAACATTTGTTTAGTGGTTTTTCATGTCAGTCAGCAATTAAAATATTAAGAGCTACTCTAAGCATTGAACTTTGACAATAAAGAGTTTCCAAGTGGCATATGATGCAATTCTTGCATACAAGGACTTATGAGGGTAATTAAAGCTACAAGAAACCATGTATACTCTTCAAACCTGTTAACTCTAAGTGTCAGAAGATGAATGCAGATGACAAGTGCTACAGAATATCTGAATGAAAATGCAGTGAGGAAAGAGGCATAAAATGGGAAATGAGATTAAAGAACAACTATATATAACATGTTGGCAATATATGAACAGAAAGGACCAGTTAGCTCAAAGCAATAAAGGAATGGGTGGAAAAGGGAATAGGGTATGGGCCTTAGATAACTGAGAGAATGACTTATTGATTTATCTAATTTGACATCCCAAATCCTGAAAATTAAGTTGGGAGACGTAGAAGGCTTTGAATGGTTGAGTTATAGTATCATACTATTAGAGTAAGAGACTTATACTATGTTATTCAATGGGAGAAGGAAGTAAAAGGGATTTTTGGAGACACGTATGCTTGGTGTCTAAATTGTAGGGATAGCTATGGAAGAGTTAAAATATGATTAATATGAAAGACATTTAATTGACAGATATAATTTTTTCCTTGTCAAAGAGCACTGTATTTGGGATCTATGCTTTAGTTTAAATTTATTGTATAACGTGAATTGGGGAACTTGTTGCAATACCTAGGCCATAATTTTGTGACTTGGTAAATAAACAGGTTTTATCCAATAATCTCTATACTTTTCAATTTTTGTTTAAAGTGTTATAATTATATGATTATACTAGAATTTGATTAGGAAAACTGAGGAAAGTGACATAATATAAAATGATTGTGAAAGAGTGAATATTTTAAATAAGTTACTATTTACAAACAAAACGTTCAGATTCACTACTGAATTTTATAAAAAAAGTGATAAGCTAATATTTGGGTACATCAAAATTCTGGAGGGAAAATTCACTGGTATTTTTTCAAATAATTAGTGCTTAGTACATGTTTAAAGATATGGCAGAAATAAAAAATTGGTTGTAACAGTCCTTGCTTGCTTAGTAGTATAGTATGCAACTATAATAATATTGACATAAACTGAAACCAGACAAAACAGTCTTGTTTTGTGATCTCAAAAAATGTATTTGCATATGTTTCAAAATGAAAAATAACCTGAGGTCTCCAGCAAAAGATTTATAAAACTGTTAAAAATTCAATGATTTATGGGTTATATTGGCTAAAGTGTTTGCCATTTAAGTTGAAAGAAAAGAGTTCTTGTCCCCAGCACCTATATAAAATGTATGCTGGATATGAAGGCCTTCTATAATATCAGTTCCAGAAGGATGAGCCTGAAAATCTCCAGAAGAAAGAGGCTAGCCCTTTACGCAAGCATTAGGTTTTACCGGAGACCTTGTCTCTAATGGAAGAGTGAGCAAGTGTGATTTTGACATCAATTTCAGGTCTTAATACATATGTGTATATACACATAGACATACCTCCACATGTATGTGCTCAGACTCATGCATACATTTATGTATCCTTGCATAAACATACACATGAAAATGGAAAAAAGAAGTACATGTAGTAGAATTACATATAACAAACATAAAAATTAATAATGAGAGGAAGAATGTATCATATATGAGTATGAAATTATCAAAAACATGTCTCTTTAAATGATTCAAAATTTTTCATATAAACCAATAATGATATCACTGAGAAATAAAGAAATCAACTTTATTCATAGCAATCACAATAATAAATTATCTTGAATAAATTTACCTAAAGATATAAAAAACTTCGAATGAAAATTACAAACCATTAAAGAAATCAAAGGACACATTAAATAAAGGAAATATATCTCACATGCATGGATGAATTAGTATTGTGAAAATAGTCATAAAATATGAGCAAATCCATATACTTCTTTCAGTTACTCTTTTGTTGCTTTTATAAAATACTCTGATTAAAATAATCTAAGGGAAAAAGAGTCTCCTATTTGGCTTATAAATTTGGAGTGGGCACAGTCCAATATGGTGGGGAACATATGTTGGCAGGCATGTCAGATGGGTTCATGTTTCTGCAGCCATTAGAAGGGAGAAAATGAGAAAGAAAATTATTGGGTTATACAAGATCATAACCACGCCCAGTGATTTACATCTGCCAGCAAGGTTCCACTTTCTAAATGTTACGTAACTTCCATACACAGTGCTACCTGCTGGGCACCAATTGTTCAAACACATGAGTATGTGAGGGACAATTTATATTCATATTATGATAAGGTTAAATGCAATTTTCATCACAATTTACCTGACATTCTTCAAAAGAATAGGAAACAATTCTAAAATTTATACAGAAACACAAAAGACCACATATAAGCAAAATAATCTTAAGCAAAAACAGAAATGGTCATGTTATGATTTCAAGTTATGGTACAGAGCAATATTACCAAAAACAATGTGGTAGTGGCACAGAAATAAACACACCAATCCTGGAATTTTATAAAAGACCAAGAAATAAATTGTCCTATTTATGTAATTCCTTCAAAAGGTCCCAAAAATGAGAGAAAGAGCAGCCTTTGTAATAGATGGTACAAGAAAAATTGGATATATGAATGTTGAAGAATGAGTCATCTATTTCTCACCATACTCAAAACCCAGCTCAAAATGGGGTCAAGACATCAATTTGAGATCTAAAAATGGAATCCAATAGATTAAAACTTGAGAATCAATGATATTAGAATAAGAAATGATACCTCAAATGGCATTTCAGTAGATCAAAAACCAAAGCAAAACTGATAAGAAAGTACATTAAATAAAAAGTCATATATACTTAAAAAACAATGAACAGAATGAACAATAAACATATGTGAAGGTTAAAAATCTTTGCCAGCTATTTATCTGTTAAAATAAATAAAAAATTTAAAGATCTTTAGCTATCACTATAATAACACAAAGAATATTAGTAAAAATAATCTACACAAACTAGTTAAAAGAACAAATGGGGCTACATGCACGTACAATGCTTCACTTCCCGTGCTCTCTCCATGGGTCACTCAGGTGGGCTAAGGTTGTCATAGCTCCCTCTCTTCCAACCCTGCTAACGGAACCGTCATTTGGGACTTGGCTGCTGTCAAGTTGCTTTCTTTGCTGGCTCGCCACATATCCTCTCCAATGCAGTGCTCATGACCTGGTTTTTGGGCCACAATGGCTCCATGGATCCCTCAGGTGCCCATCCTTGGTTGCATTAGGTGCCATCTTGCCTGTCACAGCTGTTACACTAGTCCCTGGGAGGTGAAGGAGGGCCCCAGGGAGGTGCTGGGGGCTCGCCCACCACACACCTACCTACACTGCTGCCTCCCTCAGCAATGGGTCCAGATGCAACCATAGTGGGCTCAGCACTTACCCTGCTGCTGCCCCCGTGGGCCACAGCCTCGGTCAAGATGGAGACAATGAAAAAGTATCTATTTGAACTCATGGCTGAGAAGGACTCACTAGACCTGTCTTTCAATCATGCCTTGCAGCTGCTCATGGCAGAAATTGAGAAGATTCTGTTTGGAGATTCAAAAAAAGATAGTGAAAATTACTTGGATTTATTTTTTTTATAAGAACATGAAACTGAAAAAACGGGTGCTGATATCTGTCAAGCAGTATCCAAAGTTCAATTTTGTGGAGAAGATTCTTGGATCACAAGAAAACATAATCAAAAGACTGCAGGAAGAGACTGCCACAAAGATCTCTGTGCTGGGAAAGTGTTCAGTGAGAGACAAAGCTAAGGAAGAAGAACTTCGAAAAGATGGCGACCTCAAATATGTCCATTTGAATATGAACTTGCATGTCTTCATTAAATTTTTGGACTTCTATGTGAGGCTTATGCTTTTATGGCCCATGCCATGGAAGAAGAGGAGAAATTTCTAGTTCCAGATATGATTGATGTTATCTTCCAGTAGCAATTTCTTAAATTGTTCTACTTGGATGGAGTAGCCGAGCCCTATTGTGGATGTGGGGTACCATTGAGAGGCTGGGAGTGGCATCTTCTCCCCCATTTATTTCCAGGGACCATGGTGTTGGACCACCTAGAGGTGCTTTAGTGTGTAGAACCCCAGGAAGAGGCTCCATCACCAGAGGTACCACTGTGATTTGAGAAATACCACATCCACCTACTGTAAGGGGTGCTCCAGCACCAAGAGCTCTTTGTCTCCACCTCCTGCACCAGAAACATGTTAATAATATGGATATGATGATACATATGCATAACAGAGTTATAAAGGATATGAAGACTATTATAGCCAGAAGCAAGGGTAGTCAGAATATTATGACTATGAACATGGGGAAGTTCAAATTTTTTATGAAGCTTATGGCCAAGATGACTGGACTGAGACCAGGCCATCACTGAAAGCTCCCCCAGCTAGGACAGTGAAAGGAGCAGGGAGAGAGCACCCATATGGATGTTATTAAAAAAACATGAAAATATCTGTTATGAGTAAACTTGTTACTGATTTCTTATATCCCAAGATTCCTATTGCTTTACCCAAAACAGACAAGTAAATTGTCTACATGTTTCCTTCGTGGTCCCTTCTTCTCATCTTTCTCCATTCTTAACTTTGCATTCTAGCTTCTGTATGTAGTATTTTAAAATGAACTAAAACTAGATTTAGGAATATCAGATTAATTTTTAAGTATGTAGATGCTTTTTTTCTTTGTTGTTTAAATATAAATATTGTACTTTTTATAATAAAAGAGAAGTGAGTAAAAATATATCTGCTGGTTTTAAAAGTGGCATTGGTTGCTTACAGCTTCTGAAGTAAAGGCTTGTTAACTTTCTCTTAGTTTTGATTTGAGGCCATAAAGTTGTAGTTGCAGAATCCTGAACTAGGCTACATTTCAAAATTCAAGGCTGTTTAAGATTTAAAATCACAAATGTTAATGGCAGTAAGTACCACCATGTAAAAGTGAGCTCAGATATCTGTAAAAACATTTCCCCTAAAAGCACATGGCAGTGAATATTAAGACTAAATTTTAATATGAATTATCCTCATGAATTAAATAGTTATTGCATTCTTTAACATTAGTTGACTTTAAGAACAGCAACAAATTAGATGTGTAAAAATGACTTTTTTTATTATATGGGGTTTGAAATCTAGACCTAGGCACACACTGTTGAGAGATACTTAGTTGGAGAAGTAGGTTTTGAAGAGGTTGATTGGAGAGGAGCCGGCCACCAGAATTGAATTTGATGCAGAACATTTTAGCCATAATCTTTGAGTAATAGTACTAATTATATTTTCAGAATTTAAAAAGTGAAAGTATTTTGTTCATATGAGATTCTGTACTCCATAAAAAGCTCACTTGGACATGGCCAAAAGTTGATGGTTTTCATTAAGTTTTCTATTTTTAGTTTTTAACTGTAGTCAGTCAAGTATGTCTTAATGCTAGCATGACATAAAAAGGGACACTGAAGCTGAATGAAAAAGAAATCAAAATCCACTTTGCACATAAGTTAAAGTCCTTATGAATTTGTATCGTCCTCCCATTTTGTTTTTCAAAGATTAACTGCTACATATGTAAATCTTCCTAAGTAGGTAGCTTAAACTTATATCAAAATGTCTGCAGCAATTTGTCAATAAAGTTTAATGCTTTGTCAATGAAAAAAAGAAGAACAAGTGGTCAACAAATATGTGAAAAATTTTTTGATAATTTACCCATCAAGAAAAATATAAAGCGGGGCTGGAGAGGTGGCTCAGGGGTTAAGCCTCCGCCTTGCAGGCGGAAGGTCCTGAGTTCGGATCCCAGATCCCACGTATAGACGCCAGGCGGAAGCGGGGGCGGCCTGCGTTTCTGGTCCTGGTAGGGCGGAGCCTGTGAATCCCAGGGCAGAAGGAGGTGGAGGCGTCCATGGTGGTTCGCGAGTTCGTCTGTGGTTCTACACACACATACACACAGACACACACACACATGCGCACGCACATACACACGCACATGCTCAAAGTTGAATAAATAATGATAATAATAATAAAAAAGAAAATATAAAGCATTTCAGAGCAACTATACCACATTCTGGTCAGAATGATCATTGTTAAAAATAAAACAAAAATGGAAAAAATGAAGAAAACAATAACATACTATAGAGAGACTGCAGGAAACAGCAGCACCTTTTTATGCTATTGATAAAAATTTAAATCAGTGAAGCCAATATGATTTCCTCAAAAATTTGAAAGTATAATCAGCATTTAATAAGACATCCCTCTAGTTTGTATATACCCAAAAGTATAATTGTCATCTTACTGAAGAATTCCTACATACCCATCTATGTTATAATAGTATTCACAATAATAATGACAATAAGTCATATAAAATATCCAAATATACGGAGAAAATATTTTACAAATATAAAGGAATATTAATGAGCCTTAGTTAGTGGTAATATCCTGTTATTATTTCATGTCTCCTATCTACTATTCATTATTGGAGGTGGTTGGAGAAGGAATGATGAAATCTCTTATCTCAGGCATGCATATTCTTTCTTTACATTCTATCAGTTTCTTTACATTCTATCAGTTCACTTCATATGTTATGATATTAGGAAATATATGCTTATCTATTTTTCATTATTAATTAATTTATATTACAGATGAACATTCTTGTGGCAAGGATGAATAATGAGACCATTCTGTAGTTCATACAATGAAGAACGTAGGGAAGATCCTGGGGATTTTGTTTACTATCTCTAATCAGACTTAAGTTAGTAAAAGGCAAGAGGGAACTAGGAGTCTCCTATTAGATGTTCCATGAGGCTATAAGGGTACCTAGCATGGTACAAAGCATGACACTGTAGGTCATGCTTTGAAGTTATGAAGATTGCTAGGATTTAGGAATCTACCAAAGAAAAACGGGATGGACATAAAAATTCAGTAACTCAGAAAAGTTCAGTGGAAAGTTTCACCAATAAATGGATTGTTTATGTGGAGGAAACAGTATCTAGTCTTGGATAAAAGGTAGAATAATTGGGTCATTTAGACAAAGTTAATAGTAAATTTTGTAAAAATGCCTGGATGAAAACAATGAAAATGAATGATTTATGGGATACTATCAAAGGAGAAAATTTAGGGGTAGAAAAATGGTTTAAGACTGTGCTTCACAAGCAGAAGGTCCCGAATTCAGATCCCAGGTCCCACATAAAAATTCCAGGCAGAAACTGTGCCCTACACTTCTGTCCCTGGTGGGCAAAGCCTGGGAAAGCCCAGAACAAATAAAAAAGGAGGTAAAAGCAATTCATGATGATTTCCAAAATCAACTCTGGACCTCCACAGAGACACCCAAGGCCTTCTAACACACACACACACACACACACACACACACACACACACACACACACACACACAGAAAGAGAGAGAGAGATACACAGAGAAACACACACACCAAATAAATAAAAATAAAGCTTAAGAAGAAAATTTAATGTATCCTGTTAGCAGAATAAAAAACAGTTTAACCAAAATTATAGAAGAAAAATTTCCAAAACTATAATCAGGAATATTAAGACACACTTAACAGGATACGGTCTACAGCAATAGAAAAGCAGTGAAGTGGACAGCAATGGCCAAACATAATGCAGAGTATCAGTGACTCAGCAAAGTTCACCCAGGGTCAAGCCAACCTAATCTCCCTTTCCAAGGCTTTGGGAATCTCACAGAGAAGAGGGAAGTGAAATAGTAAGAACCTGAAGGTAGGAAGGTTCACCTTTAGACAAGACATTACACTCAGGCAGGACTGCTGCATTTGGGAGCTCAATGCAGTGAGATTTGTCCTTCCCAGACTTGCATAATAATTGACATGTCAAGATGTCCTCCTAGACTATTTAAGAACTCAAGAAAGATAAGAATTTATGGGGAAATTTAAAGCTAGATGAGTGAAGGTAAGTGCCCACATAAGTCAGGTGGCCCAAAGAGAGGTAATTTGATATGCCACAGAGGCCTGGATCCCCACATGAGTAGGCGAGCCAAGGTGAACCCAGGGGTCGATAGAAACATGAGAGGCCAGAGGGTGGGAAGGAGTGGGGAGGATTGATGTGGGAAAGGAAGGGAATATTGAGACTGATGGAGGGATTCAGGGATGAATGCTTAGTATGCTTGTAAAAGTAGAAAAAAAAGTCAGGATTAGCAATAAAATTAAATGTGTACACAAGAGAGATGTAGATGATAAAACCAATGAGATTGCCAGTAAACTATCTCCTAACAGAAAATTTCTAATGGCATTCTTTAAACTTATAATTGTTTCCCTGCAACTCATTCTACTTTTATTTTTTGGTGTGTATGTATGTTTGTGTGTGTGTGTGTGTGTGTGTGTGTGTGTGTGTGTGTGTGTGTAGATGAGTGTGAAACTTAATCCTGGATGTCAACTTCGCATACCTGGTATTAAATAAAATCAGCTGAGATCACACCTGGAAAGAACAACTGAGATCACCTGAAGGGATTTTACCTACCCTAGATCCCATTGGAACCTCCACAGATCTCATAGGAGCCTCCCAGTAATGGACTATATAATAGAGACGACAGAATATAGGAAAGAGAGACCTTCCAGGAATGCTTCAGCTATGTGAAGGTCTGCTGTGACTTAGCCTGCCTGCTTGCCACCTTCAGTCATGCCATCTCTGCCATGTATCTGCCTTCTGGAACTGTAGTTGAATAAATCTTCCTTTCTCCCATAAGTTGTTTGACTTTGGATGCTCTGTCACAACAATAGTAAAAAGTAACCATTACAGAAATTGGTACTGCATTGTGGGGTATTGTGAGATTAAGAGCATCTGGTATCACAGTGTGAAGATGTTTGTGAAGCTGACAGATGTTGGTACCAAGTAGAATGACTAAAGCTGTGATGTGGCTAGTGTGCCTTTGGGACTGTTTGTTGGGAGAAATATGGAGAACTTCGAGACTTTGTGCTGTGAAAGTCTTTGCATCTTGGCAATGGGGCCAAGTGGGCCTTTCTTGTAAGAGTTCTCAGGAAAGCAATACTGTGAGAGATGCAGGCAGTGGAAGCCAAGCTTGTGATGGTCCAGAGGGGTACAGAGACTGTGTTTGCAATTGGACAAGTGACACATGGAGCCATGTGTTGGTGGACAGTTTAATGAAATTTTGCTCTTGTTCTGAAAGCTTGCCTAAAGTAAAACTGAAGTGCTTCACAGAGGAAATTTCAAAGCAATGTAGTCTTGACAATGTGATATGGCTAATTTTTACTTGTCTTCAGAGTTATGAAAAAGAACAAGGAATCAGCCAGGAAGAAGTAGAAGACAAAATGTTGTCAGTTAAAGAGATTAGCATGAATAGTTAACCTAGTTTGAGGGCAAGATTCTCAGAGAAGGCTCCCATTCATAAGAATGCAAATCCTTTTGGAAGAAATGAGCTGACGGGTGGAATCCAAAGCAAGATTCTTTCCCTACCACACACACACACACACACACACACACACACACACACACACACACACACAAAGCAACTTCTCAGGAATGAAAGAGATTTTTCCCACAGTCAGCACAGAGAAGCTGAACTAGCTATGGTTCAAAGGGGTCAATCTCTAACCCAAGTCAAGAGCAAAACTTGGCAAAGTCATCCACGTTTTTCTGGTTTTAGAGGGAGGATTCTTCTTCCATGATTTCAAAAAATGGTGGAATCTAGGCAGCACGAAGCAAGAAGCCTGCAGTTTAGAGGCCCAAGAAAGGCAGTTTGTGTTGTGAAATTAAAGTCTGATTTGCAATTGAGAAACAAAGATATTAGAGATGCCAGGACAATATGGGACATCTGCCAAGGAAAGCTGTATACCCTGAAAGGAGTCAGCCCATGAAAGTGATCTGTTCTATGACAGCTGTGTTGGAGGGGTGGAATTGAAGCCATTTGGAACTGAGGTTATTTCAATGAGATGTTTAACTACTGGACTTGGAGCTACAGCATTTGTAGTTTATCCTACTGAGTTTTGGTCTTGTTATGAACCCAACTTTCCTGGATATGCCCCCATTCCTTCCTTTTGGAATGGGAATTTTTATTCTGTGCCATAGGATGTTGGAGGCATATAACTTGTTTCATTTTACAGAAGACTCTTTGGACTTTAGAATTTGGGAATATTTTGTGACTACTAGTGTAGACTGTACTTTTACAGTTGGACAGAGTATGGTCTGTACTAAAAAGATATTTGTGTAATGTAGTGTTAATCTGTAGTTATGTGGTAAAATGTTGTAATCCACATTATGATATTGTGTGATGGGACACTAAAGACTAAGTATCTCTCAAGGGACTTTTTCACTCATCTTGGGAAAAATAATGCATATGCAGTTATACATTGATAGTTATATTATGTTAGGCAGGACTATGAATCTTACTGTTTGTATGTGGAGATTAAGAATGGCCTAAGGTAATATGATCTGATGTCAAGTTGACCAGGGGTGGACTTGTGATAGTTAATCCTGGGTGTCAATTTGGCATAGCTGGTATCAACCAAGAATACCTGAGACCACCTGAAGGGATTATACCCACTCTAGATCCCATCAGAACCTCCATAGATCTCATGGGAACCTTCCAGTAATGGGCCATATAAAAGGGACCACAGAATATAGGAAAGAAAGACATTCCAGGAATGCTCCAGCTATGTGGAGGTCTGCTGTGACTTAGCCTGCCTGTTTGTCAGCTTCAGCCATGTCATCTCTGCTGTGTATCTTCCCTCTGGAACTGTAAGTTGAATAAATCTTCCTTTCTCCCATAAGTTGTTTGACTTTGGGTGCTCTCTCATAGCAATAATAAAGAATAACCATTACAATGAGGTAACACAATGATTATGTACTTTGTGGGATTTCGTGACACCTCATTGAGTAATATCTAAATGATAATAGAATAATATTTAAAGAGCATTACTTTTCATGCCTCATTAGCCTGGCTTGAATTCTAATCCCACCACAACTAGCTCTGTGACTGCAATGGTTAATTAGTCTAACACTTGGCATTGATGTGTACAAATATGGAAACACATGAAGCTATCTCTAAAGAATGGCTAATATTATAGGCTGAAAAATTATTTATTTTTTTCTTATTACTGTGTTTCTTCTGCTTTAGTTCATCCTGGGATTTCAACAATGTTTAAAAATAAAAATTCCACCCATTTATAATGCTATGAATTTCACCTTTGTGTTTACATCCTTGATTTAAACAAAAGAGCAATATCTGTGGCTAGCAAGACTAGGGGGTTCTTGTAGATTAAAAGGACTACTGGATATGAAAATTAAATTCCAGAATACATCTTGACATAATGTCAATTAGTAGAATAGTTAATAAAATGCAATAAAATCTGCACTGCAAAAAACAAAAAACAAACAAACAGAACAAGAGAAGGAATTCCCCACATCATCATCACAGTTAAAACTGAAATACACAGAATGGCAACAAAAGAAAATTGAAATTTCTAAGAGGAAATAGACAAATTACATATAACAATAGGTGATTTTCTATTGAAAACCTTAAAAACCAGAAGAATTCAAGATATTATGAGAGACCACATCTATCAACATAGGCTATTACATCTAGCTTTATTATCTGAGATAACTGAATGCAAAAGAAAATTTTTTCCACAATAAAGCAGGCTAAAGGAATTTATGACTACCAAGCCAGCCTTTCAGAGAAAAAGTAGAATAAATAATTCAGAATATTCCCAGGAGTAGTAAGTATAGTTGGATTTTAGAGTATATCAATTTTTAATTTTTGGAGCCTCTATACTGATCTCAAAAGTGGCTCTATAAGTTTGTATTCCTATCAATAATGAATGATGGATCCTCACATCCTTGCCAGTACTTGTTATTGTTCACACTTTGGATTTTAGCTATTCTGACTGGGGTGATATGATATCTCAGTGTGGTTTTAACTTGCACTTCCTTAATGCTTAAAAGTTAGAACATTTTTAAAGTTATCTGTTAGACATCTGAATTTCATACTGTGATAAGTTTCTTTTTAGTTCTAAAGTCCATTTTTGACTATTTTGTTTATTTACTTGACATTTAATTTTTGAGATCTTTGTGTACTCTGGATATTAGTCCTTTGTTAGATATGTGGTTAGCAATGATTTATTCCATTCCATCAGTTGAATTTTGCTTAATAAAAGCTTTAACAGAAGCTTTTATATTTCATGAAATTCCACTTGTTTCTGTTCTAACATTGAGGTTTATGATTAATTTAGAGTTAATTTTCACACAAGGTGACAGTAAGGGTCTGATTTCATTCATTTACATATAGATATCCAATTTTTTTTCAGATCTCAAAAGACAGTAAACCAAAGTAAAGGAAGATGGAAACTTTAAAAACTGAGAATTTTTTTTTATTGATGGCTCTCAGTTCTATTGGTAGGATGCTAAATGCAGTAGACAGCCAGCTCTGGAATTCCAGCAGTACATGGTTTGTTGGGTTGGGACTATAAATTTCAATTTTTATCCTTAGGTGATGGTGTTTTCTCCTTATACTAGAGGCTGAGACCCTCAATCACCACCATGCCTTCACAGCCCAACCCTCATATCATTAAACTTCTCAGAGGGTCCATATCCTTCTGTTCATTATTCCTGGTCTCTAATACTGCCTTTTGCACCTGTCACCACATGAGATGACAGTCTTCATACAGGTTTTGTTGCTTGTGATTGTTCTTTATTTTCACGTATCCATAATAGCCCTGTCTCCCTCAAGCAATACATATCCTCTTGAAACATTACTTTGATAGAGTGTTGTAACCGACAGAGAATGTCAAAATGGTTTTCATTTTAGTGTGTTTGACATAAGAGAATAACTATCACACAATCCCAAACATTAGAAATATTAGCAATATCTGCAGACTTTATCGGTTTACATAACATAAAATATTTTACCATGACTGAATGAATTACCTTTATGTGGTGGCTTCATCTTACCCTCTCATCTTTTGATCTAGTGATGAAAATACTGACAGTTTATATAGCCTTTATTGCTCTCTATGAGCTGAATCTGACTTATTACATCTTTCATGATTTTTGAAACTTCTCTTTTTCTCTTATCATAAATTCAGCATTTTCTTAACTTTCTCTTCAATTAACCTACTCAAAATAACCTCTCATGGGCCTGTCCAGAGACTTGCTCCTAGGCGACTCTAGATATTGTCAAATAGTTTGGCAGTCATCATTAACTACTGCCATAGTTTCATATTCTAATGCAGAAATAAATGTTTGACCTAAGCAATTTATTTTTGGCTGCAATTCTAAGTTCAGTCTGTCATGTTAGGAGGATATATCACAATAGAAACAGACAATATTGTAGCAAGTTAAAAAAAAAAAGCTCTCAGCTTGATAATTTAGATAGGAAAAATATCAGCTGCCCACTTCATGTACCTACCCCCAGCTTACTGTAATTCCGGGGGAAACAATAAGGGTTGGGTCTTCCCAAAACATTCTTGTGATTATAGGTTAATCAATTATGGTTTAATCAAACACCCAACATTGGGGAAGTCCCACTTGCACACAACTGCTAAAGTCTGGCTTCTGTAAAAATTTCTTGCTTTCTGCCTCTTGCTTAAGATATGGTCTCTTTCTTAAAGAAGTTAAAGATTGAAATGCCATATGACCCTGTTATTCCACTTTTGGGAATAAACCCCCATACAGCAAAATTTCACCTCGATA